>JARWLC010000014.1:82726821-83454452 GCA_033318265.1 Phyllotis vaccarum | reverse complement strand
CAGTGAACAGTGCTTTATATAAGGGATGTTTCTTAACCATTGCGTCTCTCTCTCTCTCTCTCTCTCTCTCTCTCTCTCTCTCTCTCTCTCTCTCTCTCTCTCTCTCTCTCTCACACACACACACACACACACACACACACAAAACCTAATGTAATCTTTACATTGTTAACCTATTTGTTAACCTATGTTCTGCCTCAGCTACACTTTTTCTGCCTACCCATACCCCCAAATCTCCTTATCATTTTTTTAAAGGAAGACCTCATTCTGACAAGGAAACTTGTATACTGACGTTTTTTCTATCCTCACATTGAATTATAGATCACCTCTTTTAAACAAAGCAACTCCACAAGCCCACAATCCCTACCATGGCTGCTGACTTGCTCAGAGTGTTCTATGCTCAACTCCCCTTAAGTCCCTCTGCCCATTCTCCTAGTTAGTAAACTTGCTAACTTTGCTTCTTCACTCCAACTAATCCTCTTCTGTGACTGAGTAGAAGCTCCTGAGGCTCTGAGGGCACCCTTGAGCTGCATGGATTGCACTGAAGAGCTGTGCTCTTGCTGCTGGTGGGTGGCAACAACCAGTTTGGGAACATCGCCATTCTCATACTCTGACTTATATGGGAAGAACCACAATGAAGGCAAGCAGATGCACTTTCAGAAGCCACGAGACTCTCACTAACCTGCTGGTTGAATCAGTAGATGGTCAGTATCCTGGGCCCCTCTTCTGACTCAAGATGGACCACTTTAAACTAACCATCAGGATCATTTTATATAGTACCTGTGACTCTCATTTTCTAGAAACATGCGTCAGTTTTTCATGAGAGAAAGAGCTGTTGGAAGCAGAGGCTAGGTCTCATTCACGGTCAGACCCACCATAACTTCCTCAAGAGTCACTCAGGGGAGAGTTACACACTAAATGCCTTTGACATTAGCTGTATAGCAATTCCCAGTGGTGGGACAATTTTATTGTTTCCATAATATCAAAATAACTTCTATGTATTAAAGATGCATTTTAATTTTAAGCACCAGGGTTCAAATGACCTATTTTTGTTTTGTTTTGTTTTGTCTGAAGATGATAATGGTCCACAGTGGACTACTATTAAATTTCTAAAAGGTGGGAATATAATATAATATGTATGAGGATTCACAAGCAAAAGCCTAGGTTCCAACCACAGAATAAATGCCAATTTCCTCAGCAAACTTGAGCAAGTTATTGAATCTCTGTGTCTATCTCATCTGGCTTTTCTCTCAAGGAGGAGCCTCTAAAGATACTGAGTATGAACATCATTTTTGAATTATTCCCATCACCTCCTTCATAGCTTCCTCACTGTCCCTTCCACAGATTATTGAACTGCACAGTGTGTTCTGCAAATCTCTCATCAATCAGTGGCTGTCTTCCCAAAGCCGCGTCTTTGGTCACGGGGCTCGGAAGGGATGCAGGTAATTGGAGCCATTAAAAAAGAACAAGAAGACACTCAATCTCCATGCATTTGAGAGCTAACAAATTAGACATCATAAGTCAGTTTATCTCATAAATATGTATGTGTCCTTCGGGACAGAACCACTCACCCCAATCCAAGAACAAAAGAAAGTGAGTAATGGTGAGATGCCTACAAGTTTCCTTTTTGTGAGGTAACCTAAAGAACCAAATTATCTTTACAGATGAACATTTTAAGGTCAGATCCTGAGTTTTTCCCTCAGGACAGTAGAACACTTCTAACCCCATCTTAGTGATGGACAGGTCTCTTCCCTATTCTTCTAACTCAGCAGCTCTCCCTCCCTGAGCTGAGGGGCCTTGGGCTTTGTCAAACCCTTTTTTTCCTGAGGATCAGATCCAAGAACAGCTGCCCCGTGAATCCCCATGGGCTTTTGATTGATTTTAGCCATGTTAACTGTCAAACATGAAAGGCAACAAACAGAAGCTGTGGGCACGAGAAACTCTGAGCCTTGTCAATTCCTAGTTAGTGTTCTCCAGGGAACCAGAACCATTAATATACACACTCATGTGCACGCTCACACACACCCCAACATCAAAACACACAGAGACAGAGCAGAGGCAGATAGAAAGGTTTACTTCCATGCATCGTCTGCTGGCTCAGAGAAGCTATCCTTCTTCTACCCAGTGCTTCGGGTCCTGGAGAGGAGACATTGGGATCCTTGTCCTTCAGCTCTCCTTTAATGTAGACTCAGGTCCTGACGACTCCTACTGGCTTATTGGTTTTTTATTGATGATGTACTTACCTGTTCCCCCTGTACTCTTAGCTACTGAACCTTGTCTCCAGTTTCCCTACTTTGGGGGGGGGGGGCACATTTGTTCTTTATACCTTACTAGTCTTAAAGTCTGAATGTACATTGTCCTCTCTGGATACATATTTATGCTCTCAAGTTATGTTTGCATATGTTTTGTATAAGTCCCAAGAAAAATGTAGAACAGTCTGCATCCCTGACTGGGCTCAGTCAGAACAAAACCTTCTGCCATGTAGCTGTGCATTCCAGATCAGAGGGAGAAGCTCCCCTATGATGCTTTACCCAAGGGCTCTGTGTACATCTTATCCTGGTTTCCTGCCTGCACTGGGCTTTCAATGTGAAGCCTGTCTCCTCCAGTCACCATTCTGGATGGAATTCTCAGTTTCATCCTTTCCTTTCCTGGTGCTCTTAGGGCAGTGAGAGCAGTCTTCCTGTTGAATTTAAAATGTTAGAATGTAGTGTTTCGTGTGGCAAAATGGAAAATACTGTTTTTTTTTTTCTTCCTGGATCCTTAATAAGTATCTATTCTATACAGACTTATGATGTATCAGGAGTTAAGATTTTAATAGAATGTGGCTTTATTGCCAGAGCAAAGTCTTTGATGAGGAACAGGTGATATCTATCCAGTCTGATCCATCCCCATACCAGATCCACATCCATGGCTAAAGGGGTAGACATTTCATAGGAGAGCCCAAGTGGAAGGCTATCTTTCTCGGATGGGATGGCCTTTCTCCGATGGGATGGCCTTCCTGACAAGCTCTGGTCATCTGTTGCAGGCCTCCTTCATACCTCCCATGTTGGAAACTTGTCCATGCATATACAGGTGATCCTCACAGTGGCCTAGCGAAGTTTATATTGACCATTTTTTCCTGAAAAGGAAGTCTCCAAAAAGCTCCAGATGCATGCCAAAGGTCAAATCTAAGTTAGCATTCAGAAGCCTCAAGTAACTAAAACTTAAAGTAAACCTGTGTGAACTGACCACAAAGTACAAATTCCAAGGTCCAGCCTGGAAGAGTGTGTCACCAGCGGATGCAAAGACATCTCTCAGCCCCCTGTTTCCACTCCGCTGCCCTTCCATCTTAAAGAACCACCTCTTCTTCCTATTATTAATTCAATTGAATTATTCAAGCCAAGCTCCCACCTCACTTCCGTTGTGGAAACCTCCCTAGAAGCACTGAACTCCCATCTCTCTTCTAGGCTCTGGGACTGACACCTACTTAGCAGTAAACATGGTTTGTCATTGGTATATGCATGACGGCCCCATCCATGATGAGCTCAGGGAAGGCTGAAACTGTGTCTTATTTCACCTTTGAGTAATCCGTGATTGGGGAATACCCATAAACAAAAGAATAAACACAGAGTTAAGAACACCAGCCTAGAGACTGGTTATAAGAACTAGCAATGCCTATTTATTTAAAATTCTATCTTCAAGCCTTTTTATGTGTGCATTGAGAATTATTTGGAATAATTACACTTCCAAAACAATAGTGGAAAACAGCTAGCTAGGAAATATGGCACTGCCCTTGCATTGTGGAGGTGGCGAACCAAAAGTTATTCTTATTAATCAGTAGGAAAAGCAGGGTAGTGACCCCCAGGGGCAGATATATGATGGTTTATCCTGGTTTCCGATCCCTCCCCCAGAAGACACCCCCTGGGCAAGAGACTCTTTGATCAGTATCTGAGCAACCTGAGAACCTAAAAGCCTTAGAAACGGTTCTTAGACACTATTGCCTGAGAGAGTATAGCACCACGTGACTGCAGAGAAATTAATATGACTATGCATCACTCGTAGAGCTTACCACTGTGTAAATAAAGAGGCATTGACAGAAACGGACACAACATGGAAAGTTTGAATACTTCATTTACACACCTGCACCTTCAGCTGTAGACTCAAAACCATGGAGCAGAGCTATACCCAGAGTCAGGAGGTCCCTATCTTGAGTCTGTTAGTAGACACTTATTAACCTTGGAAATGCCATTTTTCATCTTTGTTTCTTATTTTTCTCTTCAGTAAGAGAAAGAGAATGGCAAATGTGCTTTAAGGGCTTTGAAAACATTTTCACGGGGCTGGAGAGATACTCAGGTGTTAGGATCACTTGTTGCTCTTATTGAAGACTGGGATCTGTTCCCAGAACTCACATGATGACTCAAAATCATCTGTAACTCCAGTTCCGGGGGATCTGTTACCCTCTTCTGACCTCTAATGGCATTGTACACATGTGGTGCTTGTACATTCATGCAGGCAAAACACTCATACACATAAAATAAATAAATCTTTAAATAGTCATGTGATTTGTATTGATTATTCTACTTGAATCAATATTATCCAAGGAAATAATCAGAAATGCTTACATAAGAATATGCGTCACATCATCACAGAAACATTACAAGCTGCAGAATCTGAAGGAGAACTAAGCCTTAGGGGCAGGTTAAATATTCACTGAATAGAATACAATGCAGCTGTTAATGTTGCAAAGCAGAGTTAAGACATGTGTATGGGAGCGCAGTTGAATGAGTGTCTATAGTATGTCCACGCCTTATAGCAGAGGTTATCACAAATCTACTCTCAGGTGAGGACGTTTGAGGTTTATTTCTGCAGAGAGGATAAGAGGACACTCCAGGGAACTCTGTGGGATCTCAGCAAGAAGCAGGTAGGAAGAACTTACAAGATTTGAACTTGTGATGAGTGACTTGAAGAGGGGGTTCCAGAAGCACACTTTGCTCTGAAGTTGGCATTGCTGGGAATTTGGAATTGGCATCTCAATATAATGTGTCTGGGAGACTATACTAGGGGATGATGGGTAAGAGAGGAAGGCAGTGGAAGAAGTCCAACCAACCAGCCAACAACCACGAAACAACAGCCAATCAATCAACCAATCAACCGAACAGAGTCAGGCTCCAAGTTTAAGAAAGTCAAGCAGTGGCAGAGCCTGCCTTTAAAATAAGGCTAACAAATATCTCAAG
The DNA here is from genome assembly GCA_033318265.1 of Phyllotis vaccarum. Classification (NCBI taxonomy): domain Eukaryota; kingdom Metazoa; phylum Chordata; class Mammalia; order Rodentia; family Cricetidae; genus Phyllotis; species Phyllotis vaccarum. The sequence continues at coordinate 83,449,242 of JARWLC010000014.1, read as the reverse complement.
GATACAAGCAGCAAGAAGTTGAACCAGAAACTATTTAACAGCAGGTGACAAACAGCTCTCTCTAGACAGACAGATAAAGGCAAAGGGTGGTTAGTAGCTGAAGGTCAGGCTGAGGCATTCCCCTCAAGACACAGGTAAAGTAACTAATAGGATTCTGCTCTAACTTCTGAAGCCACACCCTTCCCTGGGTTCTAACATCAAGCCTTATTTAAGAAGAATCCCCGCTCTTTCTCTCTCTGGTTTCTTCCCTCCTGGGAGCACTCCTTATCCCATCCTCTCTCTTTCTCTCTTTATTTATTTATCCTTCATTCTCTGTTCTAATAACAATAAAGTCCTTCTAAGAAAAAGCAGTCTAAGTATCTCCTGCTGTGCCGCTGCCCACCTCCGCCTCCCACAGCACCTCCTGTGTCCATGGGGCATGAAGCCTCTCTATTCATAGACATCCGCCAGCTAACCGGTAAACACATTATCATATCATACCAGATCAAACATGACCCCAGCAGTAACTATGATGAAAACATGCTACACATTCACAGATGCATGGGAGTGAAATTCATCAATATCTTTGTAACAGGAGACAAAGAGGAGAGGGGGAAAAGAGCTTAGCAATATAATGGTGGCTGAGATTTTTCTGGTTTACAGGAACGGCCTCCCAGTTTCTTCTTACATTCATTTGACTGCTCCACCCCCACTGTTCTCTGTTCTCAGCCATGCTGGCTCACTTTGGCCTTCTCCCCAAGGAACCCTCTTTTATAGGCCTCAATACATGCTGTCCTCACCATCTGGACTACTCTTCCCCTCTTCCACTATTCCTTATTTACCTGGTAATTCTTATTCTCTTGATCTCTCCATTGGCATATTAGTCCTTTTAGAAAGGTTTTCCTGACTACCCTCTCCCCCCAGATAGGTTTGGTCCTTCTTTTATGAGCTCTATAACCCTTGTGTAGGCAGCACAATTGCATTACAATATATTGAAATATTTTCTATGTGATATCTGTCCATTTGACAGTCAAGAAACTGCAGGCAAGGTGCTTGTCTACCTAATGTATCTGTAACGCCTTGTCTGGCATGAATCGATTCTGGTGCTCAGTAACTATATGGATATGGCTAGCAAGAATTAGAGCCGAGTCTAGTACTCGTGAGTCCTACATCATCCATGCAGTTAGATGGATGAGACCATAGTTTAAGACCTGACATTTTGATCAGGCAGTGAGGTGCCCATAGTAGCCAGGTAAGACACGGCACAAGCCCTGGCAGGGGTGTGGAAAGAATCACGTAGAAAGAATTATGGGACTACTGAAACTGGGGTACATTGAAAGAAATGAGAATCTGGACTTGGAAACGAAGAGAGAGACAGGACTCAGATTTAAAAAAAAAAAAAAAAAAGGCTCTCGGGAGAAGAAAAACATGGCACTTGGAGTCTTGGAGTCATACAACATTTATCTGGACTTGAATTGCAAAGCACAAGCCATGAACCTTCTCTTTACTGAGATACTATCTCCTTCCTCTAGGAGTGACCCTATGATGGAGAAACACGATCCTACTGCTGAAATCACCTGCTACCAGGCAGGGGATCAGGAGATGTAACTTTAATTGTTTTCTTTTGAAAGAAAAGAACTGTATGTATCCCTAGAGTGGCTGGGCGCTGAGCTTGGCTCTCCCCAGACCAGGAGCATCTCAACACATGTCCATGTGTGACTTGAAGTGCCTCCTTGACATACACTGCTGTTGCTCCTAACTTACTCCATTCTCATTTCATCTCTTGTGTCTCACATGGCATTTCTGAACACGTCTCATGACATGAGGATGTCAAAATCGCTTCTAGCCTGAGGTACCTTGTCTTTATGCTTTCACCCAGACTTACTGCTTGTGTACTTGATTCTGTTTCCAGACATAAAATCTCATTAAGTCCCAAATCCACGTTGTACAGTATGATAACCACTTCTCACATGAGACTAATTAAGTAAAAATTAACTAAAATTAAACTTCTAGTTCTCAATATTGCCAGCTACATGAGGTGCATGTGTGCTGTATTGGGCAACACTGATGTAGAACATTTTTATCCTTACAGAGAATCTTATTAATCACTATTGCTTTAAATACGTATTTGCTAACTTAAGCATTCTGATAATAGAAGTGATGTGAGTAAAACATGTCTGGGTAGCACACACAGTCTCTGATCTAAAATGTTTCCTAGGCTGATCCAGTTCCCTGTCCCTATACACCAGAGTTTGAAGTTGAGATGGAGAAGACCCAGAATATCTTCTTTGCTAACTCTCATGTGCTTTGCGTTGATGTCGAGGGAACCTGGGATTCATCCACTGGTTTACACAGATACCCATGCCATTGAGAGTTTACCTACAGGGCTTACGGCTTTAAACCTGTGAGGCAAATCAAACATACCCCCTTTCCTCTAAAATTTCTATGGGCTGATAGAAACTTCATTTCAGAGTTTTGTGAAATTCGGCATTGTATTTTTTGTTGTTGTTTATTTGTTTTGTAACTTCTATCGTCTAAGGCAGTCCCTTAAGGTAATAAAAGGTATAAATATTTTTACTTTCAGCAAATGTATATTGTTTCTTCACCAAATATATAAATGGAGAAAAAACTAAAAGCTTCCTCTCTGTTTCAGGTCGTTAGAGCAAAGCTCTAGGAGGGGATTTATAGCTACACAGTTACAAATTATGAATGTGCATTTGTTCAACAACTACACCCTGTCGATTTGCTATTTAGTTTTTTTATTGCTGGCTTTTTGCGCTGCTCTACAGGAGACTGGTTGCAGATTTGGCTGCTACTCAGAGTGAGTAGTCACTGGGGATGTTGTTCCTATTCAGAAATGCACATGGTAGATCAAAGACAAAGATTGCAAACTTGTATATTAAAACCCATACATTACCCACACAATGAAAACCTGCGTCCCACTCCACATGGGAGACTGGGGCTGAGTATGAAAAGAGGATGTTCAGGTTGGATGCAGCGAAGGAAAGAACAGAGCTGCCTTATTACCCAGTGTGGTGCTTTCTGGTGTCCTCTGAAGAGTTCTAAGGCTCTCCTCAAAGGCCACCAAACGAAGTATGTATAGAGACAACCAAACGGAGAGCAGGCTTGGGACTCTTCCATTTCTCCTACTTGGTCCCTCAGCTTTTACATACTCCACGTGTTAGACTTCTAAATGTGATTTCTTTTGAACAAAAGAAGCCCCAACACTTGATGACAGAGCAAAAAGCTTCTCTGTGGGGCAGAAACTATCGGTGTGGAATAGGTTTGGATTTGCTGTGGCACACGCTTACTTTCTGAGTAGAATTTCAGAGACATTATATTGGGTAGAGTTACATGACTTCTGGTTTCACTTGATGTGTAATTTACACTTTGTCTGGGTGTCCAGAACCAGTTAGTAGCTGCAGAGTATGGCACACAGCACTCCTTCCTAGCATATTCTGAAAGACAGTTGACACAAAGGACATTACTTTGAATCCTTTCATATGCCTCCTGCAGCAAGAATATGTGGATGGTGCCCCCATCTACTGAGCCTCCAATACCATGCTAATACTCTGAGTACTGAAGACAGCCTACAAGTAACCTAGAACTTCTTTGCGTTAAGCTATGGCTGAACCTTTATATCAAACTCCAACATGAACGTGATGGAAGTTTCCTTGATGTTTTAAACTAAGACAGCCAGAATTTTTCTCTGTACCTTGCATTCTGTCCTTGTGTGTAACAAAGAAGGGCCCAGAAACTGTAATCTGCTTTCCTTGTATGCTGTGACCTTTAACCTCCCTGTCCTTTTACTGGTGAAATTATTCTTCTATTTCCACTGACTAAGCTTCAGTCCTGTGCTGTCCCTCTACATACTGCAAGAGGCTCTAGACACACACCCATGAAGATAAGATGCAGCCTGTTGGTTAGCATCCTAAGGTCTTGGGTGGAGAAGTACTCTATCTACCATACCACATCTACAACCGAGCAGTTCAAGGACTGCTATGGGACCACCACAAAATGACCATGTTACTTCTGAAACCTAGGGAGCCATCCAGTTTGTAGTTTGAAACAAAGCACAGTGAACAAAGACACTTTCACACATACTTAATGATTGATCTACTTCCTAATGCAGTGATAATGTAACATCTGAATGATAAGCAGTTCTCATGCATGAATTTAATTTCAAGTGTTGCTATGGTTTAAATATGAAATTTCTTTTAAGACCCCAAGTACTTAAGACCTGTTTTCCAGCTGGTGGTGATATTATAGGATATTTAAGAATAGATAATGTAGAACAGTGGGTTAGGTGTGGAACCATGTCTGGTCTGTCCCTCCCAGATGTCTGCTTCCTGTCCACTATGAAGTGATGAACCTCCTCCACCATTCACTCCTGTTGTTCCAATGGTCTCCCTAACTTGGGGTCAAGTCTTTCTGTGTTGCCTGAAGATTCTGGCCCGGACTTTCAACCCTAGCCCAGAGGTATGGACCTGCTCTCAGCCCCACTGTTGCTTAGGCCCAAACAATCACATAGACACTTGCATTGATTTTATGCTAATCAGCCTGACATATTGCTAGCTAGCTCTTGCTCTTAAACTAACTCATGATTCTTATTCTGTTCAGCCATGGGACTTGGTACCTTTTCTCAGCAGCATTGCATCTTCTTTCCTCTGTGTCTGCTGGCGTCTTGTCTTACCTCATATCACTGGCATTTCTCTGACATCTATGTTTTGCTCTTCTTGTTCCCAGTCTGGTAGCCCCACCCACACTTCCTGTCTGCCTTCAGCCAATCAGCATTTTTATTAAACCCATAGACAGGACAATCATTTACAATGTAACAAGATAATCCCATTACATTTCTACTTTGCTTTTTGTTTCCAGTTCTCATTAGAATCTTGACTTGATACACCCATAAGTCTTTGGGCTAAATTCTTTGACATACAACCTATTTTTCTTTCACGTCTTCTCAGGCATTTTGGCCACAACTTTATAGAAGCACCCAAAACATAATGCTGGCACCAGAAACTAGAGTTGTCGCTGTGACTAAACCCAGCCCAGTGGTTCATAAGCCCTTTATAATTGGTTTATAGGAAGAATTTGAAGCATTTGGAGGTGTAGTAAGAGGTTTCTGGTCTGGACTTTTGGGTTTAGGCCTGCAGACCCACAGACCCACAGAGACACACAGATGCTTACAATAGTTTTAGGCTGATTGTCCTAAGGCCCAGGCATATAACTTACTAACTCTTTACCCTTAATCTAACCCATGACTCTTATCCTGTTCAGCCGTGTGGCTCAGTACCTTTTCTTAGAGCAGCATAGTTGTCCTCTGCATCTTCTGGCTTCTCTCTGGCATTCTGTTCTGTTCTGCCTGTTCCTAGAGTCTTCTTAGTCTGGTAGCCCCTCCTACACTTCCTGTCTGGCTTTGGCCAATCAGAGGTTTTTATTAAACTCATAGGCGAGGACAACTACTTACAATGCAACAACATAATTTCCCTACATGGAGGTATAAGTAAAAACAGCCCAGAATACTATAATCAGAGCACCTTGATGGGACATTTTGGTGAAATCTTGAAAGAGCTGAATGCAACTAAGAATTCAGACAGAGAAGGCCAGGATCAGGAAGGTTGAGAAATGAGAACTCTATTGGAAATTAAACTGAAGACCATAGTATCAAATATATCTCAGAGATTGTTTATATTTTTTTCTCATCCTGTTATTTTGTGTGAGGCTGAATTTAAATTTGATGGATCAGCTGTGTTATGGAGGAAATATCAGAGCCACCAGCATTCACGCTGTGGTGTGGTTATTGCTGGCTATTTTTAACTATGTTTATAATGATATCTTGTATCAAAACAACAGAACAGATAACCTTAAAAAAACCTTGTAGTTTGGTCAGAAAATCCTATAAGAGATGCAGATGAGGAAGGGAATATTTCTGAAGAAGTTAGTGGCACTAAAAAGAAATCGAATGCTTTAGATTAGGACCATGAGAAAAAAATTGACTCCAAAGAATCTTATAAATTGGCCAAACTCTACCCACTGAAAACTCAAGGGGATGAAAATGTAAATGTATTTTCCTGACACTTTAGAGATGACACAGGGTTCAGGAAGCAAACCAGCTTACTGTGGGTGGTATTTGCCTTCTGATCCACCATGATGGTGTGCCTATAACGGGGAATTGGCAACCTTGTGATCCTGTAGTTGTTCAGATGGCAGTGAGACCTGGAGTCATCAGGTCTGGCTATTTATGAATTAGTTCACTAATGTACTCATCTGATAATATTCTCAAGTGTTTCCTTCACCTGTCTGTCCCAAGTATAGGGCCAAGTGTTATGAACCAAGATAGTCTCTTACTCTTGGCCTTTTTCCAAGAGTGGGGAGGGAAATGCTAATCAATTATTATAAGCAATCACAAAATAAAGTAAGAAATGAGAAGTAAAGAGTGTGCGGTTTCATGAACCCTGATCCGGTCAAAAGAAAAGGGATGGGGAGAAGGGCTTTGTTATTGAACTCAGGAGAATAACTATGACTTCACTTGTGAAAAGCTGGGATTCAGGACCGGGAGGAAGGTGGGAGGGTAGAGAGAGGGAGAAAGAGAGAGGCGGGAGATTCTCTGCAGTGGTCAATGTCACTGGAGCCCACAGCAGGATGGAGGGAGCATGACTCAAGCTTGAGATCCCTGCCCTTATTCTAAGCAAAATAAGTCAGAAGTTCTGAAATGATCAGATTTGCACATGAAAAGAGTCACTCTGGCTGCAAAGTAACAAACAGATGCTCCAGAGCAAGAATACAGTCTGAAGACCAAAGACATGTTGTCTATCCTAAAATACCATGTCCTGGAGCAAAGGTTCTATTTGACTCTTGGGGATTCCGATATACTTTTCTGTATGCTTATGTATTCAAAATTTGGGATATATGGGAAAATATCCCCCTCCACCCAAAAACACCTAAAAGAAGAAAGATGGATTTAGGGTCACATACTCAGAGTTTAGTTCATAGTTCATTGATTGGTTCTGGTCCTGTGGTGAAGCCCATCACTATGACTATGGAAGCAGATAAAGGAGGAGGCTGTTTTACCCCGGGAAAGACAAGAACCAGAGAAAGGGAGCAAACAGGAAGATTCCAGAGCAAGAAACAGTCCCCAAGGGTATGGCCAAGATTGGCATTCCTCCTTCAGGCAAGACCCCATCTCTTAGTTTCCAGAAACTTCCAAAATAGGGTCATCTACTGGTGACTTATTCACACAGCAGTCACAAGGGACATTAGATACAAATGCAACAGAAAAGACTGTTAGAGCTGCTTACATGATTGAATTCTTTCTGGATCACAGAAAGATGCCTTAGCCTCCATTGTGCCCTGGACCCTGCTTTAAAGGAAGAGTGTCAGAATTCCACACAGAATGAACACACAAGCAACACGGGGCTACTCAGATACCCGGACCCTCACCTGGGCTGCCTTGACTCTCGGTTCCTTGGGTCTTATTTGACTTTTTACAAATTGCTATGGAGGATTAAATGAAGCACATAGGAAAAAGAGCAGACGAGGACTCAGAGAGCACTGTTTCTTTCTTGAAGGGAAATACAGTGTGGGAAACTTGACTGTAATTATTGAAGCAAATATTGTTTCCATCTCCAACACATATTTATCAGGACAGGAGGGCCTACAGTTTAGTTTAGTTTAGTATTTATTTATTTTTAGCCATCCCACAAGGCAGATCTTTAGCATCAAAAGGAAGAGGTACATCAGGAAGAATAAATTTGCCTTTATACTTTCTGTTGTTTTTCTCCTGTAACTTCTTTGAGGAATCTCACCTTCCTGGAAGGACCTAATAGTTTAGGTTCCAAAAAGCAGAGACTGGGGAAATCACAGAAATGAAACGGTTTCTTGTACACTTACAGATACTGGGCAGAAAAGATCCAGGTTCTGCCACCAGCTGCAGGGTGAGACAGTGGTTGGAAAGCTGTCCCTTGGACCTCTAGTTAAGTGTAAAGGGCCGGTGAAATGGTTCAGCAGGTGAAGGGGCTTGTGGCCAAGCTTTACAATCTGAGTTTAATCCCAGGGACCCACATGGTGGAAGAAGAGAACAGATTCCAGTCACCTGCAAGTCTTCTGATCTATATACACTTCCTACACACACACACACACACACACACACACACACACACACACACACACACACACACAGAGAGAGAGAGAGAGAGGGGGGGGGGGCGAGGGAGAGGGAGAGAGAAATAAAAGTAATCTTAAAAGAGTATTTCTGCATTGAAACTTTAAAGTTGAAACAAAACGTGTTTACATGGAATTGACACCGCAGTGGTTGCCTAGACTGACAACAGTACCCTGGGCATGGAGAAAGTCTTAGAGGCAGGAGAACAATTCGGAGTGAGAAGAAATCCTTTTCTGAATTGGCTGCACTTGTAAGACATAACAGCTACTGACTTGCAGTGCACCCTGGGATCTGAAACTGGGTTTTGATGTATATTCAGGAATATGGAATAATCTTTTGTTATCTTTGCCTGGAACTCTCAGCTGATGACTCCCCTCTCCCCTCACACCTTCCTAAACTTAGAATTCCATGTAGGGCATCTTGGAATTTTTCTCATCTTAGGAAACACTCATTCTTTTCTTCTTAAAAAGTAAGTTGGCATCTTGGATATTTCAGGGTTGAGTTTGTTTCCAACAATATGGAAGTTCTCTGAATGCTACCAAAGTCTGTTTGGATTTAAAGAAAAGCCCTGGTTGGTGCTTCTGAAGGAGAGCTAACTCTCACATGTAGTATGTTCTCATCTCAGTGAGCTCAGATTCACTGAGGATGCCTTCAGAAAAAAAATCAATGGCTAACTTCTTCTTTGATTTGAACCTGCTTTCTGAATGCTGCTTGAAACACATTTGCTATCAGAACCATCATTTTATTGGAGGCAATGTATATAGAGAACTATCCACAGGTATAGTCACTAAATGTCTGATTTGATACCCAGAAAGAAGTCATGTGGGACAAGAGGCATGAAGAAGGATTGGCTTCATCCCACATCACTGCAGTGGCATCCAGGTTGGCAATTTATCTGACTTTGCCCTTCCCATAGAGGCTGGGACTCTGTCACAAGGGCCAGCTTCCCAACAAGAGAAGGCAGACATTTCTAGGAAGGCTACACAGGTGGAAGGCTCTCCCGACTTGAGATCCTTCAGATGTGCTGAATCAGTTCTTCATAACTGCTTACAGCTCAACACTAAGGCAGCTGGGATTTGTACAAAAAGGCATCATCCCTGTTCAAATCCTCCCAGCTTATAGTAGGTGGACATTTCAGCATACAAACCTGTCTATACTCTGAAGTATACAAAGTAAGTAAAATAAGGACCTTGTCTACAAACGCAGAGCTCTGGAGATTTGCTTGGTGTCATACACTTGGGACTGGACTCTAAGGCCCTTGCTTTAGAAAAGCCAGTGTATTCTCATCAGAAATGATGGGTACTTTCCCTAAGCTACTAGTAGTCATTAAGCACAACCCGAAGACATGGCTCCAGTTGTATTCCATGGTTTAAACAGAAAATCTAGTAAGACAAGAGTGCATCTGTGTTTTCTCAGTGAGAAACCTGGGGCAAATCACTCTGTTGTTGGTTCCACAATGCTGTTGTTCGCTTGCCAGCAATTACTTTGGACTGCTTTAGAACTTTTCAGTGAGCCTTTTCCTGATTTATGCTTCCGTTGGCAGTGTGGTCACAGTCTTAGGCTCCTACCCCCAAACTGGAACTACTTGGATAGAGAAGACAAGTCCCTGGAATAGGCTGTATGCCTTTGCTAACTTATTTTCCTTAGGGCTCTAAACTCCCAGAAAAGGTTTACAGTCATGAAGCTTTAGATCTCATGTAGTATGAAATCAGTGATTTCATAGCTAGGGTGGGATAGACCTCCAAAAGGGGTGTATGCATGCCTTCTAGAATTGTTTGCAGAACTCAGTAATCAGAAGGTTGGCATGTTTTAGTTAGCCCAGCCTGCCTCTACTGTCAGCTCTTCAAACATTTTTTCAAGAGAGAATAAAACCTAGAATGCCATTTAGATTTTCTGGATTTGATTTTTAAATATTATCAGCTAATTCAAGGACTTAAAAAAAATATGGGTGGAACAAAACCAAAGCCAAACCATGCAAGTTTTGTGGTTGTTCATTCCTCAGCCTTTGTTCTTTATAATTCTAAACAAGTAAGGTATTTGGAGAGATGTTCCAAGACACAGGGATGTGTGCAGAAGCATCTTTATTTCTGAAATGTCATGTATCTTTTATATCTTTATAAGGGGACCAGAAAGGCAGAAAGGATAACACATAGAACTCAGGTATATACAGAACTGTGCCAGGCTTCCCTCTGGGGTCTGAGCACTAGACTGTCTGCATTTCTTCCATTTGATCCCCCTTACCTTCCCCTGTCATCTGTCTGTTGGATGAAGTCTGTATGCAAAGCTCATACAAGCACGCAGAGATTGATGGCTGCACAGGGGCTAAATGCACACCTGTGTTCACTAGACAACAACAACTTCTATACCAGAAAGTATATTGAAGCCTAAATAAGTGAGATGCTGAAAATATAAGAACAAACCTTCAGCTGGCCTAAAATTTTTAAAAATAAATTCCTTACAAGCACTGGCATTTATTTATCTACTGTTAGTGATGATTAACATATGATATAATTCACAATTGTCAAGACAACCGACATAATTAAGAACTCTCATTTTTAACAATAAAATTAAGTATAAGACTTTCTACATAGGCCAACACTCTGCCTCTGACATCTTCAGTTGTCACATGGTGGATTGGCTGCTTCCTCTTGAACCTTCATAGCATCTGTAAGGAGGGGGGGTGTCTTCGACGTGCAGAGTTGTACTCATCAGAACATTCCATGACCTAGAGACCAAATGTTCTCACCAGTCTAACTGGCAGCCATGGCCTCGCTGAACTTCCTTGTGAATATGGTTGATGCTGAGTCAGACTCTGCCCAGTCACTAAACCAGGAGGAAAGAACCCCTTTTCATTTGTGTTCTTTGCCGGCATACACTGAGAACAGAGCTCTCTCTCACCATTGTCTCTTACTTTGTAAAAATGTCCTTCTCACTGCATGGAAAAAATGTAAGTTCAAGAAGTGTGTCTGGAAAGCAGCTCTAGAGGAAGGACAAGGAGGTGACTGGCAATCGGAGCAGTGGGTCTCCAGGGGAGGAGGCATCTAGATCTTAGAGTAAGACTAGGGCAAAGTGAGAGTGGAGACAAATCTATTTTCTCCTCTAAGTTACTGTAGGGAACCGATCTAACCTATTTCCACAGGACCTCGGGGGAGATGTCCTTAAATAACTATCACGTCACCATCCTTTTCGTCATCTTCCATAATCACCCTGGGGCTCTCATCTCCGAGCAGAGTCAACCCTGCAAAAGAACAATGTAGACTTGCAATGAAGAATGTGCAATTGAAAAATACCAGACAGCCCCGGAGCACCAAGACTGCTCTCAAAGGCATAGTGACCCAGAAATGCTTCCGGGTGGCCTTATTTGACAACAGTAGGGATGTTCAAGACAATACTGCTCTGGACACAAGGGGAGACAGAGGGCTAAGCCACAGGCCTCATTCACTGTCTTGCAGTAAGGTGGAATATAAGGCACAGGGATTTAGGAGGCCTCCTGTTGGGGGCTTCAGTTCAGTCACTCTTTTTATCTAAACTGGGCAAGGTGATGTTTTGTCCAAATGTTCAGTTCTCAAGCATACGCAGGAGACACTGATGCTCATTACAAAGAGGCATTCTATCAATCACAATAAGATGTTTGTAACATGCCTAGCAAAAAGGTCATCTCTGTGGGCCAATGAGGTGGCTCAGGCAATAAAGGTGCTTGCTACCAACTCTGACACTAGAGTCTGATCACCAGGACCCATGAAATGAAAAGAGAGAACTAATTCTTATAAGTTGTCCTCTGACCTCCATTGGGCTAATGGAGACCAGATGCCGCCTGTCACCCCCAAGTCATAAATGCACATCATAAAAAATTTAAAACCATACCTATGACTGGCTAAATGATTTTTTAAATTTTCTGTTTTATTTTATCATAATTTGCTAGATTATTTCTCTTTTGAAATGAACAGTAAGCTTTATAAAGTCAAACCTAAAAGCACCAGAGAAAATTATATATCTATCTCTAAATGTCTGCTCTCTGGTGTCAGCCCTTGGATGACAGAGTTCACATATTTAAGAGCAAAAGGAAGATTCCAGAGCACAGCATATTGTCACACATGGTATGGCCACACTTTAGAGCAATTCTTTATTTGGAGACAGAATGAAAATATCCCCATTTGACAAATGTAGAGATGTTAGATGAACTCTTGCTTTAGGCAAAATATAAAATTGTCCTTTCAAACATTCCCTGGCCTGTGAAATTCAGAAGGCTTAATAGCTTTTCTTTTTCTTACCTTTTTTTAAGTATAGTTTTCCAGGGCTGTTTAGTTCAGAAAAGGCCAACAAAGGAGATTGGGGGATCCTGTCCCTTCTGTGTCAGTAGGCCCATTTTAAGAAATGACAAATGAGCCTGGGTCAAGACTAGTCCTTAGGAATTTCTGCCACTTTCCTCTGGTCCCCAGCCACGTTTCCCAACCACAACCTTGCACAGCCTGATTCTACTCCACTCAGCAGAGACCTTCCGTTCTGCACAGCACTTCTCAGTGACCTGAGCTTGGGGACCTTTCCACAGACTGGCCTCCGTTCAACATTAACAAATTAATGAAAATTATGTTTGGCTTATAATGACTGTTTATTTGATTCAATTCTTAGCTTGTTAATATTTTTAGCCAGTTAACTATTGGAGGAAAAAAACAATTTCAAGTCTGGCTAAAGCTTTTTGCATAAATCACTATAAAGCATAGTTGGAGGCATTTTCTTTTATAACAGCAGTGTAGAGTTAAATTTTTATTTAGAATTAAAACTAGTATGTCAGGAGCATGTAGAATTAGCTATATTGATGGGCTTTAAGTAATTTAAAATTGGTAAAAATATTTAAATTCCTATGTTTAGCAACTTTCTAGTTCTTTTCGAGTACCCTCAAAATGTAGGTCTAGAAAATCTGGGCCAGAAAGTGGAGAGGAGGCCCTGGACAGCAAGAATAGCAGGAGTGTGTTCTGGAAGTGGAACAACCTGGCCACAAGGGCACAGAACATAATGCCATGTACTAAATGAGCTCCCATTTTATATCAACACATGAAACATTGGTTGAAATATCTTACAAGGAAAAATATGTGAGCTGCATTGTGTTTGGGCTCTTAACAGAGCTCCCAGTTGCTGGTGAGGCAGGGAGGTGGTGGAACTGTTAGGAGGCAGACCTAAAGGAAGTGAGATGTTCAGGAATGTGCCCTTGAAGGGCCTTGGCATCCCCATCCTGTGTTTCTGTTTTCTCTCCAAGCTACTACAAGGCTTTGTTACACCTGCATCTCACCTTCCAATGTTCTATCCTGCCACAGGCTCCAAGGCAGCAATGCTAAGCAACTATGTTGCTCTGAAAAGTTGAGTCAAATAAAAACTTTCCTCTCTTTAAGTTGACTTCCTAAGGTGTTTTGTTACAGTGTCAGAAAAATGACTAGAACAGAAACTCAGCACAGTCGTGGCAATCTGAGTATCCTGTTCAGAGGACCTGCTAAGAACCGGTGCCTGGTACCGAAGCTTCTCTCACCCATGCTGCTTTGAAGGTTTGAGGAAAACTCACTTTTGGAAATAATGATCTGATGTGTCTTTCTCCTGGCTTCTGTTCTCCTGAAGAGTCAGAACTGTGTTATCAAAGGGAAGGAGACACCAAAGCCAGAGAGCTTCCGTTGGACATCAGGCACCACTAAGGAGCTTACTCAACCCACCCAAATGTTAATATATCCAGTTGGGAAAAATAATTTACATTTACTCTAAAGCTCTATGTTGCAAGAAAGACTTGGGCCTTTAATCCTTACTTTTTCTAAAAATTCTTTATGTGTGTATACATATGCATGTGAGTCTGCACGTTTTGTAGCTACATGTGTGCACCTGTGTGCTTTATGTCAAGAACTTTCCATAATAATTCTCCACTTTATATACTGAGGCAGTGTGGCTCACTGAACTTGGAACTCAACAATTCAGGCAGTCTAGCTAGCCAGCTTGCCTTTGACATCTTTCATCTCTACTTCCTGAGTGCTGGGGGTACAGGCAGACCTCTATGCCCCACCAAGATTTTAAAAATACCATATAGAACGTCTGTTAAAAAAATCACTGTGTAGTATATGAATCTTTGAGCAATATTCAACTTCCCAGCAATCCAATCCTCCACACCTACTACCTAGCACAGGACTCAGACATAGTAAGACCTAGCAAATGTCAACTCCCCTCTGTCTATATCGACCAGAAGTCAGAGTTTATGGAACTTGACTGCTTATAAGATGTTAGTGTGTTAGGTTAAGGGATCTAGTCCTGGATCTCTGTGAGGTGCTCAGAATACTGTTTCTGAGCAAGATCCCACCTAAAAAGCATCCAAACATAGCTGTCTGCATTAACTTAGCTATTTTCATTAACTATATGCTCCTCAAACCTCGGAGAGCCTTGACAACGGTGCCACTTGTCCTTATCAACCAAACTCAGTGACTCTCCCCCATCCCCCGCGAAGAACAGACACGTGTCATACTCAAAGGAGGTTCTCCTTTCTTTCCTTTGTGGTTTCTGACTTTCAACTGTCCTGCTGGCATTCAGTATCTCTTGCTGCAATGTCTTCATTTTGTTTGGCTCTCTTTGGCACCAGCGTAAACTAAGTACTTCTTCCTCTCCTAAGCAGCTCTTGGTAGCTGTTACTGACCAACCACAAACATGACTCCATGCCATGCGGTTTACAAGGTGGGACACTGACAACGGTGAGCCAAGTCCAAACACAGCCCAGCTTGGCAGGGAAGCCTTAGAGGGTCCATTCGAGCAGTGGGACTTGTCAAATAAGCTCATTAACCGAAGGGAGTGAGGTGGTTAGCACGAGATTAAGATGGAAGAGTGGATCCTTGTCCGGTTTCCACTTGCCAAGGGTTAATGAGAGATGTCTCTATGGTGTATTTGTGTGTGAGCTCCTCTTAACACCCTTATTAGAACCAGCATGAGTCTTTCTGAATACCTGCCAAAGACTCCATCCTTTTCAGCTTAACTAGCATTGTGGTTACTGCCAATTCTTTACATACTAAAGAACTCCAAAAAATAAAGAACCTCAGCTAATACAGTAAGAAAAGCCAGGGCTATCCAACGTTTGTCTGTCACCGAAACAATTTATACCAGAGCCTCATTGACTCTAGGAATTTTACCAAATCTATAGAGCCTTTGCATGTACAGCACTTTGTAAACACTACAGTCCTTGATTAGCACTTTTGGCTCAGTAGGGAGGCTGCTTCTTTGGGATACAGGTAGGATGCAGGCAGCATCCATTGCAATGGGATCATAACTCAGTATTTAGGAGGAAAGCACCAGCAGGCTTGCACAAAGATGTAAAATTTTGTACCCAAGAGAATTTTCCTTCTTCATCTCTGCAGTACATTCCCTTCCAGACTTGACTCCTCATTTCATTTGCCCCAGCAAATATCAGATGATCTGTTTATGTGATTATGGACTTTCCTCCAGTACTAATTCCCAGAAGCTAAGTACTACCAGAGAAATACTCGAGAAGAGAACAGAGACAGTGTGATGGACTGCTAACTATTCTAAACTTATCCCACTATCAATACATGTGAATTACCAAAGGAGGCTGCACCTAGTCAGAGTTCAGAACAGCTAGTTTCCAAAGCTGTGTGAGCTGAGTGAGCAAGCAAGCAAACAAGCAAGAATTGACTCATAATTGCAAGGATGTTAGCTTCATTCCCCATTCACTCCCAACTTATGTGTAAACGTCCCAGGGACAAAGACAACGCCTCATTAGATTTTTCTGTGTGTATTATCTGACACGTATTAAGATAGCTGCCAATATCTATGCACCATCTCTCTCTCCCTTTATCTCTGCCTCCTGTCTTGAAAACTCATCTGTAGAATTTGGGAAATCACCCCTCAGCCATAACATGCACAATTCATATGAGGTGGGCAAGCAGGAATTACATCTCTTCTCAAGGTCCCACTGACATTTCTGTTTCACTGGCTCAGTGAATTTGACCAGGTCTGCTGAAGCAGGAGTTATTTCTGAGCCTCTTCCACCCGCAAGTCGCCCCTGGGGAACCGCCAACGAAACCCCAAAGGCAGCTGTAAGTGCACCCTTCCCTGGGGCACCTGAGAGCAGCACAGCTTGCTAAGCCAGGATGCAGGCCATGCCCTCACACCTCCAGATGGTAAGGCTCCATCCAACCTGCTCCCATTGTACAGCTTTTATTTCTCTCTCTTTTTTTTTTTTTTTTTTTACCTGAAACAAAAGGAGGCACGTGCAGGGCAGGTGTGTCTTTTCTCCTCGGCCTTTTCTGCTCCATGTCAGTGCTGTGAAGAGCTGAACCTGTTTTGGCCTTTGGAACTCTCTCTTGGACATCGTATCTTCTAATTAAGTCTTCCGAAATCACACCTGCATGGTTAGGGGAGCAGAAAGAGGGAGAGGGATTAGCAGAGATCCCAGCGCTGAAGGCTTCTGCATCAGTACCTGGGGGGCTACTTCCTGGAGAAGGCAAGTCATGGAGCTTTTCAAGTTTGTCTTTCTAAAAAAAAAAAATTTCAATTTTACTTTCATTAAAAAAAAAAAGTCATCTCCATCAGTGTATCCCCCTGCTCCCCCTCCCTTCCCCTCCACTCTCCTTCCCCTCCCCCTCCCAACCCCCCCCCCCCCAGCCAGCTCTCACCTCTCCCCATCCACCCATCCCCTCCCCTAAAAGGTCTAGAAATCTCAAGGTGGGTCAGCTCAGCGCATTGGCACATCCACTCCAGGCAAGTCCGATTCACTCACCCCAGAGTCAAGGCTGGGCTGGGTGTTCCTCAAGGTGCCAGCCCATGAACAGGAACACAGTCTGATCCCACCCCTTGTGGCTCCACACACTCATAGCAGTCAAAGCCACCGATCCCCTCCCGATGGATCTCCAATGGCAATTCCAGATTCAGTGAGCTCCCCACAACCTTCATTCATTCATTCATTCATTCATTCATTCATTCATTCATTTATTTATTAAAGACGTTTTCTGTAAGTTAGTGAGAATAGTGGGTGTTTTAACACCTGATCTTCTTTTGACTAAGGAAATTGATATGGCTGCCACCATCACTATTCCAGGAAAGAGGCAGAGAAATGCCTCTGACTTGCCACAGCTAATGCAAAGGTGGAGCCCCTCCTCTGGACCCAATGAGGGGTCAGATTTCTGTCCTGCAAGCTGAGGGTTACACACGTTCATCGTACTTTACCAATTATTCCCTACCTTCACTTACTTTCACCCAGTTATCTTGTCTATTGTGTAGGAGAGAATCTTTGGGTGGTGGTCATTCTCTATCATCATTTCCTGTTTCTGTAATAACCCCTTTTATGAGCATTTCCACAATTAACCCTCAGAAAGACCCCGGTTTTAACCTAAGAACTTCTCTTATAATGTTGCCTCTTGCTGCAAATTTCATGTAGGTGCATACCATTTATTTAGTATCAAAACATGTTGTGAATAGAAAGGTTACAAAATAAATGGTCAAAAGTAAAGGAACGTGGAGAATAAGCCTATCGCGTTGAAATGGTGCAGTAGAAATGTTAACTGGCACTTTTTTCTGGACCTGGGACTCCAGGGGCATTCCACCCTCCTCCATGCCACCTGGGACTAAGGGAGATCCATCTCATGTGGTCCTCCTAATCAATGCACTAAGCTGATCCCACCCCATGTCTGCTGGATGTAGATGCTTGTGGTAACTTTGGAAGCTTGTGGTGACTTCATTCTCTGTGCGTTGATGATGTCAAATCTCAAGAGCCTATGGCCTTGAATTTCCAAAACTTAGGACACCTCCTTGTCATCAACCACCCCTACTATGGAGAGAAAACTTCTACATTGTAGTTTATATATGCTACTCCTCTGTGCTGATAGTATTTTAGAATTTAACCCAAATGTTTAAAAACATCACCGGAGATAGGTGCAACCCAGCAGAAGATTCTTGCAGCCATGAAGAGTGTGTGCCTTGCCCCTTACCTGGTATAAAAGGTGGGATGTGCAGTGCCGGTGTATCTTTCCTCCTGGGTTTCTTTTGCTCTGACTCAACATTCAGAGGGGCCTGCACATTCTTCCCCTTCCTCGGCTTCCTTTGGAGCTCACAGTCCTTAATGAATTGTTCTGAAAGATCATCTGGTTTCAAACAGGAAAAGAAGGAACATAAGTAAGTCCTGAGCTACAACTGTGTGTGGAGAGGGTGTGGGGGAGTGCGTTTCTAACCACATTTGATGTTAGGGACAGAGGCCATTTGGCCTGAAAAAGAAAAGTGTTTATTTCTATCTCGTCAATGGAAAAATTGGATAAACATGCATGCTTTTGTATAAACTAGAAAATTAGAACTCAGTAATGGTTAAAAAGTGTTTAACGCCAATTTTTACCTTCATTTTTGTGTGTTTTGTCTGAATGTATGTATGTGCATGCAGTGTCTGCAGAGGCCAGAAGCGGGGTGAGGGGGGCGCATTAGGATTCCCCTGGGACTGGAATTATAGATAGTTATGAACTGTTTTATGTTGGCTGGGACCTGAGTACTTAAACACTGACCCATCTCTCTAGCCCCCTGGTAAAACCTTACATTTGGAGAAATCAGGAAGTCATTAAGATAAAGACAAGCAGAAAAATGTGCCCAGGACTGCCAAAAAGACTTGTGATTTTCTGCAAGATAGTAGGATCACTGTTCACAGCCTCTTTTGGTCAAGAATCACTTTCCTTAAGGGTTCACAAGCCATGGGCAGCAGAAGCTCCCTGGATCCTGAAATGCTCCACTAGGGTGGAGAATACATCTCTTACTGGCCTTACCTCTCTGGGCTGCCTAGTCCTCTTGAAAAGCCCATTCAGGCTTTAGCATCTTCAGGACGTCCTCTGCCCTGTGTCTTTGCAAGCTTCCTCTTTATGATGACGTTTTATGTCTAACCTCTTTACTTTTTACAGCTTATGTTACATGATCAGAGGTTCTCACAGTGATGACTCCAGACCAATCACTGGGCTCTTGAAAGCCCTGTCTTGGGTCCATTTTAAATTGTCAGACATCTTTGTCTGCTCTGTTCTCCTATGCATTTCTCTGCCATTGTTCAACCCCGATCCATTTTTTTTTCTAAAATGATTAATCTCCTGCTCCAGATAGATTCTTCAAGGAGACAAAGATCACAGCCTTTTGGGAATTTTGTTCCTAACTGCATCTCTCTCCAACAAATGTGCTTTAAATGGAAGTTGAAGTAATCTGACTTCATATACTTAGTCTCTCATTTGTTGATTCTAAGAACTTGAGACTTAACTACTAGATGTGTTGATATCATCCTCACTACCACTACTTAAGTGGGAATGGTGTTAAATGTGTTTTGTGTATCTGATACATGTCACCTGTTCAATATCCCATCTACTCTGCCACTGCTCAGCCCAAGCTTCCAGCAGATCAGGATGGCCAATCTTTGCCAACTCCAGCCCTGACGATCCTCTCTCGTTTTCTCAAAATTAATAGCATGTTTTTCTTCGGGTAATATTTTAAAGGATGATGTCAGCAATATTTCTGCTATAGTTTGTGGTTTTTAAATCATTTAGCAGCCATGAATACATACATGCTTTTACAATTTTTGCATGAATGAATGGACAGAAACAGACTTAGTGTAAAGAAGTATTTTATTAGGATTCAACAAAGCTACAAAGAGTCTACATGTTTTCTCTAAAATCTTACAGCCCTGGCCTGCATCAGTCTGCGTATTTCTGGAAATACAAAAGAATATGGGAAGTTGTACGGTTAACTTAGCCTTTCATCGCTTCCCTGCCCACCCTCCCTCCCCCCTCTCTCCCCCTTTTGCTTGTCCTTTCTTTCCACTTCCCCAGCCAGCTTCAGAATCATCTGTGTAGCCCAAGCTGGCCTTTGCTCCACCCTCCTGAGTATTGGGGTTACCAATGCATATGCTTTTATCCTGCCCCCCTCTCTTCTTCCCTTCTTTATATGTTTCTGTGGAAAAATGTTCAGATAAACTTCTATGAAATGTGGAAGTTAAAGATGTGAGCCTTTCGCCTCATTTTTTGTGAGTGCAGACATACTGTGTCATTCATTACTTTATCCAGACATTTCTCAACTCCTAGCATCTGTCAAGTCATTTATTAGATCCTAAGGATAAAATGGTAAGAAATTATTCATCCTTGTCTTCAAGTTGCTTGTGGTGTCCTGGAAGAATCTTTTATAGTCCGTATGTTTAAGGAAGTTACACCAGAAATATTTAGTAACCATTCGCCATTGTGCTTGAATCACCAGCCATCACTCCATATAAACAGAAAACCAGATGTCATGGTTCTATTTGTTTACACTGAACAGTGAGCTTGTCCTTTAACTAGAAGACATTGAGGAGGTCACCCAACATTCTTGATCTAATCCGTACTTATTTAGGCTAGACTCTGAGAAGTTCATGTACATAAGAAAGGAGGCATGGGAGCTTTTATGGATTTCACTGCAGCATGGGGGCTCTCCCAGCTCATCAATGCTTGGCCAGTTGTTTGATATTCATTCCATTATATTTAATACTCACACTAAGCCTACAGTTATTCTGCAATCATCTCCACTTTGCAGATGTGGCCAGGTGATTGCTAAGGATCAAGCCAGGTTCTTGATGCTATTTCTCAGCCATCTAGTCTACCTGGCCAACACTCTAATTCTTTAAAGTTGTTACCACATAGTGGTTTATTTCCCCCTTCCTCATGTTACACATATAGCTATTGATTGAAGGATGTTGCTTAAAATGGGTGCTGCCCAGCTGTGGGGTCCCTGGGGGGCATAGTTTGCATATGAATCTGTTAGGGGTGGGCTACTATTCAAACCCCAAGTGCTACTTGGCACCTAGTAGAAAGAGCAAGACATTTGTTTCAATATTGACTTTCATTTCAATTGTAATTTTCCTTATTTTGGGAGAATCTTGAACATAAAATATCTTGAAGGCAATCGAAGACGGGGAGACGAGACGAGTCATAACCAGACAGGGCATTAACAAAGGCTATGAATATGCAAAAAGCCCATCCATCAAAAGTCTGAGTGTCTCATTTTTAGAAATGGGTAGAGGCAGAAATGTTTCTGGTGTTTTCATTACAAAGGTTATGCAAAAAGTCGGTTCTGGAAAGGAAACAGATTGACGATAAAGCAGAAAAGGGCTATTTAAAATTCTGTCTTGATAGGCAAAGAGAGATATTTGAAATATTTTATTGGCACTGCACATGGGGTTTCAGTATGCTGGAAAATACTGGAAACAAGCTATATCACCACATTCCATTTATTGCCTCATAAATGCTCTGCCTGGGACTTTGTCAGATCCAAAACACAGGACAATGCTTGTCTGTCTCTCTTTGTCTCTCTCTAATTTGAATGAACTTCTCTCTAGTGCTTCAGCTAATATTTACATGGCGGACCCCACAGACCCGTGGCTATTTGCCTGTCCATCTGGTATAGGCTGTCACCAGAAGGCACAGGCGATCAGGTTTCAAGGGGCCTTTTCTCTGACATGCCTGAAATCAGAATGGCTGAGAACCCTTCTCTGGCTTACAGGACAAGTATTCCCAAAGGAGCATTTACCTGAGCGGCTACAGTGAGACTCAAACTTGTCCAGAATGTCTTCCGAAAGTTCCAGGGGCTGCTGCACTGACTCAGTGGCCATTATCTCAGTGGACATCCTCAGAGAGAGAGGAGAGAGAGACTCTTTTCCAGCACTAGAGAAATTAAAGGCAGTAATAAGTATCTAAGTATGCCTTCTGTTCATTCATTCACTTATTTATTCATAAAATATATTGAATGCTGAGTGATTATTATTGTAAGTTCCAGCTCAATCCTATTTTTCAAGTCTGCTTCTTAAAGTTAATTGCAAAATTTGAAATGTAAGTCAAAATCAAATGAAACACACACACAGAGAGAGAGAGAGAGAGAGAGAGAGAGAGAGAGAGAGAGAGAGAGAGAGAGAGAGAGGAGGGAGGGAGGGAGGGAGGGAGGGAGAGAAAGAGAATCTCCCTATTAGAAATTGCTATGTATCAAATGTTCATTATTTGGCTACTGAAGGGTTCCAGAATCCAATCGAGTCAAAATTAGAAATGAACCAGCTAAGACTTAAAGAAAACAGCAACTGTACATCACCTGCACTTCCTTTGTTGAATTCTGTAGATTGTGATCATTTCCATATGACAGGGGACTGGGGGCATACAAACTCATAATTAATTAATTACTTGTCACATGTCTTAGTTAAGCTTAGATCAAAATCTAGTCCCAGTTAGTTTCAGGCATTTTAGTCCCTTAAAAATAAAGCAAATCCTCTAAACCTAGAGGTGACTAAGGCCTCTGGGTCCCCACTATGGTGATATGTATAAAATAACTCAGTTGCCTCCTCATGAATTCTATAAGGGCAGCAGGTACCCAGAGTGGGAAAGCTTGCTCTCTGAATATTTCTATTTTTTCCTAGGGACTTATGACATAAAATCAAGTCTCTTCCTGTCCCCAGATTCCTGTCTCTTTTGGAACACAAATTCATGAACTTCCACCATAATCAGTTGCAGCTTTGTTCAGGAGGAGTGAAATTCTGCATGGATACATGTCAAGTCTGGATGAGAAATGCATCAGTGAGGTTTCGAGAAAGTCTTCATTAGAGTATGTCTCTTGTGTTCTCATCTGATAATTTATTGCTGGTGTCCAGAATAACGAGGGTAGAGTGTGTGTGTGTGTGTGGTGGTGGTGGGGGGTGAATAAGGTTAAAATGGCCAAGCTGATTCTCTTCTCATGAGAGTCCAGAGCCTGCTACATGCAAAGGAACCACAGATCATCCACAGTGACAGTCTGGGAGCCCAGAATAAATGTACTCCTTTGCAGATGAAGACTAAGCTGCTGTTCCCTGGGAAGGCTGGGGGATTTTCCCTGATGAGCTGAGGTCATTGCAGAGCAGATGGGCCATTAGCTGATCACTTGAGCCTTGCTTTTACTGTCACTCTTTGCAGACTGTGAGTGACTTCAGCAGAAATCAATTCAGACCACCGTTCTTAGTGTCTGAGTAGAGGGAGTGCCAACCCTCAAGAACCATATGGAAGTGTGTTATAACCTTACAAGGCTATCCCTTTGTGCTAGCATTTTTGAAAAGGGAAAAGTGGGCTCTGTGCTGAGGGCTCCAGGAAGTGTGACATGGTCTTTTTTAATGAAGCTTCATCTTTTCTGCAATGTCACAGGTGTGCTGATAATCACCCATGGGGATCTGCTGAAAGTATCCATCCTCAGAGTAAACTGGAGGGAGCTGAGACTTCCCGCCATGATTCATGCACTCCAAGCTAGAATCCTTGCAGAGGCTCAGGCCCTTACTCTACACACTTCTCAGATGTGTCTGTGATATTCCTTCTTTCCAGCCCAAAGCAAATCACTTCTGGTGCTGGGACCACATTTCCTGTGAAGCCAGTCATTGGTTATTTACTTTCAACATATGTTTTTAAGCCAAACAGACTTGCAGTATTAATACCTTCTCCATAGAGCTCCTGTGAAGTTGGATTGGATTGCTTTGTGTTTAACATGTTGAAAGTACTTTCTACCAGATAGTAACTATTCTGGACAATTGTCTATGACAGTTGATGGGAACCATCTGCAGAGCTGAAAATCCTAAGAATCAATAGACACTTACATGTTCATGTAGCTATTGAGCTGGAGAGAAGCAGCCTTCATCTGAGATAGGCCATCTCATCAGCAGTGGGCCTCCAAAGGAAGTGCCTAGCCGTGACCGGTAAATCCAGGATGGCAGTACCCTGGACAGGCTGAGGCACCCAGTACCTTGTCACAAATTTGACAAGAATTCCTCTTGAAGGCATCTCAGATTTCTCTGTCTATAGAGGAAGCAATTCTATTTGAAACTGGTCTGATTGAAATCTAGCTGTGCTGAACTACTGCTTGATAGATTGGAGGGACTGGGAGACCATTTTCAGACCTTGGATTTTATATTACAATATCAGAGATATCTGGCAAAGATATGTTTTTCCCAGAGGAATACAAGACACTTTCATCTTGGATGATATCATCATGACTGTCCTACCATGAAATCTTCAAAGAAAATAAAGAATTTCTAAGAATGATGAGAGAATGTTGGATTCAGGGTTGTCTCTCTGATGGAGGTTACTTATCACTACCTGTTGAGCGTTGGTATGAGATGAACTGAGACCTACCCTGCTCTCACTCCCATCCTCAGAGGAAACGAAGCTCCCTACCATAGAAGATACAGGTCTGTTTCCTTTCTGCTCCCTGATCTGCCCATGCATTTCCCCTTTATCTCTGCCGGTATCCCAAACAGGTTGTCATAGAGGGGACCCTGCACTTGCCGTGACCTACAGAGAAGGTGCCGTTGGCCCCTTTGCCCGCTTTCTGTAACTTTGGGAGTTTCAGGAGAACCAGTTATTTTCTTCAAATGTAAATAATTGGTCCTCTGGGTCCTTAGATTTCAACCCCAGAGGCCTGTGGAGACACATTTTCACAGAGACTTTACGCTAGGGTGCTTTGCTTTTAGTCAAGTGGTTTGTGACTCTGTTGTCATTTTCTCGCCTCATGCTGCCTCAGCAGGATCTGAAATCTCACCTTTACTCAGTGATGAATATCAGCATAGACCTACCCACCCTCAACTGAAATTAAATGTTCTGTGGAAACCAGGGCATTTTCATTATGTAAGATTCTTCAAAAGGCCATGGGAATTCCCAGCGATCTGCTTATTTCTACAGCTGAATGCAAGGTTTCCCAATAAAGGGCGAGAGGACAGACTTCATGAAAATTCAGGTTCTTTTGGGTCAGGGTTGCTGCTAAATGAGTTTTTGGTGAACTATATCACAGCAGCACAACCCTTTATCTTTCTGTATATCAGCTTTCAGATGTCCTGGAGAAGAAAAGGCCGGTTATCTGAAGTATTTTTTGATGGTTATTGGAAAGAATGTGGGTGGCCCACAGAAAGTGTGTACCAGACAGACAGTCTTAACTCCAGGATATTGGGGAAATGTCCAGGACTCCATATGCTAAAATCTTGCAGCTTTCTTATTAACTCCTTCCATGAGGGATCTAGCCTTTCATTTTACCTGAAAATACAAATATGACTTCCTAGAAGAAAAGACCCATAAATCATTGTCTTATTACACGGCCAGTGCTGATGACAGCAGTCACTTAATCTTTGGAGACTGGAATCAGAGGCCGAGCATCTAGGCACCATGGGGATAGCTCTTTAAGTTGAGGAAGAACCAAAGAGCCAGTGTGTCAGGGTAGCTATGAAAACTTGGATGCACACTTTGCTGAGGCCAGTCTTCGTTCACCCAGGCTGCTTTCCAGAGGACAGCTGTGCTGCCTTTGCAGCTCAGCTTGAGGTCACAAGCCCTCCCTGGCATTTTGTTTGTTTTCTTACGAGTGTAAGAAGATATATTTTAATCCATAGATAGGAAATTTTCCCCAAGGGTGACACACTGTGAGGCATCTCTGGACAGAAGCAAAGTCTTGCTTACTTTCTCCACTTTCTAGCTGGGCAGTGAGTTATTATCCAGCCAAGTTAGCTTTCACATCTGTGCACTTGATCCCAGCCCAAAGGCCAAGAACCATAGCTTTTATGCCTGGAACCGAGTGTGCCAGATGCTGTTCCCTAGGGCTGTTGAGAGTGCCAGCACCCAGGCAGAAGTCAGGCACACACTGACCCTTCTGTGAATGGATGATTTCTTTGCTCACTTAGTTCTGTGATCATAATACCTACACATAAATTCCTCAAAATTGTCATGCCAAACTCATCCTAGTTCTGACCTTTCCTGGAACTACTAATGAAGTTAGCACACCCAAAGGCACAAACCAAAGGCAGAATACCCCTTTCCAGGCCTCAGGATTACCAGAAGCAAGTCTCAGAAGTGGGTGGGCACTCCCTTAGCCTACAACATTCTAAAAGACACCCCCAAACAATTAGATCTAGCTTTTCTTGACAGAGTAAAAGCTTTAGAAAAAAGTATATCCACAATCCTGTGTAAATCTGGTTAGCATTTCTTCTGACTGCACAGTTCATATATCCTTGCTAACCTCTTATAAATGAGAGTTGAATTCCAGCCCCAGAGCACCATGTACGCAAAAAGAACTTCTTCATTTGGAGACCTAAGCCTGCATGCGTTCTTCCTCAAGGACTGACTGTGCCTTAAAGTTGATGTAAATAGGAAATGAGACAAGCATGCTTTACCCAGATGGGCAAGGCCTCCCGAGTTCGAAGACACACCACACTCCACTCCAAACTTCACAAAAGGTTTTTTTTGGGAGGACACAGACTGTCAGAGAATTCAGGACCCTTACACACCTAGAAAACTGGTGTGACAATTGTGACATTTTCTGCCCCAGGAAGCCCCAGCCTAGCTTTGTACATCTGCTTTGTCCTACCAAACACAAGAAAGTAGCAAGTTACTGGAAGCTTTGTTTTTATCATCACGAAAGTTCCCGGGGTAAAAACCCAAAGCACTTACCAGATGAGTGCAGATGCTCAGCTGAGAAAGCAGAGGCTAGAGGCGGTGTGCTTCTCACCCGGCCAGGGCTCTTACTCCTCAGCAGCACTGGCTACGATGGCTCTGCTCCAGCTCCTCTTATCTAGGGACCAGCTGCTGTGGTTGCCATGGGGATGTTCTGTTTCTCAGGCACCAGGGCCAGGGGGATGGAGAGGGAATGATAACTAACTTGGTCATTCCTGTTTTCTGCAGCAATGGTTGTGTATTAGAAACAACAGCCCACAGAGTCCATGTTGAGTTCTTAGTAATTTATACACACCAGCTCCACCTGGGAATCCTCTTAACATCTCAGCATTAGATTTAAGAACTGTTTTTTACTAGGGCGGGATTGCCTGGCATCACAAATGTGAGTGAGGGGCCATAGCAAATTTCAACACTCAAGTTGGTGTGAGATTAAGTCCAGAGCATAATGTCACAATGAGAAAAGGGATAATGATGGTGTCACTCACTAACATTTACAAACCATTAACACTGGGTACCAGGGACCCTTCCAAATCCCCTTTAGCCCTGACAACCTTGAAAGGAAGGGAAGGGAGGCTGAAAGGTCAGACCATCACCACAAGCACCTCAAAGCTTTATGGATTTGTTCAGGAGGATATGAAGTCACAGAGAAATCAGGACTTCATCATGTATGGAAGACAGACGTGAAAGTGGTTTTACCATTAAACAGCAAGGGGAGGGTTTGAATCCAGGAGCTGATGCTAAGTCCTGTTCCTGGCCTCTCTGTCCTACTGCCTATCAAAGGACATTTCAAAAAGATCAAAGCAAAAGAAAGCAGATCCCGACCACACTGTTTGGAGGTGAAAAACCTGCATTCTTCCACAGGAATCAAACAAGATATTCCAAAGCCAAACAAAACAAAAGAAAACCACTAAAGACTTGGAGCCTTGTAAGCTGGTAAGACACACTGACTTGTTCAGAGTAAAGTTCTATATTCTGGGTCAGCTCTTACTCTTTGAAGGTATTTCTTTTTGAAGACACACTTCCTGTAAAAAGATGAAGGCCTTTAATCCCAGCACCCAGTAGGCAGAGGCAGGTGGATCTCTGAGAGTTCAAAGCCAGTCTGGTCTACAAAGTGAGTTCCAGGACTGCCAGAGTTACACAGTGAAACCCTGTCTTCACAAAATAATAATAGAAAGAAAGAAAGAAAGAAAGAAAGAAAGAAAGAAAGAAAGAAAGAAAGAAAGAAAGAAGGAAGGAAGGAAGGAAGGAAGGAAGGAAGGAAGGAAGGAAGGAAGGAAGAAAGAAAGAAAGAAAGAAAGAAAGAAAGAAAGAAAGAAAGAAAGAAAGAAAGAAAGAAAGAAAGAAAGAAAGAAAGAGAGAAAGAAAGAATAAAGAGACGTTGTTAAAAGACCTAGGAAGGAAGGTCTTCCTCCTCACCTGTCAGCGATTGGAAGAATCTCCGAGCTTCTGACTTCCTTACCAACAGCCTTAATGGTCACTCCGTTAGCAATGTCTTCATTCCAAACATAAGTGAAAAGGATACGCTTTCTTCCAAAATGCTTAAGTTTTCATTTTGAGTGTCTTTTTGAGGTAACTATAAATTGGCATATGGCTTCAAGAAATAATTCAAAAGGAAGCACTTTAACCCCTATGCAGCCCCTCTTCCTGAAATGGAAACACCCTGACAAACTAGTATAATGTACACAGTATTTGTATCATCATATTCAGAACATTTCTGATATTTCATGGCTGTCTCATCTGGCACGTATACAGACAGCCCCCCCCCACCCCTTCCCTTACCATCAACCTGTTCAGTATTTCTGTGATTTTGTCATTTCAACACCCCAGGAGAAGACTTTGGACTGGTGTTTGCTTTTTGCATATTCTCTGAGGATTTGTCACTGCCTGCACCAGTAATTCCTTTATTTTTATTATGGAGTAATATTCTGTGGTAACCAGTGTGCCTAACCATTCTCTTACTGAAGAATAATACCAGGGTTGTCCCCAATGTTTGGCTATTACAAATAAAGCTACTCTAAAAATTTGTGTAGAGGCTTTTGTGTGAACAAAATCTCTTGTTTCTCTTGGATAAGTGCCCAGAAGTACAATTTCTGGCAATCAAATGTTTAATGTTATGATATCATACAGCAGCTGTACCGTTTCCAGTACCCACTAGCAGAGTGCAGATACTCTGGTCTTCTGTCTCCGGGAGCTTTGGTATTGGCACAACTTCTTAAACACTATTCTCGTTATGTAGCGACATCTCATTGTTGTTTTAATCTGCATAACCTAAAAGGACTGTGATACTAAACATTTTTCATATGCTTATTTGTCACACACATATTTTCCTTGTGAAGTGTCTGTTTACATCTTTACTCATTTTCTTATTGAATTGTTGTTTTCTTTGTTGAATTTTCAAAATTCTTTACATATTTTGGCTACCAGCCCTTAATTAGAAATTTAGTTTGCAACTATTTACTCATCACTTGTGCCTGTCTTTACATTTTACCTCTCAGGAGAGTCCTTCACAAAGGAAAGGCTCTCAAACTTTCACAGGGTGAAATTTATCGCTAAAAAGCATTGGTAACTGAGAGTCCTCAGAACTGGACCACTCAACTGTAAGGCACTCTAGTCTGTGAAATTTTACAGACTTCTTATTCATTTAATTTCCCACAGTTCAAAGGGATCATCTTCAAAGCATGTAGATTCCCACGTCTCTTGGTCTCTTGGTACAGGCACAGGCACTCCCAAGTTTGGGTTGGCATTGCTGAGGATCCTTCTATCCTCCCACATAAATTCAACACAGCCTCTAACTGGGCGTGTCCCTCCCCCACTCTCAGCATAGATGAAAACTGTGACTGAGAGGGCAGATGGTAATGCAGATGTATGCCTTGGAGAGCTTTGACTAACAACCACACGTGCACTGGTGAAATCACTGACCCATGGCCTGAACACTATAGAGTAAGTGCAAGAGGCTACTGTGTCTGCCAGATTATCTGTAGTGAGCAAATTCCTCTGTTAGATTTGTCTTGTTGTTGGGTACCCATTACTAGCTGCCTTTAAATAAGTGCATTTTAATTCTTGCTGCAAACATTGAATCCTTATGAATGAGACTGGACTCAGAAACACACAATTCCAAACAATTTATTTCAGTTAATAATCCATGAAATGGGCTCTTAAAATATTTGCTGTTTAAAATCAAGCTACCAAAGTTTCTGTGCTGATGGGTGGTGTGTGTGTGTGTGTGTGTGTGTGTGTGTGTGTGTGTGTGTGAGAGAGAGAGAGAGAGAGAGAGAGAGAGAGAGAGAGAGAGAGAGAGATCCAGAAATAGAAGTCTTGCTTGTCTGCATCCCCCTCTAAGGAAGGGAATTATTTTCCTTCAGTCAATACCTTCTGGTAAACAACTGTCTGTGCCTTTGCTTTGGGCACAACTTTTGAACACATTTTGGATCCTGATAATGGAGGACATTTGAGTTAAAAACAGGAATATCTGCTATCTAATGAATTCCTTGCACTAGAAACATATTAGCATACTTAATCTTCAAAATTTCTTTCATTTGGGGTTGTGAAGAACTGGTGGGGACAGAGCCACTGTGTGCTGTCCTAGCTTCCCTTCACAGGTGACATTTTGTAACACTGGGGCAGAAGGTCCCCAATCTGCACTAGGATATTGATGTTAGGCCCATGCTTTCTCATTATGATTTTCATGTATGTCTTTTGCATGCAGGTGTGTTGAGTCTCATACTTGCATCAACCAGGCGGGCTTATGTATATGCCTCCCATGGTGCCAGTGTCCCCCTGTCAGTCTTGTAGGGGTGCAGCTCCTCTCTACCCCCACCCTCCATAGCAGTCTGTGCAGCCAATAATGTGTCCTCTGTTGCTGTAATTTGGTCATTTTTTCCAAATGTGCCCTGGCCTGACTACACGTTGTGAAGTTCTCACTCCATCACCTCATTATATCCTGATTAGTACTCATCACACCCCATGAGGCACAGGTGCTCACATCAGGTCCCAAGTGTAAAACCTGATTTCCTGAGAGATAGGTCCTGGCAAAGACAAAGCTACTAGACGCGAGAAGGTGGCTGGAAAACAGGTAGGTATCTCTTCTCCAGAGTCCATATTGTTCTTAATCTCACTCTGTAATAAGAAAGACACTTCTTGTGTGGTCTCCTTAGGTTCCAGCTCTTCTACTCTAACACACTATTGAAAAGGATCTAACCCATCATTGATTCATTCACAAAAACATGTTCTCAAAGCTCCACATCTGGCTTCTGTATAAACGTCTATTCACTACTCAGAAGAGCAGCACCTTTCCCATGGTCACTGATCCAACGGTTTGCTTGAGTATCATTTCTGTTATAGCTTCCCAGATGTGCAACCGATATATGGACTAAAGATGCTTGCTGACAATGTACTGACGATACAGCTGCAGATCAAGAGGGGGGGGTGTCCTTGTCACTGCTGACCTCCATGATACCAGAGAAAGAGTTAGACTGGAGAATGAATTTTTTGCTCACTTCTTTTGCATTGTGCTATTATAATTCTGAAGTGTAAATTGTCCAAATTTCAAGAAAGCTTTACACAGAGGCAAAGCAGGAAAGGAAATGAGTCCAATCCCCACTGTGTTGCCAAAGCCTAGCAAATGTTCTGCAAGTGTCTTGTTGGAGGAAACCAGAGAGGGGACTGATGTCAGCTAGCAGATGGTGAGAGCGGCTAACACAACCCGTGGTTTCTGCAGGCTTCTGAATGTAGAGGAAGTGAGCACATATATTCTCCCGAAGGGCACATAGAATTGAGGGTATATCCAATGTACTTGAAAGCTTTTTGTACACAGAGAAGAAGTATTTGGAAATGTAGGGCTGTCGAGCTTGAATTATACTACAAGATATTAGTGATGAATTTCATTAACTCCCCAGAAACAAAAGGAAAATTGTTTAGTAAGATTTTTACTATGTGGATAAATTTTTTTAAATTTTAAGATTTGCCTCTTTGGTTTCAACTGTATGAAAAATGACACCCAATTTGGAGATGTGTGAAACCAAATTTTGAGCCCAGCATGTACTTGCAATAACAACTATAATTTCTGCACTTGGTTTTAAGAAGAGTGTGTACCTCATCTCACCATACTCATAAAGCCCAGGGAAGCTCTTCTGCGTTTGCTGGTGAGAAGGTCAGCACCCCAGGTGTTGGCAAGGGTCTGTGTGGAGAGCTTTGATCTGCTCGCCAGCCAGGCAGTGACAGTTCTGGAGTGCCACATATGTGTAGCCCATGTGTTTTGTGCTGGAGGGGTTGGGGCAACTGTCCAAGCTTCAGTAGAAAAAAAGTACATGCCTTGTCATTCAACTGTGAGGGATTTTTTTGGGGGGGGGTTGGGGGGATTGAATTAATGGTGCAGAGAAGATTATTTCTGTTTGTGTGTCCAGACAGACTTTTCCTAGACTCCCCTTGCCATGCAGGAAACTACAATGATACCAATAACCTTCAGGTCAGTTGTGAGCATTTCCATTAATAACCAGGCTCACCTGCTTACTTACAGAGCTGTGATAAGTCTTAAGTGAATGATATGATCAAAGGGTCTGGTGTAATGGTTGATCCCTCATGGAATTAGATTCCCGTACAAAATACTCCTTTTGTTGAACCTATTCTTATATCCTAATAAATGATAAAAAATCTAAAAAAATAAAGTTTAATTCTGTTGTAATGAGATTAGCCTGGGTCAGTTTAGACAAGCTCTATGTTTAGATTACTCACTAGAACTTTAGGAACCACTCACAAGAACAACTTGTACATGATTATAGCTTCATGATTTTTTCACTCCATTCAGATAAAAGGTGGAAAGAGTCTTCTGCTACTGTTTGTAATGTAGACAATTTGCAAGATTTTAGGAATTAGTTTCCTTCAATCTACTATAGAGATAATGATGCAAAGATGTCTAGTGTTCTAAATTTAGTAAACTAATTCCTGTTAGGAGAGAATGGAATCATGGCTGCCTTCATCAGTAGCAGAAGGAAAAGGAGGAATCCATTGTAGGTGGAAATAGATTCCTCAATGGTGCGGTAAGAGCTGGGAAGACAGTTGAGAACATCGAGGCTCCATGGCCAAACAGAATCTACTTTTTCCCAAACATCTTCACTGAGTATATCAAGCGCTACAGACTAGACAAAACAGGGAGACTTGGGACTTATCAAACTTTGTCTAAAGTAAATGTAATGGTCCACCGAAGGCTGCTTGGGGTGGGGGGGGGGTCAAGGGATCCCTAGAGGAAACAGGAAACTGGTTATCACTACTTAGCTTTTACCATTGGAAATTCTATAAGGACTATAATACTAAATGCAAGAAATAGAATTGCCCACTAGAAGATACAGGTGCATATTTTATATCCCTGAATATGAAAATCAATAAAGCAAAGGTCATTAAAACAAACTATACAAAATTTACAGACTCATAAAAGTGCATTGAACAAGTTCAGATTGTTTGAAATATATATGACAAAGACTGGATAGCTTTAGTTAAGAAAGAGTTCTTACATATTGAAGAGAAAAAGAACTTTGAATTAAAAAAAATTGAATGTACAAATGATAAACTCATGTTGGAAAATAGAGTCCCAGCCATCCATCTCTTGAAAGCTTAGATCTGCTCCAAACAGTCAGGACCTGGTAATTGACTGTTGCACGAATAAAGGAAACTCGGAACCAGATCTCAGGGAAAGGCTGAGATATCAAAGAGAGGAAACACCATAGTTAAATCTCACCCAGATGCCTTCCAGCTTCCTCAGCCTTGGTTCTCGTGGCTTCTACTGCCTGCTCTGTCTTTCCTACACCTGCTGTAAATACCCTCTTCACACAGTTGTTTCACATCCAGGTCAAGATTAAAGGCATGGGCTACTACTATTTGGTAGTTAGCCTTGAACTCACAGAAACTCAGAAAGATCTCTGTCTCTGGAGTTATGGGATTAAAGGCCTGGTAACCACCACTGCCTGCCTGGGAGCCTAGAACTCCCTCTGTAAGCTAAGCTGGCCTCAAACTCAGATCTGCTGGAATTAAGGGTGTAGATCACCACTCCTGGATGCTCCCTGTGCTGAGATTAAAGGTGTGAGTCACCACTCTCTGACCCTCCTGGATAGACTGGTTTTTACTAAATATGAAGCATCTCCACAACTGACAGTGAGCTTCCTTCCATGTTTTTCTTGTTATTTGTTTTTGCCTCATTTTCAACTCAACTCAACCAGAAAAAAAAAGTCATGTGATTTTATAAACTGATCCAATTGGATAACCAGCTTTATTGATCTGCCTCTATCTTCCCAGTACCAATTTCAGATCAGGGCACACCAGTTGTCTTTCTTTTTCTTTTAATTTTACTGTAAAGTTCTGCACTCCATAATGAGCCTTTGCATCTAATGTACTCATGAGATGACAGCTGACTCCTTATGATGGCCAGCTCTGAATGCATAGTCTCTGCTTTTCTTCATGTTAGTAAATCTGATTTACTCATCCACATGAGAACAGACACCATCCTGACAGCCTGAGCATGGCATGGGAAAGATCTAGACGTCTCCCTGTGCTCGTTTCATGAAGTGAAATGAGAAGGGTGAGCAATATACATCAGGTAGCTGACCTAGTGGAAGTGTGAGGCAGCCGTTACAATGGACGGTGCCAAGGTTCAATGGGGCTCTGTAACAGATGGAAAGAGCCATTGTATCATATCTTCCCTTGGTCAGGAATTGGGTTAAAGTTCACTAGTTGCTGGTGTATCATTGAAAAACATATTTGACCTCTTTAAAATCCAAATTATACTGAGATAAGAATTACCAGTTAGAGGAATTGAGAGAACAGCCGTGTTTGCAGACAGATGTGCAGGATCACAAAGGAGAGAATGTGGAAGAAGACTACACCAGGCAGGAGCAGTTGAGGACTGATGAACATTGGGAAGGAATGGTTCAACTTCATGGGGAATTGGACATGCAGTCTATGAGGGTTTGAGATTGGCTGAAAGACAGGTCAAATCACTCACACTCTCAAGGTCAATTGCCTTCTAACATAGCTGTTTCTGGGTCATCCTGAGAATTACTCGGGGACCTGTCTCAGGTGAGAGGGGGCTGGAGGAGTCCCAGATCATTATGAGACATGCCAAGGTTGCACACATTTGCATGCTTGCTTCACAAACTTTCTCCATTAGGTAAGGGGATGAACGGAAGACTGGGAGACCAGGAAAATAAGGGGAATTTGTTCCCTTTTATTTTTTAATTATATCTGATAATCAAAAATGGCTGTAGGCAGCAATTCAGCCCTGGGGAAAGTGCCTATTGAAAATGATGATGAATAGCAAACTTCAAATCCCATTCTGTGAGTGATAGTATAATAAAGCCTGCTTATTTTTTGCCGCCCACATCAGTCTGCACAAAGGAAATGGTCCTTTGTGCAAAATGAGGAGTCTTAGGAAAGTTCCCTTTTACAGATGCCCTATTGTTTTTTCTGAGTACAGCTCTGATGATGGAAGATCGTGATGTAGGAAAGCTGTTCTTTGCTGTTGTGAGGGACTAAATAGAGTGTTGCCATAGTCACTTTAAGTACTCTATATTTTATTCTGGTTGTGGGTTTCGAAATAAAAGGTGGATGCAAATACTCAGTTGGACCAATACTACCTTTCCTAATTACATAAGAGTAATTAATAGTTTTGTTATTGGTAGACTATTATTTTTGTGGACAATGAATGTTAACAGATACTTTGGGCAGATAGTTTTTGGGAGAACTTCTGAGATGTCCTTCTCAATACACAGTAACCTTCTCTTTAACTTACAAATAAAGAAAAAAATGGGAAATAAGGGGAGGGGAAATGAGGAAGTGACATAAAACTGACTGTTGTGCCCATTATTACAGAAGTTTTTGTCTCCTGCTCTGTTTCCTATGCTTGGAATCAAATACCCCAAAGGCAGCCAGACTAACCTCTTAAAATGCAGCATACATGTGCAGCATATTGTTTCAAATCCTCCAATGGCTTCTTGTCACATTCAATATAAAATCTAAACATCATTCAGCTTAATAGAGTACTGTAGTTTTGGGTGTCCCTAAAGGCAACATGGTAAAGGCTTAGTCATTAGTCTGTGGCAGGTAGTAAACCTTTTAAAGGGAAAGTACATAGCAAAGGGAATTGCCATCTTGAGGCTTGTCCTTAAAGGGGCTGTTAGGACTGCAGACCCTTGTTTTCTGTTTCAGTTTTACAGTCAGATGAACTGTTTCCCCCTGCCCCCACTTCTGCCATCATATTCTGGCCTGTCAGAGACAAAAGAAACAATTGGGACAACCATCATGAACTTCACCCTGTGGAACCATAAGCCAAACTGAACCATGATCCAAAGTAAACCTTCCCCACTTGAGCTGTTTGTCTTGTTAATATGGAAGGATGGCTAGTTCACAAAAGCCCGTTTGCTTTAGCCCTGACTTAGTGTTCCTTCCTTAACCAGCTTGGGTTTTGGTGACATCTGCAATTTATAAACAGGGCAATGCTACATGCCCAGCCCAGGTGCATCTTTTTGTTCCGTCCTCTCTGAAAACATCCTGCTCTCAGCTGTCACATTCTTCTCTTTTTTCTGCTCTTTCTTATTTTCTTTCCTTCTTTCCTCCCTCCTTCCTTCCTTTCTTCCTTTCTTTATTCTTTCTTTTTTTTAAAAAATAATATGTCAACATCATTGGGACATCATTTGAACACAAGTAAATAATTAAAGAGCTTTTTAGTATATTTATAAAATTATGCCTCCATCTTTATAAAGGCTTGAACCCATAGCAACCTCTCTCATTCCTCACTATGACTCCTAGCCTTAGACATCTGTGGAAGCATTTTTGGATCTGTAGAAGTGACTTCTGAATGCATTCTGTAAACAATGTTACAAAATACATGGTCTTTTGTGACTGACTTCTTTCACTTGGTATTTTTGGCTTTGCTTTCTTTTTTCTTTTCTTGTTAGGTTTATCATGTTGTAGTTAGTATGAGCCATTCACTTTTTTAACTTCTGAGAGCTACTCCATTGTATTGAGCTTTATCCTACATTTAGCTTTCGTCGGCTAATATAGATTTATGTTGTTTCTGAATCCCATGAGCAATGCCTCTATGAACATTTGCCTAGAAATCTACGTGCAGCCATGAATTTTTGTGGGTAGACAGGAGTAGGATTGCTAAGCCAGGTGGTAATTCTGTGTTTAGTACATTGAAAAACTAATCAATTGTTTTCTAAATTGGCTATGTCCATTTCTATTTCTACAAAAATAACTATAAAAAGTTGTGATTTCTTTGCACCCTCGACACTTGTTGACATGTGACTGATTTATTGTCTCTATCCTGGTCTGTATGTTGTTGATGGAGTTGCTCAATGGCTAATGGTATGACCACCACATCATGTTGGCTTGTTTATTAATTATATTATGTAATTGCACTTACTACTATTTTAAAATATTTATACACACATACACACACCCCCACACATATTACCTTTCCATACTCTGAATATCTAGCAGATAATAAACTGTGAGAAAGACCTTGTGTTCTTTGCTTTGTGTGGCTGAGACATCGCAATCCTCACTAGCATAACATATGCACTCAGTAGCCATTTGTTGAACAAACTATGTATCCTACTTAGTGATTCAATGTATTCTACCTAAAAGAAGTTCCTTGAAATGCAGTTTTATGGGTCAGAGACTTTTGATATACCAAGTCTTTGATATACTCTTGGAATTGAATCCTTTTAATTTGTAAATTAAAACTAATGTTTCATTCCCAGTGACCACCTTATACTCAGATTGTGGGTCCAATTCTAGTCTTAGAACTACAAGAAAGGGAAATTCAAATAGCCATACATCAACTAGATTTGAATTACCATCAGCATCCAGTATGACCACACACTCTGGTACCAGCTGATAACTGAGCTTATTCCTGTGATGAAGCTTCCACATTAGACTTCTGTTTCTTAACATATGTCCCTAATCCATGGAATTACTACATGCTATTGACATATTTTCCTTTGTCCTTGCTAGAGCATGGCTTTTTCTTTACTGCATTTGCAATGAATGTAGTCTCATTTGAACTCCAAACCTTTATACCTGGGGTACTATAACCTATTGTTTGACTGTGCAATACTAGTGTCTATCTGCTGCTGACTGTGTGTACTCTCTCTTACTATGATTTCTGCACTCCATGGTGCAAAATGTCCTGGATTCCAGTTCAAACTATTATATTGTCTCCTTTTCCAATTCACGACTCTGGATATTTAGTCATACATTTTTTTCCTAATGTCTAGACAGGGACAGATTCTGAAGAACAAGACCCAAGAAATCAGATTTCAAATATAGAATATACAAATGTGAAGACTGATTGAATGTTTGAGTATCTCCTCTGAATCCTTCTTATCCTAATATTCTATTGGTTTGCATATTTTATTACTGCTATAGCTTCTTAGTTTTACCTCATAAAAGGCTTTGAATCAAGATTGAGTCTCCAACTTTATTCTTCTTTGTCCCAATTATCTTGACTATTCTAGTTCTTTTATTTCCCCCATGTAAACTTTAGAATATGAACATTAATTTCTTTAAAAATTATGCTGTTTATAATTGAATTCCTAGGTCAAATTGGGGTATTCTGACATTTTACCAATATACTATTGACTCTTCCAGTCACCAACCATGCTATCTATCTACCTACTTCATTTTTATGGTTTTGTTCATCAATGTTTTGTAGCTTGTCTTCGATGGATAATTAAAATCCAATGGTCAAATCGATAGTTCTGTTTAAATTAAATGAGTAACAAAGCCAAAAGTCATGAATATGGGTCAGTATATGTGGTGATGCGCGTGAATATGACTAAGGATGTGAGATGTGAGGGAGGTAAGAAAGAGTAGGGGAGATAGTTATAAGAATGCATTGTCTATATGGATGAAACTGTGGGATAACAAAATTAATCAACAAAAATACACCCATAAAAGCAACAGAAAGTATCTCCCCACTTACTAGAACTTACCTGATGCCCCTAAAAACATTTGCTAGCTGCATCGATATAAACTTCTTCTGTTCCATGTCTAAATCAAAAGCATATAGTTACATCCCGCAGGGCTACTTGAGTCCCCTAGCCATGATACTCTCATTTTTCTCCGGATATACCTTAATCCCTTTTTAGAAACATGTATTTTGTAGCTCTCACTAAAAAATTATATTTTCTCAAATTTATAGATATTTTATTATTTGCTGTAATTTAATTAAGACTTTAGTTTTCTAATTATTCATTGCAATTTACAAAAGGCAAATTTGGTATGCTGAACCAGCCTAAGCAGTCTTGCTAAACCCACTGCTTCCTAGCTCTTCTGGAGAGCCTTTGAATTTTCTAGTTAGACAATAGTCTCACCTACAAATAGATTTTTAACTTTTAAAGACATGCATGGACTTTTATTGCATCTTTGCTCTGTTTATATCTTCCAGTAAAATTCTGCACAGGACTGGAGAGAGTGGACACCATGTGTCAGTCTGATCTCGGCAAGCAATCAATTATCTTTTCACTATTGGTGATGATAAATGTTGAGCTTTATCAATATCCTTCACCATTTTTGTGAAATTCTGCTTAATTTCTATTTATGTAGGGGTTTTTTATCATGAAATTGTAAATTCTATCAAATGTTCTTCTGAATATGCTATGATAAGTAGATAATTTCTTATAATCTACTAGCAATAAAATTATATTAATTCATTTTGAATAGCCTATATAAACTTCCAATATATGTCCCACTGTATTATGATTTGCTATTCATTT
The DNA here is from genome assembly GCA_033318265.1 of Phyllotis vaccarum. Lineage (NCBI taxonomy): Eukaryota > Metazoa > Chordata > Mammalia > Rodentia > Cricetidae > Phyllotis > Phyllotis vaccarum. The sequence goes on along the minus strand of JARWLC010000014.1, from coordinate 83,409,880 downwards.
TTATGAAAATATAAATCCATTGACCAGTCATTGGAGACACTTAAGCAGATCAATGTACTTGACTTACGTTTTTAAAAGGCCATTATGGTTATTGAGTAGTCAGTAGATAAATGAAGGAATGAATTAAACATTCTATGACAGCCCATTATGAACATGACTGTCTGGACAGGTGAAGTAGATTAAGTGTTCAGAGATGTAGAATACAAAAATGTCCCTTCTAGCCCTATCTCAGGAATACTTCCTTGATCAAAAAAGACTCAATTAATCTCTTTGAAAGGAAAGGTTCCAGGAAGAGACAATTCCTGTTGGATGAAGTTCCACATTTTTGGCAAGAGTTTAGAAAACACCTTTTCTTCAAGCTATCTCAGACACAGCCATCCAGGAGGACTCAGGAATGGCATCTTAATTGATGTCATGATAAACAGTTGCATCTGCTTTCCAGGAGAGCCAGGCGCAGGCTCCATGTTCCATATCTATGGCAACTGGAACATCATTTTCCATTATGTTCTATTTAATTCTGACAGACAAATGATTAATTAGCACAATCAGCGTCTCTCCTTGAAAATGGCAATGGATCAGTGTGTCTCTCTTCTTCATGTAATTGAATCAAGGCCTGCACACCTGTTTCCACTTCCTTTAAACAAACACCTGCCCACTAACCAACACAAAGCAATATTAAATCTCAACCAGCCTTGTGCATAAGTACATTGTTCAACCTGACCTAATCAAAGCTGAAAGGTGGAAAAGCTTGGGGTTCAAAGAAGACTATTACCTAACTCTCACTCGCACTGGATGTCTGCAGCTTTGTCCCAATTCAGGTTACGTGACAGAACAGGCCATGACTAGCTGTATTCTAAAGTGATAAAGACCTTGCCTGGTGTTCCAACTCTGTGACATTACCAATCTCCCTAACACCTATAAGCTTCTGTTTCCAATCGTTTAAATGTAGAGAGGATAGTTGTTTCAAATTCTTGTTTCTTCTATCAAATCACACCCAAAGAGAGTTTGGTGCAGTATCCAGCCCTTGGTTCTAAATCTATGTGTTGTGACCCCTTTGACAGACCTTTATTTCCAAAAAAAATTACATTATAATTTATAACAGTTATGAAGTAGCAACAAAAATCATCTTATGCTTGGGGTATCATGACAACACAAGAAAATGTATTAAAGGATTACAGCATTGGGGTGTTGAGAACGTTGATTTAGCTTGTAAGAAGTAAGCATTAGCACAATTTTTGACTATAATAAGTGAGTATTAGGAACAACCCTGCAACTGATTTCAATAAAGTTTAGGAGGAATGTGCCGGTTGGGGATTTTTTGCTTGTTGTTTTTATCAATTTGACATAAAGTAGAGTTATCTGGGGAGAGAGAACGCTGACAAAATTCCTCCATTAGATTGGTCTGCAGTCAAGTCTGTGGGGCATTTTCTTGATTAATGATTGATGTGGGAGGGGCCAGCCGACTCTGGGTAGTGCCTCCCCTGGACAGGTGATCCTGGAAGGTCCAAAAAAGGTAGGTGAGTGTGAGCCTGAGGAGTAAGCAGAAACCCTGTTTTCTTTGTTTTACTTCTTGACTCTAGGTCGGTGGTTTTTAGCCTTTCTAATGCTGTGACCCTTCAAGACAGTTCCTCATGTTGTGGTTACCCCAAGTATAAAATTAGTTTGTTGCTACTTCATAACTGTAATTTTGCTACTGCTGCAAATTATAATGTAAATACTTTGAAGATAGAGGTTTGCCAAAAATGTTGTGACCACAGGTTGAGACCACTAGGGGAACAAAAGAGACTACTGGGGTAGGATGGTGAGAATGGAGGTATGAGGTAAAGGGGGAGCACACCCAGTGAACAAATATACTTGTATAAACGTATTCTTATCTAACATATTACTAGATACAATGAATGTATACAATGGACAATTTTGAAATACAAAGTGTATGCCCTGCTGATTTGAGGATGATTACATAAAACGTGTAAACTGTGATGATATATTATGTATCAAATAAAGATTGCCTGAAAATCATAGGACAGAGTCAGCCACAGAGTTAGCAAAGAGGTCAGGCAGTGATGACACACACCTTTAATCTTAGCACATGGATCACATACTTTTAATCCCAACAGTCGGATGGTTGATATGGCTGGACAGAGAAAGTAATATAAGGTGGGAAGAGACAGGAGTTTGCCCTTCCATTTTGGCCTGCTCTGTGCTTTCCTCTCTCTTCCCCTCTTCAGTCTGAGGATTCATGGAGGCCGGATCTTTCTCTTTCAGCCTGAGGATTCAGTAGTGATGAGAAATGTCTGTGGCTTTTCCATCAGTCTGTCTGATCCTTCAGTTTTTACTCCAGTATCTGGTTCTAGGTTTTCACTGTAAGACCAGTTAGGATTTGTGCAATAGTAGACATCTTCATAGTGCTAAGTCAGTGGTTCTCAACTTGTGGGTTGCAGCACCCACAGGGGTTACACATCAGATATCCTGCATATCAGATATTCACAGTAGTGATTTATAACAGTAGCAAAATTACAGTTATGATGTAGTAATGAAATAATTTTATGGTTGGGGATCACCACAGCATTACCACCTGCAATATCAAGAAAATACGTGCTTTAAGCAGACTTTCTGGTTCTCTGGCTTTTACGATATGATTTTCTGTCTCATCTTCTGTGATGTTTCCTGAGCCTTGGGTGTGAGGGTTGTGTTGTAGATGTTATCCATTGGGACTAGATACTACATAATCCATTGTTCTAAGCACTTTGGACATTGTAGTTTTCTGTGTGCTACAAAGAGAAGATTCTCCGATGAAGGTCAAGAGATGTACTTATATGTGAGTATAAGGACAAATTGTAAGCATAAGTACAGTTGTGAGTTGCACTGTCATAAAAATGTATCAGTAGAAGATCATCTTCTCAGATTCATGATGTCTCTCCTCAGAGGAAGTTAACTAGGTTTATGACATCAAGTGTTATTTCCCTCCTGTTGAAAGGATTTAAACCTGATTAGACACCTGTTGGTTACTTCCAAAATATGAGTGTCACCATGACACCTTAGGGATATCTTGACATGCTGGTTATTCATGGGGCTCAAATCCACAGCTGGATAGAGGTACTACTAACTTTTCCTCCCTTGGCAACTTGCTCAGAACTTTTAGATACTATGAAAAGTAGTGTTTAAAGAGGAGGCTTGTGGGTCAGTGCCATTTTGAATCTTCTGAGTTCCATGTCTAAAGTTGTGGTATCTTCAGCAACCAAGGGCTGAATAGAAACTGCTTACATTGTACAGGGATTCTTTTGGATTGCCCTGACCAATGACATAAAAGGAAGCTTCTCATGCCTGGTACATAGATTTTTGTTAGATATTGTATTAGTAATGATTCTTTAAAGCAGTGGCTCTCAATCTTCCTAATGCTGTGGCCCTTTAATACAGTTCCTTATGTTATGATGACCACAACCATAAAATTATTTTTATTGCTAATTCATAACTGTAATTTGCTACTTTTATGATCATAATATAAATAATCATGTTTTCCAATGGTCTCAGGTGATCCTTGTGAAAGAGTCCTTTGACATCTAAAAGGGTTGTAACCAACAGATTTAAAACTGCTGTTCTAAAGGAACAGAATTATATAACAAACTAGTATATACATATGTAAGTGTAACTAGACACATACATAACTACACACACACATCTATAACTATTCACATATATAACTATCTATGTGTGCACTTATCACACACATACATATATATGAGATTTATTAGAATGATTTAGAAGCTGTGGTCCAAGCAGTCCAACAATGGCTGATTCCTGGTGGAATGGCAAAAGATCTGGTAGTTGCTCAGTTCTATGGAACTGAATGTCACAACAGTCTAAATCTAGTGCTTAAGCCCCCAGAAACTCCTAGAGAACTACTGTGTTTCTGTCTACATTAGAATCCTGAAGAATCAGGTTTTAACACCAGCAAAGGAGTACCTCAGGAGCAAAAGAGATGAAGTTTCCATCAAGAGTGAAGGCAAACAAGCAAACAAGCAAAAAGCTTCCTCCATCCATGTCCATGTTATTTTTATGTGGGCTGCCACCAGGTGTGGCTGATTTAGGGTGGCTCTTCACCCTCAAATAGTCCAGCAAAGAAAAACCTCTCACATCCTTGCCCAGCTACTTGAATTTTAGTTAATTCTAGATGAAATCTAGTAGAAAACCAAAGGTAGTCTATGGTTTTGGGTGGGAGTATTAGTATCCCATGTGGGAAGACTTTGTTAAAACGTGTATTATGTGTTTATATACACATATGCTTACATGCATTATATGTAACTTTAGGTTCATATAAAATAATATGGTTTGCTGTGGTTTTTCAAACGTCTCTAGTGTTACTGAGTCCTCTTTCTACTTTCTCTTTCTTTCTGAAGAGTCTACCATATAATATCAAAACATCCACAATGTAACCTGAAATTACCCATGAAGAAAAAACCAAGGAATCTCAATATCCTTCAAGGAAAAACAGAGCAGACAAAGAAAAAAAAGACTTTCAAACATATGTACAATGATGTATATTCTTGAGACAAGTGATGGGCATTGATAACATAGTGGTAGAATGTAGGTATGCCAAGGAACCACAAGGAAACTCTAGAATAACAGCAACAGCAAAATCTATTCAATTTCAAAATCAGAATTCTGATGTAAAGCAAGAAAGTCAAAGGGCTTGAAGGAAGGCCAACCAAGGTTATCTAACATGGAACACACAGAGAGGACATGTTTGTAAAATATGAAGCTCTTCAGGGTACTGTATAACCAAAGGACAGTTCTTGTGTTAGCACTGTTGCAGGTCTATAAGGAAAGGGGAAATAGTTGACGTATTAGTACACATACAAGTAATATCTGATAAGGTCTAAGTCTAGACTAGGTCATGTAGTTAGAGACATGAGAAAAAAACTCAGAGAAAACAGCTAGTGTTCATTGTAGTCAAGGAACAGACAGGTGTACAGGAATTCTGGGATAATAATTTCTTCCAGATTTAAGAATTAAATCAGTCATTTTTTTTCCCACAGATCAAGAATCTTTTGTACTTGGGACTAATGTTACCTCTTGGAATTGCCTTCTCTAATAACTTCTACATGATTCATTAAGGAAGCTTTAGCAGCTCTTGGGCTTTTCTGTCTTTATCAGGAAGCCTCATCAGCCATATTCCCCCTCTGTGGTGAAGAGGACCATCAAAGTCCAGATGGACTTGAACAATTCCAAGTTTATTCAGATCACCAGATCTCTAGCGGGGCTGGTGCTCACAAAAGTAAGTGGCTACTGGTATCATTACTAAATTTCCTATTCAGTTATAAACCTACCACAATTTCTCTTCCAACCCCACCATTCCTGCTATCATTAGCATAGACAGTTATGCGTCCAAATGTCAGGCAGAACGTCACACAGAGGTCTGAGTTAAAGATGTTAATATACATGAGCTATTCTATTGGGACAGCTGAAAGTGGAAATAGGGATTGCTGTGGAAAAATGATGAGATTGAAGTATAAAGCCTTCAGGAACTTCTATATATTGGAAGAGGGCAGTTGGAACAGGACTTAGGAAGTAAGCAAGTAGGAAAGCAAATGAGATGGAGAAAAAATCTAGACAGTGGAGTGACTTGAAAAATGGATGATCTCCCCGAGAAAAGCATGACCCGTGGTCTTAAATTCTGAAAATGGACTCAATATTAGCCACAAATACCTGACAACAATTTCCACCATTTGATGTTAAGTTCTTTTTCAATATTATCACATCACCCAAATAATCTATTATTTTATCCCAGTCCTTTTGAATAATTTTATAAGGTCTTTGCTAGCATAACCAACCTTTTGTTTACTTTTGGTGGGTTTTCTATTTTTATTACATAAACAAAGAACCTTTGATTGGGTAATTCATCCAGCTTAATGCAATGTGTGGGAGATAAATATGGTTTTTATATAAAAAACCTTCCAAACATTGTACTGTAAAGTTTTATGTGAACCAAACAGACAAGATAACTTGCCTTTTTTTCAATTAAAAGTAATAAAATTTCCAGAACCATTTCAATAGAATGGTAAAGAGGAAAGAATTGATGCCAAGTTTATGACTAAATTAGAAATAAAGATTACACATACTATTTTATTTCTCAGAGACAGGCTCTCATGTCACTTACTGTGACCTCTAGCTCTCTCTGTAAAGGACAAAGAATGACCTTCAGCTTGTGGTTCTCCAGTCTTCTATTCCCACATGTTGGGATTAAAGGCATGTGCTACCATGCCTCGTTTCATGTGGTGTCAGAGATTGAAGCTCCATCCTACCTCAGTATGCATACTCTTATTTTATAAGAGTGTCCTCTGTGAAGAAGGATGGAAAAGTTGAAGATACAATGCAATAGCATTAACAGTCATGTCTGGGTCTGGAGAAATGGCTCAGTGCCTATGAATGATCACTGGCCTTACCAAAGACCTAGGTTCAGCTCTCACCAGTCACATGGTGGCTCACTACTGCCTATAACTCCAGGAAACCCAGTTTCCTCCTCTGACCTCTGAAATCTGCATGTACATAGTGTACTTATGTACATTCAGGCATGTACACATACACATAAAAATAAAAATAAAAACGGTAGTTTTGGTTGTCAAACAACAACAATACTTCTTCAGGCCTTTCCACCTATATGAAGCAGCAGAAATTTTGTGTTTGTTTGTAAAAGTTCTTACTTATTTGAAAAAGAAGCAATAATGTTTAAAAAATCCAATTTATCTTCGTTGAAGTGTTGTTAACCTCAATATGAATAAAAGATAATTTATTCTAGAGCCAAATATGAGTGATCCTGATCTGAGGACACATATTCAGGTTGCCCCAAATGCCATGTTAAAGTGTAATAGCCGTTTCATGATGTTCTCATAACAACAGAAGCAAGAGATTTATTCATGAAAACACTTAAAAAATGTATTGGCTAAATCATGAAGTGGGCAGGCCACAATAAGTCAAGGTAGTTCTGTTACAGGCTCAGATGCTATGTGACATTAGCCTTGGATTGGTGGAAGAATGTACACTAAGAATGCAATTAAAGTGGTTCTTATGATAATAAAGATGTTAGGTCCGACACAGGTATAAGCAATTGATGGTTTCAAAAGGAACTAAAAATAGCCCAAGGTAATTTGCTCTGAAACATTTTAACTCTCCACAATCAAGAAGTTCTTTAATATGACCTGGTGGAAACTTTCCCTTTGCCTTACTTTGGAAACTTCCAAAGAGTATCTCTAATATTTTTGAAGAGCATCTGTCCCTACGTGATGAATGATTCCAAGACTGATTAATAGAATGAGGCAACCATTAACAGGTTTACAAGATTAATAAGTTTCTCCTGTCTTTCTATCTCTGTCTCTGTCTCTGTCTCTCTCTGTCTCTCTCTGTCTCTCTGTCTCTCTGTCTCTCTCTCTCTCTCTCTCTCTCTGTCTCTCTCTCTCTCTCTCTCTCTCTCTCTCTCTCTCTCTCTCTCTCGTGTGTGTGTGTGTGTGTGTGTGTGTGTGTGTGTGTGTGTGTGTGTGTGTGTGTGTGTGTGTAGACAAAATCTCACTATGTAGATCTGACTGGCCCGGAACTCTCTATATCTAATAGGCTAGCCTTGAACTCAAAGAGAGCTGCCTGCCTCTGCCTGCCAAATGCTGTAACTAAAGGTGAGTTTCACCAAACCATGCTCTGCTTGTTTTTGTGATATAAAATATCCTGGATAGAAACACAAACACACTCTGTGTTAACCAGTGTTCATTAGAGGAACACGATGAAATTATATTCCAAAGGATTTACTAAGTTGTCTTACAACATACAAGTAGTCTAGAACTGGCTACCTACACAATGGAGAGGTTGAGAACTGCTCAGTCTACAAAGCAAGACCTCAGAAATGTCAATCTGGTGACGTAGAAGGCCAAAAAGATTCCGGGAGATCTTGTGGTTTTCAGTGTATGTTTAAAGACAAAGCAGCCAGCCTTTAACATCAGTGAAGGTTGGTAGCAACAGGTAGGAACACTCAGCAACAGGTTTTCTTCCTCCACACCAGTTTCAATCTGAGAACTCCCATTAATCATCATTGATTGATGTAAACTTCCTTTACCACACCCATCTCTTGCAATACTGAACTAATTGTAATTTTTATTGGTATCCCCTATTCTTGAGCTTATGTCTACTTTCTTTAATAAAACTGAGTATCTTGCCACCAGAAATTTTATTATATATCTTTATCATCAACATTATTTCTATGTATTTGTTTGTCATTTGAACGTAATATATTTTATTGCTTGATTGACTTTCTAGTGATATTACTGCTGATTTCTTCCTCCTAGACATACATTTTCATACTTGAAGAAATGCATATGTATTGACTGGCTTCTATAATTCAGTGTCTAAGACATGAAAAATGTTTCAGTGAAACCATTGTGTAAAAAGAATGAAGACTTAAAAATGGAAAGACAGAACTGGGAAGAAGGTACTATCAGAGACAATAATTGTTCAAAGAACTTTGTTTGCCCTTATGACAAATAATCACAGGTAGATTTGAAAACAGTCCATAATATCCCAAACCAAGTCAAACCAACCCAAACAATAGGGAATGAAGACACCCAGGGTTAAAACTGGAACTCAGATCTCATTCTTATTGCCTTTTTATTCATTTATTTTGTGTGTGCATGCATGGGCAAGCATGTCTGTGGGCATATGAAGCACTGCATGCAAATGGAGACCAGAGGAAAACTTGTAGCAAATACCATGTGGGTCCCCATGGTTGAACTCAGGTCATCAGGCACGGTAGCAGCATCTTTGCCAGCTAAGAGATCTCGCTAGACCTCAGGTCTCATTCTTTTAGCAAAATTCATGTAGTAGGGCAGATTAAAGAAAAGTAAAGAAAAACAAAATCCATAAAATATCTGAACTTTAACAGAAGTAAATGGCTTTTATTTGTCTTGAATAAAGCTACTTACTTCCACCCCCCTCCACTTTCATATAGGTTTTCTAAATTCTAAGGAAGAGAATTTGCATTTTTGGCCTTTCTGAAAATTTGTGTGTTACCAGGGAAGTAGGATTTAGTGTCCAGAGCTGATTATGAGGAGAGCCTTCCCTGAGAGATCTCCAAGGATGTGAATCTCTGTCTAGCTACTTAACAAATACATACAGTGCTATATTAAGAACAGGAGATTAGAGTAAGGCGAGGTTTTAAGATTAGCACACAAAAGAAGCCTATTGGCATAAAATATGAAAACAGAAAGCAAGATTTACATGTAAGGAACACAGCATGTATGAGGAGAACCTATGATACATAAGTACAACCAAGATGGGTGCTCTATTAATAACTCATAAAATGTCATGGCTCATGTGGTTCAAGGCTGTTGAGCTTCTAAGATTTCCCAGCTATTAGGCCCACTTCTAGCCGCTGAAATGCTGTCTTCATAAACTTTATCTATCTCTACATTACCCAAGTGTCCTGGTTCATTCTTTATCCCAGGACATAAGAATCAAGAAATCCTGATGGGTCTCCTCTGGGATCTGGTTCACCCTGGAGCAGTTGGTGAGCCACTAGTCAGGAAGATTCACCTTCGGTCTCTTCAAAATTCTAACTCAAGAGAGACCAGTATGCTTGCCTTTGACACTTTCTTTTCTTTTCTTCTTCCTTCCCTCCTTCCATCCTGCTCTTCTCACCTGGACCATTTCCTGCCGGACTTCCATTCTGCCTTTTATTTTCGAATCCCTCTTCCATTTCCTCCATGCATCCACGCAGAGACTGTGGACCCAGGGTGCTTGGCTGCGACTCATACGATGCTATCTCTGAAGGCAGTCCAAGGTACCAGACCCACCCTATCCTTCTCATCTTCTTTCTGCTCTGAGGTTGATGTCACCCTCATCTGGAAACACAGTGTGTGCCTTTCGTGGGCTCTGTGCTCAACACGGAGAGCCAAAGTGAAAGTATAGGCTGCATTCTGGATCAGTATGCGCATGTGTACTTCAGAATTTCCTCTGTGTGGAAAGACGGAAAATTGAAGGCACAATGCAGTATCATTAAAAAATCATTTCGGGGACTGGAGAAATTGTTTAATGTTCTTATATAGAACCTAAGTTGCTCTCCCACCAGTCACATGGTGGCTCACTATTGCCTATATTTCCACTTTGAGGGAACCCAGGGACTCTGACCTTGAGGGCTCCTGCTTTATCTGTGTCTGACTCTATCTTTTTTTATATTTTTATTTCTTTGTTTACCTTTTCTCAGAGTAGTATAGTTGTCTTTCATATCTTTTGACTTTCTTGTGATTTTTTTATTTATTTTTTAATTTTTTGTTTTTTAGAGCTTTTTTAGACTGGTAGCTTTGCCTATACTTTCTGTTTGCTTTTGGCCAACCAGCGCTTTTTATTAAACTCATAGGTGGGACAATTATTTATAATGTAACATCATAAATCTACTACATGCCACCTGCTTTAATTATCCATTTTCTTCTAGATTATTTCTCAACCTGTGTGTTCTGACCCCTTTGGCAAGAAGGTTTGACTGTAATTCCAGTACTTTGGAGGAAGAAAAAAGGGATTTTCCCAGGGTAAAATGGATAGATAGACTAGCCATATTGATGAGATCTAGTTTTATCAAGAGATCCCATCTCAATAATAAAGTAAAACAATGGAGAAAAACACACTATGTGAACATTGAGCCTACACACCTACACAAACAGTTATAACAAAGGCAGAATGCTTAAGCATGTTGAAAGTCAGAAGAAAATGATAAACATATTTAGGAGAGAAAATGTATATCAGTGGAGTATACATGAATAAGTTTACTATAATTAAAGGTTATTGGACAGAATACAGAATGGGAAGTGACTTTCATCAACTCTACATCCAAAAAAGGGCTAATATCCAAAATATACAAAGAACTCAAGGAACTAGACACTGAGAAACCAAATAATCCAATTTTAAAGATGGGTACATATTTAAACAGAAAATTCTCATTAGAGGAATCTCAAATGACTGAGAAACACTTCCAACAGAGAAATGCAAATTCAAACTACTTTGAGATTCCATTTTTACACCTTCCAGAATTGTTAATATTGCTAACATAAATGACAGCTCATGCTGGTGAGGATGTAGAACAATGGGAACACACATCAATTGCTATACAAACTCATACAGCCACTGTGTAAATCAATATGAGGGTTCCTCAGAAAATTGGAAATCAATTTATCTCAAGATCCAGCTATTCTTGAGAATATACCCAAATTCTACCAGAAGGATACTTACTCAACTATGTTCATAACAGCTTTATGCATAATAGCCAGAAACTTCGAACAACTTAGATGCCTTTCAACTGAAGGAATGAATAAAGAAAATGTGATATATTCACACATTTGGGGTATTACTCATTAGAGAAAAATAATATTATGAAATTTTCAGACAAATGAATGAAAATTAGAAAAAAAAAAACACTGAGTGAGGCAACCTATACCCAGAAAAACAAACCTGACCTACTCACTTATAAGTAGCTATTAGCTGTTAAGCAAAGGATGACCACTGAAATCCACAGACTCGGAGCAGTTATATAAAGAGATATCTGGGGGGAGGGATTCATGGATCTCCCTGGGATGGGTAAATGTAATAGATTTTGTAGAGTGGAGACAGGTGGGGATAGGAACCAGAGAGATCAGGTGGAAGAACAAAGAACAGAAGAGAGTACAGGGAGAGATGACTGGAATTGGTGGGAACTTAGAAGGTCTTGTAGAAATCTAGTACGGTGGGAACTTCCTGGAACCTATGAGGGTGACCCTAATGAGGAATCCTAGTAATGGAGGATATGGATCCTCAACCAGCCATCTCTTCTGTAACAGGCAAGGCTTCTAGTGCTGGGTCTGGGACACCACAAAGCCTACCACTCAACCGGTCCTGAGTACAAGATTTGCCAGGGATATGGTGACTCAGGACTTGTGGGAATGTCCAACCAATGAATGGTCTAAGTTGGAGACCATGCTCAACACTGTCTGGGTGGCCAGGATTTTGAAACTGAACAGCTCAGAGATCTAGGGCAGAACTAAACATAATAGACAGAAGAGTTGATAAAATGATTTTTAATGACATTTTACTAAACTTGTAGGTATCCATGGTGCAGCCTGTATCTGAAGAGAAACAAAGGGGAGAGGATGGGATGGGGGAGAAGAGGGAGGAGAGAGGGAGAGGGAAATGTTGGTGTGAATGTAAAAACAAAAATAAGTAAATAAATAAAAACAAAAAGCGACAACAACAAAAACTATGAACTGCTTATGGTTCTGTAGGAATTCCATGTTACCCTATATTTTAAAGCAATACTCAGCAGTCTATGGAGCTTTAAATATTTATATTCAGCTGTTAAGGTCTTCAATAGTTTTTGCTTCTTGCACCTAACACTATGCTAATTGCTTGAAAATTACAAGAAAGAAAATAAAGTCTGTGGGGACATTAAAGATAAAAGAGAGGAGAGACACTAATCTATGGATATAATGATTAGTCATTAGAATTGGCCTAATATTAAGTCCATTTAGCAGAATAATAGTACTGGACTTTCCTCCAGGGGCCTCTGACAGGTATAGTCACAGGTTCTTGGTCCCAGTAATAGGAATGTATTTTATCTTGTCAAACAGGCCTTAAATCCAGTCAGAAGTAATTGGTCCTCCAGTAACATTCCTCTCACTATTGCGCTAGAGACTCCATTTTGCCAGTCCAGTTGTATTTATAGATCAAAGCCAGGAAGACTGATTACTAATTTTTTTTTCTTTTCTGATAGCTTGCATAGTATAGTACCTTATAGCATTTTAAAAACTAGCCCACAGGAATGAAACGCTCAGGTGAGAACCAGCTCATTCTATCCATGTTCTATGACTTAAGCATGTGATCCCCTTAGCAATAGGACTGTACTGTTACGTTCTGGAGTGTTAACTAAGAACACTGACAATACCCTGCAATGTTCAGGGGTTCTGTGGGACTTCACAAGTCTACAATAAAACCAATACCTGGCACTAGACTTTTTATTTGTTAGCCTGCAGTGTTTAATAAAAGGGCCTTTCTTATATGGTAACTCCATTTAAACTATTTATATTTTACGAAGCTTCTGTAATTGCCAATTTCCATGTGACCTCTGTTCAAATCTTTATTGCTAATTTTTCCTTACTGAATTTCCTCCTTACTAAGCTCTCCCTTCCCCCTCCCACTTATCACTTCTTATTCCATAATTTTCATTTTACCCCTTTAGACTACCATGTACTCTTCACTTCCCTTGAAAGTCACCCCTCCACCATGGCCCTTTCCGAATTTCCTCATCTCTATTGATAGTCCAAATTAAACATACATATTGAAAGATTTAAAGTTACTCTGTGCCTAAAACAAACACTGTTTGTCTTTCTGAATTGTCTCACATAGAATGATTGTTGCCAGCTCCACTCACTTACCTGTGAGTTTTATAACTTCATTTTTCTGAACAGGTGAAAATATCCCATTGTGTAAACGTACCAGAGTTTTGTTATGTATCAGTTGACAGGCATCTATGCTATATTCATTTTATGGCTGTTGTGAATAGAGCAACAATGAACATGGATGAGAAAAGAGTCTTTGGGGTATATTGTCCATGAGTGATTTAACTGTGTCCAGTAGAAAAATCTATTTCCAGCTTTTTGAGGAATCTCTACACTGATTTCCATAGTGGCTGCACCAGTTGACATTTCCACTAACAGCAAATATGTTCTTCTTTTTCCATATCCATGCCATCACCTGCCATTATTTTGCTTTAATCATAGCCATTCTGACTGAGGTAAGATGAAACCTCAAATTCGTTTCAACAACCTATGAGGTACTCAGCTCTGAATTGGACATAATACCCTTCACCCCACAGCTTCAAGATAATTGTGGAGTCAGAGGTGGTGGGCAGCTACAAGAAAACAGTATCTTCCAGACACAAGACACTCACATATGAACTCAGAGCAGCTGAGTCAACTCAACCCAGACAAAATCCACAAAAGGGACAGGGAGGTGGACACAAAGTCTCACCTTCAAGTGAGGAACTAATGGCAATTAACTTCTGGGAGACGATGAGTCAATTTTTTTAAGGCCACCCCCCACACACATAGGTCAACTGCTAGAAGATCACATATCCAAGAGCATATGGGGAGTGCATATTACAGTCAGTGGATTAAGAATGAACAGGACAAAAGGTTGAGTTGGTAGAAAAGGGTATTGCTTATAAAAACAAAATTGAGAGAGTGACTATGACCGAAATACATTGTATACTATTCTCAAATAGCTAATGAAATCTTATTAAAGTTCCCCCTTTAGTCAGAAAAGAATGAATTAATAAATAAATAAATAAATAAATAAATAAATAAATAAATAAATAAATAAATAAATAAATAAATAAATAAATAAATAAATAAATAAAAATGGCGTTCTGGTGCCTGGACATTAGTGGTTATTCCCATCACATTTGCTCTTCATCCCTACAAGTGTGGTCATGAAGGGTTTGGAGATCCCAGGTACTAGTCCCAGCACTCATCATTCTGCTTAAAATGCATCTTGCTGCTGTCCAGTGGAGAGCTGAGCAGAGAGGGCTTCCTGGTGTCTTTCTCCTTCAGCTGCTGTCATATACGACTTTTGCTTTCCTTCTTCAATATCTTTCTGTGTGTCTGTCTCTCTGTGTCTCCCTGTTTCTCTCTTTTTCTGTCTCTCTGTGTGTCTGTTGTCTCTCTCTCTCTCTCTCTCTCTCTCTCTCTCTCTCTCTCTCTCTCTCTCTCTCTCTCTCTCTCTCTCTCTCTGTGTGTGTGTGTTATATTCTTTTTCAAGGCAAGCAGCATGCCTTCAGGGTAAACCAAACCCTCTGGCAGGGACTCTGGCCATTTCTCTTTGCTGCTTTGTAAAGTTTCTGATTTTACTTTGCTGTGAAACTAGAAATTTTTGATTAGCACCCTCTTTCCTCATCGCTATTACACTACTTTCTCCAGTTCAGTCCTTGGAGATTCTAGCAGAGTCTGAATGCCCATTATCTAACATCTTCCTAAATCCAATACTTTATATTGTATATAGCTGCCCTGTGGTTCTGGCACACTATTATTCGACACTAAGTAGTTATTAGACATACCAAGAATGCAGAAATGAGTGGCAGAGTGAACAAGCCTCTAGTGGTAGTGTTTCACTTTCATTTTCTTAGTGAGTAAGGCAAGGGCTGCTTCTGAGTTACCAGCTGTCAGGAGTACTCATCGACCTTACGTTCTCAAAGGACCAAGAAAAGAAAGGTTGTAGTATGAAGTTTCTCTGTTCTGCCTGGCCAGTCCTGTAGCTACTTCCCAGCAAATAATTTGCTGGGAGGTTTAATATAATAGTAAATGCTGGGCCAGTAGTTCAGGCATATTCCAATCTAGCTCTAACTCTTAAATTAACTCATAATTCTATTTATGTTTAACCACCTGGCTCAGTACCTTTCCTCATTGCAGTATTCTTGTCTTGCTTCCTCTGTGTCTGCTGGTAGCTGGCTTCTGCTGCTCTGCCTTTCCTCATCCCAGGATTCTCCTAGTCTGGTAGCCCTACCTATACTTCTTACTGGCCAATCAGCATTTTATTAAACCAATACAAGCAACACATTTTTGCAGTGTACAAGAGAAATGTCCCACAGCAGATGGTCTTTGATTTTATGATTTGAAATAATTTTTGATGTGGACTTTTATTAACTTGCCACAAATTCAGATAGGGAAAATTTCATATGAAACCTATGTTCTGTCAATATTTTAAAAGTAGAACATTTTGATGGAGCATAAATTCTGTTTGTTATTTAATGAAAACTCAGAGCCAGGTATCAAGGAAAAGCTGGAATGTCAGAGAAAGGAAACAGACCACAGTCAAATCTCACCCAGAAAACTTCTCAAGGTAAAAGCTATCTTCCAGAGTCCTCAGACTCACTCCCTGCAGCTTCTACAGAATAAATCTTTGTCTTCCTCTGCCTCCTTAAATACCTCCTTTGCCCAGTTGTTTCACTTCTGGGTTCAACTCTGCATCATATTCCAGAATTAAGATTAAAAGTGTGAACTACTACTGTTTGGTAGTTAGGCCTTGAACTCACAGAAACACAGAAAAATCTCTGTCTCTGGAGTTGCCGGATTAAAAGTGTAGGTCCCCACTCCTGGTCTTTCCCCTGTGCTGGGATTAAAGGCTTGAGTAACCACTCTCTGACCCTCCTGGCTTGACTGTGGGTGGATCTCTTCTCTGGTATTCCAGACTGGTTTTATTAAATGTACAATATATTACCACATTTTGACAGAGGTGAGATGAAATCTCGAAGTCATTTTAATTTGTGTTATACCGATGGCTAAGAATGGTAAACATCTTTTAAATATTACTGGACCACTTACGGGTCTTCTTCTAAGAACTCTGTTCAGGCCCACAATCTACTTTTTAATTGAGTTGTCCATTTTCTTACCATTAGTTTTGGATTCTATGACTATTCTAGACACTGAGCTCCCACCACTTATATACCAGGCATTAATGGTTCTTTTTTGTAGGCTGCCTCTTCCATTGATTAACAGCTTTCTTTCCAATAAAAAGCCTTTTCATTTTATGAAGTTCTACTTAGTCTTGGTACAATTTTCTGAGTGACCAGATTGCTATCCAGAAAGTCCTTGCTAGAGTTTATGTTCATAAGTGCACCTGTCTTTTTCTTCTAGAAGTTTTGGAGTTTCAGGTCTAACACTGAGCTCTTAGTTCCACTTGGAGTTGTTTGGGTTCAGGGTGAGAGAGGGAGACCAATTTTAATTCTTATACATCCATGTTATACCAACACCATTTAAAAATTCTCTCTTTTCTCGTCAGTATGTTTTTGTTAGAAATAAGGTGTCTGTAGAATCATGGACTCATATTTGAGACCTTGATTCTATTTTGTTGATCAATGTGTCTGTTTTTGTGCCAGTAGCATGCTGCTTTTACTACCATGGCTCTGTAGTATAAGTTAAAAGCAGGAACCATGACACATGATTTCTTTTGTACAATGTTCAGGACTTTGGGGTATCATATAAATTTTACATTTTTTAAGTTAAATTCTGTTAAGACTTACACTGGAATTTTCGTTGGATTACATTGAATCTATAGATTGCTTATAATATAAGGTCTATTTTCACAATATTAATCTTACCAATTCATGAGCGTTGGAGGTCTCTCCATCTTCTGATGGCTTCTTATTTGCTTCCTTCAGTATTTTAAAGTTTTCATTCTGTAGGGCTTTCACTTCCTTGGTTAGGTTTATTTTAGTACTTATTTTTGTGTGTGACTATTGTGGATGGAATTGTTTTTCTTGTTTATTTTTCCAGATCCTCTACAAACAATGCTTTTGATTGCCCACAAGGATGTGATGGCAAGACCTTATTGCTGAAGATACCATATACACTTGTCAGGGGGCATAGAGAAATTGAATTGACACTGACTAGAAAACTTCCTCCTGCATGGCTAGCTTTCATAATTTTGAAAGATGCTGTGCAGGCCACTAAAGGAAAAGTTTGAATACAGGCTTGTTGTATATCTGCTGTTGCTGACATAATAAGCCAATCAAATTGAATTGACAAATCCAAGTTTAATTGTAGTATTATGTTTCTGGCCAAACTTTCCAGCCTAGCCTCACAGCCCGGACTTGCTGGCCTAGCCTCGTGGCCTGGATATTCTGGCCTACAGTCCTGTAGTCCTACTAAAAGACACAGACACTTATACTAATTGTATCTTGATTGACCTGGGGCCAGGCATGTAAATTGCTAGCTCTTCCTCTTAAACTAACCCATGATTCTTATCTTGTTCAGCAGTATTTCAACTTCTTTCCTCTGCAATCTGCTGGTGTCTCTTCATGGTGTCTCTGTTGCTTCTCTGTGGCATTTCTGCTCTGTTCTTCCTGATCCCAGAATTTTCTTAGTCTGGTAGTCCTGCTCACACAGCCTGTCTGCCTTTAGCCACTCAGCGTTTTTATTAAACTAGTAGGCAGGACAATTTATAATTGTAAATTTACAGTTTATAATGTAACCATGTAATTATGTTACAATGTAATATAATCTCCCTACATTTAATGAACAGAGAAAAACAACTCCAAAGTTACCCACAGGAAGTCAGGAGAGGAATCTCAAAAATATCCTGTAGGCTAGTGTTGAATAGCTCCAGGGACAGCCTGGTGCTTGGTGGGCTTTCTAAGGGGTGGGAGATGGAATGGGAGGGGCGAGACTAGATTGTAGAATGGGGCCCCTCACTGGAGATCCCTGACACCCCAACCATTTTTGGTATTTATGGATGGAAATAGGGCTTCCACCTAAACAGTTATGAAAGTAGCCAACTGCATACTGATTAGATTTCAGGGCCATTGCACAAGAGATAACATATATCTGGTACAGCAAATCTAACCCAGAACTCCTGGTTGGTTGCCCACAGATCGTAGGGTCAAAGGTACTACTACCGTTATGCTAAATAGACACAGTATCAAACCAATCTCTAAATTTGAATCTCCCAAAACACAGACTACTGCAGCTTTCACACTTTGTCAGAGAAGTTTTCTTTGCTTAGTGGCTGATGGTTAATGCAAGAACTCACAACCAGCCAAAGTGCAGAGAACACTGCCAGTGAATTGCTCAGCCACAAATGGCACTTCTACATCATACCCCTCTCAAGACTCAGGAGTTATCACAGTCCATAGCGTGGAACGATAAGAACCAGATGCCAGGAAGGACTGGAGTGAAACAATGTCCTCTGGACATGATGGAACAATGGTACTCATGAACTCAAAGCAGCTGTGACTGCCTGCAGAAAATTTTTACAGGATAGAGTCAGTCAAGATTCTAGCCCCTACCCTTATGTCAAGAGCTATGGACAGTTGCTGGCTTCTGGGAGGGGAAGAGTCAGTTTTCTTTAAGGGTGTGGCCTCCAGCATAACAACCACATTTCTGAGGTTGGCCCCATATCCTGGAGCAGAGCTAAAGAAGTGGTAGTGAATTTTTGGAGGATAGGATGAAAATACATTGAGTAAATTTCTCAAAGAATTAGTAGAGATCTTTAGTTTAAAAACAAAAATAGGTAAAACATTAGAGAGACTGAGTTTGAGTTAAGGAAAGATGGTGTTTGTTTTCTGAATTCTGTTTACATTCTCTGATTTTCAAGGAAGGAGATTTGACATCAGTTTGAATAATCTGTCATCCTTATATTTGTTAAATGTTGCTCAAATTCTAATTTGAAATTATACATACAAGGTGCCATCTTACAGAAAAATAGCCCAGAAATACCTGCTCCCAAAAATAAATAACATAGATTCTTTGACCTCTTTATAAATACCCTATTTTATTCCACTTCATTCAAGTAGCCATTTACTTCTCAAACAAAGAATAAGTAATTCCAGAACAAATTCTCTTATCATTAGAATTTTTTCAGCTTCATTTTTCAGTGTTAGCAAAATTATTTTCTTTTTAAGAAAACTGAGATTTAACTCTACAGAAAAAAAAAATAGAACTAAGAAAGATCTCTTCAATACACAAAATCTTGCGGGACATGCTTCTGGAAAATATTTTTCTATGCACTAAACATGAATTTCTTTACATGAATCTTTGTGGGTTTGCATAAGTTATGGATTAGAACAACCTTCAAGATTGTTTTCTTTGTCTCCATCATGCAACTTGGGTCTTCACTCATGCATAACAAAACCAAAGAAAATATGTGACTTGAATTCCGACTGTTATTTCTGAAATAAGCCCCTCTAATCAAGGCTTTGGGCTTTGAACTCTGAAATCTGGAGGGGTTAAAAATCCACGCAAGGAAGATCCCTGGAATATGATACAGAAGAGGCCAGGTTATTCCCTGACAAATTTCTATATGTGAAGTCTGTTTACTCTTTCCTTCTTTTAGATTTAAACAAAACAGCTTCAGCTTCATTGTAAAGGATTTTGTGTGTGGGGGGGTGGTGGTATATGTGTGTTGTATATGTTATACTTTCTGAAAATATTGCGGCAATGGTTTTCTCTATTTTTGTTTATAAATACATGATCTAAGAACTTGGATAAGACAAACATATTAGAGAAAAGAAGAAACAGAGCTTGACATAATTCAGGAAATGCAAAGGATTCTTGTTATTATCTTGTCAATGTGACAGCAGCTGTGAACTAAAAGTTCCTAAAATGATAGGTACAAAAGGATTTCTACATAGTGAAAAACATTTTACATGAAAGCAACAAAACCTATCTGATTACAAAAGTCAAATGTGGTCACTGTGTACGTTTTTCAAGCTTTTCTAAACTGTATTTGCCTGAAGCAAGATTTTTGCCAAGCTCAATCAGAATGCATACAGAAAAGGAGTTACTCAGGTTGAATTGGGCCCATTAGTGAGGTTCATGGAAGTCCCAAGGCTTGATAGAGTCTTAAGATGAACTTCATTCCAGAGAATCAGTGAATCAGTATCAGCTTAATCCCCTACAAGCTTCCAAATCTCAGACAGTTTTGTTTTGGTGTGTGTGTGTGTGTGTGTGTGTGTGTGTGTGTGTGTGTGTGTGTGTGTGTGTGTGTGCGCGCGCATGTGTTATGCACAGGTGAGTTTTTGCCCTGGAATTTTGTTGTGGAGACACAAAGTATTTGGTGCAGCATAGCTCAGAGTAAGATGATCAACCAATGACGTCTATTCGTCATACTCTCCTCATCCTGCTAATGACAAACACTGTATTTCCTTACTGAGCCTTCCAACATGTCAGGCTTCAGCTAAAAGGATGACTAAGCATTATCTGCATTAATTTATAGGTGATGACCTTGAGATCTACAGAGCTTAGTTTATTACATACAAATAATTAGTCATGAAATTGGATCAAATCTCAGATTTATTACCAGAGTTCAATTGCTTCTTATTAACAAACCTCAGACTCAGCATACCTTTTTATAAGTCAAACTTTTGATCTCTGAGCTCTTCTTCACTATCAGAGTCCTCAAGAAAAAGACATTTGTTACTTGAACCAAAGTCATCAGTGATTACAATCAGTCTGTATCAGAAGGCCATAGAATTGGAATTTGAGATGATATTTGGCAATCAGCTCATCAGTTATTGAAGACAGCAAAAGCCCTAGTAGGACAGAGAAGCTTTTCTACATTGTATTCCCTTTCATCTTCCTTGTTAGAGAACTAGGGTCTACCACTGGCTATGTACAGCTCTTTGGGGATTCCATTTGCCATTCTTCATTCAAACAGTGTGCCTCTGTTTCTTTCTTCACTTCTGAAGTCATCTGCCTGGTGGTTGAAATGATCCACACATGAATCCCTTTTAAGTGCAAACTCAGCTCCTCCTACAGCTTGAAATGGTGCTGCTTCTGAGGTGAGATCATCGTCTTTCCTGTCTCTCGAGAGGGCGATTTTATTCTGTTCATCTTTTCCTCAGGCATTGGTAGTATTCTTCCAGGGTAAGCTGCTTTGCTCACAAAGTCCTTCTCAACAGAATGAAGGTAATAATTGCATTGGATTTCCTGATGTGTTGGTCTTTGCATCAATAATAGTCAACATATGTTGAGAATTTACTCTCTGGAGAATACTGTGTTAATTACTGCAACCAATTTACTGTATTCTGTTCAGTAACCCTTATGTTACACACAGCAATATTTGCACAAAATACACACAGATCACCTGTAGAGCCCATTAAAAGGATATATACACTAAAATACAGTTGAGTGATGGAAAGAACAATGTTTATAATGTGCATGTGATTGATTTCTAAATAACTATGAACTGTTATTAGTTGAATCCGTGCATTCAGAACCTGTGGTGTAAAAGGATGTAGGAATACATATATAAGGTAGTTCAGAGGACCAGAATTTCAGATTGACATAGGAACAAAGTAGAGCATGAGACCATGATGCAGGTCTTTACTAAGGCAGTCTAGTAAAGAAATAGACAGGAACCACAGCCTTGAATGCTGCAGGCAAATGCAGCTCAAATCTGAAACAAGAAAAATGTTGAACATATAGAAAAAGAAGAAATGTAGGATGTACAAAGTCAATTAGGAGCCGGTTTGGGCTGGAAGTTGCAACCTAATGTTTGGGAACCGGAGGAGGAATGTGGTCCAGGAAAGCAAGACAGTGTAGGAAGGAAAGGGTATAATGATTCCAGGATGGAGAAACATTTTGGCAGCAGACTGCTCTGAGACCATAGTCTTGAGATGGCTCTCTTAGTTCTCTGATATATTACTTCTTAGGTTCTCTCCCTGAGTCAGGGAAACATGGTTTTATTGGTGCCTGGCAGAGGCAGTTTCTTGGAGGCTCATGTTTTTGCTATTACCAGGGTATGGGGACCTCTGGAAACCACACCATGAAAAATCACTTCAATGATGCTGGGACCGATACTTAGGTTCCAGTAAAGGGCACAATGAGATAAGGCAGACGGATTTATCTGAGTATGTGTGGAAGAAGCATGGAAGACTAGGGTTTTGGAAGGGGTTGGCGCTGGGGCCATATTATGCATATAGATGCTGAGGAAAATGTGTGAATGGAGAGGTCCACATTCTGGGGTGGCACTGTAGGGAAAACAAGGGTGGTTCCCATGAATCAGAGCCTTACTGAAGTCATAGCAACAAAGCAGAATGGTAAGGAATGAAGCAGGCTAGAGGACGTGTTACAAAGGAATATTGTCTAGCTAGGAAGTGTCCTCTGCTCACTCATCCTTTCATACAAACAAGAAGCTTTCCTCACGAGTTCCCAGAATGCTGTTTCTGAATATTTCATTTTTCATCTATCCCTCATTCCAGTAATCCTTTGGCTTTTGTATCCACGTCCATGCATTTCCCTTGGAGTAAGAGCCACGCTTTCCCCAAAGATGGATGGAAACAACTGGACAACTTTTGTCTTTGACTTGGGGACAATCAGGACAACAGTATGCAACAGGCTTGTATCCAGCAGCCTCATCTCTCTGTGGGTTCCATAGCAGTATCTTTTTTTGTGATTATAAATGGTAGCTAGGACCCTATGTTTAAGACTCCATATTTAACACTATGGAGACTTTCTGTTACTCCTGACAGAATACATGCTCTTCCACTCCTGACCATGGCCTGAAGAGATTTGGGATCCTCACTTAGGTCCTCACTATCACCCATCACAGTTGGCAAAATGGCATTTGTTTCTACACCCCAGCCTGTGAACCTTCCTCTCTTCTGCTTTCCAGTTTCTTGAACTTGAATTCCCTAGAGCTTTCATTTTCTTTCCTTCAAGTATTTCTTTAATAGCTCCATTTGACGAGGCCCCTGGGGCACTTTTCTGCCATGTCACACAGTGGTTCTCCACAAGCTGTATGGAAATGGCATTTGCTTGTCATTTGGTTTCTCTTACTTTATTTTGTCTTGCTCATTAGCTACCTCCAGCATCAGCAATTTCACAACTCTGAACACAACCTGAGCAGACTTAGATACTTATCTTTCATAAAATATGCTCACATCGTCCTTTTTATTCTTAATTATAGATACATATGTGTGTTTATATTCAGCCTCCTTGACTAGGACCCATGGTCTGTCACAGCAGAGGCCATATGCTACTCAATGACTATAATATACCCCAGTCGGGCACATATTGGTGACTCCTTATTATGTAATCAGTGAATATTAAAACTCTGAGTTTAACCATAGAGTAGATGGGCACATAGGATTTCAATTCCTTTGTTACAGCTATTCTAGGACCTTCCATTTTGTACAAAGGTCATCAAATTCTCTCTGGTCTAGCAGAGATTACTCTCCAGCACTACTTGATGAAGGTCCTGGACCTGATTCTGTCATCGCTGATGACAGTAGAGACATCCCACCTCTAGTCTCAAGGTCAGAGGGACTAAGAGCAACCCCCAAGCAGGGAGTCTGCTGCCTCATGTTGGCAGGAAAGGCAGGCTCAGGGGCCATAGTGTGGGTTTGAAGACATGAACTCTGGCCATGCTTTCCTTCTGTCCAGTTGCATTGTTGCAGATTTGCACAGTGTTCGTGTAACTCCTTCGAGAGAAGGTCGAGCTGCTGGAATAAAAGACAAAAAGAAGTGTGTAAGGAGTAGGGCAGGAAAGTAGAGAGCCGCGGTAACATGCTGCACTGGTTAGTTCTTTGTCAGCCTGGTCTAAGCTAGAGTCACCTGGAAAGAGGACCCTCAATTGAGACAATGCCTCCATCAGATTGTCTGTATATCTTGCTCAATAATGACTATGGCAGGGCTCAGCCCCTTGGGTAGGTGGTTCTGGGTTGTATAGGAAATCCGATTGAGCAAGTCTTGGAGAGCCAGGCAGTAAGCAGAAATCCCCCATCGTCTGTCTCAGCTTCAGTTCCTGCTTCCGGGTTTCTAACTTGGGTTACTGCTTGGGCTTCCCCTGATGACCTACTATCCTCTGTAAGCCAAATAAACCTTTTGGTCTCTAACCTGTTCTCAGCCATGATGTTTTATCATAGCAACAGAAAGTAACTAGGGTACATGGGGAAAGGTGTGAGGGTCCAAGGATTTGAGCTGTAGAGAAAAAAAAACAGATACCACTAAAAAAAAAAAAAAAAAAGTCAAAATTCCTCACCAAAGCAATGTGTGTTTTCCAAAGACAATAAATAAACTGTTTTCTTAGGGACCATGAGTTTTTCCTCACTTCTCACTTTTATACCCCCCAACTTACAAGTTTGTTCAAAGAGGGAAATCCTTGAGATTTTAAAAAAGTGATTTTAATGTATAATTATGTACATATACCTATTTGTAGTTGCCTAAGGAGTTTAGTAAAGGGTGTTGGGTTCCCTACTGCTGGTGTTACAGGTGGGTGTGAGGCAGCAGTCATGGGTGCTGTGAACCATGCTTCTGGAAGAGAAACGCTCCTAACTTCTGAACCATCTACCTGCTCTGTCTGTAATCTGTACCTTTGTTGTGAGCTGCTGTTGTGAGCTGCTGTTGTGAGCTGCTGTTGTGAGCTGCTGTTGTGAGCTGCTGTCAGTTAGCACATGAAAAAGGAGAGGACTTCTTCACAACTTAGAGAAGTAAAACTTGACAACTACACAACTACAACTATACACTACAAATCGTATATGTACCCACCGAAAAGAAACCCAGATGTTACTCTGCACATGTGAGCATGCCTCATTCTTCCTCCATAGATTTGTGGTTAAAAATTTATGCTAAAAAAGTCTTTAATAAACTCCAATTCTGACTCATGCTGCCTTATGCTAGAATTGTTTTCTTTCGTGAGGTCATGAATTCTGCTTTTACTTGAACGGAGGCCCCAGTAGAAAAGAAGGATTCTTCAGGCCATGGCAGGCATGTGGGAGACAGAGTAGAACTGTTCCTCTCTCCACGGTGAAGACAGAGACATGTCATACTTATACCAAATAGCTACTTCAGACTTGCAAGAAAAGTGCTTATGAGGTGTACAGGTCCTGGAATGGGTGCTTTGAGGCAGTATCAGGGTACAGTAGGGATCTAGCTCACATTGGATCAGAAGGCTAGCCTTGCTATTCTGAGATTCTTATTCTGGCGTGGAAATGGGTATTAGTACTTTGCTTTCCTGTAGATAGCAGGAAAAAGCTGGGGGTAGCTGCGAACTGGAGCCAACCACCATCTGTCAGCTGTGTGGACCTGAACAAGTGAGGTCAGTCTCTTGATGTCTAAAATGCAGGTGTGACCATGTAGCATGTAATGCTACAGTATGAAATTGTCACATTACTACTGGCTTCTTACTTAAAGCATCTCTCCTATGAGTAGTAGGCTGGGGACAGTAAGACTTTGCACCCACTCTGTGCCCATTCTCCACCACACCCCTTACCAGTAGGATCCCTTCTTTGATTTGCCTTGCTCGGTCTCCTAACTGGAATGCTAGCTCTGCCACCTGCTGCCTCAGGGCTGCTCGTAAAGTCCTCAGGTCCTCAGCTTCTTCCCTGCATGAAGATAATAGAAAATAAAACTTCAAAATCACTGCCAGGTGCAGTCTTCCATCTCTCCCTCTCATGAAGTGGGTCTTGCCTTTAATATTTATTCTCAATTTTATTTATATCTCCCTCCCTCCCTTCCTCCCCCCCCCCCGTGTGTGTGTGTGTGTGTGTGTGTGTGTGTGTGTGTGTGTGTGTGTGTGTATGTGTGCATACTGACACAATGTATAAGGAGAGTGGTGAGAGCAGAGAGAAACTTGCAAGGAGTTTTCCCGATGAAACTCAGGTAGTCAGGCTGGATGCAGTGAGTGCCCTTACCCACTGGGCCAGCTCTCTGGCTCCTGGGATTGCTTAAAAGAGACTTTGGTCTTTCTTATTTGATTCAGCTATAGAGATAATTCTGTTATTAGGGCAGATGCCACCCGCCCCACCCTGCACTCACTCTGCAGTGCTAGCAATGGAAGCTGTGGATCTGCACTTTATGCAGGTGTACTATCATTGAACCACATCCCCAGCACACCTTTTCAAAAAAGAAATTCTATTGTGGCATAATTTAGGTATCACAGTTACCGATTTCAAGACACAATACATTCTTTGTAAGAAAGTTACCAAATTGAATAAGGATGACCACCACGCAGCTCCAGAATATGCCATATCCTCAATAGGAATATACAACACTCAAGTCCTTTGCTGTTAAAAACCTATCCCCACAGCTGCAGACAATCAATGACGCATCACTTTGGGCAATATTTTTAACCCCTGTGACAATAATGCACATTTCAAAACTCTAATAACCCCCCAACATTTGCTCAGTGCAAGCTCCATCCCTATCAATTAAAGAAATCCTGCTGGCCTTTGCCATCCTCACAGCTGACTGACCCTCTTCTAACCTTCCAAAATAGCCCATCTTCAATAAGGGCATGCCCATCCTGGATTGGCTGTCTCAGTTTCCCACTGAGATGGCAAAAGTAAGACCGTGAAAGCAAAGGAAGAGCCGGCTGATTTCTCATTAGCCCTGCTCCATCATGCTCGTCTGCCTTGCCTGCCCTGATTACCTTCCTTTGCTCCAGGTGTGTGGTCTGGTACTTACTTTTATGTTTGCCTTAGATAATTACCTTTCCTCCTCTGATATGTCCCTGGAAGAGAGTGCCTGCTGTCCCGAGAAGTACTGTTCAATTTCCTCTAAGTGCTGCTGGAAACTCTGGCACACCATCTTCATGGTTTCCATCTCATAGACTGTGCACTGACAACAGAGAAAATCGAAAATGATGACCTTTCTGCTAACATGGCTGGAGAGCTGGGCTCTGCCTTTCTTCCCATTTGGAATTCATTGTTGGCAAAGAGGCCCAGCTGCTAACATTTTTAGGAGCGAACAGGAAGGCCCAGCCCATGGCTTTGAATGAAATCAGAGGTTGCATTTGTCTAAGACAAAGGGAAAAAGTTGCTGAGTGGTACTTAGGTGAGAATCAGTTATGAACAAGGGAGCCCAAGCCAGTCCTCCACAATGCAGAGATGCAAGGAAGTGGACAGGGAAGAAGAAGAATCATCAGAGAGCAGACTTATACTTAGAAAGATGGAGCTTCCTTTCTTGCTCATTGTTGGTACCCAGTGTTGGTACACATCTATTCATGTGTTCAGAAAAATATGCTAAAAATGCTTTTTATAAGTTTTGCCCTTGTTTATCCATAGTCTGTGAAGAGGGAAATCTGTAGGATCCACTCTACCCATGTAACAGTCCCAACTGAGAGATCAAGACTTGAGCTCTTCTTGGACCCAGGCCACACCCCCCCACACCCCAGTCTTCATCCCTTGTTCTCTCCTGGTGTTTCAATTTAACATATTCTTGAAACTTCCAAGAGTTATGGAATTATTCATAGCTAATAATTCTGACCTATAGTAAGTTGACCAGACTCTAAAATAGCCCTTGGCCATGCCCCTAGAATGACCATTCACCACTTTAATTGCTTACCTGAGTGTTGTGGAATACCAATCACATTGTGAAGCCTGAGTTTGCATTCACTTTAATTAAACACATTAACCTTGGCTAGGAGGTTGAGTTGGGAACTAGTTGACAGAGAGTCATCACAGAGCATCCTAACACATGTGGAAGAAATAAGAGACACTGGAAATAGGCTTTGGAGAAATAAGTGAAATGAGACTCATTTGACTGACAGGCTATGGAATCCATCGTCCTCTGCCTCTGTTTCTGGAAAGTCCAAGACATTTAAAAATCTTTATTCTCAAAATCACATGTCCAAGATCATGACAGCAGTGTGGCTATTGTTTTACCTAGAAGTGTTTAAAATACAGTCAGCTCACAAAAGCTGGCACACTGGCCTTGTGCCATTTTCTACTTCACTAGATCCACTGAGCCCCTGATCACACCCCATCTCATTTTTTTTTCCTTAAAATGCTCCTATCGCTCCTGCACAGATCAAATGAAGCCCAGTCCTTTCTCTTTCTCTCAGTAGTTTCTGAATCAAATCTGTTTCCACCACTTTGACTGATGTTCCTGTGCGTCTGTGAGTCCCTGAGCGCCGTCTGTCTGTGGGACACTGTGCTGATCTTCTCATCTCCTGTCAGCTCCCCCTTGCTTTGCAACCTGTATTGGATTATTCTTTGTGTACACCTATGACTCAGGTCCCCAGGGCCACAGCCATCTGACTTTATATGTTATTAACACTGGTGGAGTCTAGCCGTCTCTATCAGACTCTCTTCCAGATCAGTGAGAGAAGCTACTAGCTGTGGCTTAACTTCCTCCTCCCTTCTCTCTAGTGCTTTATAAGCAGCAATGTGTCTAACAAGAAATCTGCATTCCCTAAGCTTCTTTCCCAACGCTGATAGCCAAAGAACGGGATCATGGAGGATGTTGTGGGCTTCTGGGAAGCAATTTAAATGAGTCATTTGACTTCTGGGGCATGGACTCTCCCATCCTCTGCCTCAATTTCTGGCAAGTCCAAGATTTTTTTTTTTATCTTTACCTCAAAATTACATGGTCAAGATCATGTCAGCTTGATAATTATTACTTCACCTAGAAGCTTCATAATGAGAATATCATTCTAAGACTGATACTTTGATATGAAAACTCTACATCATATTGTTTTAAGTTATCTTATATGAACAGATATATTTAGCTTTAGTATGAGTGAACCCGAACCAGCTGAGGCAAGTCTTTGACACATGTTGATGTTGGCAATAATCTTAAAATATTTCCAAATTCTAGGTTATAAAAATGGAAACAACCTTGGAGTCCATGTGATCATCTTTTGTAGATAAGCGTTTACACCCAAACACTTTAATGGCTGTATTTGTTGTCAAAAATGCTATTCAGATTTCAAATCCAAGTCACATGGTTGATCTTTTCCTTTCCCAATATCTAACCAAGTCTCTTCATGGAATAAAGTGTGACTGGACTTCATGAGGAAGCCTGCAACACTCAGGAGGGAGCTGGTTCAGTGTTTCAATTCAGGTTCGGCAAGGCCAGCACAGTGCTTGAGCAGACTGATGTCATTAGCACTGGGCCAAGCCTCAGCTCCTTGTTTGGGGTAACCCTTTTGATTGGAAGATTTGGGGTGTAGGGCTTGGATTTGAGAATAGCTGATGGCCAGTTTTTTATGTAAGTCTGTAGTGCTGTGCAAAATTCTAAAGTGCTGCCATCTCCTGGTCATTCAGAAATACACAGTTTAGCCCCAGAACCAGGAGAGGAGGAGGAGGAGGAGGAGGAGGAGGAGGAGGAGGAGGAGGAGGAGGAGGAGGAGGAGGAGGAGGAGGAGGAGGAGGAGGAGGAGGAAACCAGAAACCCTGATTTCACCTTCTAGTCAACTCACACGTTTTAAACTTTGTGCAATATTTTTCTTTTTACCGTAGTATGAAAGACTTTCTAATACTCAGAAATCTTATTTTTAATGCATCTCATTCTGGAAATACGTTTGCCTTTTCATTAACATATTTTAATTAAATTACTCCTAAAAATTCATATATAAAAGGTTAATTACATGAACAAATAAGTTTTCCACTGACAAATTATTGTTTTTAAAAAGTCACATACAAATCTAATCACATCAACAAACCATTCTTGTAGGTAAACGAGGACCACAAATCCAGCTGTGGATTTTGCCATGCTGTCACACATCATCAGGTAAAAGTCGACGGAAGAGGAGATACTTTTTTAAATCAAGATTTTATCCAATATTACTCTTATTTTCAACATCTACTTTCGATGACTGATGCCATTTGGAAGCATCCATCTCTGTCTTTAATCTTCATTACACACGGCCTAGTTTCTAGTTATTTTTGCCATCATAGTTTTCCTAAACCAGCTATTCCATAGCATTTAACTTCAAGCCATTTCTGGCGGAAACTTTTTTCAGGTTTCCCAGACCCATCCAGGCAAATTCTCAGGCGTGGTCATAGCACATGTCACCACATGCACTGCTGCTTCCCTTCACCATTTCTCGGGTTTCTTGAATAACACCCTGCTCATGAGAGAAAGCATCCCATGCTAACCTACATGTGTGTGCAAGCATGTGCATGTGTCTGCAAACAGACATACGTATGTAAGTGTATCTGAGCACATGAGTTCACCATTCCCATTAAATGAGCATTTCTGACTTCATAAATTGAAATGAAGCAAAATAAAAGGCCATCTAGTAAAACTCTGTAGAGCATCCATTTCAGCCAAAGCTTTTCTTTGGAATTACACATTCTTGTTGTTGTTGTTGTTGGGGTTATGTGTGTGTCCACACTCATGTATGTGCAGGTGTGTGTGTGTGTGTGTGTGTGTGTGTGTGTGTGTGTGTGTGTGTATGCATTTGAGTTATAAGTTGGCATCTTCTTCAATCATTCTTTGCCTTATTTGGGGGATAGACTCCCTAGATAAACCTGGAGCCCACCTATTCAGTTAGATGGGCCAGTCAGTAAGCTCCAGGGAGACATCTCTTTCTCTACCACCACCTCAGCACTGAAATTTCAGGTGTACACACCCCTACCCTGCCCCACATCCAGTTTTTATGTGGGTACTAAAGACACAAACTCAGATCAACATGCTTGTTCAGCAAGCACTTTACTGAACCATGTCTCCAACCCCTGATAATTCCAGACTCTAGGAGGAAGAAGACTTCAAGAGGCAAATGACTAGGAAGGCATGGATAACAAAATCCACACTCAATCAGCTGCTGCTGGTATCATACCTACATACAAGGCCGCAACCCTGTATTCAATGCCCTTTACTTTTGCATATGGAATTTCATATGTCATAGTCTCAATTTTTACTTGATAGACATTCTGAAACTCTTAGATTAGTTTCACCCTAAAAAATACAAAAAAAGAGTATAAAAAGGATTCACTAAAGACAAGTGTGTTAATCCAGGGTTAAAGTACATTGACATCACTCAGGTTTTAGTAACCTCAGTACTCACATTTAGACCGATGACCAAAGGTTGACCAGAAGTCCCTCTATATGACATCAGAGGTTCACATAATATAACGAAAATAAAACAGTAATACAAATTGATGATTAGAGTCATATTATCTTGAGCTTTCTTAGTGTTAAATATTGTGACAGTCACTATGTTGTGTAGTGAGATATTGTATATTGAATAAAAATAGTTTTGAATATCAGAGGACAGAGTCATTCACAGAGCCAGGCCAGGAAGATCAGAGAGTGCTGACCCAAACCTTTAATCCCATCACAGAGAGGCAGAGATCCCCCTCTATATCTCTGGGAGTTCAAGGCCTAACAGCCAGGCAGTGGTAGCTCACACTTTTAATCCTAGCTCTAGGAATATTGTAAGAGGCTGTAAGATATCTGGGCAGAGGAAGAAAAGGGAAAAGTTCAGCTTTTCCTGCCAGTTCTCTATAGGCTGAGAAATGAGAGGTTTGAGGTTGGAGGATTCGAGGAGATAGGCCTGCAGAGTTGACTAGGTGAGAAGCGGCTGTGGTTTATGTCTCTATCTCTCTGATATTTCAGCTTTCTCCCAATATCTGGCTCTGTTTTTTAAATTATTATTGTAATACCAAATAGAATTTGTGCAATGCTGAGTGCTTTACAAACCTTTATTTCATTCCAAAACAATTTTATTACAATGGAATGAATCAATTGCCTACAGATATATGTATGGATGCATGAATGAATGTATGTTATGGAACCAGGAATTAAACCCAGGAGTTTAAGCAAGTACTCTCTCACTGAGCTACACCCACAGTACTCATCCCGTTGTTTTATATTACAGTCCTAGAGGCACTAAATGGCTCAGGCAAGATTATATAGCCCATTGAATTGAAGACCCAGAACTTCTTAGCTAGGCTGACTTGAAGATGAGATATGTCCATTAGTGTTATAGCCTTAAACATATGAGTTTATAAACTATAAAAGGTTCAACAAACTCTTTGTTTGAAAAACAAGAGTTATGCGCCAAGTTTGCTCTGCCAGTAAAGAAGATAAACAGCATTTCTGTGGTGTCAGTGGCAGGGCTGGTACATCTATCAGCCTCCCCAGCTTTGTAGAGGAAATACTTACAGAACACAAGTCCCGCACAGTAGTGTCCTGAAGTATTTTCAATGTCTTCATGAACCGAACTTCGGGATCCTCTGCATGCAAGTATAGGAAATGCCTGCAAATAGAGGGTTCTGGACCAGGGCTTTGCCTCCTCTCCTGGCAGTTGGGACAGTGATGACAGCAGGCACAACAGTGGGCAGGTGTGATGTGGCAGAGGCCTGTTGGAGTGGTGCTAGGCAAACCTGTGTCCAAAGAGATGGATTTGGTGAGGGGCTGGGGTCTATGAATTAAGGCCTTATTAGGTGAGGGCTTGGATTTGCGTTCATGTACATAATTCTGAACAGCAGCATCATTGACCTGCTTTGCTTCTGTCTGTAGTCTCAAGTCTGTGGTATTAACAGGGTCACATAGACTGCATTCTAAAGCTGTTTCTTTATAGTAGGTCCCCAAGTCTGCAACACTCTGAGCAGCTGACACCAGATTGGAGGACATCTGGGTTGTCACAGACCAAGCACTGGCAGCATTTGAGTCAGTGGGAGCAACTCCAGGTGGCTTATCAAGGTGGAGAATTGACTTTTCCGAGTTTTGAATAAGGTCACCTTCCCAGGGCATGGCTTCTCTGTGCTGCTGAGAGTGCTGTGTTAGCCTCTCTTGTACCACTGAGCTTTGCTTGGTGTCAGGGCAGACCTTGCTGCTGTCCTCTGCTCCCGAGATCTCAGAGGCCACATGATAGACTTTGTCTGGAGTCTGATCAATCCCAGATGAC
This sequence comes from Phyllotis vaccarum, assembly GCA_033318265.1. Lineage (NCBI taxonomy): Eukaryota > Metazoa > Chordata > Mammalia > Rodentia > Cricetidae > Phyllotis > Phyllotis vaccarum. The sequence continues at coordinate 83,376,751 of JARWLC010000014.1, read as the reverse complement.
TCCGGTGATTCAAAGTGGTACCTTTGTCTCAGCAATTTTTCAGTACCCTTATGCTGCAGAGACCTGTCTTCCTTTTCCATGACAGGAATCACCATGGTCCCCATTGTGTTATCACATGGAGAAGAGACTGCAGTTCCAACAACACTCCCTGAGCATTCTACCACCATCATGGTCTTGGTGAAAGTTGTATCTGGATTGAATATCTCTGGTGGCTCCTCCATGGCCTCAAGTTGAAGTTCTTCTTTCTCCACAGATGCTGAGACCTTTCCTTCTAATACAGTCCCATCATGGCTTGACAAAGATGAACTCACCATGCTCTTGGATATAGAGCCACTGGATTCTTGCTGAAAATCCTGCCAAGATGCTGGGCTATGACTCAGATCCCTTGGTTTACTCACACTGCACTCAGTGGGACTCTGGTTGCCTGGCAAGGAAGACACCTGCAGGAGAAACCAACATGGGAAAGAATCGGGAAGTTATAGCAGCATTATATGCACTGTGACCTGTGACACGGGAGTTGTGAGCACAGGCTGTAAACTTGAAATCATATCAGATTATTACTTCTCTTACCACATCTTCTCTATAATGTTCAGTTCATAATTTAAAAAAAAAAATCAAAACAAAAGAGACAGGAAAGGAGAAGAGAGCTTGCTGGCACTTGGCCCCCTGTGATTTTTATCATTCTCTATCCACTGAGTGTGTGTGTGTGTGTGTGTGTGTGTGTGTGTGTGTGTGTGTGTGTGTATGTGTATAGTGTGGACTTAAACACTTTCCATTTGTGGAGGGCACTTTAGTTTTCGGCTTCCAAGTTCTCCAGGAGTGCAAGTATGATTGGGGTGCTTGATAGTAATAAATAAATAAATAAATAAATAAATAAATAAATAAATAAATAAATAGATAGATAGATAGATAGATAGATAGATAGATAGATAGATGAATGAATGAATGAATGAATGAATAATAAATAAATAAATAAATAAATAAATAAATAAATAAATAAATAAATAAATAAATAAATAAATAAATAATGTATACAGCAAGTATTCAGAGCCCCATTCCAGCCCCTCCTACCTGGAGGACAGGGGGCTCTGGGAGCTCCTCTAAAAACCCACTGCTGTCTGACTGGCAGCTGTTTGTTCTGTCCACTCGTGTTCCTGTGGGAAGAAAGAGACCTGGAGGTTAGATGGGTGAAAATATGCCTCCCTATGCCAGGCACATTGGGGACCCTCCATGGTCTGTCCACGAAGGACCCAGTGGGGGCTTCCAAGGACATTTTTTCTGAAGTATCAGACAGCTTATGTAAAACTGCATCTACAGCTTCCCAGGACGAGTGTTACAATGAGGTTTGTGGCCCGGTCCAGCAGAGGTCCAAGCCTGCCGATCTGCTGTTCCAGACCGCTTAGCTGCCTGTTGCTGTTTAAGCCCCCCAAAATGACTCAGACACATATTAACTTCATGCTGTTTGCCCTATGGCTTAGGCATATTGCTAGCTAACTCCTTCATCTTAACTCAACCCATTTTCATTAATATGTCTGCCACGTGGCCCGTGGCTCACCTGTGTTCCTTACATGCTTCTTCTTTGGGTGTCTGGCTCGATCTGTTTTGTCTCCACCCTGCTTCTCCTACCTATGCTGTCTCTGGCTATGGTGTCCACCAAGAACCAAAACAGCTCCTTAATTTAAACACTGATATTCACAGCATACAGAAAGACATTCCGACATCACCTCCCCATTTCTGTTTAATCAAAAAGGAAGGCTTCAATTTTAACATAGCAAAATTACATATAACAAAATAGCTATTAAGCAAGATTTCAGTTACAATATCTTGTCTATTGGTATTTAGCAAACTTAAAATATTTTATCATCTACCTTATCCTTGTGAATCTAAAGTTTCACATCCAATATACCTTTTAAAATAACTAAAAAAAAACTATACCTATAACTATCTAATCTTCAACTACATAACTATAAGTTTGGGTATCATAGGTGACTATTAATCTTAATTATATATTACAATTTTAAATCAGCATCATACCTAAACAAGAGTAGAAATATACATACAGCATAACAAAAATTGACCTTAAATTTGTATCAATAAACCAAAGTCTATACAATTTGAGGCTAACAGCTGATTTTTGGATTAAAGTAAATTCAATAGTCTAATTAAAAATATCGCTTATATATCATATCCTCCTTTTCTTCTTAGAAAGAGATTAACTATGACCATTAACCATTTATAGTGAAAACAAACATTTACAAACACTATTTGAGGTATTTGGCTCAGTTAGTAGAGCATGAGACTCAATCTCAGGGTTGTGGGTTCATGCCCCACATTGGATGCCATCTGTTACAATAAAGTTTCTCAGCCCCAGGCAGCCAGAGGTCCAGACCCACAGACCTACAGTCCCAGACCACTTAGCTGCCTGCTGCTGCTTAGGCCCCCCAAAATGACTCGGGTACTAATATTAACTTCATGCTGTTTGGTCAATGGCTCAGACACATTAGCTAACTCCTTCATCTTAACTCAACCCATTTTCATTAATCTGTTTGCCACGTGGCCTGTGGACCTTCCTTTTTGATTAGACAGATACGGGGAGGTAATGTGGGAATGTCTTTCTGTATGCTGTGAATGTCAATCTTTAAATAAAGGAGCTGTTTCGGCCCATGACAGGTACCATAGAAAAAGTAGGCAGGGAATCAGAATAGGTAGGAAAAGAAGGGTGGAGTCAGACAGATTGAGCCAGACACCCAAAGAAGAAACATGTAAGGAACACAGGTGAGCCATGGGCCATGTGGCAGACAGATTAATAAAAATGGGTTGATTTAAGATGTAAGAGCTAGCTAGCAATGTGCCTGAGCCATTGGCCAAACAGCATGAAGTTAATATAAGTGTCTGAGTCATTTTGGGAGGCCTAAACAGCAGCAGGCGGCTAAGGAGACTGGGACTGCAGGTCCGTGGGTTTGGACCCCTGGCTGCCTGGGGCTGAGAAACCTTATTGTAACATACAAGAGTAAAACATAGGTCAGTGGAACTTCTGAAAACACATTATGATGGACGGTGAGCTGAATCTTTACTAAAGAAGAAAATTCAAGGAGTGTATACACTTTTAAATGTCATTTTGATAAAAAAACAACACTTCCAAGTGTAACTTGTATGCACATGTATATTCTTTTTCCTTTAACTAAACTTTAGATATGACTCTTCTTTTCTAACTTTTCCTGGACTTAATTCTAAGACTATGAGATCATGCACTTGTGGAGACTGTGGCAGTTCTTACCATGACACACTGAACCGGGCACAGAAAGAATAACAGTGTGCAGACAGGCTTCACTATGTACATGCTGTGCTATGTTGTGATAGGGCTGTGCTGTGCTGTGTTGGGCTCTGTTGTGTTGTACTGGGATTGCTGTGCTGTGTTGTGTTGTGTTGGGCTGTGCTATGCTGTGTTGTGTTGTGCTTGCTGTGCTGTACTGTGCTGTGTTGGGTTGTGCTGTGCTATTTTGTTTTGTCTTGTGTTGGGCTGTGTTGTGTTGTGGTGGGCTGTGATGTGCTGTGCTGTACTCTGTTGTGTTCTGTTGTGTTGGGCTGTTGCTGTGCTGTTCTGTGCTGTGTTGGGGTTGAAAGAACAGGTGCCTGATAGCAAGTCACTGTACTAAAGATTAACTGATGACATTACTTTGAGGCGGCCTCTCAAGTTGCAGGCTGCCTTCAAATCACTACGTAGCTAGTCTCTACCTCTCAAATGCTTGGACTGCAAGTTTATACTTGGCACACTCTATTTTATGCAGTGCTGTGGACCAAAGCCAGGACTTCATGCATGCTAGGCAAATAATCTGTTAATTGAGTTTCACTCTAGCCCAAATTATTGGTCTTTCATTTTTATCTAGTAACACTTGCTTACACTAGAAGGACTTATTTTCTCTGGGAAAAAAAGACAAAGTCTGAATTTGGAAGTTGGTCAAAAGGGGTTGTTGTTCATAGATATGAAGCTTAGGTAACTGGTACCCAAGTGAGAAATATGTAATTTTTGATTGTTTGAAGAGTTAATTGCTGAAGAAGAGCTCAGGGATTTTAGCCATTTCTTAGGTGTCTCAGATTAAGTCTTGAGGATGCCTTCATTAACAGGAGTGTTTTCTCCCCAGTAGGCTATCTTTAGCCACATGTATCTGAAGGAGAAATGGTCCCTGAGGTGGTCCAGTCATTTCATGACCAGATCATTTGTCCGAGGGACAAAGCAGGAAGAAGGATGCTGGCTTCCCTATAATAAGGAAGTACAAACCTCATATTCTTTAATTCAAACTCAAAAAAATTTAAAAGCCAGGAATCAATTTTACAGCTGAACCTGACCGAGATGGGGGAACTCAGAGAGACTTTTGAGGTAACTGTTTCTCTGCCATAACCATTACTTCTTGTTGTGCTGTTAAGGAGAAAATATGGGAATATTCACCAAAGATTGATCTTTAAAGGACTTCAGCTTTCAGTGAGCTGGTGCAATAGAGACTATAATTTCTTTACCTCCAGAGACAGTCGGATATTGGGCAAAGCATGTGAATAAGTGTATTGTTATGTTTTAGGACAGCAAACAGCAACTCATGAGAGCAATAACAAAGCAAGTTCACTGATGTGAGCTCCATGGTTACCCAGACTTCTGCTTCTAGTTTACAAGCCTCAGTACAGGAGGAAGACACTTTTAATAAAGGAAGCAGAGTTAAGACTCCAGCAAGACTGACCCATCTAGAGTTTGTTAGGCAAGGTAAGAGGAAACAAAATGTCCTGTGGAGATGGAAGTGTTGGATCCCTCTTGAGAAATGCTTCAGCATAGAGGAGGACCACCGTTCTGGAGAAACTGAAAGAAAACAGTGCTCAACCTTCATCCAGAGCCAAGAATGGGACATGCTTCCCACCTGCCATATATGAAAACTTTATAATTCACATAGCACAGTGAAGGTGCTGACTTAGAGGTGGGGAATAAGTAGCCTGAGAATAACTATTGTCTAGTTCCTCATGGTGTCTTAAAAATAAGACTCAAATGCATCAGAGTGTTTCCTGGCATTCTGCCCTGGAAGTAAGCTCAAGAATAGCTTTTTAGGAATGCAACAATACTCAGTGCATGCAAAATTAAATCTACACCACTTAGCATCTTCTAAAAGATAACAGACATATGAAATGTTTACTGGTGTTTTAATGCACAGTTCTAAGCCTATGGTCACACAGGCGGCCCTTATTAAACATAGGTCACAGAGCACAATACAAAGATGGGAATGTATGGGAAATACCTGTAGGAAAGAGGATTTGGAGGGAGAGAAAAGCTGGTGTGGAGAAATAATTAAAATTCATTGTATATTGTCAATAAAGAAATATAATTAACCATAAAAGAAGTAGGTAAATATGACCCAAATAGGGAGGGGAAAACCTGGCAAATGGAAACCAATCAAGAATTGATGATGATCTTAGTATGATCAGACAAGGACATTAAGACATTTATGACTATATGCCATATGGCCAAGAACCTAGGAATATGATTAAATGTGTTAAGTGCAGACATTGAAGGTGTGTGTATGTGTGTATGCATTGTGTATGTACGTGCTTAAAGACCTAAATCAAATTACAGATGAAAATTATACTGTTTATGATAGTTTGTAATTGGTAAGAATAAAAGCACATAAAAAAGAATGAAAAGAAGATATAACTATGGAGATAATTTCCAATCAAATATGGAAAATAAGATTTTAAGTGGTGAAAAACTACATCAGTGCACTGTGGAACCACTGAGTGGCTGGGTATATTAATAACTGGAAAATTCCTAAGAGTATGGAGAATACTTGAAATGTCAGACAGAAATAAATCCTTAGCACACAGAACATGAAGAAACCTGTACCCAGGTACATCAGAAACACCAACAATGAAGAGAAAGGCCTCAAAACCAACCCCATATTACATACACAGTGGACGAAGAGAAGCGGGAGAGTTGGCTTTGAAAACAATCCAGGAAAAGATGGGTGAGTGACTCCTTTTGAGGAGAGACAGTAAAGAGCCTCAAAGGAAGCATCAAACATTTTAAAAAGATTTAACTCCTTTCAAAAGATAATTGAAGATGGGGAGACTGGCAGGGAGCAAACCCAGTAGTTGAGTAGTTGCCTAGGCCTGGCATTGTCAAAGCCCGGGGTTTGCTTCCCCGGTGTGGGGGCAAAATGACTATGTAAACAAAAATGATAACAATATAGTGTGGGATACAAAATACAAAAACACCCAAATCTATGAAAATAAGTGCTGTTATAACATGAAGCAGGTTCCATGGAAGGAAGTGGTCCAATTAATGCCTCTGAGTATGACAGTCAATGTTTATAAAACATTAAACAGATTAACAATATTTGCCGCTTACCTACTAATGAAAATAATGTTTGCCATTTATTGTTAGAAATTTATTTTATAATTTGTGTAATATATTTAAGACTTTACTGATATTATAATCAAACTCAACTAGTATTAAAACTCGTCGGCCAAATACTAGCAACATGAAAGGAGTGGGGTGAGTTTTTGGGTTAAAGGTTTTAGTAGAAATAGGGAGATTGGGGAAAGAAAAGGGAGAAGTGTAAGTTAACTGATGGGAGCATGAAGAAGTCTAGTGAGCATCCACTAGTTTTCAAGCTAATTTCAAAACATAATGTAAAAAACGAAGTTTGAACACAAATTCCTACGTGGGTAGAAAATGTTGTTGCAAGAAGACATTAGTTCTTAAATGAAAATGCGTGCTGAGCTTGGGATAGCTTTAGAGATGAGTTATTGGCCAGAAGCCCCAGAGCTACCCCAACAATGTGGGCTACTGCTATTGTTCTTGGTTGGCCACCACACCTAGATTAGGTGCTACATCCCTATCTCTGAAGACGCCACTCACTCCGAATGTTGAACATCTAAAAATCAACTTGTACTGACCAGAAAATTCTCTCCCCGATGGTAGCTGATACGGAGACAGAAGGTGCAATACAGGTTGCTGGGAGAGAAGAAACATCAATTTGTCTTGTCTAGATGTGGACTCTATGTGCTCTAAGACGGGACTGCCTGGCAGGATGTGCCCACTGGAGCAACAGCAACATGATAATTTGGTGAGTAAACAATCTTTTTCTGATTGGATCTGAGGTTTACGCTATAGGACAGATCTCATGCCTGCTAACGTATACCTGGTCAGAAGCCCATGAGTAGGGGACTCATAGGGCCCTAGAGAGGAAGCATACTAGCGCTGTTTGGCTAAATGGTCATGTTGTCAAATTGCTTTCTTAATATTTATTTTTCTTCACACAGATTTGTCTTGCTCGGGTAGCAGCTGATGCAGAGACACATAACTGGTTGAGGTGTCAAGTATCAACCACAAGTGTTCAGCTGTGGATGAACTGTCTATATTAACCTTTTACACCACTTCCCGCAGAACCAAAGGCTCAGGAAACATCACAGAAGAAAGAACAAAAGAAGAAAAAAGAGCTGGTGAGATGGGGAGGAGATCTGTGAAATGCTCACTTCTGGACATGACATCAATCATTATGGTACAAACCAGTCCCAGCAGCGGTCACCTGCACAAGATCAAAGCAGCCAACATCCCCACAATTCCAACACAGATGGGAGAAGAGATGGCAATGGAAGATGATGAAGAAGGGAGAATCACTCTCCTTTGTGGACACGGCCTGTAAATAGGTTCCCTGTGTCTTCATGGACAGCCCTACAGATATCTGCATATGAACAGCACTAGCTCAAGTAAGGGGAGTTTCTAATAAAAACGACAAAAAAACCCAAAACAACAAAAAACAAAAGAGGTGATGGGATAGTAAGGAATGTTGGAGGGAGAATGTTGAGTGGATAGAATCAAAATATGTTTCATAAGTGTATGAAATTTTCAAAAATTAAATAAAAATTATTTTAAGAAGCTTCTTCAGGTTCTTTTGAAGTTAGGAAGAAAAATTTGCTATTTTGTAATTTATGTGAAAGTATGTAATTATTATGGTATATCATTTCAAAATCTTGGTGTAGATTTTTAATTTTTTTTTTTTTTTGCACATTGCTCTGACTGCTTTTACTAGAGTGTATCTACTCAACAGCGAGTGTCAGGCCATTCTTGAATACTTTCTATGTGCACTGTCTATTCCAAGCCACCTCGTGTGCTTTAGGGTAGCTGGCAGCCTATTTCTTCTACTCAACCCTGGGAGCCCTTGACAGTAGACGGTCAGTAAGTAGGACTATCTTCCATGTCCCCTGTGCCACCCCTGACTATAGCATTAAGAGAAAAACATTTTCAGTAAGAGGTCTGAAGCCCTGGGGGGAAGGAAGGCAGAGTATGAAACCATTTATTCGGGTGAAGCATTTGAGCCACTGCCTGTGAAAGACTCTCAGCACACCATGTGTTATTCATCTTTCCAGAGAATCTCTACGGGATTCTTCTTCTGGAGCAGGTGCCATGAATGTGATGTGTGGTGTGTGATGGCGGATGGTTGCTATTATCTTTGCCATGCTCAGAGGAAGGGATATATTTTGCTAAGCCAAAATCTGTCCATGTCTGGTTTGTCTCTAACAACCTTGAACAAATAGAAATACTTTTGTCCCTGAGATCTACAGCTGATTAGTTCCAAGAAACTTCCACCCCTCAGAATAAGCAAAACTCCAGATATTCAAATCTCTATTCAAAATGCCATAATACTTGCCTTGTAAATTATCTTAGATTACTTACAATACCTAATATAATTTAAATGGTATATAAAAGTTGTACTGTATAGTTTAAGGAACTGTAAAAATAAAAGTCTATACATTTAATATATGCAATATATTTCTAATAGTTTCAGTCCAAGGTTTGCAGATCAACAAAGCTCTTTTGAGTATAGAGGATTCATTGTAAATAGCCAAAAGCACTAAATGTCTCTGCATCATAGGAGTCATTGTTCTAACGGGTATGTATTTGTGCTGTTAACAAGTTATCCTGAACCATTCTGAGAGACTTAAGGAAAATTTGGGCCAATTTAAGATGGGTTTGTTTCTTTAAGAGACTAAGATCTTTGCCCCTTACAAAGGAGTTTTAGTGACTATCAACAGCTAGGTGCTGGTTTTTCTCATTTTAAACATTCCCTTAGGGCTGTAGGAGAAAAGCAATGATAAGAAATGAGAAACCACCTAACCTAGGATGTCTATGATAGATTATTAAGCAAACAGACAAATACAAATGAGCATCATTTATCACTGCCATACCATCAAGTTAACACACCCGGAGGAGGGCTTGACTTCCAGAATATGAACATGGCTTTGGAAGAGTAACAAAATGGGTCCTAGCACAAACCGGAGTCCCATCCAGTCCCTGAAACCTGTGTGATCATGTCTGGGAGAACCAGAGCAGGTGTCTACTGCCAGGGACTTTCTGTGGGACCTCAATTCCCAGGAGCCACAGTTCTGGCCCAGTCTGCTAAGTGGAAGCCTTATTTTTTTGCTTTGCTTTCTGAAGTTTTTCTTCTTATTGCAAGGGCTTATCACCCTTCCGGTCTCACTATTCCCTGTTCTAAATTAATCAGATAAATAAGGCTCTTTACCACCAAAAACTCTATGCTGGCTTCTTCTTGCCCTCACCAACTTCTGGTTCCTCAACTCTTTCTATCCCAAAGCTCAAAGAGGCTAAATTCTCAATATATTTTACTGACATTCCACTAGAACACCCCAACTGGCTCATCTGGAAGATATATAGCCAGGTCTATCAGCTTCAGGTTCCAATTCTCCAGCATAAGAGCTGTTATTCTGTTATAATGTTAATGCCCAATAGTATATGTCTGAAACCACAAATACATAAATATCTTTTCTAACTACAGGGAAGTTCCTCCCAAGAAGCATCATTTTAACTATTATGACTAGGTACTATAGGTATAACTGTTAATTAACACTATTCGTGACTGTTATGGCTAGCATTAATATTTGTTAGAAATCAAATTTTGCACTGCGCAATTGTTTTCTGGGATTTAGATTTTATTATATCAGTTGGGTGAGCTCTACCTGCAGGTAGGACTACAATGTGAACACTGCTTTGTCAGGGGAAACATGCCTCGGGCACTTTGTCAAAATGTCCACCAGATGGCAGCATTAGACCAACCACTGAGGAGCTAGAGCCCTGCCAAGACCCTCTAATGGAGCTGCCTTTCTGCACTGTATCAATAGTAAAAGCGCCCGAGTTACACTGAAAATAGTCCTGAGTTCAGAGCATCTCAAGAAACAAAAAGAGTAAGAAGTTGAAACGTAAATAGGAAGGAGGTTAGAATAAAGGGACAGGAAGTATGCTGATATCATACAGAATAAGAAACATATTTCAACCTTAGACTTTGGGGTTTACCATTCACATCAGTAGATTCTCCATTACCTATTTAATTGCCAAGTGTCTAGCTCATTCATTGTCCCAGGATAGAAAATTTAATGACAGCTCAGACTGAGTCACATGTCTTAGAAAAGCAGATGGCGTCAGGAGGGGGTAGGAAGCCCTAGATGAGCAGCGGAGCTTTGCCCAATAGGAAGCATTGAGGAGTGTTTGGACAGCAGGCAGTGGTTATCACAAAGGAATTTTAATTTTTAAATTTCAAATGCTTGAGAACATCTTTATTGTTCTGTCTTCAGATCCCCATATAAGATGTCAAAATAGGTACTTACTATTAAACACTGCAATACCTTCTCAAACAGCATACAGTTCTCAACCTATGGGACCCGACCCTTTAGGGGTCATGCACGTCTTTCACAGAGGTTGCCTAAGGAAGTGATTATTACAGCTTACAACAGTGCTAAAATTACAGTTATGAGACAGCAATGAAAATGGTCTTATGGTTGCACATCTCCACGTGAGGAACTTTATTAAAAGGTCTCAGCACCAGAAGGTTGGGAACCACTGTTCTAGAGGCTTCCTTAGAGGTATTATTCAGCTCATTTACACATTCTTCTGATGAGAAATTGCTTCCATAATAGATATCCTGATCTACAGCACGTCCTGTTGTCTGGTATGTGTAAATGCCTTCTCTGAAGATGGCTGTCTGGCTTTAGAGGTATTTTTCCTCACCAGGATGGCCCCTTAAGTCCACCCTCACAGGACAGGGTTTCCAGGCCATTTGTCCTTTGTATGTTTGAATAAGCTCTTAGCACAATTTGCTAAAAAACCAAGCCCTCAAATCTAGCTTTGGGAGCTGAGCTGCTGTCTAGCCAGCATGGAACAGAGGAGAGTGATTCTCAGCTTCCTCTGATAGTTCAGTTTCACACACATGGGTCAGTCAGAAATGTGCCCCTAGTGTTGGGTTATTCTGAGGTCTATCCTTGTTTTGAAAACTCAGTGAATGGCTCGGTTTGCACCCTTGTGAGATTTATTTCAACTCATGTGAGATTGATGGTTGACAGTTGGACTTCTACTCTGAAATCCATGTCACCTCTAACTTTCCCAGACATTCTTGCTGTGAATCAGGTCCTTGATAATATGGTGAAAAGAACAGCGCATAGACGCAGAGTCACAGACATTCCTGGGAAACCCTTCACTCCTAAGAAACATACATAGGGTGTCTGTTGTAGTAGGTTTTCTCGGGTCCCGGACGCCAGAGGTCCCGGACCCACAGACCTGCCGGTTATCTGTGCACTGCCGCCCGGGTCCCCAGAAACGACTCAGACGCTTCTATTAACTTTATGCTGTTTGGCCTATGGCTCGGGCACATTGCTAGCAAGCTCTTATATCTTAAATCAACCCATTTCTATTAATCTGTGGGCCACGTGGCCCCGGCCCGTAGCTCACCCGTGTTCCTTACATGTCGTTCTTTGGGCGGCTGGCTCGATCTGCCCGACTCCACCCTGTTTCTCCCACCTAAGCTCTGATTTCTCCTCCTACCTATTCTACGGTACCCGCCATGGCCCAAAACAGCTCCTTTATTCAAAGATTGAGATTCACAGCATAAAGAAGGGCATTCCCACATCACTTCCCCCTTTCTCTCTAATCAAAAAGGAAGGTTTCAATTTTAACATGGCAAAATTATATATAACAAAATAGCTATCAACCCACATCAGGTCTCCTTGGGGCTTATATTGCCCTAGATACCCCACAGCGTCAAGAAAGATCATGCTCTTATGAGTTCATGTCTGCCTTGGCTCTGTTCCTGGAGCTGAAGAAAAGATGGTATATTGAAGGGTTTAGGAAAACCTTTCTGAGATGAGTTAGTGCTTCCACCTATGCCAGAAGCTCCAGGTAGCAAGTTTCCTCTGTAAAGGATGTTTACAGCACATCTGAGAGTACCCATGAGCACCCAGAGGATGCTTTGCAAGCTCTTGAATCTCAGGGTTTTCCCTCTCCTTTTCTCCATATTCAGCAGTTTCTCCTTCATTCTATAGTCAGAATAACTACCTTTCTTAGTCACTGGGAAGAATATTTCTCTAAAATGGACTTATTTGGCTTAATATCATTAAGTACTTATTAATAATTCACTATTATAACAATGGTACATGGTGGTGAAGACTCCTTAGAAGATGAAAAAAACCTTACATAATCTGAACACATGGAAAGATAATTCAAGTACTTCTATGTACTCTAGCTCAGTGTGTTGTCACTGAGCATATGTGCACATGAATGGAGTAATAATTGCCACTTCATAGCCACCTTCTTTTGAAGTAGTACACTGTAACTTTTTCTTATGCACAGTTACTAAAATGTATGGGCATACATGTAAGCACTTACACTTCTGAATTAAATTTTCTTTTGCTTATGTTTTCCAGAAACCTGAAAAGACAAGCTAGTTTCATAAACTATTACTTGCCATAATTGTGAATTAATGGTATTTAAAAAGTGTACTATTTAGACCAACTACAAATCCTGTAAGCTACAATAGTGGCCTGCCTTCACGATACACCAACTGATGTAATAGTATAGTAGCGCAGATGTTAGGCGAATAACCAGCCACTTTTTGATTAGATTTATGCACACTTGATGAAATGGAACCTACACTTGATATTTTTAAGGAGGTCAAGAACTTGAGACTAGATAGGTCATGGGCACAGGAGAGAACCAACCATTACTCTTCTAAATGAACATAGCAATAAAAATAACTCCTAGTGACATATTGCTCTATAGATAGATCAGTGCATTGCTTGTTCCTCATCAGAGAAGCTTCTTGCAATCAAAGTAATTAACATCCTCAAATGGACAATGTGCAGAGAGTGAGAGACTTTGAAATGCTCAGTCTTAAATGGCACATTTGCATCAAACTACCACTCAGGCTTCAGGGATCAGTGAGAAAGAGGAGAGAGAAAGATTATAAGAGCCAGAGGTGGTGAACAGCTCCAAAGACACAGCATTTTTCTAGACACAAACTCATAGAATCTGAAATAGTATGCATATGACCTTCACAAATTCAAGCCATACAAAAAACCCTGCACTTAGGAGGAAGAATGAACACAAACTCCCATCCCTAACCACAAAACTATTTGCAAGTGGTAGCTTCTGGGAGAGGGAGAGTTAGTTTTCCTCAGTGGAGTGACACTGACTATATCAAGTACACCCCAGGGAAGAGAGCATGCTTGGTATCAGGCTAACACAAAATGGATGCTGTGTTTGTTCATACTTTTTTATTTGGCTTGGTTTGGCTTTGGGTTTTTTGTTTTGTTTTGAGAGAGAGAAAGAACATGAAGTTGGATGGATAAGTAGGGAGGGAAGGTGTGGGAAGAGATAGGGGAGGGGAAAATATAATCAAACTATAACATAAAATTATCTAAAATAAAAATTTAAAATTTTTACTATTTAGAGCTATCTTCCAATGTTATCTGCTAAATACTTATTTATTTATTTATTTATTTATCTATTTATTTGTTTGTTTGTTTATTTTCAAGACAGGGTTCTTCTGTGTAGTCCTGTGTAGCCCTCTCTGTAGATCAGGCTGGCCTTGAACCCACAGAGATCCACCTGTTTTTGTCTCCTGAGTGCTGAGATTAAAAGCATGTGTTACCATTGCCCAGCAACTATTTATTTCTTAAATCCAATCTCCTTAAGAATGAAGACGAAGCATTTGCCTCTCATCTTTATCTAGTACATCACTGTACATATTTATAGCACACTCTTTAACTCTCTCGACTTGTCCCAGTTTTGATCATTCAACTATCCCTTCACTTTTCTTTGCTTCCTTGTCTTAAGTGTACATCAAATTTCACTGAACTCTAAATCACGTTCTTCATCAGATGTATTTACTTATTTCATGGTTATTGTAAGGTACATTTGGTTCTACTGCTTTTGATTTTAGGTTAATGCACCTTGCGACTGTGGTGGACACAGCAAAAGCATGTTGCATTGGATGAGAATCCAATCAGTTCTGTTCTGAAAATCGGTACCATGTCTATGGCCATCCCACCCTTAATGCCTCCAATTTTATCTAAAAACAAGCACCACTCCTAGCTCAGGACAGTTTTTCTGTTGAGTTGGGGTACAGTCTGGGGTCTCTGTCAGTTGAGCCTTACTGGCAGCTCTCACTCACCTATGAGATGCAGGACACACTTGATGTCATTCTACTGGCATATTTAAATACTGACCACACTTTCACGTTGGAGTAGAGCTGGTTTGTTGTACGTTCTTTTATTGAGTGCATGAGTGGAGCAGAGACTAGAGGGCATTAGTCCTCTCCTTCCACCATGGGGGTTCTGAGAATCAAACTCAGTTCAGCAGATTTGGCTGCAAGTGCCTTTCTTCACTGAACCATCTTGCTGGTCCTCTAGGATGGCTTTTGGGCTGCATCACAAACAGCTTTCATGGAGACTTAAAGGAAGATGTAAGAAGATGAAAAGCAGTCTTCATACCTTCTGACACTCTGAATGTGACTATATTATCCCTTTTCAATGTTTGCTCCTTCGCTAACTGTAGTGTAATTTATTCGATGGAGTTTTTCCTCTGTTAATTCAGAAGACACATAGTGTGTTATTAACTTCAGTTACTGGTACTATAAGATTCAAATGATTTCAGATACAATTATTGTTATCGAGCATCAAACAATTGAAAGTCTTGACTCAGAGCTAGTCAGTTCTCATTAGCAGTTTTCCCTCGTCTATTAGCTTTCTGTAGTGTGCTCTACAACTTCAGATGCATTCACTGTCACTCCTGATATTTTCTTTAGAGAACATCCACTGTCACCTGTGTGCTGTCCAGGGGGCTGAAAGCCTTTAGGTGCTGCCTTGCCCTTACTCCCACAGGCCGCTTGATTTTAGTGGACCTTGGAAATTTCTTTTTCAGAAGCTAAGGATGATCTGCCTCCCAAACTTTTGCTTATATGAATTATTGCATCATATGCCAACCTGGAAGTCTAAAGATTTCTTGAGTCATAAAATATCCACTGTAAAACACAATTAACACAGCTCTGCATATCCACTGTCATCTGATGTGAGGGTTTGTGGATAGGTGACTGAGCCAGAAAAGCCTTCATCGAGGCCATGAAAAAACCATCTTATTTCTATTTTTCAATATCTAATGTATGCTGTTTTCTCTAGTATTTTCTTAAAAAAAAAAAAAAAAAAAAAAAAAAAAAAAAAAAAAAAAAAAAAAAAGCCATGTCAGCAGTCCTTGAAAACTCTTTAAAAGTATGCTTCAAAGCAATTCATGCCAAGGAGTGACCCAATGACATCTGTCCCTGCCCTCCCTTCCTACACGAGATAGGTCTCTGCCCAGAAGGAGGTTAAGGGGCCTTAATGGAATGAAATAAGCCGGGAACAATTGGCTGTGGACCTTGAAATAAGGCATGGTGGAATTTTAGTCTAGATAAGTATTCTGAAAATAGAACAGTAAATGAATTTCTTCTTCAAACAGTACCCTCTTTGTCCATATAAACAATACTTCATTAACCATTCTGACATAAAAACAAAGAGAGCAGATTCGTTTTGGAGAAGTAAGTCTGATTCCTTGTCCTGAAGGAATGTGATATAATGATAAATTTTAATTTAGATCTAGATTTGTCCCATATTTCAAAACTGGAATAGGAGTTCCTGGAATAATGAATAATGAATTAAAATTCCAACTAACTTGATACTATGAAATTTTAAATTTCCTATTATATCACATAGTATTATTGGTTGTAATTTTAATTTTCATATTGACTCACCTACCACAGTTCCAGTGGTAAACAGTTCACATTTTTTTTTCTCTTGTGAAGCAGACTGGAAGATGTTGCTGTTCAAGTTAACTGCTTGATTACCAGTTTATTAGTCAACTGTTTAAATAGTAAGAAGAACTATTCCTCTTATATGGCATTCCAGTTCATCAAAAGCAAAAATACAAGATAGGAAGGGGAGAAAAACAGCTGTAAGGCTGTTGCAGGAACTCTAGTCAGCATATGTAGAAAACCCCGAGCCAGACATCGGGGAAAAGCTGGAATATCAGAGAGAGGAAGCAGACCACAGTCAATTCTCACCCAGCCAACTTCTCAGACTGAACATGGTAAATGCTATCTTCAAGGGTCCTCTGCCTGACTGGTCGATTCTAGAGAAGGAATGAATCGCTGTCATTTCCTGCCCTAAATATCTTCCCCACCTAGCTGTTTTCCTTCCTGGCTCAACCCTTCATCATAATCCTAGAGTTAAGATTAAAAGTGTGAGCTACTACTGCTTGGCTGTTAGGCCTTGAGCTCACAGAACTGCAGAAAGATCTCTTTCTCCCGAGTGATGAAATGAAAGTTGTGGGTCACTACTTGGTCATCCTGAGTGATGGAATTAAATGTGTGGGTCACAACTCCCTGACCTTTGTAGCTTCACTGTGAGTGATTGTGTTTTCTGATACTCCACACTGACTTTTATTAAATATACAGTATATTACCACAGTATTATCATAAAACATGGAACCAGGTATTGGGAAAAAGCTGAAATGTCAAAGAGACAAGGACAGAACCACATCCAATTCTCACCCAGGCAACTCTTTAGGCCAAACAGGATAGGACCTATCTCCACCAGTCCTCAGACTGACTAGGCACACAGGAAAAGGGGAAGAACTTCTCCTGTCTTATATTTCTTTCCCTGCCCAACGATTTAGATTCCTGGATCAACTTTTCCAATGCTAGGATTAAAGGTGTGTGCCACCACCACCTGGGTCTGTTTGGTCTTGAACTCACAGAGATCCAGAGGGCCATTAAAGGTGTGGGTCACCACTCCCTGCTTCATGAATTAGCTCTGTGGGTGGCTTTGTCCTCTGATATTCCAGACTATGTTTATTAAATATATAATACATCACCACACAATGCTAAAGAACTAAGGTTTTCTTCAAGCTGAAAGCTATAACTCTGCTGCTTCTTTGATATGCGTGGGCTCTGGGTTTGATTCCAGCATCACAGAAATGAATAAATACATACCAAGTTTATTGCTACTCTCTAGGTGCATTCACTCTCTAAAAGATATAGCCTGGAAACTGTATTCTGGTAATTCACAAGGACATCTCCTAAGGATTGAAATTAAGATTACTTATTCATAAAGTTGGATGACACACCCTGCCCTCAAAGACTTCCCTCATTGGTTCATCCCATAAGAACGCACCAATGGCATGCTTATGTTTCCATCATATGCTGAAGAAGTCTGTGGTTCTCCTCTTTGCATGTCCCAGAACTGTGCTCTAAAGTGAACTCTAAGGATGCTTATTACCAAGTATCCTGTTAATCCTGGTTAGCTTTTTCTCAATTTGACACAAGATAATGTCAAATGGGAAGAGGGACCTTATTTGAGAAAATGTTCACATCTGATTGGGTGGTGGGGCATTTTCTGAACTGATGACTGTTGGAAGGGGGCAGCTTACTCTGGGTGGTGCCACCTCTTGGGAAACTGGACCTGGGAATTATAAGAAAGCAAGCTAAGCAAGTCACAAGCAGCAAGCCAGTAAGCATCACTACTCTATGGCTTTTGCACCAGCTTCTGCCTCCAGGTTCTTGCCCTGACTTCTCTCAGTGATAGAACCTGACAGTTGTCAGGTGAAATAACTCCTTTTCTCCCTAAGTTGCTTTTGGTAGTGGTGTGTTATCACAGCAATACAAACTCCGAGTACAATGCCAAATAAAGTTGTGGTATAAGACTCTTAGACTGTGTCCCTTTAGCATTGACTTTTTACGGCACAATTTTACTGACATGTAGACAATTGTTTGAGCTCCAAATGGTGAAAAGCATTCAGAAGAGAAAACAAGAAGAATTGCTATATAAAAATAGCAGATTAAACCACTGTGTTCTCCTCTATGACGTGCAGAGTATCAAGAGAAGCACAATTTAGGAAGAGCAATCACCAGCCTGGAAAGGGCAAAGCCTAAAGAAAATGTATTAGAGAACTGTACCTAGTAGGAGCTTCCCAGCTAGGACAATGCACAGCAGTGGTTCTCAACTGTCCTAGAGCTGGGACCCTTTATTCCAGCTGTGGTGACCCCTAACCACAAGTTATTTTAGTTGCTTCCTCAAACTGTAATTTTGCTGCTAATATGAATCATAAGGCAAATACGTGATACGCAGCACATCTAATATGTGACCACTGTGAATGGGTTGTTGAAACCCCAAAGGGATCAAAACATCCAGGCTGAGAACTGCTGGTGTATAGTGCAATTTGACTTAATGCACACAGTAGCCGCTAACGCAAAGTGACTAATTTCAGATAAGCAATGTGAGTATCTTTAGCTTCATAAAGCATGTTATATTGGCCAGGATGATGCTCTGGTCTCTTCTGGACTTTGCGCTTCCACAAGGAGAAACAGAAGAAGCAAAAACTATAGCAGATTTTGAGATTGAAATTTTTTCTTTTTGGTTTCTCGGCAGAACATTTTTTGCCAAGTTTGCAGCCCACTTGAACTTCTGTCTGTTCTGTGATTTTAGAATCAAGTTGGTTTCCTTGTAACATTGGAAAAATCATAGATTTAGGCCTAGTTTGAAAAACCAGGTCTTACAGTTTCCTGAAGATTTTTATCGTTATCAAAAATCTATAAATAAAATCTCCTCTTCTTAGCATCTACTGTAGTTGAACCTGAAGTGTTGTCTTTCATTTCAGGTAAGATTCTGAAAGAGCCTGAGAGGTTGTGCTTGGCCCAAGTACTGACTTTTCACCCAGGCCTGCACATGACTGACAGGGAAATAAATAAGCATGGGTAGAACTTGACACTTCTGCCCTCATTGCATACCTCCTCTACCTTAAGCTTTGGGTCACAGCACAAATATTCCCACAGGCATGTAAAATAACAGATATCCATCTTGCACTGGTAACCCACTTCGGAAATGGGTTGAAAATACTAACTAACCAAGATATTTTCAAGATTTACAGGAACACTATAAACTACAGATGACCAACTGACAGCTTGTATGGTGTTCCTAATATCTGGAGTGACAGGTACAAGTTCTACCCTGCACTTTACAGAGGGAATAGACACAGGCAGATCACTCTATGTGAAAGAACAGTCACATTATAGGAGTATGGTTTTCCTCTATTGGGGACTACAGGCCCGACAGGTAAAGACCCTGCAAAACAGATTGCTTCCTGGAGTAAGCTCCATAGCAACTCAGTTTCCTAGGTGCCTGTACCAAATGGAGGAGATTCTTCTAGGCATGGGGAACAATGGCAATGTCTTTTCAGTCAGATGGTTGTTAGGAGGACAGAGGTGGTGATCAAGTCAACCTTGACTTGGTTATTCCTACCTCTTGCCATCTTACTGATTCTCTGATTTAAAGCCAAAGCTGGATCAGTTTCCCCCAAGAAAGGATGAGAGACTAAATCTCCCCTGCCTTCCTGTGTATTGTACTGAAAATTAAGTTAATTAAGTTTCTGTCTTCTTCCTCCATTATTTATTTCTGGTAAGAATGACAGAGCTTGCTGTGTTGGGGACCTAGGCCTCTGACCTAGGAATCCAGGATAACAGAGTTTTACTTCTACAAAATAACTGTAAAGAAAATAAATTTAAAGACATTTCCAGAGAAGTTTGCTTTAATTCTTAACTTAAAAAAGAAACATGTTTCATCCATGGACCTCTGAGTATTTGACACATGTATCAGCACAAAGGCAAACCCAGGAAGACAAAATGCTATGATGTGATGCAGTTGCTGGCCAGTCAGGGTCACAGAGAGCTTACACAGACTACACTGGGTTGTGGTTATTCTTAGCATTTGAATGCAACCCCAGTACAGAGAGGACTTTCCGAGATCTGCTTCCGGTCTTCGGCCCAAAGGCTTTTTCAGCAAATCCAATTTCTCTAAAAAGAAGGGGCCCTTGGGAGCATTTGGAATATATCACAGACCAGCAAAGAAATAGTGTCACCCAAAGGTGTAGGGTGTTAAAAGTTGGACATACTAAGATGTTCAGATTGCTCCCTCAATCCCTACTGTAAATTATGCTGCTGGCCCTTGTAGGGTCCCATTTCAGGGACTCATGCACAGAACACAGAAATGATTGTTGTCTCTGGTGTCTAACATGTAAGTCTCAAGTTTGTGCGCCATGGGCTAGTTATAAAATACTAGAAATTCATTCATGTCAATCACCTTCACTGCTAAGTCCATTGCCGAGTCATTTGCTGTTATTACCATTCTAATTAAAGCAGTGCTCTATACCTACTGGGGTTATGGGACAGATCACAATGTCCCTCTCCAGGTGGAGTGGGAACAGGATGTTACTTACTAGACCATTCTTCCTAAGATGCCAGTGCTTTAAGATCTAACTGTGTTGATGAACAGATTACACTATGGGGGGGGGGGGTGGATCTCACCTACCATATGGAAGTCCCTCTCTAGGGTGGCTCCTCATGGCTGTTTACAGCTTTACTATGTTACCAAGGAGTAGGTTGTAAAAATAAAAAATAAAAAAAAAGCGAAAGATAGTTATATGAAATGTAAGTAACAAGGAGATTTGAAGAAAACACAATTATCTGGGCTGGAATATCACCAGGACATCCACGCTGTACTATTACCAAAATTATAATCAGTCTTTTTACAATTGTAGAACATGGGTTTGGAAAGGCAAAAGATCTGGGACCTGGTAAGTATTTGAGAGACAAGTCAAGGTTTTTATGATGCCAGTACATGAATTCTAGAAACCTTTTTGGTCTTGTGTGATGTGATTATGTTCCTTATTCATCTGTACCTAGTCCTCAGGCTGATTCCTTCATCAATCACAAAACAGGTCATTGAAAGCTACTCACGAAGACATCTTGAGGATCTTTTTCTGGCTGGTTTAATATACTGGGGAATCAACAAGACATATCAATAATGAAATATTTGACCCTTTGTTGGTGGATGGAATGGCATGCTGGTGAGTTACTTCTTTCTCTTTCTGATGTATTTTCTACTTTCTCATTCTTCCTTCTGATGAAACTTCTTAATTGATCACTCTGAGATTGATTAATCCCTATCTGAGATTTATTTGGGGAAAACAACCTATGGCAAGTGGTACAGGTAGTTTGTAGCTTAAATGCTGGGGTCTAAATATTTACAAATGCGATTATTAAAAACAGTTGATACCAACATATAAAAACTACTTACTGCTCCCATAGGGATAACATAAACTAGTAATATTTTACATTAAGAAAACAATAAAAGCCATAATTAAGTGGCATGATCAAGTTAATATATTAGCACTATCTTAATAACAAACTGGTAAGTCTTCCAATTTGAAGAAATGCCAAAGATTTGTGCTTGTGAGGAAAGTATGATCCTCGCATTATTATCAGAAACTGTAGCAACCAGAGACTTAGCAGAAAACTTAGAGTTTTCACTAAAGCCCAACACACTATTTCTGCTGTCCATACATGGTCAGGATTGCTATTAACAATGGATTTTTCCTTTGTATAAATGGAAGTCTGTAAAATTACACATATTTTGCCTTTAGAAATTCAGAATTTCCTTTTAAATGACTTGTTATTTCACACTACTTAGGACATTTCCAAAAGTTGTACATTAATGATCATTAAAGTTGGCATCATGGGAAAATTGATATGTCACTTTCAAGATAAATGCATATTACAGTGGTCCCTACTTATCCATGGTTTTGCTTTTTGTACTTTCAGCGTTCACAGTCATCTTTACTTCTGAAAACACAATGGAGTACAAAAGATATCTTGAAAGCTAAGACTGAGACAGAGAGAAGAGGGGAGGCATATTCGTGGACATTTTATTATAGTTATGATATTATATATAAAACTATAGTATATTATTGTAGCA
Source organism: Phyllotis vaccarum (assembly GCA_033318265.1). Classification (NCBI taxonomy): domain Eukaryota; kingdom Metazoa; phylum Chordata; class Mammalia; order Rodentia; family Cricetidae; genus Phyllotis; species Phyllotis vaccarum. The sequence goes on along the minus strand of JARWLC010000014.1, from coordinate 83,354,590 downwards.
TGCTATTTCTTACATTATCTGGCTTATATAATACATTTATTATGAGTATATATACACAATGGTTTCGATAAGAAATGCCCCCCCCCCAAATTCATGTATTTGGAAACCTGACCCTTGGTTGTTGGTGTTGTTTGGGAAGGTTACAGAATCTTTAGGATGTGGAGCATTGTTGGAGGAAGTACATCCCTGTGGGTAGGCTTCGTGAGTTCATAGCCTTGCCTCACTTATAGCTCACACTTTGCTTTCTGTGTATGGTCTCTTAGCTTCCTGCTTCCAACCTTCCCCACCATTATAGATGTTCCCTCTGCAACTGTAAGCCCAAATAAACTGTCTTCCGTCAGTTCCCTCTGGGTATGTACTTAATCATTGCAGCAGAAGAGTAGCTACTCTACTATATAAAGGAAAAAAGGGCCTCTAATAGGTGTCTTCATATCTCCCACAGATCAGGGGGCCCTGGTATAATAAGGATAACAAAAGCTGTGGTCCTGTTCACAATTATTGTCCATTATAGTCTATGTAAATTGCAATCTTTACAGTAAAAGACTAAAGATATTTTTTCATGTTTTATCGTGAAGTGGGGGCACTGAGGTTTTGTGTGCTTCTGGGGCACATATATAATACATGTGCCAAGGTTCTAAATCCATGATTTCCCCCACTAAACCACATAGATCAGGTCCTTGACTATTGCTGCGACAGAATACTTAACAATGGCAATGTGGGGAACTAAAAGTTTACCATAGTGTGAGGGTCGGTCTGTAATGACAGGAAGTCATAGCAGGGGTATGAACTAGTTAGTCATATTTTGCCACAATCAGGAAGCAGAAAGTGATGACTTCTGATGTTCAGTTCACTTTATCCTTTTTATTCAGTGTAGGACCTCATTCTACCAAAGGTGCAGCCCACAGTTAGGGTAGGACTTTCCACCACAACTAAATCTGGAAATTCTCCCTCAGCCATGCACAGAAGTTAATCTCCTAGGCTACTCCAGAAGCTGCCAAGCTGGCCTTATTAACCATCAATGACAGCATACATATCAATTTTTTGGTAATGACCATTCAGTCCTGTATCTGTGTCCAAAGAAGAAATTCAGACACATCAGATGTGTATTTACAGAACCTATTTCACTTTATTTTTTTCCAGAACAAAATTCTGGTTGTGGTGATTTCTGGAAAGTTTTGACCAATGCATACTTTAGAGGAACTAGGTTAACTGATCTGAACGGAGACTGAGTTACAGTCTCAAGTTGAGAGCACAGAACCCTTAGGGAAAGCATTGTTCTTCGTGTCTGTTGGCTGGTGGAGAAGGGAGGCATCAGCAGGGGCCCAGTGCTGATGTGAAGCTTTCATCTTTGATGCCCTCTTAGAGAATAAGAAGCTCTGTCAAGAGGTCTCAGTGATGAGAGCACATAACAAAACCCCTAGTCTGGGGTCTTCTCAATGCTTGATTGTAAAGTAGGTTTAAGATGGCAGTAGAATTTAGTGGTTCTTCCTCACTGTAAGTGAGGTGCCTTTCTGTATGACCTATGCTATCATCCCTTCCTGTGCCAGAGCACTGTGACTTTCTGCTTCCATACATCATATTTTATAACCCTTAAAAATATCTTAAATTGTAATTAATTACATAAGTTCATTGTGTATCGGGAATGGTTCCAGGGTTAACAAGTAAACATTACTGAACAAAATTAATGCATTCATGAAGCTGATATATCTATGAAGTGTTTATCTTTTTGTGGAGGTTTGACATGTTCATCTCAGTTCTGGAAACTGTATGTGTACAATAAATATTTGTTAAACTACTAGAATGAATATAAGTGTGAAACTCAGCATGAAGTTGTCTTTTAAAAACGAGCTATGGAATAGAGAAGTCATGGAGGAGAGTCTCCAGCCACCACTTTATTAAACCAGCATGATCCCTAATTATACTCCACATGCTTTTTTTTATCCTCACAAATAAGTGTATTCCTCCCCCACCATCAAGGATATTTTTCTTTGCAGTAGACAGAGACCCCAGAAAACCACAACCAATCAAAATGCAGAGTTGTGGATCCCAGTCTCAATCGGTACAGTTACAAAACATTTCCCCCTCCTAAAGCTCAGAGAAAATTGCAGAAGAGGGGATGGAAAGACTGTGAGAGTCAGAGAACCAGGGAGTTTGTTGTGTGACTGTATCTTTTAGTGAGGCCAGAAGCTACACCCCTAAAATCTCTGAGCTGAACAAGGACAGCAACCTTGTGCTAATGTGGATGTTGACAGCTTCAGCCCTACATAAAGAGCCACTGAGAACTAAGAAGTGATCAGAGTGGAAAAAATAGTCTTTCCCTGGAAGAGCACACCCAGTTGTCCAATACCAAATGGTAAGCCCTGAAAACATATGTAAGTGATATAACATAGACTGAGGGTGTCAAATTTAGGTACATATCTTATATACATGCATGCAACAAAAATTTAATGAAAAAGAGAGGCCAAGAGAACAAGGAGGGGCATAGAGGATGGTTTAAAGAGAGGAATAAGAAGAGAAAGATGATGTAATTTTACAACAGCCTCAAAATTAAAGGAAAACATAAGCCTTGGAGATAAATTGAGCGTCCCCTGGACTTCACCCCCATGAACCTACACTAAGCAACAGTAACTTTTTCCAGTCTTTGAAGTACAGTTGTATTGAGAAGCATTATGGATTTGCTTACATTTGATGTAAAAGATGATATCAGAAGTTGTATAGCATTAGATGGTTTAGATTAAAGGACAATCGAGTGCTTCACGTTTCCTAAGATCAAGGACAAAAGTGGAAAGGCCCCCCAAATTCTCATATTCTACATATCAGCTGCTTACTCTACAACAAGTCCCTTAACTCCTCAAAGCCAAAGTTCAGCCTTAGAAAATGCGTATAGTTCTGACTTCATAATCTGTGGTGCATGGGACTAGAAGGTTAAAAAGAAGGCACATAGATACCAAAACACTATGAGGCAAATGTGAGTAGCCAAAGTATTACAAATGCCACTTCCCATGGTTATACTCTGAGCAGAGCAGAGAGAATTCCAATGGAGATCTGCATTGCTGAAATGCCTTTCAAAGCCGAAAAGCAGAGTGCTGTTGAGTATACAGCATAAATATAAACACACTCACAGGATCTGGCTTTAGAGTGAATTACAACAGACTGTTGATCATATGGGGCTTTAAAGGAAAGGTGGCCTTAAACAAGAATATCTCTCCTTCTGGTGTATCTTGCCACCAGATATTCTACAAGTAGAAAACTTTAAAGCCATAATCCAGTAACAATCAGGTAATTATAATAAACACACAGCCCTGACCAAAATTTAGTTTGATAAACTACTTTATAATAAAATGAACATAAAATAGGGTGAACACATATTTTGTTTCATGCTTGTGCACATGCCCAGTTTCTCACCTACAAGTAACTTTGGCCCAAACAGAAAATGGAGACAAGAGATTCATCTTCAATAGATGGATGGTTGAAGATATGATCTAAAAAGACAGTGATACATCAAAGGATGGTAAGCTTATTTGCTCAAGACCAGAAGGTTATTTAGTAGAACATCAGTGGCTACACACAGAAGAGAACACGGGATTGAAAGAATTGTTCTGGAAAAGTCACAGCAAACAAACAAACAACCACAGCAATCCATCACCACCACACTCTTGATGGTAATGTTTGAGCTCAAGAATTTTCGTGTTACTTAAGATTTCCAATGTATCGGAAAGTATTGGAAGACATAAAAAGAAAAGTATGATTACTATGCAGCAAAGGAAACCAAAATAAAGAAAATAAGCCAATCAAATTCTTCATGAGGAAATGCAGACATTGCACTCACAAAACAAAAACAATAAATCAACAGTTATATATGTATACTTGACATATATTATATATTTCATATATATTCTACATGTGCTATATATATTCACATATATATATGACAATTAATGAAGTAGCATTTGAAAAAATAAAGGAGTGTAAACTGTATAAAATATACAATAATAACCAAATAAAATCTCAAAGGTTTTAAGCATGATAATCAAAATGAAAATTTCGATATAGCACCCTGCGAATCAGATATGAGCTACCATGTGAAAGAATCAGAAACTTTGCAGCTAAGTTGACTGTAACTATTCAGCTGTCAAAGCAGACAGAAAAGTAAGTCCCAGAAATGTTGGTAGGATACCATCAGATGTGCCAGCACACATAGTAGAATTCAAGAAATAAAAGAAAAGGAATCCGTAAAGAAATGATTCAATAAAATCCATATTTCGACAAAAAAATATAAACTTTCAAAACTTAATGAATTCTAGATAGAATACAGTCAGAAAGAGGCGTGGTTAGACATATGACAATGGAACACTCAGAAACACTTCACTAGCTCACCTGCTATTGGAAACTATTCAATGATTGTGACTTTCGAGCATCTGAGAAAGGAGGAGAAAGACCTTCTATAATGGGAACCAATCAGCTTTCCTTTTTGTTCTGGGTTGTCAAATCACCTTTAATACTCCAAACTCAACAATTCTGAGAAAGAAAAAAAATTCACTTCAACCTCAAACATGGATGTTTGGTTAGGTCAGACGAACTCAGATTTCATTTCAATCCCCTCACCATTAGAAGTCTATCTCTGTGTGTGCTTTGTTATGTTTCTGCTTTCATAAAACTTGGAAGAGTGCCAAAACCTAGTTCTTCCCACCCTTTTAAGCTTTAACTCAGTGGTGAGAAAGAACCATTTCTGCAGCCCTGGATTATCTCATCATGATGGACATAAGAATAACTGGAAATCCAGGGCAAAAGGAAATTTGAGAATGTCACAGATATATAGAATTCTTTAGCACACACTCCAAAATAAGGAATGAATAAATCAAAAGGATAACTAAAGACCTTTAAAAATTCTGTATGGAAACCTATTACTGTAGAAGCTTCCTAAAATATGTACACATGCACATATAAAAGAGGTTAATATGAAGTTGCCCTATAACAAGGGCCAAATACTCTTAATTTACACATTTATTAAACCTGTGAGTTACAATAATGACCAGTCTGGCAAGATATGCTTATTAGTGCAGTTGTGGAAGGGGGGTGTTTTGGAAATAACCATACACTTCTGTTTGGATCTAAAGCCTGCTCTACAGGATGGAACTTTTGCTTGGTTTTGTTAACTTATACAAAACAAAACAAAACCCAAAACATGAATGGGTAGATTACAGGCCCTAGAGGAAAACCTGGCTGTGTTAGTGGTACACTCATAAAGTCATAAATAATGACAACCTAATCATTACCTGAACAAAGACAAGAGATGTGCTAGTGTAGGTGGAGAAAACCCTAGGAGGCCTCAAGTACACAAAGAACTACAGGCAACTAAGGAGTGCATATAAGATCCACATATTTCTATAATATTCGCACATAATCTACATACTCATTTTGAATTATATGCACACACATAGAAACATTCTGATAATTTCACTAAATATATAAATATACACATATGAGTATATGTGTGTAATATGTATATGTAATTCTGGCAATTCCTCTAAAAGCCATTCAAGAATGAGTTTGGTAAAATTGCAGGATACAAAATCAGTATAAAAATTCAGTCTTATTTCTGTATATTGCACGAAAAATTTCAAGTCAAATTTAAGAAAATCATTCCATTTTTATAACAAGAAGAACAAAATACTTCAGAATAAATTTAACCAAAGAGCTGAAAGCTTTAAAATAGGAAGCTTCAATACACCATTGGAGTTAAAGATGACCAGCTAAATGAAATATATCCATATTGTGGCAGAAAACACTATTAGTAGTAGTAATCTCCAACTTGGAATTAAAATGGAATTAGTCCAATTTCCATCTAAATCCCAAATCCTCTTGTGTGGAAATCAAAAGGCTGACTCTAAATTTCTCTGGGAAAATCAAAGACAATACTGAAAAAGTATGAAGGTGAAAAGACATTATTACTTTATCTAAAACTACTGCAAAGCTACAGTAGAAGGCAGCCTAACTCTGGCACAGGGACATGAGACCAATGGAGCAGAATGGAATGGCTAGACAGAAACATACTCACACACTTATAGTTTATTCAACAAAAATACTAAAGTAATTCAGTTATTAAATACAGACATGTAGACAAAGGCTAGTCTGCTTTGTGGCATCCAAATAGCCACAATTAGAAGAATAAAGTTGATCTTTCTAATTCATACCAACCACAGGAATTAACTCATATGAATATGGCCAATTTTTTAATGTATAATTTTCTGCATTATAAGACTACCATAGGATTATGGGGCAAATCACTACACATTTTACTGTGCAATGATGTCTTAGTTATGAAGCCAAAGGAATAATCGAAAAGAGAAACTCAGACATATAGGACTTAAATTATTTAATAATTTAAAACTGAATTTTAGATGGGATTACAAACAATACAAGCAGACAATCCATAAAACGTGAGACAATATTTTAAAAGAATATATGAAATATGCAATAAGGGCCTAACATTGAAAATATATTAAAAGCTTTTAGGACTCAATAACAGCCAAACCACCAAACTCTAAATTAAAAGCAGGGTTTCAAATTTGAAATTCTCCAGATTATTTATGCAACTACTTGACAAACACATGGAAAGTTAATGTTATTCACCATGAGAGAAATAAAGTTCAGAACCACAGCAAGGTACCACTAATAGTGTATCTAAGATACTAAGCCAGATAATAGAGACTGGGTGGAAGGATCTAAGGGTAAAAGTGTTTGAGCAAATATGAAGATCTGAGTTGAAGTCCTGGCATGCACATTAATCACCTGGTCAGGCAGCACATGCTGGTGACCAGGAGCGGCAGGGGACAGAGAGAGATCACTATTGCGACACTCTACTCTCCAGCTAACTTTGGGTTTGGTGGGAGACTATGAGATTGATAAAACATGACACCCAATGTCTTCCTTTGCCTTCTACTCTCTTACAAAAAGACATGAGCAATCCCCTCCCCAACATGTGCTCCGATGTCACAAATATCATACTCAGATGCCACACGATAGCATAAAATGAAAGAAAAGGCAGCAATAAATGCTAACAAGTAGAAAAACTAGAACTTAAACATGAATATTAATAGCGGCATTCATAACGGCCCCTATTCAAAAACTGTCAGTGGTAGTTAATCTTATTTACCAACTTGATTAGAAGGGGAAACTCCTAGATGATTAGTAAAGGTTATTCTAAGGATGTCTACAAGGGCACTGACAGACATAATTACCTTGAGGGCACCTAACAAATGGCTTATGTATTGATGGGTTAAAATCTGACTGAACTATTGCGAGTTGACGGACTATGGATGAGAGCACGGGTCAGGTGTCCTGCCCTGACTTGTACTCCTTATATACCTCACCTGAGATACTCCGATGACTCTTCCCACATAATAACAGACAGGAACCACTGAAACTATGCGCAAACTAAACCCCTAATTTCTCTCCCTATAAGTTGTGACGGATGCCATTAACAACAAAATGTACTAACACATCAACATAACATCTTTTAACTACGATAATAAAGTAAATTGTAACTACCCACAAGATAGACTACCTTGGTGGAAGCATGGGATCTTTTTCTGCTACAGGATAAAGCATAGATGGATCTCAACTTTATGATAAAGGAATTGAGTCACTCAAAAATGGTCTCATTTAAACTATGTCATTTGCAATATATTTGCAAACAGTGTGAGGATTGAATATTAATAGTCATAGTCTGGGAAGAACAGATACAGAAATGAACAAACTTACTAATGACATTGCTGAGATTTAATTACGGGGGGACAAAAATAATCTAAAATTAGTAGTGACGGACATGAAGGGTCAGCTTATGGAAAATAAATTACTTTTTATTTATTGAAAATAAATTCTCAATGCTTTTGTTATAAAATAATTTAATTAAAAAATGAAAACAAATATGTAAGGAAAGGATAATACTCTGTCTTAAGAGCTAGAAAACATATGGAATATGTTAGCTTACTTTCTAGAGGAAAATGAATCATAAAACAACAAAACGAGAATGAGCTCGATGGACATGGATGCCTCAGTGGTTAAGAGCACTGGCTATGATATCAGAGACCTGGGTTCAATTCTCAGCACCCACATGACAACTCACCACTGTCTATAACTCTAGTACTGGGGGAATCTAACACCCTCACACAGACATATATGCAAACAAAATTTTAAAAAATGAGCTCCATGAATATATCAGAATCATCAAACAGTACAGGAAACCTTGGTAACAATGGTTTTCATAACTGCAGGTAAAGGAAGGCATGAAGAAAATTCGACTCAGTAAAAGCTGTTTAGGGAGAAGTTCGATCATAGATTGACTTCCTTCCAAGCTTATACTGTTGAATGGATATTTACCTCTAACCCAGCCAAGTGATGGAAGTTTATTTATTGGATCTTGGAAAAACAGAGGATCCAATGACCTTACCTTGGTGTTGGGCCCATTGTATTGAAAACATGAACACACTGAGTTCTGAAAGCCAAAATCTCTAAGCTGCCTTGACTAGCTTCCAAGACCACTAAATGACTGAATGTTACTCTAGGCAGGAGATTAGAAGAATATTCTCTAAGGAATATAAGTAGTTTAAGATAGATGATATAAATATATCACACATGAGTTGCATTCAATGTTATCTATCCTAGGCCAATCTGCAGCATTTAAACTTAAATTCAACAAATTCTTTACATATTCAAAATTCTTGTGTATATAATATATATCCATATATATAAGAAATATATATGTGTGTGTAATATAAAAAATATGTACAATATTTTCTTACGTATTAGAATAATATAATTTTACTATAACAATAATACTACTAATAATAATACTAAGAGGTTTCTTCCAGCCACTGATTTCATCTTTAAAACATAGTTCCATGATATTTAATATTGCTTCCCAGAAATGGAAAAATAAGCCTGACTTATTGTACCTCAGCCATGTTGAAAATTGGAGTGGGGCAGTCAACAGCTCTTCAGTTCTAGATACGTAGTTTAGCAACTTAAAAATTCTCCTGTTTAAAAATGATTAAAGATATGCAATAAAACAAATTCAGATGGAAAAAACCCTCTATATGTGTTACAAAGTGTGTAAAATGTACATAGGCTTGAGAGAGGAGGCAAGGGGTAGAGAAAGTCCTTAAAGAAAAGAAATAGAGTAATAAAATATAATAAGCAATGTAAAGACGGAAAATATAGAGTCTGGATTATGGATATTATTGCATTTTCTTTTAATATTTTAACTTTTAATGAGCTAAACTGAGAAAGACACTTTATTGTATAGGCTGATAAATTAAACCAACGAATATATTATGAATATATTTTAAAATTATCCTTGGATCTAAGGATATGTTGCTTTGGAAAAGAGGTTGTGCTTTTGTTTCCACAGAAGACGACAACAACCTCTGGATTCCTTCTAGGCTATTGTGATTTGATCGAGAAAGACCCCCTGAAAAATCTCTGATGGGAAGAGATGGTCCAGATGATCCAAATCCACATCAGCTTTAAGGTTTCTGACTAAGATGAATCAGTCTCAGGGTCCTTCAAAGATTACCAGTGTTCCCAATCAACAGGAAGTAGCCTAGTAAACTATACCCACATTCCCCCAAAATGGATTATGGATGTTTATCTTTGTTTAGAGGGTTTGGTTATTGGGCATATCCAATCTCTTTCTAAAGAATAAAAGGGGACATGGATATGATATAGAAATGATAAAATGGTTATTGAATCTACTTTGATTCAAAAAACAATTGTTAATCTCAAAATACTTTACATTGGTATGGATTTTGGTTTATTGATACAAATTTAAGGTTAATTTTGTTATATTTTATATTTATTCTCTTATTTAAGGTATTATGTTTATGTGACTAATTTAAAATTACAATGTATGATTAATAAATACAGATTAATAGTTAATTATCTATGATAATCAAACTTATAGTCATATTTGTTAGATTTTTTAGATATAGAAAGATATATCTCAATTAGATCTTCAGACACTTAAAAAACCTACAGAATACAGCATTTAAGATATTTTAAGAACTTAGATTTTTCTGGACAGTGAGACATGTCTGGTCCCAACAGGAGCACTTTACTTCAAGAGGATGATGGGCATCAAAGAAACTCCATGTGGAGTTTACTTTCTTTGTGGCAAAGGTTGGCTAGTGGACAAGAAGCTGTTCTTGCCTTGACTGCTTGACAGTATGCTGTATAAACCAGACATGCAGGACCCATGGGAAAGTGACCTCTGTACTTTGCCAGAGCAAGACAAGATGGTTCTTCAGGTTCCTGCTTTGCAGAGAAAACTTCTAGACATTCTGCAGGACACAGGGAAAAATGACTGATAAACTATACCAAAACGGGCAGAAGAGACCTTTAAATTTCCTGCTTCACAAAAGTCTGCCAGAGGCTTTATGCCTGTAGGCTGATGATGGATGCCCCAATATTATAGAAGAACTTTAGGTTGTCCAGGCATCCAGATGCCTTTGTCATTTTTAGAATCTGGAAATTGTTTGCAATGTACTTGCTGTTCACTCAGTTCAGTTTATGCCCCTCTGTGGCCTTTGATGGAGTTTAAGATTAGATAGTTATAATTATAGTTTTTCTTAGTTATAATAAATCTAAATTAGATATGAAACTTTGAACTCACAAGGATAAGGTAGATGATAGAATATTTTCTTTAATTTTTCTAAATACAAATAGACTAGATATTGTAACTGTAATTCTTGCTTGATAGATGTTTTGTTATATGTAATTTTACTATGTAAAAATTGAACCTTTTTTGATTAGAAAGCAAAAGGGAAGTAATGTGGGATATCTTTCTATATGCTGTGAATACTATTTGTTAATAAAGAGGCTTCTTTGGCCTATGGCAAGGCATCTAAAAGGCAGGCAGGAAATCCAAGCATAGATAAAGGAATAGGAGGGCAGAGTCAGATGGAGATGCTTTAGGTGGCTACCCATAGAAGGCAGGTGTAAAATTACAAGTAAGTCATGAGCCGTATAGCAAAACATAGATTAATAAAGATGAGTTAAGTGGTAAGAGCTAGTTGGTAATGAGTCTGAGTCAAACAGTTTGTAATTAATGTAAGCAACTGAATACTTATTTTATAAGAAACTGCAGGACTGTGGGTGGGAGAGCTTTGTCTGCACTGAGGTGCCTAGATGGGTCAGAAACTTCAGGTTACAGAAGGATATCAATCAAGATAGAAAAGTTGTGGCCTAGAGAGATGGTTCAGTAAGTGAAGGACTTGCCAGGCATCATCACTGAGGTCTGTATGAGCCCCAAAAGATGACTGAGTTGGGAGTAGGAGATAATCAAGTTCCCAGCTGCATTGGCTGAGACCCTTTCCAACTCCCCCCTCTCCCAAAGACCAAGCTTCATCCCTGGCTTCAGTTCCCTCAGAGAAGGCTAGAACAAGAAATGACAACACTTCTCAATGATAGAGCGGCCAGATTAAGGTCACTTACAGAAGGAGAAACCCCAGTATCTAAAGAATTTTTCTGTTATCACTTCCTAAGTTATTGGGGTCCTTATTAGGCATCTTCCACCAGAGTCTATGCCATGAGGAAAGATGGTGCTTGCTAAACAGACAAGACCTAGGGTCTCCCTTGCAAGGACACTTAAAAGGGTGGAGGGAACCTGCGCATGTCTCCTGTTCTCCTCAAAGCCCTTGACCATTGTGTTGACTTCATGCTATCTGGGACTTCTGGCCAATCACAGACATCATAATTAGTGGTATAGGTTTGCTGATGCATTGCTCACCTTCTCCTTGTTGACACCAACTCTCCTTGATAACTTTCCCTTTAAAAGTTGCTAACAATCAGCTAGACCTTGTTCACAACCTTCTTTACTTCCAAAATGATCCCTCTAAGCTCAAAAAAAATGTGTAAGAGATCTATTATCTAGCTTGTAATTCATGTTCACACTTAACGGAGCTTCAGCTACTGGCATAGTTTAGAGTCATTATTATTATCACAATTAGTGTTATACATGATATAATGTGCAAGTGATATAGGACTATTCGGTATTAGCTAGAGTTAGCCTTTAGTTAGATAATACATGCTGGGTTGATTTCTTTCTTGGAGTGTAGCATCTCAACCACAGTAATAGGCTTTGGTTTTCATATTCTCTTAGTTATATTTTCTCTTTCTATAATTCCAATTTTATCTACATTCTTATTTTAGGGCCATATTTGAATAATCTAGTAGAGAAACACTAGAGGGTTTTTTGGGGGGTTGACTAGGGAAAAAGGTAAGTACTGACAAAAATGTCACTATCATAAGATTAACCAATGAAACCACAGCTCATTTGCTTATTATCTGGATGACCCTGATCCATTTCTTCTGGGCCTCGACACCTTCCTCTTTAAAACAGAATGAACTTTATTTACTCTTGTGATCATTTTGAAGATGCATTAAAATTGTAGTTGTGGTTATAGCTCAATAGCAGAACATTCGCCAAGCATGCATGAGGTCCTAGGTTCATTTCTAGTCCTCTTAAAACAATGAATAAGCAGACAGTATAGACTACAAGTTGTACTGACAATCTCTGGTGCTGGGGAGTTGATTCACCAGGAACAGTGCTTGGCCTCCAGTATCCACATAAAAGCTGAATTACACATCTGTAACCTCTAAGTGCTGGTTGGGGGTAAGACATATCCTACCAAGTAGGCCATTCTCACCATGCAACCTAGTCAAAATGATGATCTGAGCTTCCCATTCAATGAGTGACCTCACCTCAAAATCAGGGTGAAGAGCTATAGAAGAAGATACCTTTGGGACATCTCTGTCTTTCTCCATGTATGGGTAGACACACACAGTGTTTTGCTTACTGCCTAGCACCCAAAATGCTCAATAGTGTTTTTTTTTAAAGATTTATTTTATAACTTGTAATTGCATATGTAAATGCACATGGGTAGGTACACATGTATGCAGGTGCCCAAAGAGACCAAAGATGTCAGAGCCCCTAGGAGCTGGCCTTATAGCAGTCGTGAGCCACCTGACATGGGAATTAAACTTGAGTCTTTTGGAAGAGCCGTATGTGATTTTAACCACTGAGGAGTCTCTCCAGTCCTCAATGGTTTTCTTTTTCCCTCCATTTTCTATAAACTCCATGTTAACCCCTTTGTAGATAGAATGACAACCCTTAACTGAGAGAGAGCTAGTAAGAGATATGCTAAGTGTTCTTAAGATGTAATGATAGAGTTAGGAGCACATACTTTGTGCACAGCTCATTTTAAGAAGCAAAATGAGTTAAAAAAATTTCATGGAGGAATGTACATACTTTGTGGGGATCCCTGAAGAAAAGATTTCCCTGGGAAACAATTCATGGCAGAGATGGAGACAATAGCTGAGCTGAGACCTTGAAGGACACATGACTTTTGATCTTTGGAAAAATCAGTCAGAAGCAGATCCCATTAAAAGGGAACAGCACAGTCTCAGAGACATAACAGGAGGACATGGGGAAGCAGATACTTCGTAATTTCAAAACACAGAGGGCAGGTGGAGAGAAAGAGGGATTACAGAATGGGCTGATATCAGAATGAGAAGGGTCTTGAACTCAGTCCTAAAGAGGTTTATATTCATTATATAGATGGCTTACAGTCATCCATCATCATTAGAGAAGTAAAAGCCTCCTGAACAGAAGTGGAGCATTATACCTAGAGAACTTAGCATTAGACAATCGCCCTTCTCACTCCATGGTGGGTAATACTCATGCTATCTGAACACACTCAGTCAATTAAGAATACTGACTGCCGGCTGCAAAATATCCCCATCGTGCCAAAATGTCTGTGGAGTGGGTGGGGAGGGGGAAGAAGGTGTGATAATTAAAAGAATTGTTACTTGCGATGTCACAGAAGCCGATGTGTTAACTCCACATGCTGGGAAGCTAGAATGCTCCCAGCTGCCATGAGGAGGGAGGATTTTGATCCCTGGCACCACTCATTGGGACAAGATGAATCACAAATGTGTTAATAGTGAAGTTCCATGTCATAATGTGCCAGATGGAGGTGGTTACATCTCTGATTGATTGCCTCCTGGCCAAGACAGGGGTTTTCCAGAAGGCGAATGTCTCCAAATTGGCATCCAAGCTCTAGGGATCAGCAGGTCTTTATTATGGTCAACAAGGACCTGACATTCTCTACTTTATGAAGTGTAGCTGCCCCCAAGACATGGGCAGCCAGAACCAGTATCTGGATAAATAAAGATGTGTTGAAGGTGTGATTGACAACAGAAACAGGTTGGCGCTGGGCAGTGTTTGTGTGGTTAATCGTGGTTGTTAGCCAATCTGGATGTAGTGGAAATGAGAAGATGTGGGTGGGGGTTGGGTGGGAAGAGGCAGTACATGTCCTGCTTAGGAACAAAATAAATTAGAGGGAGAGAGAGGAGAAAAAGAGGGAGAGAGAAGGAGAGAGAGAGAGAGAGAGAGAGAGAGAGAGAGAGAGAGAGAGAGAGAGAGAGAGAGAGAGAGAGAGAGAGAGAGAGAGAAATGCTTCCAAGTCTGAGACCTCAAATCCCCACAGCAGATGAGTGTGGATACTAAGCAGAAACTACAGAGCAGAAACAGAGCAAAGACAGCTAGATGACCTTCTTGTCTGTTCCCTTGCACTCACTCAGACTGTGACCACCCAGCCCTTTGTTGTTGCTTCCCCTCCCCCCCTGCAAGCTTCCAACTATAAACAGCCAACTACAAGGGCAGTAACTGTGGCATCCTACTGGGAAGGAAGGCAGCCTCTCACAGTCTCTGGAGCAGGCGCTGGGTCCTAATACAGGACAGAGAATAAAGCTTCATTACAGAACAATGGAGTTAGCTGCCAGAGCCTACAGATTTGAATAAACAACAAATAAGCAACATCTGCTCCAGCATATGTGTATGGTAAAAAAAAAAAAAGTCACAAAATAAAAGAATTTGTAAATGCCAAAAGCAACACTAAACTGCCAGGGCTACTGTAGAGTGAATTTTTAATTGCACATGCAAAGAGGCAGGCTGTGGGTATTAGTCTCACATATGTCTTCTTGCTGCCAACCTGGGAGTATAGATGAATTTAATTAAATAAGGATTATCCCTTCTCCCCAGTACAATTACTTATTTATAACAATGATAAAATTGCCTAATAAAATTGTAATATTTTTTAAAACAAGGCTAGAAAATACCCAGCTTTCTGTAAAAGTTGTTAAGAGCTATTTGGGCTTGAGTATGTCTTTAAAATTGTCTATGCCTGCTGCTAAGGAATGAGAAAGAAAAAAATAAACCACCACCCCCAAAATACAGGCAGCACCTCATCATAAAGCTTGCCACATATAAACAGACAGAAACCACATTATGGAGAAATACAAAGGTGACACAGGATGACATGGGAATTGGCTTCCCCAGGGTGTGCAAGAAATTAAGCAATTAGACTCGAACTGAGTCCAGACAACGGAGCCTAGGAGACTGAACCCCTTGAGACCTGATCTCCACTGTCTATTGGTTCTAATCTGTCTTCTGAACAGGCAGTTTGGAGAACAGTTCCCTTTATTTGTGTTTTTGCATGGACATTCTTTCCCTACAAACACAGCATCTCTCAAATCAACCAAAAGAAAAAGAAAAAAGGAGAAGCCATCATGTTCCTCTCCTGAGGAACAGTACAGTTTATCTACAACAACTCAACAATGCACATGACTGGGGAGGTCACAGTTGCCGGTCAGTGTTTAAAGCAGCTATGGGGTAAAGGATTCATGTACAGTGTGCTGTGGAAGACATCTCCGTCTCCTGTAGCTTGGGATCTCAGTTTCTTTCTGAATGACTTTAATAGTTTTCTTGCCCAAGGATTTAAGGTGGGTACTAAGTGCACCATCAGAATCATTCTTTGTGGGTCCGTGCACAAGGCAACAGAATTTCAAATGGCTGGCTGCCCAGGTTCTGCAGTGTTTGGCTTAGCTCTGTCCCACTCACCCTACTTTCCTCCTCTGCCATGGTGTCTAGTGAATGTCCCTCAGAGAATGCATGTTTAATACCTGGAAACTGACATACGGTCTGTGATTGTGCAAAACAACACACAAGAAGAATTTCAAAGGATACGTACTAGGGTTCTCAAACTGAACCTCAGCTCTTTGATATTCACATATTTATTTTCTTCTGTGAAATTCAGTAATTATCTGTTTTCTGCTGATAGTCACAAGTTCTATGGTTATAGGGCTGGCTTTCCTCTCATTTGGATATAAGGAGCTTGAGCATCCATAAACTGTGATATCTGCCAGATAATCCTGGAATTAATCTGTACAGATACTGAAGTCCTCGCTAGGAACTACTAAAATACTAATATTTTGAGAACATCTATTGTCGTCTGCATAAAACACATTGTGACAAAATTTAAATCATTTCTAGTCAATTACAATGGAAACTTATGAGCTGGGATGTAGGTTAGAGGCAGAGCCCTTGACTGGTGGACGTGAGGTCCTGGATACCCAGGCAGAACCACGGGTGAGCAAATGATTCACTCTTCTATCTAAGCTGCAAAGATGGGACATGAGTAGTGTGGGAGGCGCTGTGTACTGAGTCAGACACTGGATCCCACCCTCCAGCGGAGCGGTTTAGCAGAAGGAAAGAAACAGAAGGGGCTAGTTTAACTCTCTCCAGGTAAGAACTGCAGCAGAGCCATTTGCGAAGAGGAAGGGAGGGGGGAAAAGCAAGAACCCAGGGAGATGTCTATGTGAGAAATGAGAATGCTGGATTGAATTAGTGCCCCAGTGCCTTTGAAAAAGCACCAGAGGACAGAATAGAGGGAGGAAGCCGGAACAGAGTCAGGAAGAACAACCAAAGTCTAGTGTTGAGTGGTAACTGAGTAAGTAGAAGCCTGGCCCAGAGACAAGGTATAAGAAACAAGTTCAAATGTATCATTTCTAAATCTGAAGCAAAAACACTACTAGCAAACACTTAATAATCTACTCTTACTAATTACACAGATATACTTAATTTTACATGGAACTTATAGTTCGTTTTCGTTGAATAATTATTGGTTTTGTTTTGGACAAATTAAGAGAAAAAGCCAGATGCCATTCTTCCATGAAAGACCACCATCAACAGAACTATAACTAACCGTCTATTTGTCTTTACATATCTATAGATTTATCTATTCAGTTAGCTATTTATTTACCCATCAATCATTCACTTTATGGGAGGGGTAAGGGCTAAATATTTTCTGAAACTTAAATCTGTCCATTATATATATACTACAAAAGGAATAATGTATATTTGAAACCAACCACCATCAGACAGGTTAACTATAGTATATCTTACACCAAATTTTCATGATGTTGAAGAAATGATAGATGTTTTTACTTAAGACAAGATGTCTCTATGTAACCATGGTTGTCCTGGAACTCATTGCAGACCAGGCTGACCTCAAACTCACAGAGATTTCTTAGGCTCTCGACTATGGCTTTAGCCAGGGCATCACGGCAAATTCAGCTCTGTGATCTCATTTTCAGTGATATCCTCACAATTCATTTTATGCTTTATCATTTAAATAATCCTCTAGATATCTAAGTTAGTTCCAATTTTTGCACATCTCTAGTATTGGGAAGAGTAATTTTCTAGGGAGTGTATAGAGGCCAGCCTGTAGTCACAGTTGGACGTTTCTGTTATAAATTGCTCAATGGGTTTCCTTGACAGGATCACATGGGCACTTACATCTCCATTTGACTCCATTTAACTTAAATTTTATGTTTTAGATTGCAATTGAACTGAAAATTGCCCACTTATATATTCCTTCTGAAACCTTTGATTTTGTTAAATCTTGTTATTTGTGACATATTTGAAAACTTAAAATATTAATACATATAAGGTACAAGAAAAAACATGACAAACATTTCAGTCTTATAGGCACACAAGGCTCTATCAAATCATAACATTTTGTAATTGCAACTTCATGTTTTTTTTTCAGAATCACTAAGGATCAAACGCTAATCATTGCACATTCTAGGGAAGTGCTTTACCACTGAGTAATATCCCTTTAAAAAGGAAAATGACAGGCATAGGAGCCCTGCATTAAGTCTGTTATCACCTCCACCACCTTAGCCATTCTGCCAAAGTTAAGCAGGGTCCTAAGTGGGTGTTCATGTGCACCTTGTATATGTTTGTGTTTTTCAACTTTGTACGTACTTAGTACAAAATGAATATGGCTAAGGTTAATATATAGTATATATGCACATGCGCATATTCTATTTGTGACACTTACCAATGTGGAAAATTAACTTGCTTAGTATCGTTGTTGTGTATAATTTGACTGTACAAGTAATTACAATACTGAATTTCCTAGTTTACAAATTATGCTGTTAGTTTTAACTATGTGTCTCATGAAATACAAATATTGTTAACACAGTACCAAAAATTTAAAATTTGTAATATGTAAAATAAAATTGTACATACACTTATGTATATGCATTTATGCACAGGCACATATTTTATACATGTAAAAGGGATACAATGTATAACACACATATACTTTTCTAGAATAAACTTCATGGTAATTATCTCTGGTTTTAGTTACGCCAATGTTCTTTTATAATTTAGATGCATTTTGCATGTTATATTATTTCCTTTCTATGTCAATGTCTGTTTCCTCTTTAATTTTATACATTTTTGTCTTCTATGACATTGTGTAAACCTTTACGTTTTCTCCTATAAAGAATTGAGTGCTTGAGTTTTACTTGCCAAATAATAAAGAATGATCTCTGCTTTAAATCTTACCAATTTCACGTTACCATTCTTTAGCATTTGCTTCCATTTCCTTTTTGTGTGTGTGATGTACCACGGTGTTTGTGTGTGGATGGCAGAGGACATCTCAGGGGAGTGGGGCCTCTTCTCTCACCTGGGAACTGGGATCAAACTCAGGTCCCCAGGCTTGGCAGCAAGGACCCTTACTGCCCGGCACGCCACCTCACAGCACAGATCTGCCACTTATCTTTATTAGTTTCTAACTTCAGTGTATATTTATTTCATGCTGGTCAACTTTTTGGCAAATGGTTTATTCTTACTGAGTTCTAACTTGTTAATGAAAATCATTTGTATTGTCAATTTGCATCAAATTGCTGCTTTTTAAAATAACTCTACATTTTGACAAAATGTTTACATCATTGGTTCGTTATCAGAATTAATAGTTTAACCTATACTGACATCAATGATACTTAGAATGGAGGATCCAGCCCTTACAGGCTGTCTTTTTTTTTTTAAATTTGTTTTATTTATATGAGTTTGAAAAATGTTCAATTTAATATTCTATTGGATTTAATGTCTAAGGAAAAGTGGCCTATACTTGTATGTACATCTAAAAAATAAATGGAATAAGCTTTGAATTCATCAGAATTTTTTTAAATTTCAAGAATACATAATATTTACATAAATTATTTCATATTAAGTGCATACAATGCATTGTAATATCAGTATCTTGCCTCCTTTCTGACAGTTTATGTTTGACCTATAGAAGACCAAAATACCAGAACTATTTTTAAAATATGATTTATTTGACATATGTACATGTTTTGCCTGTATGTATCTCTATGTGCTGTGTGTTTATGGTGTCCACAAACACCATGAAAGGATGTCATATCTCTTGGGAGGAGTTGTGAGCTAACAGGTTGGTTCCAGGAATCAAACCTGGATCCTCTTGAAGATCAGCCAGTGCTTTTAACTGCCAGGACATTTCTTCAGCCCCAAGATTGATGATTTTTAAATTCAGTTTATAATTGTAAATAACCCCAAATTTAATGTTTTTGTTTTCAATATTTTCTTCTGCTTCAAAGCATGCGTTATTAAATTTTTAATATTATAGCTCTTAGTTAATTTCTGTATTTGTTTCTCAATTATCCCATGTCCAATTTTCACAGATAAGCTTCCAAGTGTGCTGTAATAAAATGGAATTTAAGTAAATAATAATTTTAATCTTATGATGTGTGTGTGTGTGTGCGTGCATATGGATACATATATGTGTATCTACATGTTAATACACAGTAAAGGCCAGAGGTGGATATTGCCCTTTCTCATCATTCTCTGGCTTAGTCTGTACTCATTGCTCCTTGTCAGAGTTTCATAGACTTGGACATAGTTAGGAAGAAAGAATATCAGCTGAGTACTTTCCTCCACCAGACTGACCTTTATGCAAACCAGTGGGGCATTTCCTTGACTGATGATCGATGTAGGATATTCCAGCTCCCTGACTGTGGTGTCGCCCCTGGCCAGTTGGCCCTGGGCTGTAGAAAAAAGCAGGTTGAGCAAGGCATAAGTAGCAAGCCAATAAGCGGCTTTGTTCTATGGTCTCTGCTTCAGTTCCTGCCTCCAGGTTCCCGCACTGTAAACCCTTCCTTTTCCAAATTGTTTTTGATCATTTTTTTTTTATCAAAGAAACAGAAAGCCAAACTAAAGCAGAGTCCTTGCGGAATATTAATTAAAGATGTCTTCATTCTTATATGCCACGAAATATTTGTTTAATGATGCACAGATGTGTTACACTCTTTTGTGTTACGTTTGTTTATCTCTGTGAAGCTGTGTTACTTTGACTGTCTGAAAACACCTGATTGGTCTAATAAAGAGCTGAACTGGCCAATAGGTAGGCAGGAGAGGGATAGGCGGGGCTTCCAGACAGAATAATTAAGTGGAGAAAAAGAAGAGAGCGGTGAGGAGCGAGAAAGGAGGAGAGGAAAAAACCGCAGGGCCAGCCACGCAGCCACGCAACCATGCAGCCACGCAGCCACGCAGCCACGCAGCCACATAGCCAACCACAAGGAAATGAAGGTATATAGAATAGAAAAAGGTAAAGCTCAGAGGCAAAATGTAGGCAGGATAATTTAAGTGTATTTAACAAAAGCTTGCTAGAACTGGGGAATAACTGGGAAAGGAGCTAGGCCCTCCAAGAGTAGGCAACTGGCGATCTGCCATCTGCGGGGCAGTATGTGGAGCCTCAAGGGGTGGGATCAGACTGTGTTCTCGTGCGTGGACTGGCACCTTGGAGCCCATTGCCTGCAGAGGAACACCTAACCCAGTCTTGATATTGGGTGAGGAAATCGGACTTGCCTGGAGCAGATGTGCCATGCTGAGCTGACCCACTTTGGAACTTCTTGCCCTTTTGGGAGTGGGGATGAAGAAACGGGGAGGGAGGGCTGAAGACTGACTGGGAGGGATTGGGAGGAGGGAAGGGAGGGTGAGCAGGGGATACATGGATAAAAAGAGACTTTTTTATAAATTAAACTGGCTAGAAACAAGCCAAGCTAAGGCTGAGCATTCATAAGTAAAAATATGTTTTCATGTATTTATTTGGGAGCTGAGTGATGGGGCCCCAAAGAGTTTAAAAAAAAAGGGGGGGGGCAATTACACAGAGCATTTTGTTTTAAGAGTTAACTGCACATCTTGTTTCTCTTCCTATTTATGTTCAATTCTTCCATACCCTATTCTAACTGTTCTAGAATCCTCTTAGTAACATTGAGAGAAGCAATAAAAAGAGCAGAGCTAATGTGCCTGTGCGTGTGTGTGTGTGTGTGTGTGTGTGTGTGTGTGTGTGTCTCAATATATTTACATTCTCAGAGCACTTTGAGCTAGATCCTGTTGCCAATGCTCTTAACGTTTCTCTTTAGACAGAGACAAACAGAAGCATAAATTCTGACTAAATCATTCCAAAGCTGCCACTGCTAGGGTGTGATGTTGGGCTTTGCTTCTTGAGCTCACCTTTCCAAGCAGGTCTGTATTTCTTTGAGCACTTTGTCCTTGAGGAGGGACGTGATGCTTTCTGAGGCATCCTAATTTTGGAAATAATGTTAGGTATCCCTTTCATATTCAAGAACATGTCTGGGTGTAAAATCATTGTCTCACATATTTCACTTCTAAATAGTAATATGTTATGAGAGTTTATTTTTAATTTGCTATATTGAGTGTTACTGACAAGGCGCTTTATTTTTTTGTGTCTGGAAATTTGTGAATTATGTTTTTCTTTGCTGAATCCTTTAACTTCATATAACTTACTTTGTTTTTACATATTCTAATTTTGCAGATATACTCAGGCTTGGTAAAATATTTTATTGCACTATTTATTTGTTTTGTCCAAAGTATGGTATATAAACTTAGAAAAATGAGATCCTACTAAAAGCCAATAGTCTGTGCTTTCCATTGGGGTTTGGCCATTGGAGATGAGAGGTTTGGGAGAGCAGAAGCTTGGAGTATGTGTCTCCCCATCCTTCTGCTGGGTGATACACAGCTTAGCCGCCTCTTTCCATAGATAGGTACAGCTTTGAGCAGAATATGCACTCAGGGTTCCAGGTACCACTTCCTTCCTGACTGGCCCTCCTGACAGTGTCACCATGATGCCTCTACATCTAGAATTTGCATCGATCATTATTGGCTTCTATCAAATTGGCCAATAGTTTTGAGGAAACTGCTCCTCAGTTACCCAATTTGAATATACCATCTGGATGTTTTTGGTTGGTTGGTTTCATTTTGCTTTGAAATAAAGTCTTTCTCCTACTTTGTCTTTCAACTTTTCAAATCAAAATGTTCATTTCAGCCATTATTCCAATTTGTCATCATCCCTGATTTGTTTCCCTGGATGTCTATTAGTCAGTTCTCAAATCATAAAACCAATAGCCAGTGTTTAGCTGGCTGTGTAAACACCACCCTCTGCAGTGATAATTGCTTAGTAGATGACATTACATTTTATCTATGCCAGTTGTCACCAAATATTAGAGACCATCAATTTGAAATCACTGAGAAAGAAATAAAGCCTCTGTCAAACTAAGGCCAGTCACCAGCTGTAAGATATGCCTCAATCGCAGAGATGAAATCTGGAAAAATATGTTCAAGTTCAGCGATCAACCCTTCCCCTACTCAATAGATTTCTCTACCTGGAGTCACAATTTCTCTGCACTCTGTTGGTGTTCCTACATGGGAGCCATCTCCTAACTGAAGAGAGTCATTTCAGAGGCAGACAGGCAGCACTCGGGAATATACACTCTGGAAAAGCAGGATCTCAGTGTTCACCAGTGACATCTTCTCACCCACTGCCCATGCTGTCTCTCATTCTTTCTGCAACTTGTTCCTTGTTTTTATAACCACGGTGAGCCAAAAGGCTCAGGAGTTGGAAAGCTGGTTCCCAAAGAGAAGCTGTATATAGATAGCATCTATTATTTGTCTATCATCTACCTATCTGTCTGTCTGTCTGCCTGTCCGTACATCTGTCTATCATGTATCAATCTATTTATCTGTTATTTAATGGCCTTGTATGTGATATAATTTTTTAGAACCTTGTTCAAAACAGAAATAAGAAGAATCTAATGCGAACTGCCTGTTAAGTCCACTTAGAATTTCCTAGATCCATCTAACTGGTGTTTTGTTTATTATACATTTTTTGTCTTTTCAATAAATTTAGATAATTTTTCCACACATCTTCTATATGTTAGTATTTTAGTATCTTCTACATTTAATATATCCAAGGTATTCAGTCTGTTATTAAGTGCTTTTATTGTGTCTTTTTTAAACAAGTATATTCCGTGTTTTCTATTAGTATTTTGCTGTACTTTCATCTTTATGGTTTTGTTTCCTTAATTTTTCACAATTTATTTAAATTTCCTATCCTGTCATTTTATGCATCCACATGAGTTCACTTAATAGCTTTCATATCTTCTCTGCTATAAATTATATATTATATCACCAGAGGCATGCTATTCTTCTTTGAAATACTTCCTGGAAGATTACTGACAGAAGGTATGCCTTTGGTGAGATATTTTAGTGTGGTTTAAAGATATCTTTATTATATTCTTCCGTGGTATTCCAATGCAAGCAGATTACAACTTAAGAGTGTTATCCAGTGATCTCCATAATTTCCGAGTCTTACAAATATTTGGTTACCTATTCTTTTTCTCTGTCTGTTGAACATAAGGACCATTTGGTCTTTATGACTTTGACCATAACAGTTTGAGGTGTAATATTCTTCGCGTTTATTCTGTTGGTGTTTGCTAACCTTTTGGAATTTTTATTTGCATGTGTTTATGAGTGATTTAGGGGAAATTATTCTTTAAAAATATTTTTCTTGCACAGCTCTCCATGACAAATTTCTTCTCCATCTCATGTATATTTGGTCTTCAATATTGTTCTATACATTTCTATATCTCAAACAGTTTCTCATGTGGTTTTAAATGTGTTTGCCTTTTTAATATTATCTAATAATTTCTATTGATTTGTAATATTGTAATACGTGTATATTAAATTTCACCAAGTCTTTTTATCATTTCTGATTCAGTGTTTAAAAAACTGTGGAACAGATTGGCCTCCTCATATTTTTAGTGTTCTTATACCATCTTTGGATGCTGGGATTATGGGCTATTATGTTCTACCTGCTTGGCTTACCAATCAGCTCATCCACTGAAGTGTGAATTGTAAAAATTATAAGTTACCAAATTTTTCTTCATCATAATTTCTACTTTGTTTTTGAGATTTGTTATCACTTTGTCATTGTTAGCATATTTTCTTCTTATGAAATTTAAAATAATTCTATTTGGTGATTCCAACATCTGGAGTTTGTCATGGGTTTTCTCCATTACTTGATTTTTTTTTTGTATTGGTTGTATGAGCTTATTTCTTCATGTTTAATACATTTTATTGTGCTGAGACATTGAGACTGGTTACTGTCTCAGGATGCAAGAAACCTTTATAGAAATCTTCCCATTGTCCCAGATAAAAGCCTTTTTTCACTTCTTAGCGTCTTTGCTATTTCTTGTCCTTCTTTCTGATGCATATTTAGTTCAAATACTAGACAGAGCTATGGACATATTTCGTACCTCAAATTTGGGGATTTCCTAGTCTGCCCATCTCCTTTCTGGAATACCTCCTTCATTTTTTAATCCTATCTTTATCCCAAACTTGTCTTCTGATTTTATTTATTTATTTGCTTGTTTGCTTGCTTGATTGATTGTTTGTTTGCTTGTTTTTGGCTTGCAACACAACTTTCTGGTTGAGCTTTGGAGGGATGTCAAATGAGGCCACTTCAGAGAGGAGAAGGCTTTTGCTTTCCTTGAAGAACCTGCCCAGGCATCATGTCTGCAGGTTCTCTTTTCAGAGTCCTTAGGTGGAACTTTTAGAAATACTTTTGAAATTGAAGTTACTTACGGGAAAGTGGCTTGTCACCAGCAACAAAATCAGACTTTATATGCAGGATCTGAATAGAATTCCACCCCTGGAGGACTGTTTTTCTGGGGCATGGAATTTCCTCACACACCTTTCTGGGAAGGAACATCTTCAGTTTTTTTAAAAAAATTTCTTCATAGTCAATCTTTTAGTGGCAGATATTTCTTCTAAATGCCATATTTCAATGAGCTAACTTTTGTGGTGATTTTTCCATCTTAGTATATTTTCTAAATTATCAGGAAATGTGTGTCCTAATCAGCCTAATAGTTGCATTTGAAAACTATGTCATTGGTGTATTCTGCTGTTTTAGTAAACCATTTTCCTTAATTTCTTTATGGGTTCTTTGCTTAGAATCATCCACACAACTTTTCTCACATTTTTTCTCTCATACAGAACCTATACAATCCCCATGACTTTGGAATATAGAAGATGTATGTACATTCCCCATTTTAAATAGTATGCTCATGTATTTCCTTTCTTACATTAACTTGTCACTCCAGTGTTAGTTTTTGAGAGGTTAAGCAAGGATGCAGTATTTATAGCTTTGGCCTCCATCACCTAAAAGAAATCACATTGTTCAAATTCTTGCATGGAGTAGTTGTACTTTTTGCTAATATTCAGAATGCTGTGCATGAGCAGAGGCGACTGAACCTTAATGGTTCATAAGATCACCATGTGCTCTCAATGATTTTTATGTAGTGTGTGACTTTAAACAATTGTTTCCCATAATTTTTCATACTAGCTTTCTCGGCTGTATGAATATCACCCAATTCTGGGCTAGAGTCAGCTCAAAAGTTGACTAAGCTAAGAACTGAGGATGGCTCATTTATATAAGTTTATTCTATTCGGGGCTGTGTAACAGGATGCCCAAATGAGCCACCTCCATGCAGCATGAGGCTGGGTTCTTAAGGGCAGACATGCCAAGACCCACGGAGCACCCAAGGGGTTAAGAATCAGCAACTAGTGTCCTAAAACTATACAGCCATAGTCAATTGGCCATGAAACAAACTCCTGTACTAATTTAGGTGAAGTCATGCTTGAATTTTGCAATTAAAAATAATAGATATATTTATATATATTTCAAAGGAATACAGGATAGTTTTTTGCTTCATTAACTTAATGAATTTGACTCTGTGATTTCAACCCTATTTTCACTCAGTTGTTTTGAGACAGAGTCTCCCAGGCTGCTCTCACACTTGCTATTCTCCAGCCTCAGACACGTGCTACCACACTTTGACAACAACATTTTTGTTTAAACAAAACCGAGAGGGGGGGGGAGGGAGGGAGGGAGGGAGGGAGGGAGGGAGGGAGGGAGGGAGGGAGAGAGAGAGAGAGAGAGAGAGAGAGAGAGAGAGAGAGAGAGAGAGAGAGAGAGAGAGAAGTCCAATCTGTCCAAAGTTTTCTTATTAGGCAAACTATCACTTCTCACCCTTTAGTCGCTCACTTTGCCCAACTTTCCACACAATCTTTTTGGAATAATTGAGATGCCTTATGTGATATCTGTAGACCTCCTAATTGAATGTTAAGGAAGGCAGTTCCTATTGACAAGGGGACCTCCAGCTTCATTGAGAAGCATTCAATTAGATGGAAAGCAGATGCTTATTTTTGTCTTATAAACCTCAATGCAGGTTATGTGGTAATTACTTGAAGAGCAGGATAACAATTTATGTAATCAGCAGGACCCTATAATTACTAATGCATAATTTCTAAACAGCATTTAGCAAAATGAGACCCATACATACACTTTGTAATGGAAAAGATGTGTTTGACACCACACTAAATTAAATTTAAAATTTGCATATTTTCTTCCAGGAAACATACTAGCTTCATCTGCTCTATTTTGCTTGACTAATCTCTGCCTGCTTCCAGATTCACTGAAGGACCATGGCAGCTGAGAGCTGTGACTACGGGGAATGAGAAGCAGGAACAAAGCAGGGCTTACTCTGTAGTCTAGAATGTGGAACATCATCCCAAGAAGAGACCAGGAAGGCTGCATCCTGGAAACTTATGTCCCCTGAGAGTCTGACACGGAGTCAGAAAAAATTGAGAGTGCAGGTATTAGTGGGAAACTTAAAAATTATTTGCACTTATTTCTTCATTGCTTATGGAAAAACTGAGGCCTGCAAAATGGTGTGACTTGTGCAACATCCAGAACCAAGCAGAAGCCCCCATTCAGTCTCAAGTTAAATCCATTCTACTACACATAGCTCAATCAGATACTGTGAGGCAAGCTATACACAATAGCCACATCAATAGTGAATATTTTCCTAAAAAGTATTTTAAAATTTATGTGTCTATTACGTTGCAACTCGGACAATACAGAAATGTTTAGGACTGTCATGAAGATAATGATAACAGAGCTAGGTACTGGCTATTTTATTCTCTCTCAAAAATCATTTGTATTCATTATTGAATTCTTACCTATAATTCCTGAAATCAGGGTAATAGGGTTTCCAGTGTCTTCTTCAAAGCTTTGGACCTAAAATATCAAAATGAATCAATTTTACTAGAAATATTTTCATAATAAATTTACTTTATTTAAGCAATAAACATGATTATCCACCAAGAACTACATAGAGAAATAAGCATGAGTTGGCCTTCCCCTGTAATCAAATGGATGACCACCCCAATTGTCATTATAGAACCTTCTTCCAGCAATTAATATAAGCAGTTGCAGAGCTCCATAGCTAAGCACTGGGTCGAGCTCTAAGTCCAGTCAAAGAGAGGGAGGAGGGATTATATGAGAGAAGGGGTAAAGATCATGATGGGGAAACCCACAGACAGGTGACCCAAACTAAGCTCACTGACTCTGGATTGGAAGACAGGGAACCTGGACTAGGCCCTCGGAATGTGGGTGACAGCTGTGTGGCTTAGGAAGTTTGTGGAGTCTCTTGCAGTAGGATCAGAGTTTATTCCTGGTGCATGAACTGGCTTCTCAGAGCCCATTTCCTACAAAGGAACACCTTACTCAGCCTCGATACTGGAGGAAGGGGCTTGGTCCTGCCTCAACCTGACATGCCAGTCTTTGTTGACTCCCCGTGAGAGGCCTTACTCCCTCTGAGGAATGGATGAGGGATAGGTTGGGGGAGGCTGGGTGGTGAGTAGGAGGAAGGGACATAAGAAAACTGTGGTTGGCATGTAAATCAAACAAAAAATGTTAAATAAAAAATAAAAACAATGAAGCAATAGGTTTCTGGGAGGAGGTGGCATGAAGCCTCCACAAGGACTGAAAGAATTATAAGAATTCAGGGAGAGGAGGGTCATTCCTGGGTGGGGGGGGGGACCAAGGCTTCCTTCTGGAACTGTGCATTAGAACTTTCATTATCCACTGAAGAGTATCAAATATGTGTGAGAAAGCTAGCTAATTATGGCTTGATAAGTTTATCTGTAAGTAATTCAGATGATCAAGCTGCTGCATAGTCCTTAGCTAAACACCACACACACACACACACACACACACACACACACACACACACACAAACACACACACACAATTAGCAGAATTTCTAATATTATGGAAATTAATGGATATTAGACAATTTTTTGATAAAGCTATTGGTAAAGCAGAGCAATCACTATTATCTTTAAATAGTAACAGAGTTCAATGTAGAAATCTGTCACCCAGAAAATTCTTTGAAAGGTAAAAACAGTTACTTTCAACATTTTGAAGGGTTTTTTTGTAGGATTAAATTTTTTACATTTTTTTTCTGGATATAGTTATGCAGTCAAAAGTTTCATTCACAAATTTGAAGGAGTGGCATCTTATGTTCAGCATCAACTGGAGGGACTTACCAGTCTTCCTTCGATTGGTTTTGGTTGCTCAAGCCAATGAGCACTTTTCAATTGGAAAACAATAATGAAGTCAAGGGTATGACAATTTAAAATAAATGCTAGGTATAACCCTGGGCTTTCTACAAAGTTATTCGTTTTGAAAACTTGTAAAAATTGAATAAGGAAGAAGTGTGAACCCAATGAAGATACCAATGACAATGGTACCATTGGCCTCACATGTGTTTTCTGTAACACTGGGTCCATTCATGAAAGAAGAAGAGCATGGACTATTGATCATGGACATAAAAGAGCTTATGGCCTGTGGGGTAACTGCGTGAGTTTCACAAGTATTAAATTCACTCAACATTATTGGTAACTTAAAAAGGGAGGAACTGACTCAATTCTATCAAGTAGAATTAAACACAGACTATGTCGCTTTTTGCATTAGAAATCCGTATGTGTAATTTTTGTTAGAATTACAATTTTGAGGTTCACACAAAATAAGGCCAAAAGTTCATCAGAACTGGAGGGAAGTTTGATAGATTAGCTATAAGGGAAAATGTGGCCAATAATATGTAGAATTATTTATTGTCAACTAATTATATAAAGGAATATTATTAAGGGATTATATAAACATTTGTTAATATAAATTAAACTTTAAGGCAATTTTTTGAGAGTAAAACTGTTTTACACAGTGATGGTGTCAATTTTTTTTTTGAGAATGTATGAACAAACAGCGAAGAAGGATAGCATGCAATGCTGATCTCAATGGGGGCTGGCCACACCCCATTCAGGGTCCTGAGACCCCAAAGTTATGCCTCTAGGTCTCCCTCAA
Source organism: Phyllotis vaccarum (assembly GCA_033318265.1). Taxonomy (NCBI): domain Eukaryota; kingdom Metazoa; phylum Chordata; class Mammalia; order Rodentia; family Cricetidae; genus Phyllotis; species Phyllotis vaccarum. The sequence goes on along the minus strand of JARWLC010000014.1, from coordinate 83,324,813 downwards.
AAGTGCCTGAATCCCACTGCACAACTGCAGTCAAAACTCTTCTGGCCAGATATTTATGCATATTGGCTATCATTTAAATGCCTCAAAAATCTGCCAATTTCAGACATAATTTTATTTCTTATAATTGAAATTTTATATTTGCCATTCAAAATTAGGCATTAAATCTAATATTGGTTCCTGTTAAATATGCAATCTCCCTAGGCTACCTTTACTCTTTCTCATGGCATTGAGTAAAATAAGTATTTTCCCCAGTGATAATATAAAATTTTCTAATAAATATTTTGTTTAAGAGGTGATTTCTTTCCCATTGTTTTTGGGGTTATCTCTTCTTCATATGCATATGAAGCATTTCACATATACAAGAAAATGTTCAAGTTGGTTATGAAATTCTACATAATATTCTAGTTTTTTAAATTTATTTATCTATTTTGTGTGTGTACATTTGTGGAGGACAAACTGTAAGGGTCAAATCTCTTCTTCCACTGAGTGAATTCTGGGGATCAACCTCAGGTCGTTAGGCTCAATGGCAAGTGCTTTTACTCCTGGAGCTACTTCACCTGCCCAACATTCTAGTTTTCTACGGAAGCCATCTTGAAGTAATGTCGAGTACTTTATTGTTCCTTAACTCAGAAAATATTTGATGAAATTGTTATGTTATTGTTCAACTAATCCTTATAAATATACATCTGTCTTTTTAATATTAAGTTGAATTTAAAATAATGCATTAAAATTACAAGACTAGAAGAAAACACATCTTTGGTAAACTCTTACAACTTGAAAAAAATGATGTGGTACAAAAAGAGGTGTTTTAATCTTGTAAAGGTTCCTAGTAAGGATTTCAATAAGGCATGTGTGTGCATGCATAACAAATATGTGTTTACGTAGATGCTTGGTTTATTGGTACCTATGTATTTAGTGAAACATTTGCATCTTTGAGGGGCAGAGTGTTACTCTAGGTGTCTTCCCCTGACTAAAACTAGTTTTCTTTCAAGGCATAGTTAAGCTTTATACTCCCTAAGTTCCTTGGTCTTTTCAGTCACCTGGCTACTTAATAATACCTTTTGTTGCCTTTTGGCTATTACGAAATACATTTGTAGATTGACATAAGAACCCAATTGTGTACCTGTCCCAGTTTATTCTTGGCATTGCTTTGTGTGCCTATCCCTGTTATCACTCCTTTCAAAGCAGATTCTTTTATGAACTCTATGCAGCGAGCTGACTATGCCTGGCACATGAGGGCTCAGCAACGAGACAACTGCCATCTTGAGATTTATAAATTAAATTATCCCAGTCTATTTGGAGTAGTTCAAATATACTGGGTGTATGTAGTGGGATTTGTCCTTTCTACTGGTTTAATAAAAAGCTGATTGGCCAGAAGGCATACAGGAAGTGTGAGCAGGGCTACCAAACTAAGAAAACTCTGGAAACAGAAAGAGCAGAGCAGAGAGTAGCAGAGAGAGGTACCAGCAGAGACTCCAGCAGACGCAGAGGAAAGAAGACAGCCATGCTGCTCTGAAAAAAGGTGCCAAGCCGCATGGCTAAACAAGGTAAAAATCATGGGTTAGTCTAGGAGTTAAGAGCTAGCTAGTCATATGTCTGAGCTATAGGTCAACCAGCATCAAATTAATATAAGCCTTTTAGTGATTATTTGGGAATAAGAGGCAGCAAGGTTGAGAGTGGGTCCAAACCTCTGAGCAAGGCCAGAAAGGCCAGGCCAGAAATTATTTATTACAGGGGTAGGCAAAGCACCCTTTTTTTATTTCTTTCTAATTGTATTAATTAACAGTTATCAATAAACTCATGTCCCATCCTAGTTTCCATTATGAATATAGAAGAGGAAATACACATATTTATGTATATACTTTTATTACCGAAATACTAAATGAGATATCAGAAAAAGAGTGCAAGTTAGTATGACTGAGAGAAAGGAAGAATGAAGAAGTAGAGGATGCAGGTCGAACAGGGTCTTAGCATGTGAATGGTAGTAAACCCTGAAGTACGTAAATAAAGAAAGCTAAGTCCCCAGTTTAAAGGCCTGCCATAAATTCTTATGTCCTTATAAGGACATTGCACGACACATTTTGGTAAGTATGTCATGATTCTTTCCTTGGTCTTTAGATTGCCAAGAATTCAGCAGGGAAGAGGCAAGTCTCTCTCTCTCTCTCTCTCTCTCTCTCTCTCTCTCTCTCTCTCTCTCTCTCTCTCTCACACACACACACACACACACACACACACACACACACACACGCACACACACACCTTTTTTGAAGTCTTTAAGCTGGGATTTTGAGAACACAGAAGGAAAATTTTTAGAACAATTGCCACAGAGCGGGAGTATTTGAATTGGCCCCTCAATGAAGATGAATTTAAAAAAAAGAAAGTGAATTGTGGATAGAAAGTAGATTTTAAAATCCCACTATACTTAATATAAATGAAAGTGAAAGCAATGTAAGAAGTGTCTCTCAGATTCAGTTGTGAATAAGAAAAAGTTGATAGGTGTGGTGTTTGATTGAGAATGACCCTATAGGCTGATTGGTTTGTATGCTTGGTCCCCAGTTGTTGGAACTGTTTGGGAAGGATTAGGAGTTAGAACTTTATTGAATAAGATATGTCACTGGGGGCAGGCTTTGAGATTTCAAAAGTCTATGTCATTCCCAGTTAGTTTTCTCTGCACAGGGCTTGTGGATTAGATAAGCTTACATGCCTACTGCTTGCCTGACAACTAGCATGCTCCTTTCCATAAATCATGGGCTTGCCCTCTGGAACTATAAGCCTCTATATAACTGTTTTTCATATAAGTTACCCTGGTCCTGGTAAGTTATCACAGCAATTGGAGAGTAATTAAGACAATAGGGGAAGGCTGGTTTCATACCAGTTTACTTCTGCCTGGAGCAATTACAATAACTTTATGTGCTCCAGACTAAACTGTAAGATAAAATATGAAAAGGTTGGAATATCAAGTATATCATTGGAGGCAAGAAAGCAAATAGATATGGTGGCATAGGCCATTTACAGTGGACAGCTGAGCAGTAGAAATAGTACCCACCTCTTCCATTTCAAAGGAATCTGGCCCTTTACTCATAGTGTGAGCCAAGTTCTTGAGTTTGGCCATGTGAATCCATTTCTCCTTCCAAGCTTTCCTCCTAACTGACCCATCAGATATACTGGTATGAGGAGACTGTTTTGCCAGTGTGGATGAGCAAGACCACTGCTTGTCCAGAAGAGCTTGAGGAGGAATACAAGGTATCATGTCATTGCAGACATGGGCAGAATCGGGCTCTGTTGAAGGAGGCATTTGACTTCTGTCATGGCTAAAGGAAATCACTTGCTCTTTCAGTTTGTACTCCCAAGGCTTGGCTGGCAGGGTAGAAATCCTGTCTTCCATCGTGAATGATTCTGACAGTGCTGGATTACCATCCCTCCTCATGTTCTGTCTTGAACTTCTTAAAAGTTGGCTCATTCTTTTCCGATGCTCTTTAGCTCCATTTGATGTGGGGCTTTGTACAGCCCGACTTTCAGCTTTCTCTTCATCTTGGCTCTGGAGGGTGTTAACATCATTCAGCAAAGACGAGAAAGCATTGGTCACATGATCCAGGATTTCCAACTGTCTGAACCGGCCTGAAGAACACAGGAACATAGAAGTTTTAGGATAAGATTTGTTGTTCTCTGATACTATTATAAAGAAGTAAATAAAATAATAGGACTCAACATTGAATGAGTGAGAGGCATTTTCAGCCAATCCCAAACATTTTAGTTTGATCCCTGGAATCCACATGGTAAAGAAGAAAACCTTTAAGCTGTCTGCTGGCCTCCACATATGTGTGATAATATGCAGGTATGTACACAGGCATATGCATAATAAGTTAGATAAAATTCAAGAAATAAAATGAAGTTAAAGAATGAATAACCAGGAACTTGCTGCCATAGGGACCAAGCCAATCCAAGTGGCCCATGTAGCCACACAGGGCTGGGCCCAAGATGCTGCTGTTGGCCATATCTGGATCCATTGCCCAAGAACAGCCGGGGACTGGGCTGATGTCCATAGCCTGTGTTATCACAGGGGATTATAGAAATGATGAGTGTTAAAATATAAAGTCGTGATGAGCCAGACCTATCCCTCACTGCCCCAGGATAGCTGGCCCTGCCACTTGCTTGACACTGAAACAGGAGAGCTGGTACTGACCTCTCCATGGGAAAGCTGACCCCAGCATTCTGGGGAGATGATTCCACCCTTTTCCACAGGTGTGAGAGAACTGGCCTTGATGGCTTGGGCCTAGGAGAGCTGGCTCTTCCCCTTACCTGAGGGGGTGCCTAGCGGCCCAGATCCAAATCATGGGCCTTGGCTTGGACCATCCTAACAGCTGCCCCATCTATGAAATGCTGGAATTATTGAAGGAATTGGTCCTGCTAAAGGATAACTTCAAAACCTCCATGACTCAGAAAAACAGGATATCCAAGAGGAGTTTCAATGAGAGCCCAGTGATGATGATATATCAGAAACAAGAGGACTTGAACGAGACCAATGACTCATTGCAGTGAACATCTTGAGGATGGGGGCTGACTGGACAAAAGGAGTATATTGCGGTGACATTCCTCAAGCTTCTGATACCTCTATGATGAAGAGGTATTGGAAAGATGGAGAAAAGTGGTAAATTTTTTGTGTGTTTGTTTTGTTTATAATTAATTTTGGAGGGAGCATATGACATGGGTGAGAGATGAATCATGAAGGACTGAGAGGTAAGTAGGATTGGGGTACATGATGTGAAACTTCCAAAAAATCAGTAAAGAATTATGTTATGTCTAAAAAAATTAGGTATTAAAAAGAACTATATTGTTTTCAACCTTTCAAGAAACAAACAGTAATTAATGAGGAATCCGATTTGCTTCCGTATTTAAGTATAATCTCAATTTGTTAGTATTTCTTCATAATATGGCTGCAATATTTTAATAATCCAGCAATAGATGAAAGTACTGGCTTAATTAGCATTAGAGAGAGAGAGCTCAAGAAGTAAAAGACAATTTAGGCATATGATGTCAGTTTGTTAAACACAGTGAATTATTTTTTATTTGGGTAAATTGATGTAATAAAACCATAGTTTTTGGATGGAAAATCGAGAACTTTTATTTGATAGTACAGCTTTATCAAAACCCTGATGATAAAGATTATATGACTCAACAGTGTTAAATACCCTCAAAGCTGGGCAAAGACACACCATTAGTCATATGTTCTTACTACTACGACTAAATACTTGAGAGCAAACAGGAAGGACAGAGAGGAGAGAGAGGAGAGGTGATTCATTTTTATTCATATTTTCAGAGGAGGACGCAGTCAATCATAGAGAGGAAGGTGTGGCAGAGGAGTATGAAAGGCTACCTCATCAAAGCCAATAAAGAAAGGAAAGAGAATATGCATACTTGAGTTACTGGGATTTCTTCTTGCCATATTTTAAAAATTAATTTAGCTCTTTCATTATTTCAAACATATATTTAATGCATTCTGGTTACTTTCTCCTCCCGTATTCTGACTATTCCCCCCACACACTCTTTTAACTTTTTCCCACTCCTCTCAACTATCCGTTGGCCCATCTCTATCAGCCCCTTTCCCAGATTTATATTACTTGGTTTGCTTAGATTAACTAGGGTTATCTATATGAGCATTAGTATGGAGCCTGGAGAAGTGGCCAATGGGTATGCAACTGAAGGTAATTATTTCCTCTATTCCTGAATTTATCTATATCAAGGAGCAAATAGTTAACAGCAAAAGGTGAGGTCCTTTGAGTCTTTTTTCCATTCATGCTTAAGTGTTGATGGCCCATTCTTGAGCAGACTAGCTAGGGCAGGCTTCTTAAGCAGTTATAAGTTCAAGGTTACAATGATCCTGCATTGTTCAAAGATGGCATTTTGCAGTCCCTCACCAAATATTTCCACTCTGACACTATTTTTATACTCTTTTGAGTAATATTCCATGAGCTTTAGAGAAAGCATTATAAGTGTTTTATTCAGGACAGAGCATTTATTCTCAGCACCTTGTGCAGCCAAGAGTCTTTCTATATTCACTACCATTCTCTGGAAAGCAAGTTTTCCCTACTGAAGGCTTGTCTATGGATGTAAACATAAATATCTGGAAGTTATTTTTCTCTCGTAATCTATTTAAGATCAAAGGCTGTGGGATGATGCTACTCACATTTGACATAGTCTCCCCACCAATTAATCATAGTTTATCTCTTCTGTAAGCATACAGACATACCAAGAAGTATACTTTACTAATTTATTGTTTCTCAATAGAGTCAAGTTTACAATCAAAGTTAACATCACAAGGCCATCCTTTTTTAAATTGTTACCCAAATTAAATTATAGCACTCCACTCTGGCCTTCAAAAGACTCATGGATGACTCGTATAAAATGCATCAGTCCATCTCCAAGAGTATTTATACTCTTAACCATGTAGACAACTCAAAAGTACAAGTTTAAAGTCTCCTCTGAAAAGCAAGACTGTAAAATCATATAATAAAGGTGTGGAATCAAAACAGGACTGAAACTCAACAAGACAAATATTAAATCCTGTGGTTCCATGTCCACCATCCAGGGCACAGATTATGTAAAACTCAATGAACTAGTAAAGCCTGGCTGGTTTGGTCTTATTTCCAGTCCATGTGCCTCCTCTCCTGTTCTGCTCTCCCTCTGCTCACTAGCTGTAGCTTTTCATGGTATATGTTCCATATTGCTGGAATCTGACTTCCTGGGTTCTCTTTTGCATCTTTGGATTCCATCTCATAGCTACACACACACATTGTCCTCTCAGAAACAACATTTAGTAACCTTAACTGCAAATTACCTTTCCTGGATGTGGTGGCACACACCTTTAATTGCAGCACTTAGGAGACAAAGGCAAGCAGATTTCTGTGCATTTGAGATCAGATTGGTCTACATAATGAGTCCTGGGATAGCCAGAGCTACATAGTGAGGCCTCGTCTCAAAAAGCAAGCAAACAAGCAAAATACAAGGTCAACTGCTATCTCAAGCAGCAGCTAACCCCCTTGAGCTATGACTGAAGCAACTTATGAGTGTCCAAATGACTATTCTAAGTAGCTCTGTGTGAGCAGGGTATCCCTAAACACTTCTTCAGGACTTTAAAATTAATTGTTTCATTGAGCTTATAATTAATAATGTTCCAACAAATTCACTTATATCTTTTACATATGTATGCATGTGGTATATGCTCCTCTATATGCATGTTCTCATTGTCTGTTTGTGTCTATGTATGCAGATACACATACACATGAGTTTATGTGTACGTGGGAGCCCATTGTTGAGGTAAGATGCCTTTCTCAATAACTTTTCCTCTAATACACTGATGTAGGATCTTTTGCTAAACTTATAACTCAATCTTTTGGTTTGTTTAGATACCCATCTCACTCTACGGCATTCCATTTCTGCTGTCTAAGGCTGGAATTACAGACATTCTGCCATGCCTCCATCATGTTAAAATGGCAAACACGTTAACCACTAACCCAAGCTCTCAGCTAGATTTTTGTCATGTGTTTTGGGGATCCAACCTCTAGTCAACCTACTTGTCTAGCATATAGTTTACCCACTGAACATCTCAGCTGAGTCAGTTCTTAAGAGGTGTTAATACGTGTTTTCATGCACCATACTTGATTTGCTCCTAATGGCCTCAGCTGTCTCAGCAGCCGTGGTCTCCACTTCACCTTTCCATGGCTTTTTGGGAAAACTGACTTTTCAAATGTTTCCTATTAACATTTTGCTCAGTTTTTTGTTATATTGTAACTTTTGCTAGAAGTAAATAGCAATAGCCATGCTACAGCATCACAGTGGTCTGCCTTGAAATTTCCTTTACCATGTTAATCAGTCCATAATTATTAAATTATGCATCTCCTCATATCTCTTGGAACATAAAAGTTTTGCCATAATACCACAGGAATGGCCTCCAGTCCTTCCCTAGTTCTCAGACGGGAACAGCCCTTAGCCCTCACAAGCTCCACCTTCTTTCAGCACCATGGTCCTTTGAACTCCCTCTACAATCATCCATCAATGCTTTAATAGCATCATTCCGTGGCTTCTCCTGTCTACTTACTTATCTTCTCCCAATTTCTCTCACAAATCACTTCTAAAATCTTCTGAGCAATATTGTCAAATAAAGTCATACCAAAGACCAGCTTCTCTATTACCAATTTTCTGCATCATTTGGACGTTTTTCTAAGCTGTGACTAAATACCCTAGAGGAAAAAAAATTAAGGAATTGCTTATGCTGGTCAAGGTCGGCATGGTAGAGCAGAGCAGCTTGGCATGGTGAATGGGACACAGATGTCTGTCCTGCTGGAACTTCTCCTTCTCCTCTTTATGCCATGATGGGCTCCTGACCCATCTTCTCAGCAGACCTTTCTCCCTTAATTAATCCTCTCTGTGAATTCTGACACAACACAACATGTACTTCACTGATCCAGGCAAGTTGACAATGAGGGTAAACAGTCACAGAGGTGTCCTCTATGCTATTGTCTGGACCCTACAGCAATCTACTGAGTCTTCCCTGACATATTCTCTGCTCATCTATTTTGTTTGATTTTTATCTGAGGGGGAAAAAAACCTATCAGCTAATCATCCTACTGCTTCCAAAGACCTGGTGGGGTTTTTTTGTTTTGTTTTTGGTTTTGGTTTCTTTGCTTTTTGTTTTTGCATATGGCAGTAAAATTCTTTCAAGACCTTTAGAGGAATTCGTGGGATGTTTCCCGATAATTCAGATTACATTTTTCCCCTACATTAAGCTTGTATGAACTATCATCTCTTTGATGAGCTTGGGAACATGATTACTTTTATAGTTGCCCTCTATCTCATAGCAAGCTTTTGTACTTAGACAATACCTATTAATTTAATCAGTTCAGTCAAAGTCAGAGAACAACTGTCTGGAGCATGTGTGTTTCGTGTTGTCCTGGGCAGGTTAAATAACTGATTCTTGCCCTGGGTTTGAACCTTCAGCATTAGCTTTGAGTAAAGAGTACCTCTGTTGAAGTTTCCTCAGAGCTCTGTGTCCAAAACTACTTCCAGGAGACTGGCTGAGATTACCCAACCTTAGAGACTACTCTACTAAAGACTTGTCCATAATCCTAATTTTTTCTTTGGGTTCCCATAGAATTGCCAGTGCCCCCATTCAGTAGGAAGTAGCCTAGAAAATGACACACAAATTCCCCCAAAATAGATTATGAATGTTTATATTTGTTTATAGGGTTGGTTATAAGTCATTACAGGTAATGGAGGAAAAAGATATTAGATTGGTGTTCTTCTTGTTTTAAGAAGAAAAAAGGGGGAAATGTAGTGGGATTATGTTATTATAATTGTCCCACCTACTGGTTTAATTAAAAAGCAGACAGGAAGTGTTGGTGGGGCTACCAGACTAGGAAAACTCTGGGAACAGGAAGAACAAGGCAGAGCTGCCACAGAGACTCCAAAATTGCCAGAGAAGCCAGCAGATGCAGAGGTCAATGATGCTGCACTTAAAAAAAGGTACTGAGTCATATGGTTGAAAAGGATAAGAATCATGGGTTAGTTTAAGAGTAAAAAGCTAGCAAGCTATATGCCTGGGCCCTAGGCTAATCAGCATAAAATTAATGTAGCTGGGTGTCTCTGTGGATCTGTGGGTCTGCAGGTCTGCAGGTCTGAACCTCGAGGATAGGGCAGAAAGTCCAGGCCAAAAACTTATTTCAACACACACAGCCTCTAAGAACTAAGTATAGTTAATCTACACTTTGTAAAGATATGACAAGTGAGTATCTCCCACCTATATACCAAGGCGTAGACAGTAGCAATCTAAGTAGCCTCTAGTGGAGGAGAAGGTTTCACTTAAGGCTTCATGAGGAGCAGGCTGGTCTGTCTCCTGGAGTGTGGCTGGAGTAGACATTGGAGTGCCAGTGAGAATGTTTCATCTTTGGGCTTACACAAGATTGCATATTCCACTGCCTTGAAGTTTGTGACTTGTTTTGGCCAATGGCATCTGAGTAGGCTTGTTCTGAGTATACTTTCCCATCCCCATCTCTTCCCTATCATTACTAGTGATGCTCCAGATTGTAGTAGGGGCGGGGAAAATCCTTTCCTGACACTGGAGCAAATCAATCTTCCTCCTAAATATACATACCAAACCATGGCAGATATAAAGAGAAATCAACAGATCAGTCTTGTCTGTTTTAAGCCACTTGAGGCTTTGAATGATATCTCACACAAATAGTAGCCTATTCTGTAAAATACTGTGGCTATCCCCACTCCAGAATGAAGTGCCAAGTACTGAGATGCAATGCCACAGGCTCCTACTTACCATACAAGTCAGGGTTCTCAAAGTCCATCCTCTGCTTCTGTGCTTCAAGAAAAACACGGATGTTGATTCCTCTGGCTGCAGAGCTGCAACCAAGGAATCTGGCTGGGATTTGTGTGCAGATATCTGGCTCATCAACACCGAACCCAAGATCCAAGAGAATCTCTATTGGGTCTTTTTCCCAAAATTCCAGCCATTCAGGAATGCTGAGATAAAAAGAATATCTTTATCTATAATAGTCCATCACACTATAAGCCATTTTTTTTTCTACTCACTCAGTCTTCCAAAATTTAAGTGGAAGGGGATTTTGAACAGACAAACAGATGGTAAGATGACTAAAACTCACACAACTCACTTAAAAGACTGTCCGTCACTCCACCCAGGGATGCTTGCCTATGCTTTACAAACAAAACCATGAGTTTATCCATCTGGATTTCCTTTCCCACTGGGCAAGTGTTTAAATGGACAGGAAGACTGGGGAGTGAAAGTCAGAGATAGTTCATTGACAATCACCTCAAAACAATAACTGATGACAAGAAGGAAAATATAAACAACAAAAAACTAGGAATGGAAACTCATAAAAGATGATTTTTAAAGTATCAATCTGGGTCATCCTTAGCTACACGAAGATATTGCTCAATGCACACTACAAGATCAGTGCTTCCAAATGCTTCCAAGCCCATAGGTAGGATTAGAATGTGTTCTGGTGTTTATTGTTTGCTTGTTTGTATTTTCTCTTGACTTAGATGAGAAACAAGAAATCCTTTTGTCAAAATGTTCTAGTCTGTGTTGGCACAGAAATTAAGAATCAATTATCTAGAAATTTTATGTATACCAACTCACTTCTCACTCAAAAAATTCTGATGTTTGAACTTTAAAATGCCATGGACTCTATTTCAGCAGGTTTCCTTGCCCCTTTATTAAAGTTTCTGTTTGCTTTCTTTCCTAAGCTACTTTCATAAGCTCCTTTGAGACACTTTAGACAACTTTCTCCCTGAGGTCCAGTCTCACCAGTCTCCTGGGCAAGCCCTCTTCCCAATGCCACATGTATCACACTGACAGTTTCTGATGTCACTTGCAGATTTGTTGATTTGCCTTCTGACCCAATCAAGGAAGAAAAGGCAGATTAGGAACTCTCATCGAGGGGACTAAATGTCTTGGCTCAGATACTTTAATCATTAAAACAATCTGGAAAGCTGCAGTGACAGTTGATTGTATGCCATGGACAAATTAATATAAAAAAGGTTCAAATGAGAAGTTATTTTGGAGAAACCCTAAATTCCACATAAAAATTTCATTTATTATCTATTGAACCCACTATATAAACCTTTATTCAGCCCATTTTTACTAATCTTTATTAAGCATTCGGGTGTTGTAAGTTCCAAGGCCAGGTACCTATGACATAAAGTCAACAAGGACTAGATCCAAGGGTACAGTGTCTTGGCCACCAATGTAATTATTTATTGACTTGTCATCATTAAACATGTTATTGAATCATTATGAAAATGCCATTAACCTGTAACATATTTAATTGCACAAGAAATAAAATGAATTCAACTTTTATAAAATAAAACATTGCATGTAGATCTTTGTTCTTAGGACCTACCCCTTTCCACCAAGTCTGTCAGTCTCTCTCCAGATATTTTCTCTGTGGGTGTATGCCCACTTTGTAAATTTTACCTACTTTGCTTGTCAAAAATAATGTGGTCTCTGTACCTTTACCAGCTTATGGTTTTGGCTTAGAATATGATCCAGTTATAATTTGAACACATAGAACTGCAGTCTATATATTTTTTTCTTGTTTTGTCAATGAATAAAATTTCAGCCAGTGTATGGTCTAATCATTCATTGTATGTTTCCTAGTAATACATACTTAACTTCCTTTCCAATTTCACTGCCTCTTTTAATATGGTCTTGAAAAATCAGATTTGGATATTCTTTGTTCACTCTCTCATTCATTAATTCAACTAGTATCTCTAGAGTACAGAATTATAATTTCATGAAACCAACTGTTGAGCAGAATTGCTTATCTGGATGAAAGTGCCAAGAAGTCACATACCTTTGCGGTACGCCTGTGGTGGAATAGCAAGAGTTGAAACTTGTCCCTCTGGACAGGGTGGGAGTCTCTGAGAACTGATGCAGAGATCTAGAGTGTAAGTGGGTCAAAGATGAGTCACATTCATTTAGATTCTCCCAGGAGGTCCTCGAAATAATTTCCCTGCCAGAGTAAGCATTTGCACTTCCCCTTGTTCCCAAGAAGCCCACAATGGTCATGTCTTGCTTGGAAGGAAGGAGACAGTGTGTGCAGCAGAGGGGTGCTCCTTCTTTCTGAGCGTTGTTATAGAAGGTGTGAGAATTTAAGTGTTAGGTGCCTGAGAGTGCTTATTATAAAGGTGACAGAATGTCTCACTCTTGACAGATGGCAAATCATTGGGGGACCTTTTGGGAACACAGCTTTGCTAGGCTCCAACTTGAGGGAAGAAGTTAATATTATATGATGAAAGACATGCATCAAACCCCACTGGAGGTCTTCCACGTAATTTCTCACAATGAAGAAGGATTTCATACTCATGGCTAACTGTCTCTAACCTGTGTCCCCAGAGCTCTTAATGAAGTTCTTTACTATGTAAAACAATGAAAATCACCATATCTAGTATTCCTGTATTGTAAAAAATCTTAAAGCATTTCCAAAGAAAATTGAACTGTATCCTAATACATTATGTAGCTCAGGTATATCATGGATCATATTAGACAGTTGGCATACAATTAAAATTTATCAAACAACACCGCAGATGTCAATGTTCCCAAAGAGACGAGGTTACTAAACTTCAGTTGCTAAATTTGTTTTGGTCTGTCCATACTGTGTAAGAACATCTGGACCCTGCCGCTCTGTTTAATTGTGTTTGTTTTTTCATTAAAAATAAGAAAGAACATGTTCCTGAATAATAAGAATTCTACTTTTAAATGACCACAGAGCTTGAGGAAAGGGGAAAAATATCCTTTTATTTATTGCCTTGTGTCCCGGTTAGTTCTTTTGGATTGTTGTTGTTTTGAACTTGCAGCACAAACTAAAGATACTTGTGAGAAGAAAACGTCTACTGGGAAACTGCCTCCGTCAGATTGGCCTGTGTGACTATCTGTATGGCATTTTCTTGATGCTGGAAGCTCGGTCTACCGTAGATGGTCTGATCCATAGGTAGGTGGGCCTTAAGAAGTGTATCTGAGCACACCACATTCCTCTGTGGCCTCCAGGTTCCTGCCTAGATTTCCAGCTCTGGCTTCCCTCAGTGAAGGATTAACCTGTAAGCCAGACAGACCCTTTCTTCCTTCAAGATGCTTTGGATTGTTGTCTTTTCACAACATCAGCAAGGCAAACTGCCTCTCTCTCTCTCTCTCTCTCTCTCTCTCTCTCTCTCTCTCTCTGAGTTTCAATTTTCTTTCTGAATTCCATTTTACAATGTTCAATTGAGCAGCAGCCTAGAAACTGTACAGGCTTTAGATCCAGAATAACCTATCAACACTGGTTTTAATCCAGCCATGTGGACATGAGCTTTTCCTTGAATCCAGCTCTTAATCTCCTTGTTGAGTTCCATGAGAGGTTTTGTTTGTGTTTTATAAATATGCAACTGCATCAGGGCAAAACTATAGCTCAATGGAAGAAGGAAGAACTGTAGAGTATGTGCACATCAGCACTGCATATTTAGTTTTCTGGAATAATTCTGAAATTTCAAAAATGACCCAAGAGCAAGAAGTAGGTCCCTGATGCAAAGGGATCAGTCAGTCCCAATATTTTCTAAACTAGACTGTGCTTTAACATCGTTTGCAAAGCCCAGTTCTGAACCCCACCTAAGGTTTCAGTTCAGGAGGTCTGAGTGTCCTCAGTGTCATGCAGCTGTAGGGAAGTTCACTTGTAATCTCCCCTCTCTTCCACTAGAGACACACTGCTTCCCATCAACATCTAAACAGTAGACAGTATGCTGAGTAGCATCATTAGCCAGTCAAAAATACTAGTACACCTCTAAATAGATGCATTGAAGTAAAATGTATTTATGCAGATATCATTAAATTTCATAGCGGGTCAGCATTTGTTGGATATGTAAAGCACCTCTAATTCTGCTTAGACTATCAAAAATGCTCCAATCATAAAGGCTAAGGGAGTGACATTTCATGAGAACTATAGAGTTATTAGGGAGAAATTATTATCATTGTTTCTACTTCATTTAATGATCTAGATGGAAGAATTCAGAATGAAGTCACTGACTCTGCTACCTACCTCATGTAGTCTTTCACAGTCATTTGAACCATTCCTTGTTCGTGCAAAGAAGCTGCAATCACAAAAAAAAAGAGAGGGGTAAACATGATTGTCAAACATGTCTGAAGATTTCTCACCTCCAGGTGAGCCTTTGTGGGAAGGGCTTTCTCTATCCACCCGCGTTAACTGACACTGTGTCTCTGCAATAAACAAGATATAGTACACCGAATGCCACGTGGTGTGAAAGGGAGTGACACTGGGTGTGGGGAGTGGGGTGGTGGGGTCAGCAGCAAACAGGAAACTTAGCAAAGATCTCATGGAGAAGATGACATTTGGACTCTGAAGTGTAGTTAGAATTTGCTGGGTGTCATTGTTAGAGATGATCGAAATGGATCTGCAGCATGTGTGAAGCACCATTCTGGGGCTATTTTAACAGGATCATTAGCACCTGTGGGTGCTCTGTCAAGATTATAGACAGAATGGCAAGACCAAGGGCAGCCTACGATGCAGGAAATATTCATCAGGGGCCAAAGTCTCCCATTCACTTGTATCATCAAGTTCTTTAAGTAGCCTTCCAATTGAGTCACTATCCTTGTTTTTCAACAGAATTCCTCAAAACTGCCTTGACTCCTTGATCACACGATCCAAGTAAGGAAAGCAAAGTTCAGGATTTTGTAGCACCTTCATTACTGATTACAGCAGTAACAGTGTTTGGTTTGAACTAACTTTGTGGGAAGTACTGTGCTCAAACTGCGATTCATACAATTTATTTTATCAGTTTTTTAGATGTATCTTATTCAGTGTGCATGTTTTCCTGCATATAGATATGTGCAATGCATTTGAAGAGTACAGGAAAAGAGTATCAGATGTCCTGGAACTAGAGTTATGGATGATTTTTAAGCCACCGTGTGGATGAAGGGCTCTGAACCTGATTCATCTGCAAAAAAGTGCAGCAAGTGTCCTTAAGTGTGAATTTATGTCTCCAGCCCCTATGCAATTTTCCATGATCTCATAGTAAGCCCTTGAAATGGGCCTTGTTATTTCACACTTGAGAAAGAAAGGGGGAGACAACAGCACAGTTACGTAAACTCCTCGTGGCCAGTAAAATGCCACAGCTTATTTTGGTTTGCTGCTGTTGCTGTTTCACTACTTTTCCAAACACCTCACTGCCAACAGAATGTCCCATGGTGTGTCTGAAAGCCAAAAAGAAGAATTTACATTTATGCATCAGGATATGAAAATCCATTGTTTTGTGAAAAACACTGTACATGACAAAGATGGTGCTGAGGATCCAGTTGCCTGTGAGATGCGAGAAGGATGATGCTGGGGGCAAAATAACTGCTGGACATCATAGGGGGCATGTTGAGGCCACTGCAATATTCAGACCGCGTCATAACGACAGCAGCAGCAAAAGGAAATATTCGGACCATGGACAAATTTATCAGAATGTCCACCAGACTTGTCACTCTGAGCTGTCCTGTTATACCAAGTGACATTTATAAGAAAGAACAAACAAATTTTGAATGAGTAAAGAATGTTGGATGCTATAAAGGGCTTAAGTTCAGGGCCAGGGTTATTTCTAGGTAGTGATTGCTGAATGACGTCAAGGTTTCTAGGCACTTGACTGTGGATTTCAAGTTTGGAGACTTGAGAAGATAAGACTTCTCATGCTTCAACAAATGGTCCTGGCATAACTGGATGTCAGCACGTAGAAGAATTAGCTAGATCCTGCACAAAGTTCAAGTCCAAGTGGATCAAAGACCTCAGCATAAAACTGGATACACGGAACTTGACAGACGAGAATGTGGGGAATAGCCTACAATACATTATTAACACAGCAGACAATTTCTGGAACAGAACACTGATAGCACAGGCCCTAAGAACAACAATCAACCCATGAAACCGAAAGATTCTGTAAGGCAAAAAACACCATCAATAGCAGAAAGCATTGCTTTAAGAATGCCACTGAGTGTGGAGAACTCAGTGCGATGTTCTGAGGGAGACTGGAAGATAAGAACATTGGGAGCGGTGCAGAGGGCGGGGTGGAAATAACATATGAAAGAAACAAAATGTACTCATTCATTACTGTTATAATTGCTGTTGTTTCTTCTCAGGCAGGGTCTCTCTGTGTACTGCAGGCTGGACTTGGAGTCAGGTTCTGCTTACCTCAGACTCTCAAGTGCTGGGATTGCAGGCACATAGTGTCATACTGCTTTAAGAAATGTGCATGCTTAAAAGAATATTCTAAAGGCTCAGTTATCCTGCTAAGTGATGTAGAAAGGCAAATACTGGAAGTAGATAATTGAGACATGAATTTTGGCTCATTAGTTTGTTTCCAGGTCTCACTAGGTATCACTGGCTGTCCTGGAACTTACTGTATAGACAGGACGGCCTCAAACTCACAGAAACCCACCCAAATCTCCCTCCCAAGTCCTAGTGTTAAAGGTATGTGTCATCATGCATAGCCTAAATAGAGAATTTTAAACAAGTCAAGTATGAGCAATTAGCCTATAAAGAGTTGGTGAGCGTAAAAATACATAGAATGTACAGCAAGGCTAGTGGGACCCTCACTATAGAGTAAGGTAGGTTGAGAAACATAAATCTTTGTGAAAAGATGTGGGACAGCCTGACCTTAGGTACAGGCCCTGAATGTTCACTCAACCCTTTCCCAAAAGCAGTCATCACTTATCACAAGCCTAGACAGACATTCTAAATCTTCATCTGGCAGATTTTCACATGAGGTGAATGACATTTGTTACAAAGTTAATGAGTAACTTCTTAAGGGAACCAATTTGGGAGGATGTATCTAACCTTAGGAAATCAATAACTTACCTAATATTCATATTACTTTTCAGAGTATCTAGGCAATGTTGCCTGTTTATTTATGCCAAGAGACACCTCAGTGAGCTGGAGTTTATGAACAGTAGTCTACTCAATGCGGACCCCTCACCTGGAGAGACATTATTGATCTTTATAAGAACACTCGCTCCCTGAACACAACTCAGTCTTGGAGCATCTCAAACAGCAGATAACCAAGTGAAGTCACATGACAAGAAGCCGATTCACCACCTTATTAATCATATCATAAAACTAGTACAGCACTCATTCTTGGAAATTACACAAGGATTCGATGTCATGATAAATTAAGTATCAAGTTGCCAAATGGACTGTAAAATACATTCTGTTTAACGTTTTAAGCAAACTTCTACGATGATTTTCTTTCTTCTCTCTATCAAGATGGTCTCCATTATTACTTTGTAATCTACTGAGTGAATGCCTATACAATACCTGGACTAGCTCATTAGGGGAATTCTGGATTCTTTCTGTGCAGCTCTCCCCATGGCAGAGCTCTGTGGTTCTGTGGCATGTTGGTTGTATGCTTTATTTTTTGGGGTGCTCCTGTGCTGCCTCAACATTTTCTAGTTGCCTATTGTGGCTTTGCTAGAAAATATGAATGAATGTGTATGTCCAGGCAGGAATCTGGCACCGTGGCCACAGTGAATTGCTCAAACTGTCACAGAGCAAATGAACCATTTTCTGATATTGATGAGAAGAATTAACTCAGCCTTGCTACATTTTAAAAAACCATAGCCCTTCAGGAAATCCAGTCATCCAGAAAATTCTGGTTACTGGACTCTAGTTCTTCTTGCCCAGACTTCTTCATGAAATTTCAATGATCACACTGCAGCCACACTCCAGAGAACACATCCCCTTGCCTGACACTGTAGTTAGGAGCAAGATACTTGCCAGAAAACAAAGGGCAGCATCCAGGGCAAAAGAAGTTGCTGAAGGTAGCATATGTTCTATGAAATGTGATACAGGCCAGGCTTGCTCACAATAGGGGATCGTGTGGTCTCCTGGTACACATGTAAATCTTACACCATTAACCCCTTGATGGAGAAAGAGCTACCTTGTCTTTCACTATTCAGATACATCCTCCAAGGCTTAGCATCATCATCAGCTACATCCTTTGCAGCTTAGTATCAGCATCATTTAGGAGACAGCTGCCCTATCACCCCAATCCCATCATCATGGATACACATGTATCCATGTGTAAGCTACTGAGTCATTTCCTAGACTTATGGACACTTTGCTGAATAGTTCTGGAAAGGACACAAAAATCTAGTTCAGTCAGTACATTCAGACGTGCAGCCCTCCCTGCTGCCAAGCTGAGAGTCTGAAGAAAACCCAGCCTAAGAAAAATGATAAGACTTTTAAAGATAAGCCTCATTTTAAAAAGTTATAAAATTATTACATTTAATTAGGCTCACTGGTTGATTTCTTTTCTCCATTCCCATCTTCCTCAGTCTGAGAGACCAAATCCTGGTTTCAGAATGTTTCTATGTATTGATGTCTTGAATCTGCAGAAGCAGCAGCTGGCCCTCTAGCAGGTGAACAACTTGTGGAGAGTCTTTCAGAGGCCAGTGGGAAACAATTACTTACTCTCTGCACCATTTTTATGACCTTTAAGATAAGCGTCCTGGAGGCCAAGATTGGGTTTGTCCAAATCAAGGCTTTTCTGGCCTGTTTCCAAGATGAACCTGAAGGAGAGCCACAAGATAGTGGCCCATAGTGTGCCAGGACTCACGGGGATTGGAAAACCAAGACTTTCCTTAAAACTTGGATGAGAGCGGAATAGGCCCAGGTGTCTTCAGGGTAGCAATCTGTTGAAGGCAGCCCACACTCCAATTTTCTAGTCTCTATGCTGCCTACTTCATTACTGATTATCTGCCCAGCTCCTGCAAGCATTTGCTACCTCTGATCAGAGCAATAATTTAAAGCACGGAGAACACCATAACAGGAGGGAAAATCTTCTTTCTATTACCCCAGACATCCTGAAACTTCTGTAGGCTTAAGGCTGTGTATACGAAAGGCAGACTCATGGACACACACACCTGCATCTATGACACAATGCAGTGCCCTGATAGTTGGGTACCTTTGGTTCCACACTCCATTTTCTTTTGGCTTTGATGCTTTCTCTGCCATTTCCCCCTTCCAGGGCCCCTTCTTAGATTTTTAATCCTGACTGAAAACATTTGGAGAAGGTGAAACAAAGGTCAGTAAATTTCTGCTATCACCAAGTTCCCTAAGGACTGGTTTGGAGGGAAATTAAAGTGAGAACAGAAGTTCCTGCTCTGTTGCTTTCATTCCCTTCCATGGTTAAACTTTCCATTCTGCTTTCTTCTAGATATAATCTCCAGCCACCCTCCCTACTGTGAGGTGGACTTGTGCCATCTGAAGCCGCAGATACCACACTTAACCCTACACAATGTATTACTGGAGTAGATGCAGTCAGATATGCAGAAGGCACTAATTAGCACATTTGTTGGCTTAGAACACACTTTTTATTTTGGTTTTCCTAAGCATTTCTGACTGATTCATGGAAGACATTTGGTTCTTTGGAATATCGTCCAATAGACTAATCAAATTACAGTGTTGCCGTGCTCTAAAATAATAGCATTCTTCAGCTCTCTGCAAATTTAACTCTTGCCTAACCATGACACTTTGTAGATGCTATCCACAGTATGTTTGTCTGGTTTGGCAAATTATTAATCCATATTCTTAACCCAAACAGTCTCTTACACATTGGCTGACGTTCATGCTCAAAGTGTTAAAGCTAACTGGAACCATTTACTCTCTCCCTCACCCTATGTCCTGTTTTTTTTCTAAGTGGCACACTTTTTTCTTCCCTGTTCCAGAGTTGGCAGCGGTGGATAAGCCCTTGCTATCTGAAGCCTACGTCTGTACTAACTTATGCCCCAGATGTAAAAGCACCTCCCGCAGTCAAGAAAACATCAGAACCTCACATCTGTTTCCCCTTCGTAGTAACTCAGATAGGCTACTCAGATGGAGATGCTCATCACAGCTCTTTTTAGAAGAGCTTTAGGCACAAACATGACTCTAAAATTTCACAGATCCCAGTCCTCAGTTACGGTTACCCACGTATTTGAAACCGGACCTTACGTGACACTCCTATGCCATCCCCATCCTGAGACTGTATATGATCCCTCCTTTCTAGAATTCAGAAATTTATCATCTGAGTACCTTTTATTTAAAACAAAAATGACTGTCTTCCTCACTGCACAAACCACTTCTTCAGACTGATGGATCTCCATATGCTTTCCTGAATACATTTAGTTTTCCTTCACTTACTTGTCTTTATTCAAACTCTTATTACTTCCATCACATTAAGTGTTCTTGCTTATGTTGCTGTTTTCTTGATTTTTCATTGACTAGGTCTAGTCTTCTGAAAAAGATTCATCATCTTTGTATTTCCGTCAGACCTTGATTAGTTTTAGGGCCACTGGGTTTAGAGATGATCTGTACCCTGGTTAGGATTTCCATTTTGTCAAGGAAGAGGATCATGTCTCTAACAATATGAGTCGGTATCAGCCAATGGTCATATGGATGAGATCTAGGGTGGGTTTCACTGCTGTTCACAAGACAAAGTACAGCTCCATGAAGAATCCAGGCAGAGGCGCTCGAAAGATATGGGACTGAGGAAGGCCTCACAGAGTGGCAAGAGGCCATCTGAACAAGACTTCAGATGAAGAAATAAAGATTAAGAATCAGGAGGAGTTGAGACCACAAGGTCTCATTGTGAGGCTAGTCTAGACTGTGCTCACCTTGCCATAATAAAGAAAGAGTGTGATTTTTGAGAGCAAGAGTTTTCACATGTCTACACCTCCCCCAGAGCAGTGTTTTCAGCTTCTACTTAGGGCCCTTCTCACCTGGAGTGCTGGTTTGAATAAGAATCCCCCACATAGGTTAATAAATGTGAATACTTACTCTCCAGGGAGTGGCACTATTCAAAGGGATTAGAAAGATAAGGAGGTATAATCTTGTTGGAGGAAGTGAGTCACTAGGGATGGGCTTTAAGGTTTCAAAAACTCATGCCAAGCCCAGTCTCTCTCTCTCTCTCTCTCTCTCTCTCTCTCTCTCTCTCTCTCTCTCTCTCTCTCTCTCTCTCTCTCTCTCTCTCCTGATCAATATGTGGAACTCTCTGCTACATCTCCAGCATGATGTCTGTCTGCCACCATGCACCAACCATGATAATAAAGGATTAATCTCTGAAACGCAATGCAAGCCCCCAATTAAATTCTCTTTTTTATGAGTTATCTTGGTCTTCACAGCAATAGAACAATGACTAAGATGTTGAGTATGTAAAATAGGTACACAACCAAACATTTATGTATAATAAATCATAAAGAAGTTTATTTTAAAATAATTCTTTCCCATATATAATATAATTTTATCATTTTTAAATGAAATAAAAATCTGCTTACTAATAGGGTTGGTGTGTTTATTATTATTATTATGTATAGGACTAAACTTTTCTTGAAATATTTGCTACAGTATGGAATTAGAGAGCATTCAGTGTTTTTGGAAGCTGAATGATACCCTGATTTAATAACTATCAATGCTGAGAGCATTCTTTACATAAACACATAGTGCAAAATGGCAGAAGCACGTTTAGAACCATTTCAGAAATTATGAGAAATTCTGTCTTATTTTCAAGCCAACATTCATTGAATGGTATTTTATAAAACTCAAATTAGCAAGTCAAACATCAGCTTTTAAGATCAAATGTTCTAACAGAATATATCTGAAGATTAACTATCTGATACTTACACACTGAGGAATGATTGTAGAAAAATTTCTGAAGTTTTACATACCATAATTAAATTGTTATGCTCCTACAAAGGTAGAAAGCTTTCTATGTACAGTACTGCATGACGCACAATGGTACCATAGCATTACGAGGTGGTTTAGGCAGAATTCATTGGCATTGTATCATGAGCTTGACGTGTAGTGAGATCCAAGGTGCAGTCCTGTGACACCAATCCAGTTGAGAGCTACCACAACACTTTGGATTCCACTTCATATTTGATTTGGAATTAAATTCTGACCATTGTATATTTTGAAACCTTTTACTGTTGCCAGATTCTTGGTGACTTCCACAACTATGTGACCCCATGTGGAGTCAGAGGCACTGTTTAAGAAGCAGGGAACAACAGTCTTTACTCCAAATACTTTCTCTTCACAGGCTTTAAGGGATTTCAGCTGGATTTATTGTGATTGTTATTTATGATACTGAGCACCAAGTTTGTAATTGGTTTTCTAAATTCTTATGATTTAACACATCCCTTCAAGAAATAAGCAAATTTACTCCTCTGGAGACCTGTCTAAAGATTGGCACATGACTAAAATCCTAGAGTTCTGGAGGGAGAGGGTTAGAGTTCAACTGAACTATGTAACAAGTCCCTGTCTTAAAAGAACATGGTCTAGCATAGGACTCAGTTTTATGTTGCTTGCTTAGTAGCCACAAGACCTCATGTTCAGTTTCTAGTTCTAGAAAAGTAGAAACATCAGAACATTGAAGATGAATAAATTAAATGCCACCAAGTACTAACTGACACTAAATACATCTGTTCCAGAAACTGCTTTTCTGACAAAGGAAATTCCTCTGGCCTTTTTATTGACGATGATGGTTGGGTATCTCAACTGTGTCAATTTTGTTACTCTGCATGTAAAAGCAGTTTTAACCCTGAATGTCATACTTTAACCTTTGTCATGACTACTACATACTTTCACAGTGAGGTGGTAGTGACATTCAGTCTGTCCTCAGGTGGTAGCAACGAATTTGCCACTGACTCACACTGTCTATGGTCTCATTATGAATGTGAGATCAAGAGTGAGTCATCAGTCTAGGAAGATGGATCTTATGGGCATGGTTCTTGGCACTGTGTCCTCAAAGAGGCTCTAATTGTCTGGTTATGGTCTTAATAGAGTTGTGGTACTTCAACAAGCCACATAGTCAAAACTGATGTTCAGTGAGAGACCAATAATGGAGATTGTCTAGACTCAGCAGAGGAGGTTTTCAGAAAAGGACTAAAGAAAGAAATCAAATGCTGCCCAGCTCTGGCTTGTAAGTCACCACCTGCTAGAGGACAGTCATCTGGGGAGACTCACAGGAGGCCATAGGATTTTCAGCTGCAATGCCATGATATTTGTTAGTGAATGAGGCAGACAGTGAGAATGCATCATTCATTAAGTCTGTGTTAGTTAGGACATAGGTGGGAAGGAAGCTGCCCAGCCTTCTGTAATTATTAAAATTAATATGGAAAGAAGGGACAAGGGAGCAGATTCATTCTAGTTAGGAGAACTTTGTAGAAAGCAACCGTCTCATGGTGGTAAGCAGGAATGCCACCTTATATTCTGCCAGGGTTTTCTGAGTTTTAACCTCATCGTTTCTCAGCAGCAACTGGTTTTCTTCCTTTGCTGCAATTTATTTTTCTTTTCCCACACTTTCCAATGTGGCTCTAAACTTCCCCAAGCTTTGTGCATCTTTATAAACATACAGGTTAATGGGAGGCTGCAAGTCTGACTTCATGCCAGCATCTAACCTTCTGTGGTCTAAAGTCACGCATCTGGCACTCAGACTCTTCACCTGCAACACCAGAGTGGTAGCAGCTCTGTTCCCACATAGGAACAATTCAATTCCAAATGCAAACAGTGAGAAAGGTCTTGGAAATCAAAAACTCAATTTGCTTGTAGAAACTCTTCTACTATTAAAAGCCTTGCTGAAGACAAAAAAACTGCCAAATAGCAGCTGTGCCCCGCTGGCCTCAGAGTCACAGAGAGACCTTGCTTCCCTCCAGGCCGTGCCTTTGTAGTCCACCAGCTTGGCTCTGGGGAGGCCAGGCCAGGAACTGTATTTTCCAGGAAGTGTATAATAAAGTATGACCAAAGGCCTTTCCACAATACATGAGCAAGAGTCAAAGACAGGTCCATGTTGTGAAACGTACCTATGTTTTTGTTTCTTCCTTGAGTCTAAATTAGTATGAATAGAGAGGTTGTCATAGTCAACTTATTGGAAGCAAATGTTCACAAATTTTGCCATCATAGAAGCTTTTAGTTAAAAATAAAGCATTTTAGGTGAAATGTGATCAAACTGCCTTTTAAACTCTCATGTTTCTATCCACAGATTAGTGCTTTCTTTATCCATCATCAGAGAAGTGTCTCATTACAACCTACGGTAGTAAATGCAGGAACATATAACTAGTCAGAGTGGAGTGTAAGGGATAGCAGAGTGATGAGCCCAAAGTCAGTCATCCACAGTCATCTTTGAGCCTTGAGGTCTATCTAGGAGGAAGGATAGAAAGAATGGAAGCACCAGAGTATGACGAGGTATCTTGTAAGAAGACTTCTCTTAGGATGATGTAGCCTTGTGTTCAGTGAACTCTATGCACCATATAGAGTCCCGCACGAGAGTAAGCCTGTCAATATTTTCTTATAGAAGAAGTAAGAACCCATGAGACCTACCTCTCCCTGAAGCATTATTAACACTTATGGTACTTAGGAAAGGACATCACTTTCTTCAATCATGTAGCTATTGATTGGCAGGAAATGATCCAGCAAGTAACTTTTCACCATGCTCATGGGAGCAACCCCAATTAAACTCAGTAGAGCACACACTCACCATGAAAACAGGAGGGGAATTCTAGGGGAAAGTGGGAGATTACAAGAGAAACTGGAGACAACAGGAGGTCATAAGAGGTGATGATGACTAAAATTCCTTAGATACATGACAGAGCCGTCAAAATATAAAAAAGAAATTCAAGAGACAGAGCAATCCAGTAAAAGAGAAAATTTCAAATATAGTTAGTTTAAACTTTTAAGTAAAATGTCCTGATTTAAATTGATTGCTAAGTAGTAGTCTGTCTTAATTGAAAATGGCAGTGGGAAATGGGAACTAATCAAGAGTAGCAAGGTGACTAACAAATTTCCCTCTAATCATTATATTCTTAGTTGATATCACATTTGGACATATTCTTTAGGTATTTGCTCAATTCCAGAGTGTTCTTTATTCTAACACCGATGATCTAGCTAATGCTGATTTTCATTTTTAGTCAAAAAAATTTCATCTGATCCATCTAAGAGGTATTTCTTAAATGAGCACATTTTATAGCAGAGGAATCTTAAATCCCATGAAGTCTGATATTTTCATTTAATGAAGATGGAATCCATGAGATCTGTTCTCATTATGTTAATAACTTTATCATCAAGTCCTAGGAGACAGTATGATACACTTTCCATCTCAGAAATATTTGTGTTGTTTGATTTAGGATTTAGTCATTTGTTCATCTCTAGGATAAATATATCATTAGAGAAGAGAGAATTATAATTTTGATATCAAAATACCAGAGAGAAAATAGGTTTAGAAATAAAACTATACTATATTACAAATAATTAAGCAATTTTGTTTTCCTAATTACATCCTTGCAAATGTCTGCATAGACCCAGAGAGTTTGATGGTAGCAAGGACCAGGGTTCCAGCCCATAACCTGCTGCTGGGGACATGCCTGTACTTTCTGAGTACTAGTCTTATAAAATCAAGTGAGAAGAACACCTTCTTTCTGAAAGCCTCTTCTATGTCTCCCTTGAGGAAGCCTGGGTGTGTTTACACATACGTCTACTCAGCTTTACAGAGCACAGCTGCTCTGGTTTCCTTGCCTTACCTGAATGATTGATGGCTGGCTGGACATTTTCATTTACAGAGACACTACAGAAGAAACAAAAAGCATTGTGAGCCCAACACTGTACGTAAATAAATTATCACCACGTTGCTTCTGTAATTAAACTGAACAGAAAAATCAAAGTTGGATTTTATTGAGAGGACTTTAAAAAGTGAATGCACAGTCAGCTCCAAGTAGCATTCAGGCAACTTTTGCACTTTTAAATTAACATATAACTTGGGCAGTACTATAGTAATCCTTCAAGTACCCAGTTAATATGGAAATCCACACTTCTACCGCCCTAGTAACCCATAGCTGGGAGCCCATCCAGGGAGGGTTAACCCACATTATTTCCATAGAGCTTTGCAAGAGAAATGTATAAGGCACATACTCATGTTAAAAATAAAATAAAGCACCACTTACAAGAATCCAGAGTCCAGCCACTGCTGGATACTTTCCTGTTTAGAATTTTCTGTGAAGGTAAAAAGAAAAACCCAGATCTGTTAGTGAAAATGCAACCAGAGCTACAATGACCCACTCTATCATCAGCCACACTCAGCAGCTCTGTTTCTCACATAGTTAGTCACATGTTCATGTAAAAGCATATTCATTTTCCCCCTGGAGGCACAACCTCCTGTTTTCCACAATCAGCCTCTTCCAAGAATGGATGTAAACTTGCCAAAAAGACTATAACTTAAGAAAAAAGGAACAAAATTTAAGGACTATGAAATGATTCAATGAAGGGTGAGAGATGTTCGAACGACGCAAAATTACCTACTGTGAATACAGTGGGTAGAGAAGCATATGAGACTTTTGTTTCTCTCTTGTTGGTTCTAAATCACCACGGACCCTTTCCTTATTAAATCCCAACATTTACCTAAGGCAGCGAGCCAGCAATGTTTATTTGCAAGGAGTTCTCTGCCAGGTTAGAGACCAGATTTGCATTTGTTCCAGGGACAAATTGCAGCAGAGTCCCAGGATTTCCAAAGGCAACCTGTGTTAGAAAGGCACCAGCCTTTTAAGGTGGATCTTTAGCACTGGCTCAAAAAGAGGCAATAAAAAAGAAAGAAAAAAAAAAAAAAGAAAACGAAAGATCGAAGGGAGCAGCTCCTGAGAGACATTTGCTCCAGTTTCTGTTGGCACCACCTCATACCCTGGGCTCAGTCTGACTTCATATATAAAATATTTGAATAATCCTCACATAGGGGTCAGTAAGCCTGGGGAATTCTGGGTAGTGTTCATTTGTAGTGGATAGAATGGCATCAGTGCCTCATGCAAGACCCCAAAATACTTTCAATAAACTGGTGTTCTGAAACAAGGTTCCCTGGGAGCTGGGGAGCTGGAGTATGGATCAAGTGCTTGAGCAGAGATAGGGAACTGCATTTGGATCCCCAGCACCCACCAAAAGTCAGGGCATGACTGCAATAATAGGCTACAGATCCCTGGAGCTCACTCGTAGCCAGTCTAGCTGAATTGCACTGCTCCAGGTTCACTGATAGATCACCTCTTTATCTCTCTGTCTCTCTCACACAGATATGCACAAAGAAGAAAGAGGAGGGCAAGGAAAGGAGAATTAGGGGGATGAGGAGGGAGAGGAAGAATAGGAGGAAAAGGAGCAGAGGGAGGGAGAAGCCTGATGCATGTTCAGAATCTTGGGATACAGCATGAGGGCGTTGGAGTTGAAAGGAAGCATTATTTATTCCTTAGTTGGCCTATTTATGCTGAGGTCCATGGGGAGTCAGATGTTTCCATTTCTTAGAACTGCTTTGCATTATGCCAGTTACACTTGTTTCTTTAATGCCAAGTTCAAGTTCTTGGAAGTCACTTGTCCCCAACCAAAAACCTCACTTCCTTAACCACCTATGGAAGACATTTTCTAGCCTAGAAGGCCCCTCTTACCTTGTGCATGCATAGTGAACATTGCATTTTCCTCCTCAGAGCCAGGAAGCAGATGCCCATCTAGAGGTGTCCATGCTCTCTTGGTTTGTCTTAGGATCTCTCTCTTGCTCTTTTCTAGACCTGTTATGGAGGTGTCAGATCCTTGTAACTTCTCCGTCATCATGAGCGTGATTCCACAACCTGACCGAAGCCATACAGGCAGACAAATCAGTGACAGTGAGGTTTGGCCCAGCCAGAGACAGGATTCTAGGAGCAACGAAGGATCAGAGTTACTGTCTCACTGACACAGACTCACCTACCCAAGCAGAACTCCTGCTGATTTTGGCAAAAAAGTTTTCTTGCTGTGGACAGTTAGACCAGGAAGTAATTTAGCATTGCTAGTCGTAAGGCCACATTCACACTGACGGATTCAACGTTGTGTTCTGAGATATGGACAGAGAACAGAGAAACTAAACTTACTTATGTCATGTGAGGCTTTGAGCACATAATAGGTGTTTAAAACACATGTAAAAGTTGTTTGTTTGTTTCTTGGCTTTTTACAAAGTTTAGGTCCAAACCTGCGTTTTCTGCCTAAGTTACCATCATGGCTGTGTTTCAATTAGCATTAGATCAGTCTTCCAATTCAGAGAACAACTGAAGAGCCAGACTTTAGCAGTGTCCCTAGAACCCTGTTATTGGTGCATGATCACTCATCACACGACACATAAGCTGTAATTTGGAATGAGTATCTGATAAAGGCAAACATTCAGACTCACTGCAAATATTCAATTATTCTCTTCTAAGTTATGACAAGCACCCCAGATGTAATTGTCAGCAATACTGCCCTTACATGCTTTATGTATTTAAATTGTATCATTCGGGTGAAGTGCGTTTTCTAGTAAGTTGTAAATTTACTGAAAAAAAAATGGCTGATGCTTATGAGAATTACTAATTTTGCATTCTGAATCTAAAGACCAAGAAATTTCAAATAGTTAAAAAAAAAAAAAAAAAGATAAGCCCCCAAAGATAGACATTTTATTTGGGAATGGTAACATTAGGATGTCCTATGTAGCAAAGTAAAAAGGAATGATGATAATGCAAGGTACAAGTAATACAAATCAGATTATATTTCAAATTCCATGTAGTGTCTGATTTATTAGAATTGAGTACACTAGAGAAAGTAATCCTGTTGGTTGGCATTAAAAGGGGAGTTGTTTGATTTCATACAAGTTTGGATTCTTTCAGATTTAAAGGAAAAAAGGTGGCTTTTGCAGCACCTTGCACTCTATAGGTAAGAGGTTGGATCAGAGCATCAGCTTTGACAATGCAACATTTCACAAGAAGTAAAATTCCAAACTACTGCTCAAGGATATCTTGAGATATGACATTCATTGGAGAACCAAAATGCTTTAATACCAAATGTGTCACAGAACAAGAACTTCCCTCAAATTGCATGATTTCTTAATTTCCTAATTTCAGCGGGAGGGGTATTCCTAGGTATGTGGAGATTCTGCTTGGAGGGGCAGGAGATACCTAGCAGCTAACTGTTGTTCTGAGCTGGATGTCACATGCCAATCAACCAATCAAGCCACTGATTTTTTGGAAGCACTGAAAGAATTGCTTCATTTTCGATGGAAATGTCATTTTAGTTTTATTTCCCAGGCTTCCACTCTATGACAGAAAATTCTACCTCAGCCTCCAGCATCACTCGACCTTTACAGACCAGCTCTCTGCCATATTGGTTGCACTTCCTACAGATTAGGGGAAAAAAAAAGTGGAAACCTTGCTAGAGGCAGGGTTCAGGGACTTGTTGGTAAAGGAAGTCTCTTGTTCACTCTGCCTTAGGGGGAACCTTCTAGTTAGTAAATGATGTGGGAATGTCTTTCTGTATGCTGTAAATATCAATCTTTAAATAAAGGAGCTGTTTTGGTCCATGACAGGCACCATAGAAAAGGAAGGTAGGAAATCAGAATAGGTAGGAAAGGAAGTGGGGAGTCAGAGACACAGATTGAGTCAGCTGCCCAAAAGAAGAAACACGTAAGAAACACAGGCGAGCCACGGGCCGCGTGGCAGACAGATTAATGGAAATGGGTTGAGTTAGGATGAGAAGCTAGCAATGTATCTGAGCCATAGGCCAAGCAGAATTAAGTTAATATAAGTATCTGAATCATTTTGGGGGGAACTAAGCAGCAGCGGGCAGCTAAGGAGTCTGGGGCAGCAGGTCTGTGGGTCTGGACCTCTGGCTGGCCAGGGCTAGAAAACCTCATTGTAACAAATAAACAAGTATGCTTCTGGAGATCCCTGTTGTTTGAATGGCCATTTTTGACATCTATTCACTAGACCCTCAGAGTATCTCTTTAGATGCGGACATAAACCAACTGAATGATAGCCTTGAATTGTCCCATGGTAACCAGGACAGATGATGCATTGCATAAAAGCCCTGCTGCCTCCTCTAAGGAACCCCTTTGTTTCCAAGAACATTTGAAAGCCAGTGCTGGTCAGTTTCAGTTGACCATAGGATGAAGCCTCAGCCTGAATTATATTGTTCCCAGAACCTAACATTCAGTCTTTCTCTCCCCAAATCCTTCTATTTTGATGGCCATGTTGCTGATCCCTGTGTGTATATTGAGATCCATTAATATGGGTGGTTGTTTATATCACGTTTAATATTATAAAGACACAAAACTGTATGTACCAAATGTTCACTTAGTACAAACAAAGAGCTAATATGTTGAAAAACAAAACCACAATGTGCCGATATGTTACCAAATTTTCAGAATGTTAAAGACAATCAGAATGAGAAACCAATTGATGCCACACAGTGATTCTATAGTTTGAGCAACATCAACCCAATTTATTCCTATCAGTCCATAGCAATGTCAGGAAATGTGGAGCTCTCATGTGGTGACAATCACCACAGGCTTTGCCAAGAGGGCTGTATCACACAACAGACTCCAGAACAACACATGGGCCAGGGCAAAGGGTCCTTGGAAAAAGAAACTCCAAGTAGTTTGGATAGAATTCTTATTACCTGTTTTCTGTGTTTAATTTCTCTTTTGCATTTATTTATTTATTTATTTGTTTGTTTGTTTGTTTGTTTATGTTATGTGTACACACAAGCCAAGAGGTCTGTTACATCCGTCCACTACCTGAGTTGTGAGGATGGAAATCAGGGCATCAGGTTTGGTAGCAAGCTGCCTTTGCCACCGATCCACCTATCTCATCCAATGGCATTATTGGTTCTTCTGTGGTTAAAATAGCAGATGGATCGTGGAGCCCTGACTCCCATCTCAAGACCATTGCTTTATGAACTTTGAAAAAATTCTCAAACATTTCTTACGCCACAGTTCCTCGCATTTGGAAGAGTTGTAAAACAACTACCTCGTCGGGAAGATTAATGGGAAATCTATTCAAAACACACATTTGCCAGCTTTGCTCTCTCTTCTTTCTCTTTTTCTCATCATTATGCTGCCAAGTGAAGGGAACAAATCCCCATTGTCCTAGTTTTGGGGGCTGTGCTGCTAATTTTATGTCAACTTGACTCAAACTAGAGTCATTTGGGAAATGGAAACCTCAACTGAGAAAGTGTCCCCATCAAGACGGCCTAAGAAAAAGCCTTAAAAAGAAAGTAGGCTGAAAAAAATAATAAAGTAAGCTGAGCAAGCCATGATGAGGAGCGTGCCCGTAAGCTGCACTCCTCCATGGCCTCTGCGTCAGCTCCTGCCTCAGGTGCCTGCCCTGTTTAAATTCCTGCTCTGACTTCCAATAGTGATAGACTATGATGCAGAAGCAGATGTGAAGTAACCCTTTCTTCCCAGAGCTGCTTTTGCTATGTTGTTTGACCACAGTCACAGAAACCCTAACTAAGACAATTTCCATTGGAATAAAATATCTAGACAAAAACGCACCTTATGGGAAGAAAAGGCTTTATTTCTCTCACTGTTCTAGGATTTAGACCATCATTGAGGGGAAGCCGATGTAAACACTTGATGCACAGTCAATATCAGAGAGAAACAAATGCTTAGATGATGTTTGTTTATATGTAGCTTTTTTCTGTCCTATATAGTTCAGGACCCTCTGCCTGGGAAACTGCTGCACAGAATGAAATGATCCCTCTATATCATAAAAAAGTAAAGAGAATCACCCTCAGAAGTGCTCCCAGAGAAATCTGATAAAGACAATTACTCAAGCAAGACTCTCTTCCAAGGTGTTCTGGGCTGTATAAAGTCAACATTTAAGATTAACCTTTGTACCAATTAGTATAAGAGTTCTGGTATAAAACAGACTTGGCACTCTTAGTTCGTGGATGACCTACGTTGGTTTGAAATCCTCAATCTGGATAACAGAAGTATTTGGAAGTGTGAGAAAACAGTACTTAAGCAACTGTGGGAATGTAGAATCCCGAAGCATGCTAGCGGCTTTTAGCAGAATCTTGAAATTTCTTCAAATGCATACTTGATCTCATGGGTACAGACTACAGTTTCTAGCCTTGGTCACTCCTTCTTAATATGCCCTGTAGTCAGTAATGTAACTTTATAAAGGAAGTACAATCCCAGCATAGTCTGAGTCCACCGGGATCTCTTCAATCACCTCCTCGAGTCCCTTCTCATTCCTGTTAGTAGAGCTGTCTTTCAGCCCTTCATAAGATCTTCATATCGCCCACACCCCCTTCTCTACCCTCCTCATACACTCACTCCCCCAGCAGTTGCTTTTAAGAAATGGCTACTTGAGACTATCCAGTGTCTGGTAGAGCCTTCCTCTTTTCAGCTATGACATTGTTCACAGAAGCCTATAGAAGAAACTTCTAGGCTCTTGCTCCCAAAAGATTATTATTAAAATTCTCAAGATTGCTCACTTCACTACAAAAACTAAGACTCCAGCTCTTGAGAAGCTGAAACTTTATGAGAACTAGGAAATACGCATCATCTCATTGCGCCCCTGAGTCATGTTCATTAAGTGCCATTGCCTACCTCACCCAATCTTCTACCCTCCACGGACTTTCTCAGTCCCAAAGACTCACTGTCCCCTGCATGCCGACCCCATCACTGACTGTCCTTTCATCTCCCTTATCTAACGGAAACCTAGGTGTGCTTTTCTTTGTCAGCCTCCCAAGCCAGGGCCTTCTATTCCCCTCTCGTACACTCGAGACTACATATCTGAGAGTGCTATAAATTATTTTTGCTCATCTTGCTGCTTTGTGCTCTTGCTTTCTCTTCATATGTCACCAGACTAAGAAGTCATAAGTATCTATTGCATTCGCACTCACTTACTACCAATACAGGATGGCTTTCGTGTCACCTTGCTGGAAGATGTCATTATTAATGTAGATGACCCTCTAACACTTGATCCTTCAGTCCATTACATTCTCTCTTTTTCTGTAATCTTTTTCTCCACTCAATTCCAATGGTCATACTTTATGCTTTTATATTTATTAGAAAATGGCCTCCCAAATCCCAAGTCAGGCATCTGATATTGCTTTCGTTCTATTAAAAATTCCCTTGGACTACATCTTTCTCCTTCTTGTTGGGTCATTATATCCAATTTCAAAAATATTATAATATGATCCATCTTAAAATACTCCTCTATCTACACTCCCTACTCTAAGTTCAACTTTATCTTTGTTTACAGAATAGTAATGATGATTCCCAAACTTAAATTTCCAGATCTTGTCCATCATCTGAACTTCAGATCATGGTTTTCCCATTTACTTCACATTTCCACACGGATATTTGTAGAAAAACTTAGTATGTGCCACATTGAATTCCTCATTGTCTTATCTTACCCTCACTTAGCATTCTGTTTCTCAACAAATCGCACCCCCCTTAGCATACTTGCTCAGTCAAAAACCTACAAGCCTTCTGTGGTTCCTGTATTCCTTACACCTCTCAAATTTAATCCTAAAATAAAGGAACACCCTTACCACACAGCTTAAAACATCCACTGATATCAAGCTGAAATAAACAGAAGTTGCAGTGTTTCTTGGGTCTAGTAAGAGGAACCTATCCACACACCATCCACACCTTCCATTTGTAAATGAGTATATTACTAGGGCCTCATTCTCTGTACTTGCTATAGCTGTACTTATCACTTTCTCTTAATAGAAACAATGTTTAATTGGGGTTTTAATAGCTACATTTCCAGAATTTCTTCCTACTTAGTGTGAAGCAGTCATTGTCAAATGTTGTTTTTTTTTTTTCATCTTCCTAGATTTTAAATTTTGATTGTCTATACCTCAATATCCAGTCTCCACTTCTCACTTTGGTCTACAACTTCTTCCTGTACAAATGGGTCTATATTTGTTTCACTGTTACCCATAACTCACTGTAAATGGCTACAAAAATATTGACTTTGTTTGGTGAGTCTGTTTAGTCTTCAATTTATCCAGGCTGTTTCTTAACCACCTTAGCCATCCTGAGAGTTTCTCCAACGCAGATATCTTGGATGTCTTATCATATTGGCATATGTAAGGTACTCAGTGTGTGCTTGCAGAAGGGGCTGTGTAAATGCATACCAGAAACGACCGAGAAATGTCAAAGCAGAAAAGGGGACGGCTAGAAAAGATGTCGCTCCTACACATTTGTCATAGCATGGTTCACAGCATCAAGAGGTAATGTGTAGTAGCTATGAATTAGAAAAATAATGTGATTACTCATATGTGTAGACATATACAAACAATATTCCCATCATTGTAAGTACTAGCTAAAATATGGTCTAAACTATCTGAATAGTTTTTTTTCAATTCCCCTGTTAACCTCTCAACAGCTAAGAAGCAAATGAAAGGTTTCAATTCATCGCCACAGAAACAAAAAGCATGCAGTTTCCAGTTTAATTAACAAATAACTGTCAACTGGCTGCACGAAACTAGACATGTAGTTTCAAGTTCCTTGGAAAATATCTTCTTCTCACATAATAGGAAGGAACTGAATGAGATGAGATAATTTTTTTAAATTTCATTGTTCTAGTCTCATCTTCCACACAGACTATTTAATATGTGGCCAATGGTGCTCACACTGAAAATATTTTAAAATTGTATTCAACAAAATTACATGAGCAAGAAGAATAAGCCATTGTTCAAAGTGCTCATAAGTTTGGAAGGATTCAAATCTCAAGCAACAAAGTCAAGCCAGGAATCCCCTTCTGCTCTCACTTCTTATCCAAGTATCAAAGTCCCACAAACAAACTCTGGTAACGACGTCCAAATGATTCAGGAAAGTAGAGGCAGATCCTGGGGAAGAGTGTGTTCCATGAACACTCTGCTAAGAGGAACAGGCAGTCTGTGATGACTTATTCTGTGGGTGGCTTCCTCCCACCATGAAATATGTGAAGGTTGCTCACTCTTGCCATTTAGGAGCAAGCTGGATTTAAAGACAAGGCATTTGTGCCCCAGCTGGAACCTATTGTCAGACTCCCTGAACTTGGAGTTATCACCATTTGGTGGTAAAAATAAGCACAAGGTTATTAGTTGAGAAACCAGATACACTGATTCTTGGAGACCTGCACAGCTTCAAGACATGACACCAGACCTACTGCTTCACCCACTGCCAGCACTGTTCTAGTCACTCCCCAACTTTCAAGCTTTTTTTTTTCTTCCTCAGTAACTGCCTTTGCTTTTTCCTTGGTCTTCCTGTTGTCTTCTCCACATTGGCTTTGCCTTCTCCTGTCAAGGAGGAAAGAAAAGATGAGGGAACATCAGTGATGCTCGCATAGCCCATCTCCTATTCCAACCAACATCTCTGCAATCGAAGTGCCTTCAAGTGCATGAGACTCTGAAAGAAGAGAACTAAGGTTCTTCAGTGTGTTCTCTTGTTTAATCGTGTTGGCTGCAGGTCCTGCCGTAAGCAGTGCCCTTCTCTTCCCTAGACCTTGTCTCATTGGGCTAAAATAGAGCTTCTGTTTGAGCCCTTCTCTCCAATGTTCTCACAACAATTTGTGTAAAGCCCTCTTATACACCCACCACATTCAAGTGAAATAGGCCACCTCATGAATGCCTCACTCATCACATAAATGAATTAACGAGATTTCTCCTTGATCTATGGAACTTAGTCCAGGATACAAGTGATTGTAGATGATTAGCAATGACTGCTTAAAGAATGAAACCGTGATTATATCTGACCTTGGTTTCTGTGTTCTTAGTAAGTAGAAATTGTGACTTATTCATCTTTATAATGTCCATTATATCAGACACTGTACCACGTACTAGAAGTTATTCATAAAGTACATTGTAAAAGTAAGCCATTATAAGTAAATGAATTCAATAAGGACATTTACCAATTTCATTCAATTAAATATTTAAGTGTCTACTGTGTGCAGGACAACTTTAAGAAGCTTAAAGTTGATTATGAGAAATTATACCAATTAACTATAGAGAGAGATATAGGAGGATGTGCATCCTAATCGAAGCATAAAACCATTCTTCAAAGGCTATAAAAGAAATTCTTTTATGAATATATCAGGATTCTTTGGAAGGAGACATTTTGATTCTGGCCCTTCCAGATTGAGTGATAAATAGGGAAACTTTGCAGACACAGGCATTGAAATACTTACAAATAGTAGAATACATAGGCCATTAAAAAGTGGCTCATATGCTCTTTAGTATTAATGAATCAGATGCCATCTTATCTAATGATTATTATGCTTAAGTGACCCTTCAATTTGCCTCTGTTACATTTCCCTCCAGTGTATCTTTCCTGTTATCTTTTAAAATATGAGTCAACAAGGAACTCCCAATTTTACATATAATCTCCACAAAAAGCATGCAAGTAGCATCATTCTTGGTGAGGAATTTTTAACTGTCTCACTAAGATCAGGTAAAAAGCAAACACCTCTTCCTGCATCCTTTTCCAATGCTGTACTAGAAGTAAAATAGGTGATTAGAACAGAGTTTAGAAACAGCTACCACTGATCTTGAAGAAAAAAGGCGCACAACGATAGGAAAAGGAAAAGGTGGCCTTTCAATGGTGGGCACTAGAACAATAAAAGCCACATGCAAAACAAAGAACCTGGACATGATCTCACCATGCAGAAAAAAATGAAGCCACCGTGAAGCACAAGCCTAAATGTCACATAAAAAAAAACAAAAACAAAAAAAAACCTAACAGCACAGTTTGAGAGAGAAAGAAGTTATAAGTGAGATTTTGTTAAAATTATATATGTTGTTCTGTGTAAAAGACATTATCAAAAGACAGAAAGCAAGACAGACCAGAGAAAAATATGTGCAAAAGACATTATATCCGATAAAATACTATCATGAATGAGCAACACCCATTGAACCTTTATAACTAAATGAGTAGATTCAAAAAGTGACCAAAAGACCTTTTCAAGATATCAGGGAAGAGACATAGATGATAAATACAAATTGCAAAGGATGCTCCTTGCCATAAGTAATTGTCAAGAAAATACAGACCACACACAACATCTGTTAGAGTGGCCCAAGCACCTCAGAACGCTCACATGACTGAGTATGGACAAGGATGTAGAGCATCCAGAATACTCATTCACTACAGGCAGGTGTAAGAAATACTATAATCACTGTGGAAGACAGTCTGGCAGTTTCTTACATATGACCCAGCAATCACCCTCCTGTTGTTTACCAAGTAGGGTTGAAAACTTACACCCACACAAAAGCTTTCCCATGGGTGTTTATGTTGCCTTTACTCATAACTGATTAAATTTGGAGGAAAAAAAAAACCAGGATGTTCTTTCATCAGGAGATTGTAGTTTTGCTTGTTTGTATTTTACTCTTTTGGCTCTTTAGGGGCCTGTCACCCAGCTCCCAAATTAATACACACGGAAACTTATTGTTTCCTATAAATTGTACGCCTTGACTTGGTTTATTTCTAGCCAGCTTTTCTTAAATTAGTCCATTTATCTTTTGCCTCTGGGCTTTTGCCTTCCTCTGTATCTTTTCTTTACTTCTTTTTCTGTGTCTGGCTATGTAACCGGGTGGCTGGCTTCTGATGTCTTCCTCCCCGCCCCCTATTGCTCCTTGATCCTTCTTTCTTCCCAAATTTGTCCTCCTATTTATTCTCTCCACCTTCCAGGCCCCCTTAAGCTTTCTCCTGCCTTGCTATTGGCCATTCAACTCTTTATTAGACCAATCAGGTGTCTTAGGCAGGCAAAGTAACACAGCTTCACAGAGTTAAATAAATGCAACATAAAAGAACGTAACACATCTTCACATCATTAAACAAATGTCCCACAGCATAAAATAATGTGACGTATATTAGATTAATATTCCACGGCAAGAGGTGAATTAAGAACTAGGTGAATAGATACAAACTACCAAGCCATGAGAAGATATCAAGTAACTGTAAATGCACATGGTTAAACAAAACTGCAAAGCCATACTGCCTGAAACTGAATGTATGACTTTCCAGAGAGAAGAAAACAATAAATTCATATAAATAGCAATGATCATTAGGGGTTAGGGCAGAGAAACAGCGAATAAGAAAAGCAGAGATGATTTTTAGTGTAGTGAAAGGACTCTGTGTAATGTAGTAATGCTTTATGAATGGTGTTGTGCCTGTATTAATACCTATAGAATGGACGCAGGGCTTGAGTAATAATGTGAACTGTGAACCTTGGTTTATGGTGCTTTCTCAATGTGATTTCTTACCTATAAATTCCCAGCCCTTCTGAGGAATTCTGACAATGAGGAAGGCTATAAATAGAGAGATAGGGATGTTTGTGAACTCTGCTTTCTTTTGGAAAGCTTTACTTGTGAAGCTAAATCTTCTTTTAAAAAATAAAGTATATACATTATGTGCAGTATGTATATATATCATATATATCTGCCATCAACCTACCAACTTCTATCCTTTCTTACCCTGATCATAACCACTGAATTTCAAGGAACCAAGAGATAGGAGAAAATCTTATTTCTGGTAAATGATCATAAGAGACTGTAAGGGCATCACAATGTTTTCCTTCAAAGTTTATATTCAGAAAGCAAAGCATGCTCTAGAGAAAATGCACACGTGCAAAACCAGGCTGCTGGTGTGTTGTTGAGAAGATGCCTGGAGGAAGACAGGCAGATTTGGATAACCTTAAAGTTGCTTTCCAACTTTTAAATTCTGTCCGAAAAGACCCCATGATTCATTTTATAGACACAATCTTATGTGCAGGCTTGCTTCTTACCGTGGTTTATGACGTGATTTTACCTGCTCAGCCACAGACACTCATCAAAAGCAAAGGGAGGGGGGATGGAACAATAAGTTTTAGTTATACCAGTTCTAAAATCCTTGAACATTGCCCAGTGTTTTCATAAATGGTCATCAGAAGCTTCTGCCACCCAATAGCACATGTTCCGTTCCCAATATTCCTGAGGACCCAAGTTCTAATCATTGAACTCTAACAGGAAATTCAAAGCAGCTTTCCCTCACTGTCGCTGACTATAAATGGCAAAATATCAGAGAAATGGTAATAGATAGAAAACAGACCAAGGGTTTGTAGGTGCCTGGAAACGAGAAGACAAAAAGGACTGACATCACTTTTGCCAGCAGATAACTTGGTCTATATGGCCTTACACAGAAGAAGCAGCTATTAGACAAGCTTTTGTCCGGAATAAGAGTCCCTAGGATGGCACAAAATGTGATTTGAGATATAAAACTAACAGAGTATCCTAGGAAACAAAGGAGAAAGGGTTGTTTTATATGCAAAAGTGGTTTGGATGACTTCATATCATCTCTCTGTATACAACACACAAGGGAAGCTTTTGCATTTGATCTTTGATAAGATACTTTTGCTGTGAGACTTCAAAAGAAATATTGAACTTTGGCTTAAGTATTTTGCTCTTTGTTTTTAAGTAGTTTGTAAAATGTCATAAAATAATGTTGGTTTGTGTCAAATTATTTTCGCATGATAGCAAACCACTATTTTATGTTGTTATCACAGTAAATAGCATTTACTGGTTTTCTGAATGGTATATAAATATTCAACACTAAAATAAAATCAACTATATCATGATGCAGTATCAATTTATATATCCGCTGAATTTATTTTGCTTGGGTTTTTAGTTTTCTTATTAATGGGGGAGATTGTCCAGTATTTTTTCTTTCTTATAAAATTTTCACTAAATTTCAATACCAAAACCCATTGACCTAGTAAATTGTTTGAGAAATGCCTTTTTATTTATAGATGGGGCTGGAAGTATTGAATTATTTCTTAAATGTTTGCATTTACCAGTGAGGTATTCATTACCTTTAGAAGGCTTATAATTATAGGTTCCTTATTATTAATTATTTATTTTTGGGACAAGATCCCCTTACATAGCCCAATTTGGCTTCAAATTCTCGAGCCTCCTACCTTTACCTCTCTGGGATTTCAAGCATGAACCACCATGCTTGTCTATATTTCATTCATTGTTCACTACAGTTCAAATTTTCTATTAGTTTATCAGTTTTCATAAGGTGGGCTTTTCTAAGACTTTCCTTTGCTTTATATAATTTTTCAAGTGTATGGCAAAAAATGTTCATGTTATTATACCAAATTCTTATTGTAAGGATCACGGGTAATATTTAATGTTTTATTACAAATCTTGGAATGTGAGAATAATTACTGTTTTTATATGAAGAAGAATGTACAGAATGTGTTTAGAAATTAGGTACTTAAAATTTTTAAGATTATTCAGAGGCAGAATGAGTCATGTGTGTATGAGGGAGAGGCAGATTTGAAGAGGCAAGGGCAGTGAGGGGTAGGCCGATGCAGAACCTCTACTGCCTTTGCCACTCAGGGCAAGATGTCTGGCTCTGGGCTGCTGCTAAGGGCCATGACTTGGTTCATGACCCAGAGAAAAGCCGAGAGGATAGGACCACAGAGAGCGGATCATGCACCTCACCAGTTGAAGCTCTCAGGAGAGAGAACGCTACACATGACCTGGGCAGCACAATAGAGCAGACCTGAGGGTGTGAGAATGGGAGAGCACATTGGATCCCTCTCCTGTACAATGTGGAAGTATGGATGAGGGAAAGATGCTCTCCTCCCCTCACCCCTTGACAGTTGTAGCAGGTGAAGGAACTGACCAATGATTCACCAGGTGCAACACTCAGGAGACCCGGCCCTCTGCCTCCCAAGGGCAGCACAGTAGAGCTGACCCTGTGGGTGAGCCAGTTTTGAGGGCATGAGAGGAGCACAGCTGGTACCACCTCCCTCATCTGTAGTTTGGCAATGGAGATAAGGGAAACATGACCTCCCTTCTTGCCCCTACCGCCTCCACCTGGCAAGAAGCTGAGCCCTGT
This sequence comes from Phyllotis vaccarum, assembly GCA_033318265.1. Classification (NCBI taxonomy): domain Eukaryota; kingdom Metazoa; phylum Chordata; class Mammalia; order Rodentia; family Cricetidae; genus Phyllotis; species Phyllotis vaccarum. Next base: position 83,283,608 of record JARWLC010000014.1, on the reverse strand, counting down.
ACCAGGTTCAACACCAGGGAAAGTAAATGCTGCATCCTATCTGGTAGCAAAATGGAGCTGACCATGTTGATAAGGCCACAGGTGAGCCAATCCTGAGAACACAAATGTGGGAGATCTAAAACACCCTCACATCTGCCATTTGGAGGCATAGGTAGAAGAGAGATAGCCCATATGAAGTCCTTCAACATCTAAGACATGGGAGAGCTGTCCCTGTACCTTTCCTGGACAACACTATAGAGACAATACTGTTGGCAGAGGTGTGGGTGAGCCAGCCCTGAAGTAATGAGCAGGGGAGAGCTGTCCCCAGAACATCTGTATCATGGCAGCATGTTCAGGGGAGATTTGTCATCTGCCCTCCCCCACCTCCCAGTACTGTCCATTAACACCTGAGGCAGATAGAAAAGCTATCTGAGTCACAAGAGCAGGAAATTTATTCCTGCCTCTCATCAGCTGCAGCAACTCTGAACCAACAACATATTTTGAGGACAAGAAAGCTGGAGAAATGGCTACGCCCCCTCTTCATAGAAGCAAGAGATCAACTAAACAGGACAATGATGGAGAGCTCACCCTGGTGGTGAAGGCAGTAGAGAGCTGGAAGGCTGACCAAACCTGCAACTACCCAGGAACAGAACCAGGATTATGTATTGGTCTACCCAACATCCACCCCATCTGTGAGTTCCTAGAGCACAGAGGTAAAGGGGTGTGTGTGTGTGTGTGTGTGTGTGTGTGTGTGTGTGTGTGTGTGTGTGTGTGTGTGTGTGTGTAAAGGTTAGTCCTGTGGACCCAGGGATGAAAGATTTCCATAACACAGAGCACCAACAGGATGTTCAGGAATACTCCCAGAGAGGGACCAGCGTTAATAGTATAGCAAAGACCTGTGACTTCAAACCAGACCAATGATTCTTTGGGATGAATACCTGGATGTTAAAATCTGCGGATAAAGGGGTTTGCTGTGTGACTCACTGGATGGCGATGAAGCTTCCATTATGAGATTCTCTCTTTCTTCCTTTTTCTCCTCTGTTCTTTTCTTAAATTTTATTTCATTTTATGGGAGAGGGCAGATGGGTGAAGACATGATGTTAAAGGCACAAAAAATAAGAAGAAAGTTTAAAAATTGGAGGTTAATTATTGGAAAAGCAAAGATTACATTTGCGTATTTCAGCCATTTAAAGGTTAAAAACTAAAATGATGAAATTTCAACAGTTAAAAACAACAATCAATGTACATCGGAGTCAGAAAAGGTGGTTAAAGAGACGGGAAACATAAACTGGGGTCATGTAGGCCTTATAGAACTGTGAAAATGCTACAAATGTGTTACATTTACATTGGACACAATAGACAAACTATGGTGGAATGTTCTGAAAGTACAGCTGGTTATACTTAGAGGAAAAGGATTTAGGAAAAAAAGAACAATAAAGAATGACTAAAATGAAGAAAGATATACCCCTGGAGAAATGCTTTTAAAATGCAGCTATATCAATATTAATTTAAAACAAAATTGAACTCTAGGTAAAAGGAATTAACTTGACAGATACACACATCACTTTGTAAGATATAATTACGTGTTGCATAGCAACAGAGAGCATCTTAGAAAGCTTTATTAGGTGGCTTTTGCCTAGGTGTGAACAACAGAGTGTACACATACAAATTGCAACAGCCATGACATCAGTACTGTGTTGTTTTATGGGTCACTGATATACATTCTCTCCATTAGGCCAACATGTCATTGTGTAGCATGTGACTATATTAATATTGTAGAAAGATAAATTATGGACACTTGTACCTAGTATATAACTTCTGAAAATATAAAGCAAATCAGAAGATGTGATTAAAGTAGATATTGAACAGAAAATTGTACTAATTATTGTATTAATTAATATTAATATAATTAATAAAATTCACACCACCTTCTCAGAACTGATAGATTATGGAGAGAGACAGATAAATATATAGTGAATGAGCATACTTAATAGTATTTTGTAGAAATATAGCTCAACACCTACTTGTAATCATAGCATCGCATCAGGTTGGAACACAAAGTCCCCATTTGAGGCTCTTCGTCTTGTAGAGGGAAGAAATTAAAAATAGACCCAAGGTTTGGGGAGATATCTCATTTGCTTGCCTTACAAGGACAAAAGGAACGTATATATATTAAATATATATACATATATTTAAAGGAAAGTGGTACAATTTTACTCCAGCCCCAGAAAGGTAGAAACGGGCAGATCTCTGTTACTGACTAGCCTACCAGTCCCATCTTTGTGGTGAATTCTGGTCCAGAGAGAGATCCCATGGTAAACAGAAGGTGGGAAGAACCTGAGGAAGAGCAGCTGAGGCTGTTCTCTGGCTGCAACACACATGCACACCTACTTACTCACACACATACACGCATGCACACCTACTCACTCACACACATACACACATGCATACAGACACACATATACATACACATCTGCACGGATGTTAACAAGCACATCATATTCATATACATCCACAAAGAAAGATTAAAAAAAAAAAAAAAGCTAAAATGGACTTAGGAAATTTTAAGAATTTTACTTTAGTTTGAGAGGAAAAAAGGTCTAAAACTAACCGGGCTGAGATGTAAGAGACCTCAGCAGTTTCTGGGAGGAAATGGCAGAGAGAAGGGAGAGGCAGGGCATCATGATTTTAAGTTAATGGCCAAGAAAGCCGGTAAAGCCAGCCCTTTGCTTTCTTTCTCTCTGAGTAGCGTTTCCTCGCAAAAGAATGAACATTAATACTCCCCCGTGGCACGTTATCAGTCAGCAATCATGTACCAGCCCAGAATTAATCTAAAACTATGAAGAAGAAATATCAGGTTAATGTTAAAAACAAACTATTCAGTAAATTATCTTGGAATAAGAAGATATTGATTTGGGAGAAAATAATTATTTAAATCCCTACTCCATACAGTTGACGAAAATAAATTCCAAGTGAAATTCTAAGATAAGAGGCAGCAGATAGACAGTTGAACAAAACTATGAGAAACATAGAAAGGTATTATTATGACTTAGAGAACAAAAGCCCTGCTTAATCAGGATGAAAATGAGAAACCATTTAGAGCAAAAGATAATTAAATTTGTCTATATCAAAATGCAAATGTCAACAGTGAGATGCTATATGGACAAGAAAGAGCAGCAAGAAAGCTGTAGAAGTAGAAAGATGAACAACCAGAGTGGAGGCAAAGGGGGTAAATGTGGACCCAAAGGTCAAAAGCTGCCAATGTCTCTGCTTGGTGGCTGTTTTCTATGCAAGTTAAAAGGTCAGCTCTCCCATTGCCCCAGAAGTTTGGATCTGCTGCAGTCTCCACTATGAAAAAAAAAAAAAAAATCCCCAAAGAAAGACTCTCCATACTGCCCTAAGTAGGAGGCTGTGTTGGGTGGTTTTGTGTCAACTCAGCACATGCTAAAGTCACCTGAGAGGAGGGAACCTCAGTTAAGAAAATTCCTCTATAAGATCAGGCTGTAGCATGACTGTAGGGCATTTTCTTAATTAGTAATTGATATAGGAGCGTACAGTCCATTGCGGGTGTGGACCACCTCACCCCGTAGAGTTGGTGGTCCTGGGTTCTAAACTGAAGCAGGCTGAGCAAGTCATAAAAAGCAAACCAGTAAGCAGCTCCCCTCCGCGGCCTCTGAATCAGCCCTGCCTCTAGGTTCCTGCTCTTTTTGAGTTACTGTCCTGATCTTCTTCAGTGTGATATGGACGTGTAAGGCAAATAAACTTTTTCCTCCCCACCTCCCTTTGGTCATGGTGCTTTATCTTAGCAATAATAGCCCTAACCAAGCCAGGCTATACCTGGGGGAAAGCTCAGGAGAGACTTGCAGTCTCTCTATGTTCAGGCATGCAGATTCTGTTGGAAGACTCTTGATGTGGCATGACAAATCAGAGAAATGCCTTCAACTTTCCAAGGTACACACTGAGTAAGAGCCAGAAGCTACTAATATCCAGACAAAGAGGCAGGAGAAGTACCTCTGCTAATGAATAAAGGATGTTCCATGCTGGAGATAAAACTTTGATAAGCCACATAGACATCTCAAGTCCAAGCTTGGCTCAAGGAAGAGTCACATTTAAAGCCAGTGGAGCTGAAACCAGAAGTAACAGCAAATCCTTGGTGGAGGAGAAAGCCAGTATTACTCTCCACAGGTAGAGCAAATGAGATTATCAGAGACTGTAAAATTTAAAATAAACATACTGACGTTCCCCTTTTCATGTATGTTTTCCTTAAGGAAGCCAATTCATAACTTCCATGGGAAAGCCTAATGAATAATATCCAAAAAAACATAGTCTGAAGTCCCCATATATATATATATATATATATATATATAAAGAGATAATATATATAAATATATATCTTGCCCTCCCTCCCTTCTTCCCTCTCCACCTCTCTAGCCCCATTTCTCTCTCCATCTTTCTCTTTTCCCCTTCCCCCTCTCTCTCTCCCATCTCCATCTCTCCACATTTCCCATTATTCCCGGTTCTCTCTTTCTCTCTCTCTCCGGTTTCAAGAGTTGGGTGAACTTCATGTTACCTCTAGACATATTTCCTGAGTATATCCCATGATCAAGTCCCAGATATTTTGGGATGTTCATGGGAGACATATGACATGTTTTGTATTGACAAACATTGACAAACAAGATGCTAATTTTTTTTTGTATATTACTTTCTTCTTTCCAAATACATTTCAACTTTCCTGAGCTGCTTTCACAGGGCATCCAGGACAATCTTCTGACTAGTAAATTCAGAATTCCCTTGTTCTGATATTTAGGGCAATGTTTCCCAGTTTTTTGGATGTGCAAATCCTATCTGTGCTCTACTTCCTTGAGCTCTTTAGAGTTCTAGAGGAGCAAAGCACTCTAGTGGATGTACATGTTTAACATGTGAGCACAGTGAGACAAGGATCAATGAACTCTGAACTGCTCTGATATTTGATGTTTGCTCCCCATCATAATTCCAACATGACATCCTTTCCTGCATGTGGTACTAAGGCAATGACAAGTGGGGGACTTCTCAGTAGAACTTTTATGAGATGCTTATGTTCTTTTAATTTCTCACAGCCTTCTTCAGTTCTTAGCTCCCTGGTTCAGTCATTAAACATAGAGTAGTCAGTTACATTTGAAGTTTGGGTGCAAAGAGAGCAACCAAAACCCCAAACCACACAATTAATAGCATTAGTGTGGTCAGTGGAACCTTTGGGACAGACTTCAACAAATCCAACAATGAAATAAAAGTCATAAACCCAAGAGTCAAATATAACTAAGACTCCTTCATTTTATCTGATAAAACGTTCCTGAATAAACTTTCTCTGCTCTGTCAAGATTTTCACTTCCATAACATGCTGTGTGCGCATACCCATGCATGGGCAGAATACTCTCTCTCTCTCCCCCACCACATGTCTATAGTAGTACATCAAACTTGCTCTTTATGCTTAATAAATTAATTGATCAATTAAAAATGAAAATAATCAGTGAAAAAAAAAGTCACAAAGATCCTAATAGGCAAATGAACATAGCATCATTTCTGTATAGCTCCTTGAACACACCCCTGGAAACAGTATTGAGGCCCTAAGGTTTACAACCTAGTAAGTTTGAGCCTAGAGCACTAGACCTTTCCATGTTAACAGTGGTCACCCAGGCAGTGGAGCATGAAGGCATGCAGGCCTGAATCCCTGACAATGGATCTCTTTACTTACTGCTAATGGCTTTATTCCTGAAAGTCACCCAGTCACCCAGCTGCATGTAAAGAATCTCAGGACAAGCTTGAGCTGCCCTCTCATTCTAGTGGAGATGAAAAGAGAGCATAGCTCTGCCATCTCCCCACAGGCTAGAATAACACAATTTATAAGACTTACTGTAGCAGATAAAGGAGGCTCAGCAGAGAAGTGAGCTTGAAGCTGGCTGTAGCCGCTCTGATAATGTGGAGGTCTTGGTGCTTTCTGTTTCCTGTCTTCGCCATCACTAAGATGGAAAAATCCTGGTGACCAAAGTGACCCAGGTTTCTATCTGCTCCTATTTAAAAGCTGGTCATTATAAAAGCCCGGGGTGATCTGCTTGCCAAAAGTCATCATCAAGTTCAAGATGAAAACCCAAAATAATTCATTCCCTCTCCCTTTCTCTCTACAAGAAAAAGTAAAGTAGCAGAAAATACAAATGGCAGGAGTTATTAGACATAAATCCTGGGCTGTGAGGAAGAGTGTGGGGGAATTATAAAATGGCTCTGTTTTCTTTTTATTTCTATGAAACTGTCTTCAATGCTCTTTGACGCAATGGCTGTGGCACCTTTTCTGAATGCAGTGTTGGACAGCACTTTCTTGAGGAAGGCAAAAAACTTGTAATCATTTGGTTACCATGGTTATGGTACTGCCTGTTACCAATCCAGTGATTTGAATTGCAAATCATCACTGGAAACAAGGACAGTGGGACTTGGTATTCAAGTCTGAGAGATTCAATACATAGAAACAGCAATTGGAAAGTTCCAAGGGAATTAAGCATAAACAGACACACTGCTCCAGTCTGGGAAAAGTGACCAAACTAAGAGGACATCCCAAGGCCTCCCACTGTCCGTGAGACTTCAGTGTGTGTGACACACTTAAGTAAGTTGAGATGTCAACTGTTTAAAGGCTGTGATTAAAAAAATAAAATAAAAATAAAAAGTAAAGCCAAAGTGATAATATAGTTGCTTAGTGGTTAAGGGCATGCTCGATTGAAAGTCTGCATGAAGCAGCCTGGAAATTTCATTTTCTAATGTTGGTCCTGAAAAAGAGCAGGAGTCATACAAGGAAGTAGAAGGGGTAAGATCCAAAATCAGAGGTTATCCAGTTCCCTGGAGCCCAGGGAAAAGTGGGAAACAGGAAGCCTGGCAGTGATCCCACGCATTCCCAGATTCCCAGTCAGTAAATTATTCTCATTATTTTGACCTCCTGGGATTTACTTTGTAATTCCATACTCAGGTGGCAAGGTTAAGGAAATGAGACCTCAGAAGCTCAGAAGTTTGAGAGTGTCACAAAATGGAATTTGGGGATGTAGCACAGTTAGTCTAAGGTAATTGAAACTTGACAGAGAGCTTCTCTTACATAATGGTTCTACCACAAATGAATTGTCCTGGGAAATTAGGGTAAAGGAAGAATCAGTATTAATAGATCCTAATTTGCTAAGATCACATACCTCATATATTTGTCTGGGAGAGACTTCTAAGGAGTATGAAAAACTAAGCATTTTCCATTTCTTCTGCACGGAGAGCAGGAGAAAAGGAGGGTGGTGATTAGAGATAGCAACAGCGTGTGCATAAGTCTATACAGTCCAGCTGAAGCCTTGCAAGAATCAATAATGGAAAATCAAGTAACCGAGTCCTAGAAAGAAAGCACACCATGCACCTCATATGCCAGTAAGAGTTTGAACTTAATTGGAAGGCAGTTGGAAATGACCTGATTAGAGTCCCATCCTAAAAGTGTTTTATTGATGGCATATGGAGAATGGAGTGATTGGAATCGACAAGACTGGAGGCAGGAAGCTGGAGAGCAGGTAACCCATACCAGTGACAGAGCAGTCACATGAGAAGTGAGTCACTTTATCATTCCGTGGAAGGAAAAGGCAGCAGGTCTTATTTTGATCCTTTACGTAGTGGAAGCAATAGCAGAACAAGAACAAACCACTGTTCTCAGGTTTCTAACATAAGTAAATGCTTCTATTTATCTATTCGTCATTAGAGAGGTTATCAGACATTCAGGAAAGGATCTGAAGAGTTTTGTTATGTGAATGTCAGGTTTGGGTTTCTTTTCGAGTTACCAAGGAGTAAAAAAGAGAGATAGTCTAGATATGAATGTCTGAAGTTAAGTAACGAAATCTTGTCTGTCCTGTATGTTCAGCCACATAAATAAAGTCAGGTAAATAAGTAAGTTTACTTTTTAAAGGAGATGCCAGTCCAGGAATAACAAATGAGGCGAGGTTAGAATATCAAAGCCGAACTGTAAACTCTGAAGATCTGGGACTGCTCATCTGCACAATGGTAACCCATGCTGTTACCATCCAGTGACTGACAAGTCTAGAGGGAACCCAGTAGTGTTCCTGAGCCCTTTTGCTTTCAGGCTGCCAATGAGAAACATGCAGATCTAGGAGAGCATAGAAGCTGCTTGGAAAACAGATCATTGAGAATTTTCATTCAATGATTCCCCAAACCATAGTGTGCACATGAAGTTCCAATTCTTTGTAGGATTGACAACATGGATTGGCCGGGTCTGTAAATCTACTCTAGATGACATTTCAAAACCATTGTTTCTGATTGCTTGCCTCTTCTCCTACATGGGTTCTGACCCGTGTCTTGACACTGTTCTTTTATGTCCACCGTTCCCCTTACAATTACATAATACCACAATTAAGCCGGAGAGTTGTGCTTCTGGTCCCACTGCTACCTGGAAAACCTTTCTGCTGAGGTACTTGGGGGTACTGATGGTGCAATAAAGTGGTTAGTGCTCCAGACAAGATTCTGGGCTGGGAGAAAAGTTCACTTCCCTATCACCGTTATCAGATAAAATTCTTTACAAAAACAAAATAAAGTGGTTCTTACTTTTATTTTGCAAAGTTATAATGTCAAAACCGCATCAGAAGAACTTCTGTTTCCATTTCAATGGAAAAGATAGCAATGAGATGATAGTTACTATCATCATTTATTAATCTCTTACGCCAGGACCCACGCTGGAAGCTTATGTTATTATTTTATTTGATCCGCCCAACAAATCTAGGTGAAAGTTATTATTGTATCATTTTATTGATGAAGAAACTGAGGGTCACATATGTTAAACAGTTTATCCAAAGTCACCCTGTGAGTTGTGGGCTAAACATACCTGATCCTAATCTGCTCTGTTCTAGTTTGCTTTCTGTTGATGTGAAACACTGATGAAAGGCAGCTTAGTAAAGAGAGGGTTTACTGACTTATATTTTATACCATAGACACCAAGGCAGGAACTCAAAGCAATAGCCTAGAGGCAGGAACTGAAGCAGGAACCGTGAAGGAACGCCGCCTACTGGTCCTCTCCCCTTGGTTTGCTCAGATTGTTTCCTTGTAGCAGCCGTTACTCACCTGCCATTGGTTGTCACTGCTCACAGGGGCTGGGCCCTTCTATATCAACAACTAGTCAAGAAATAGCCCCCTCTGACATTCCACAGGCCAATCTGATGGAGGAACTGAGGTTCCCTCTTCCCGGGGGACATTATCTTGTGTCACATTGACAAAAAAACTAACCACATAAGCATAGGCTGCTGGACGCCCAAATCCATGGGTGGAATTCAGAAAGTAGAGTTTTAGTTTTAGATAATAGTCGCAATGCAGAAAAGTCTACTGCTCAATAAGCCTGGGGATATTTCCATTTTCCACTACATTTAAACAGGAAGGATATGTAGGTAGCTGAATTTTACATAAATCAATAGGTTAGAGGAATACATTCCTTCTGTCCTTTTTCATACAAAAAGACAAAAGCTTGAAACGCTGAAACAGACTCAGCAAATCAGAAACTTACTTGGAAACAATCTCCTTGGACAATACAATTAGACAGTGACTGAAACTGATTATTGGTTAGCAAGCCACAAGACTGAAAAGGAAGGCAATTCTTTCTAACTAATCCTTAGAAGATAATATGGTAAGTGTAGCTGCAAAGTGCCCATCATCAGCCTGACTGGTCCCAACAGCTCTGGGTTTCACTATCTGGACTTTAAGACAGTGTTTAATTTTAGGAAGACATTTAACAACACTGTATACGGTCCTCCCATAGACGTGCTCAATAAATATTTCATATTTATTCTCATCACAATAAGCTTTACAAGACAATTCCATTTTTTTATAGTAAATCAAATGCTGCCTCCCATGAAGTGAGAAACAACTTAATCATTCTTCATTTGAATGTCCCAGAGAACTTTATATTGCGTGCTTACTGTTACACCATTGAGTCTCAACTGGAACTGGCTTTTCCCCAAGAGGACTTTTGCCAATGGTTGGAGAACACTTTTACTGTCACAATGGAAAGTCTAATATTTTTGGTGTCTAGAGGACAGAGGCAATGAACAGCAGAACACCCCACATAGACCTTCTGAACACCAAACACTTTGGATTGAGCAGAACTGAAGACAAGACGTGATCCAGACGTTGGTGGTAGTCTAGACAAAATAAGACCAGATATCTCAGGACTTAGTGCCACGGAGTTTAGGCTCTGTCTAGCAGTGAGAGCTGAAGCGGGTCATAGAGTGAGCTGCAAACTCACTACGGAGCAGATATGCTTTTATTTACGTTCCCAGCACAGAATTGTTTTAAGGTTCAAAGCAATAACACAAGAAAAATTGCTTCTGAGCTTGATACAATCATTTTATGTGGTGTTAGATATATAATGGTAATGGTGATGGTAATTATGCAGTGAAAATGGATGCATAGTCCTGGAGCTTGTTGAGGAATCTGGCTTTCTAATCTGAACTTGAATATGATTCACTTTTATATCACCTCTACATGGTTTATCAAGTAGGATTGTGGGGCTAGCATTCTTCAAGGAGCTATGGGTATGAAAAATAATAGATATTTCCTGCAGTAAGACTGCCCTTGAAGAATGGAGATGAAGTCATAAAGAAAGAGTTATAATAGTATGTAAAAACAAGCTAACAGAAGATAGGTATAAAATGTTTTCAAAGCAAGTCAGTTCAGGACATATACAAATTTTATGGGCTGCATTATAACTAGCAACAAAAATTATTTCCTTTTCTACCTGGGGAAAATGTACATTCTTATGACTTAGATTAAACCCTTGGCAAAATATATTTAAAAAAAAAAACAGTAAGAAAATTGAAGTTGCCTTTTAACCATGGGTTTAAAAAAAAAAAAATCTTGCCTCATAGTAAAAAAACAAAACAACCTTCTAACCTTCAAACCAGGAATGGAATCACTAGCCATGGTCATGTATTGTTTGTCACTGTAAATAAGCTATAAAATATCTCTGAATGTAAATGAATGCTTTAGGAAATGTTTTCTAGAACACTCCAGGCACCTGGACAATATACTCATTTACTTGGCTCATAGGAAATAGTTGCTCCATAAATGTATGATAGATGGGATTAAATTGACTTTCCACAGTTCTGTCGGAAGTAGGTACTGGTTCTGCCTTCTTTACTATCAAACCTTCATGTCTGATTGGAAAGTCCATTTCACATGAACGGAAGGAATATATACAACATCTAACCGTTTTGGTTAGCAGCAGTATCAGGGTCATTAAATAGCTGCTTCCTTACTGACATGATATACTTCCCATGCTGCCTTTGGTCTTCCTTCCATGAACTCCCTGTGCTAGAGTGTATTCAGCGTTGCTAATTCTGTAGTTCTTTGGCATTTTGATTCAAAGGACTCCCCTGTGGTTCCAGAAGAACTAATAGCCTTACAAGTTATATCTATAGCAACAAAACATACATAATTAGTAGGAAACCTCCAAACAAGACTTGTATATTATCATCCAAGTATTTGGGAGGCTGGGGCAGAAGAATTTCAAATTTGAGGTTAGCCTAAGATAATATCTTGCCTATGATATCTAACCTTGACTGTCAACTTGACACACCCAGGGAGAAGAAACTTTAATTAAGGAATTGCCTCCATCAGCTGGCATATGGGGATGTCTGTGGGGATATTTTCTTGATTGCTAATTGATCTAGGAGAGATCAACTCACTGGATTCAGCATAATCCCTCAGTGGTGGGCTTAGCTTATAAGTTCAGAGCACATGATGCTCGTGCAGAGGACCTGGACTAGTTCCCAGCATCCATATAACAGCTGACAATGGTCTGTAACTTCAGTTACGGTAGATCCAGGCCTTATTCTGATCTCCACAATCACCAGGAATGCATGTGTTGCGTTTACATACATGCAAGCAAAACACTCATACATGTAAATAAAAATAAATGCTAGAGGTAGCAAGCCAGTACACCACATTTCCCCAAGACTCCTATTTTAATTTCAGACCCAGATTCATGCCTTGAGTTCCTGAGCTGCCTTTTCTCAGTGATGGATTGTGACCTGGATTTGCAAGGTGCTATTAACCATTTCTTCCTCGAGTTGCTTTTGGTCATGTTCTTTATCAAAGCACATCAACAAAACTAGAATGCTACCCCAAAACAAATCATAAACAACTAAGTAAACTAATAAGATTTCTGAAATCCTAATGAAGAATAGCTTATGAGTGGATTTTCCAGATTAATGTTAAATGTGAACCTGCTCCAAAACACTGAAGCTTCCTTATGGACCACCATTCAACCTCTATGTGCACCCTTACCATAATAGCCAGTTTTTTAGGGAGTTGACTAGACAGTTTGTTATGCAACATCTCTCTTTTGCCACTGTGTCAAAAGAATCAATTCAATTCATCTGAAATGCCAGAATCAATGCCTTGTATTCATTTTCTGGGCATCAGGCTCCCAGTCAAATTCATGAGTTTCAATTCTGTGCGCAGGAGTCAAAATGTCTGACTTTCTCCTGATTACTAGAAAGTCTTCTTCCTCTGAAGTCTTCCACAGCATCTACCTCTTCAGTCTTTTCATCTCAACTAACAAAGTGTGAGAGGCAAGGGGGGGGGAAGGACTAACCACAGGCACTGGGAGAGCGTAGGGTGCTATGCTATGTAGAGTTCTTTAGAGACAACATCTCATTTTAGATTTGCTTTACCCCCTAAATCTCTAGGAGTTTTCGTAGATAAAGAAATTGCATATTTAAATTAAAAGTATTTCCCCAAACCATGTAGGTGGTAGGTTTTAAACACAAATGTTTTTCAGTTCCAAACTTCTTATTTTTCTACTATAGAATTTCCTAATAAAAGTGGTCTTAGTTAGGGTTTCTACTGCTGTGATAAAGCACCATTACCAAAATCAATTTGTGGGGGAAAAGGTTTATTTGGTCAAACATCCACATTATAGTTCAGCATCCAAGGAAGTTAGGGCAGGAACCTAGAGGTAGAAACTGAAGCACATGAATACTCCTTACTGACTTGTTCCCATGGCCTGCTCAGTTGGCACTTTGATAGCACCCAGGGCTACTAGTCTGAAGATGGTACCACCATGAGTGAGCTTAGCCTTCCTGTGCCAATCATCAAGTCAAGAAAATGCACCACAACTTTGCCCACAATTATACAACTGCCAAGGACAATCTCTGCCCACCTGTCATTTCACCTTAGAAACTCTCACTCATTGTTTTAGTTACGGATAAAATGAGAAATCTGTGCTGGCCTCTCTAGCATTCTCTCTGGATCTAAGATTCAAGATTCTCCACTTGTGTTGATGAATTGGGCAACATTTCACAAAGGGGAACCTTGGGGAGATCTTGTGCCTTGTCCAACTACTCTCCCATCCCCTGGATGGTGATGGATATTCATATTTAGGAAATGTGTACTCTGTGGGAGTTGGTTTAGAAAGCCTTTTACATAGTTATGAATAACTGATGGTGCACAGTTAAATTTGTCCTTGCAGGTTTATAAAGTCTCAAACAAAGAAGCACAGCTCCAACTTAGATTAAATGCAAGCGTAACTACTCCTTTACCCTGATGCAACTGCTCTATCATTCTCTACACTGTGCAGAAAATGTCCTTTGTAGAGTGCAAATTACTGACTGTCTGTACTTCCATATCTTATTTTTTCTGTGGATCCTAAAATTAAGGAAGAATAACAGGAGAGCCCAATTTTTGAGCCCCGCATCTCAAACCCAATATTATGTCCTGATTCTTCCATCCCTCACTTCAGCCATTCCACTCTTGTTGTGGATGCTCTATGCTTGCAACATCAAGCTGACTTCTAAGTCTACTCAGTTTGTATTCACTTTCTGCTACCGAGATAAGAAACCAAGATGACTTTAATTGCTTAAAACATGAAATTATTTCATAGTTATAGAAATCAGAACAAATTAGTATAATGAGTTAAATCAAGGCCTTAGAATGGCTTTGTGGTAGTTTGAAATAAGATGGTCCCAACTGGCTTATATATTTGACACTAGGGAGTGTCACTCTTTGATAGAATTAGAAGGGTTAAGAGATGTGGCCTTATTGGAAGAAATGCATCACTGGGGGATGGCTTTGAGGTTTCAAAAGCTGATGCCAAACTTATAGTCTCGATCAGTCTCTCTCTCTCTCTCTCTCTCTCTCTCTCTCTCTCTCTCTCTCTCTCTCTCTCTCTCTCCCTCTCTCTCCTCTTTTCTTAGAAGCTGGAGAGAAATGCAATTCCTTCTGTTTCCAAGTTTTTTAAAAACTGTCCACAACCAAAACCTACTGAACAGTATCTTGAAGGTTGGGATGTTAGTCTTGATTGCAAACTTGATGAGGTTTAGAATCACCTAGGAACTATACCTTTGGATATGTCTGTGAGAGCATTTATAGAAAGGAACATAACAGACCTCAAAGTTGGTGTCACCTTCTATTGACCAGCCAGATATGGGAAGGTCTGAGGAAAAAGCAACCTGTACCTGCCTGCCTTTGCTACTCTGCCTGTATTAGCTGCCTGCTTCTACTGCCTTCTAGTCTGGATACTCTTGCTTCCCGGTGCTGCACTGTGAGGCTGAGAACACTGCATCACAAACTGAGAAGCTACTGTACTGGATTATCCCCTTTCCCGACATAAAGACTGAACTACCAGCTCCTACACACAGGGACACACACACAAACACACATACACACACACACACATTCACATGTACATACACACTCACACACACATGCATGCGCTCACACACACTTGCATACACACTCACACATACACATATGCACACACATGTCCACACACATGTACACACATGTGTGCACACATTCACACACATGCACCCATATACACACACACACATGCATGCACCCATATGCACACACACACATGCACACACACACTCACACACACATGTACATACACACACATGCACCCATATGCACACACACGCATGCACACACACACTCACACACACGTACACACACACACAAATGTCTTTATGACTGGGCTGTAGGGAAGCCCCTAGGGTGTTTTCTTAAGTAAGAACTGAGCTGGGAGGGCCCAGCTTAGTGTGCGTGATACCACTGCCAGGCTCATGGTCCTGAATTCTATAAGAAAGCAGGCTGAGCAAGTCAGGAGGACCAACTCAGTAACCAGCACCCCTCCAAGACCTTTCCATCACCTCCTACCTCCAAGTTCATGCCATGAATTTTTGTCCTGACTTACTTTGATTATGAACTGTAATATGCAAATGTAAACAAAAGAAACCCTTTCCTTTCCAACTGCTTCTGATCATGGTGATTAATCCCAGCAATAGTAACCCCAACTAAGACAATGCCATATGCTCATCTCTCATCTCTCAACAGACTAGACACTGCTAGTTTCACGGGTACCTCTGAGTAAAGTAACTTGGGTGCTAGACACATTTTCCACACATCACTATTTTGTCAGTTACATGTATAAACAGACATACAAGGCACTAATTATGGCTATCTGAGAACATGAGGCTTTAGTGTCCTCACAAATTTTGTTATTTCCATTAATGGCACAAACTTCAGTGAGACAGACTTAGATCCAAATTTTGACCTCATCATCTATTGCCTACACTCCTTAAAGAAACCTGTTATTTTTTTTTTTTTTAAATAATACCATCTCTGACTCAGCCTCAACTTTCTGTTCCCTTTATAGGATACCTTACCATCCCTGAGACCACTATGTGAGATGTGCTATGGTCACAAATAAATTTCATAGACTTAGAAAAATAAATAAGAAAATGAATAAGATCATAACCAGTTGAGTGCATTTTGTAAACACTGATTTGGATAGCTTTTCCGAGTGTGCATGCATTATATACTATAGCAATTCTCTTCTTGGAAAATATTTTTAAATTGATATCTCTCAGAATGTCTCTTTCTCTCTCCCCCACACTCTCTCTCTTTGTCTCTCTCTCTCTCTCTCTCTCTCTCTCTCTCTCTCTCTCTCTCTCTCTCTCTCTCTCTCAACTGACCATAAATTCCTCCAGTGTGATGCAGGTAATGGGATATGTTGATCATTAAAATGGATGGATTATTATGGACATTAAAATATGATAGTCATACTATAAACCAACTTCACTGATGATCACAGATGTAAACTGTCAAAAATAAATACTTGCAAATAGAATTTAAAAACACATTATGGAGATTATGAACCAGGATTAATTTTATTTCATTCTAAAGATTCAAGAATGGCCAACATATATAATTCAATAAACACAATATATCCCACAACAGAAATCTCCATATCATCTCAATAGATGCAGACAAGCCTCTTTTTGATCAACACTTATACCACTCATTGGAGTTCCTTGACTAAGGAACTGTTTTCTGAATGACACACTCAGCTCTGCTACATTCAAAGCCCACATACTAAAAATATTTCAACTAAAAGAATACCTTCTGATATAAAATAAACCAAGTAGAAGGATAACACCAGAAGCATTAACTTCAATGCAATAACAGGAGAAACACAAAATATTCAAGGCAACTTTAACTCCTCTAAGAACTACCAATCTTACAGTACTCCGATCTGGTGATTTTAAGTTGGGCAAAATCTAAGTGTGGTGGTCTGAATGAAAATGTTTGTTTCCCAGTTGGTGGACTGTTTAGGAATGATTAGGAGGTGTGGCCCTGTTAGAGAAGGTGTGGCTTTGGTAGAGGAGGTGTGTCACTGGGGACTGGCTTGGAGGTTTTAAAAGCTCACACCAGGCCCAATCCTGTTCTTTCTCTTCCTACTGTCTGTGGATTAGGATGTAAGCTCTTAGCTACTGTTCCAGCCCCTTGCTTGCCTGCCTGCTGTCCTGCTTCTTGCCATGATGAACATGCATTAACTCCCTGAACCTATAAACAAGCTTCCAACTAAATGCTCCTATTTATAAGTGCCTTTGTCATGGTGTCCCTTCACAGCAATAAAACAGTAACTAAGATACCCACACAAAGAACTCAAATAATCATTTTAAATATATTCAAAGACGTCAGAGAAAAGAATATTGTTTTTATTATTGTGGACACAGACAGCTGAATGAAAGAAGACTATGTAAGATATGAAAGAGGAATTTAACAAAGAGATGTGAATACTACAAAAGAACCTAAAACACTATACAGGGAAAAATGTAAGTTCAAAAAAAAAAGCTCTGTGGAAAACCCCTACAAGAGACCAGACCATGGAGAGGGAAGAACAACTGTGCTTGAAGACAAGATAGAGGAACAAAAACAGCCAACAGCCAACATGGGCACGGCCCTCTGCAAGGATTACATCATGGCTAACAGGCAGGAATCTAAGGAGGAGGAGAATGAGTGTTCTAAAGACAGAGAAACATTTTTAAAACGTTCATAACAGAAAATGTCCAAGAGTCAGGCAAAGGTGTATGTTTTGGGTCCATTTGTCAAAAGATAGAAGGCATAATTTTATCTCTGAGTGTGTTTTGTGCCAGTGTGTGATGCCCCTGCTACTGTGGTTCTCTTAGTGTAGTTTGAGATCAGCCTATCTTTTGACAAATGGGCAAACACATACATGGGAAGAAAGACAGTCTCTTCAACAAACGCTACAGGGAAAACTAGGGTGGAAGGATGAGCCAGATCCTAACATTCAGCACAAAACTCAACTCAAAGACCTTCATGTAAGGCCTAAAACTTTTAAACATCTACCAGAAGGAAAACATAATAGAAATATTTCAAAGTGCAGACATTGGCAAGTACTTTCTGGAAAGTTCTTCAATAGCTCA
Source organism: Phyllotis vaccarum (assembly GCA_033318265.1). Lineage (NCBI taxonomy): Eukaryota > Metazoa > Chordata > Mammalia > Rodentia > Cricetidae > Phyllotis > Phyllotis vaccarum. Next base: position 83,265,852 of record JARWLC010000014.1, on the reverse strand, counting down.
GGACATAACAGCAAAGGTTGACAATGTGATTGCATGCCATGTAAATGCTACTGTAGAGCAAATAAAACAGTTGGCAGAGTGAAAAGATGGCCTATAGAATTGGAGAATCTTTAGCAACTCCACATTGGGCAAGAAATGAATACCTAGAATCTATAAATGACCAAAAAACTAAAAATGGGAAAAAAAATCTTACCACAAATTATCTAATTAATAAATGAGCAAATGATTACTCTTAAAAGAAGAAATACAGGGCCTGAGATGGCTCAGTTTTGGTGAAAAATTGCCACACATGCTTGAGAATACAAGTTTTGAAGCCCAGTATCTCTCTTTATAAAAGATGGGCTGGAAAGTGAATGTCTACTATTACAGCATAGTCAGAGAGACCAGGGTGACAGGAGGAGCTTTGAAACCATCTGGCCAGCCAATCTGGCCAGTTAGAGAGCCAAAGTTTTAGTAAGAGATCTTGTCTTAAAAAATAAGGTTAGTAGAAACTTAGGAGGCCATACTATGTCAATCTTAGGCCTCCACACATGCGCAAATCCCATATAGGCACTCACACCTACACACTCAGGTGAATGCAAACATTCACCACCTACACACACTCATACACATGTACATACACATGGCCAATAAATATATGAAAATGTTTGATGTCCGTAACTATCAGGAAAATGCAAACTGGAACTCTGTGTCACCTCAGTTAGAGGGGGTGTCATGAAGAAAAAGCAAATGCTGGCAAAAATGCAGGAAAGAGGAACTTTACTTGGTGCTGGTAGGATTATAAACTATTAAAAACCACAATTGTGATCAATATGGATGGTCTCAAAAGCTGAAAATGGAAATGTTACATGATAGAGTTATACCGTCACTGGGTGTATAACTGAAGGATTCTAAGTCAGCGTACCACAGGGATACCCACATGTCCTTGCTTATTACAACACTATTTATAACAGCCAAGCTATGGTGCTAGATCAATGCCTAAAACTTAAATGGAGAAGGAATATGTGGCACATATACACAAGAGCTTTTGTTCAGCCATACAAAGGAATGGAATTATACTACTTTCAGAAAAAGAAATGGACAGAATTAGTTATCATCATGTTAAGCAAAATAAGTCAAACTCAGATAGACCAATTCTGCATACTTCTCTCATATATAGAATCTTGATTTAAATGTGTAGTTTGTGTGTGCTTGTATGTGTGTGTCTGTGCGTGTGTGTGTACACATGTGTGTGTATGATGTGTGTGGTATGTTTGTGTGTGTGTGTATGTGCGTGTGTGTGCTTGTATGTGTGTGTGTATATGTGCATGTATGTGCTTGTATGTGTGTGTATGTATGTGTGTGTGGTGTGTTTGTGTGTGTGTATGTGCATGTGTGTGCTTGTATGTGTGTGTATGTATATGTGCATGTGTGTGCTTGTATGTGTGTGTGAGTGTGTGGTGTGTGTATGTGTGTGTGTGTGTGTGCGCAGAAAGTAGACAAGAGAGTATGGGGAAAAAGAAGGAATCTAAAAGAAGAGGAAGAGGGAAAAAGAAGAGCAATAGGGGAGTAAGGAATGATGTCACATTTTCTCTCTTACGCAGGTTTTAGACTTTAATATGTGCACATATATAACATATGACATGAAATTAGAGAGGGGACTATGTGGTGTGGAAGAAGATGATTGTAGGGGGGTAAAGAAGTCAAGTGGGCAGGCAATCAAGACATAAAATGTGCAAAGTACCACGATATCCGTGTCACAAACAAGGAAACCCACCTTTCTTTATTCTTAATTTGAACATTAATAAGTGATAAATGTGTGATGTAGAAGAAAGGTGTTATCTCTAAGCTCTCAGCCCTACATCCTACCCAGCTCTATGGCCCGGATTCTCTGGAAAGTGTCCAGGATGCTGTGTGTTGCCTCCTGTTCCTCACTGTACCCCCCTCTCTTCCTTTAATAGTATACTTTAACTGGTAAAAGATTGATGTTTAATTATGAATCTAGTGACAAAGGTCTATTGAGAGTGATTTGAAACGCACAGCCCCTCAATTATGACAATGACTTCATCCACTCATACCACAAAATGGGTCAGCTTACCCTTCCCTCGGCTCTGGGTGATACTTGGTGTTGTTTCCTAGATCCTTGTTCCCATTCTCTCTTAACATTGTTCGTATGTAAGAATTATAGCAGGTTGGCTCACAGCAAACTTGTGAAAGATCAGAGTGTAGGTAAAGCTAAGTGAAGAGATTATACTGCGGCCTTGCCCTCAGCCATACAAAGCATCATCAAAGCTGCCACATTGTCCTTAGGAGTTTTCATTCCATCACATCCTGTATGTTTAAGCACACACATGCTTAAGTTTAGTGGCCATGTAGTGGTCCACTGCATCATCTCTGGTTTTTACTGATGCTTCGGAAAACAGAGAGCTTCATTCACTGTGTTTATAACATTATGATTTTTTTAGTTATTGGAAAGCAATGAAAAGGAATAAAAGTATCTCTACAATGGTTCTCTATGAAACCAAAGCAAAGCAAAAACAAACTTGTTTCTACATTTCTCACTCCACATTGTTGACTGTTTCTCTGTAATGTACACAGGTATATTCTACTGTTTGGTTGAAGCATTTAACTCCATTAATGTTTAACAAGTGTTTCATTAATTAGCAACCCATATTTATTATAGGTATATCAAAATATCACTCTAACAATTGTTCTAGAATAACATGTTCACAGACAAACAACACCAGTTGGAACCTAGAAATTGAGCTTTTTCTAATTTGGGGTGTGTGTGTGTATATGTATGTATGTCTGTGTTGTGGGTGTGTATTTGTCTGTGTTGTGTGTGTATTTGTGTTGTGTGTGCATTTGTCTGTTTTGTGTGTGTGTGTGTTGTATGTGTGTGTTGTGTGTGTCTGTGTTGTGTGTGTGTGTGTGTCTGTCTGCCTGTCTGTCTGTCCTATCTTGCTCCTCTGACACTCCCTCCATTTCTTCTTCTTCATGAAATCACCTGGCACTTATGTCCACACCATTTACCCATGAATCCTTAGTCCCTGCTACTCTAGTTGGTGTTTCTCCCAGTGAACTCTTCAACACCTTCGGCACCCACAGCACTGATGTCCTATTTGTTTCTAGCAACCCCATTTTGGTCAATTTCACCGACATTCCACATGAGCCTGTTATTAAGTTACAGCCCCACGAGTCACCACAAGCAGTGGAGGGCAACAGGAGAACCCAGATAGCCACAAGAACATGCCAGGTACGGTGGCTCACACTTAAAGCTGGCAAACACTCTTACCTTCCCTGTTGGAGTGGAGTTCTGGGGACAAGCAATGTTTCTCCAAAGCCACTGCTCACATGGGTCCCCTTCACAGCTGCTCACAAGTTCCCCCAAACCTGCTCATCAATCCCTAAGCTGCTCACCCCCTCCTGCTGCTCACTAACACCTCCTCCCCCCCTCCAGCCCCATCCACCTGCCACAAGCTCCTCTCTCAAACTGTCCTAGCCAGGGCAGTGCCTGGAGGAAGCAGTACAGCATTTGACTAATCCTGCATGATATTTTCATACTCCACGCCCATTTGTTCTAAGGAAAAAGTTGTTTTCCTGAGCTACCAGGGATACTCAAAAGAGGGGACCTGAACAGCATAGTCCTCTGAGAAGTGGATCTAACTGGAGAAGGCTCTTGGCATCTATGTGCCCTGAAGATACCTTGTACTTTACTTCATGCTGGACCCAAGACAGGGAAAGAGGATTCTGAAGATGAGAGAATCACTGGAGACTGCAGATTGGGGCACAAGGAATTCAGATTAGCTGTGAGATCTCACTGAAAGATGTTAAGGCCCGTAGAGTATAAATTTATTGGGGGGGGGCAGCTTTCTGAAAGATAATACCCTCAAAGCATTAGAGCTTTCCTGATTAATGGGATTGGGAGAGTTAAACTTTACTTGGACTGCCTGGAGAATGTTAGTGACAGAGAACACCATCTAAGACACCAGAATAAGATGGTGCATTTGGGAAAATTCTGAGGAATCTTTGTGGTGAAAATGAACTATAGGAAAGTCAAGTGTAGCATGGCGGCCAGAGAAGCAGGTAATGTTGTCTAGTGGGTTGACTTACAACTCAGAGATCCCACTTAGGAAAACATATTATTTTGAATTTTTTTTTAATATTTATTTATGTGTGGCTACGTGTCTGCGTAGTTGTATGTTACTGTGTGTAGGTTCCCATGGAGACTAGAAGAGAGTGGTGAATCTTCTGGAGCTGGAGTTACAGGTAATTGTGAGTCACCCAATGTGGATGTTAGGAACCGAACTTGGGTCCTTGGGAAGGGTAACAAGCTCTCTAAGTCACTGAGCTGTGTCTCCAGTCCCGCTAGTGTCCGCTCTTAGTAATGTTACATGCTGTTAGAAAAGAAAAGCTTCTAAGGAAATAATGTGTTTTGCTCATTCTTTTTGCTCAGATGGATGAGTGGGTTGGTTGACCATATAACCTAGCCGGGATGACATTACAGATTAGCAACTGCCAAAATCACAGAATATTAATGTTCATTAAACACCAAAGCTATCCTTGGCATATGTGAGCATTCTTTTGCTGTTCAGAAAAGTCATCTAGACTTTTCAGTTGCTGGGCCTGTCACCTGCAGGAATGTCACCCTGTGAAGGACCAACTGGGAAGGACTCAAACTTAAGGTTCCCTTACTGAAAACTTCCCACCCACGGCGGGCTGGAGAGACAGCTACTGAGTCAAGAGCATTCACTGCTCTTTCGGAGAACGAGGGCCACCAAGTACCCACATGGCAGCTCACAATCATCTATCTGGTCCATAACTTCAGTTCCCAGGCATCCAGCACCCTGCTCCAGCTGCATGAAAATTAGGTACGCACAACACTTAATACACACAAAACACGACAAATAAATTTTCTCTTAATTCACATGCATTTGGAATACTTTCACAGGTTCGTGTGCAGGGAAGCCTCCTGACAGATTGAATATGTCCAGTGCGATAACTCGTATCTATAAACAAATATCAGAATAATCCTCATTCCTCCACATGACCTAGCAAACATATGGTCTTGTGGTTGAAACTTGGCAAGTTAATTGTCATAAGAGCCCTGAACGGAAGGTGGAATGAATTGGTAATTTTATCCCTAGGTCAGACCTCTGCCCTTGGTATTTCCCTGTTCCCACAGAGGAGCAAAGGCTTGAAAATCAAGTGTTTGCTTCTGTGTCCTTTCTCCTGTTTCTCCCCTTGCTGGGATGTGTGCCCTTCGGTTGGCTTTCCAGCCTCAGCTAGCACTTCCCCTTTGTGTTATCTTGCTTGTAAAGACTTTCTCCGGTACCTGAGGCAGGAAAATTGCTTAGCTTTCTTCCCTCACCTGTGTTCAACATGTAAGAACCTAAGGCTCAAAAAGGCAGTATGCTTTGCCAAAAGCCATGTGGGGAGAATTCCAGCTCCTGATCGTGTCTCTCAGCTTGTGTCCTTTTGACAAGGTTACAGAACCTCCAGAATCCAAGACATGTCTGTGGTCAGTTTGCTATGCTTTGGAATGGTCCCTGTGCATACTCTCTCTCTCTCTGTCCATCTCCTTAACTCTACCAGTGCTCAAGTTATGATCTTTAAAATAACTTCTCACCCTCGACCTTGACCTTGTCCATGACCTTTCTTGCTCTGGAAAGAAAGAAAACCTGTTTTTTGCAGTTTCTGTGTCCTTTCTCTGTTCCGACTCACTTTTTTCCTCTCCTAGCAGTCTAAAGTTTCATCTCACTTCCAGATGGTCTCTGTCCTCACTTTGTCTGAATTATTCCCGTAAAGATTATAGACTTCTGCTGGGAAGGAGTATATGCCTTTAGTCCCAGCACTTGGGACGCAGAGGCAGACAGATTTCTGTGGGTATATTGGCCCCACATTTTTCTTTGGATTCCCATGAGATTGTCGGGGTCCCCATTCAGCAGGAAGTAGCCTAGAGAACGACGCCCACATTCCCAAAACATGGATTATGGATGTTTGTGTTTATTTACAGTGTTGTTTATAAGTTGTTATAGATAAGGGGGGGAAAGAATTTTAGAATTGGAGTTCCTTTTGTTTTAAAGAGAAAAGGGGATATGTAGGGGTATTGTGTTGTTTCATGGTAAATAATTGTCCCACCCACTGGTTTAATAAAAAGAGCTGATTGGCCAAAGGCAGGCAGGAAGTGTAGGCGGGGCTACCAGACTAAGAAAATCTCTGAGAGCAGAGTGCCAGAAGAGCACCAGAGAGAAGCCAGAGGAAGCCGAGGACAACTATGCTGCTCTAAAGAAAGGTACCGAGCCGCATGGCTGAACAAGAGGCATGGGTTAGATGAAGGGTAGAGAGCTAGCAAGTGATATGCCTGGGCCTGAGGCTGATCAGCCAAAAACTAATGAAAGCGGCTGTGTGTCTCTGTAGGACTGTGGGACTGCGGGTCTGCGGGTCTATGGACCTAGACCTTAAGGTTAGGCCGGAAAGTCCGGGCCAGAAACCTCATACTACAGATTTCTCTGAGTTTAGGCCAGTCTGATTTACAGAGTGAACTTCAGTCCAGCCAGGTATATATAGTGGAACCCTGTCTTAAAAGAAAAGACTTTAGTTTATGAAACAAGTGGTATCATATTCACTATCTGAACTTTCCAGCTACCCGCCAGAGAGGTAGAGCTGCTTAGTAATATAGGCTTAGATTTAGTTAGCCCTAAGAACATAAGCAAGAAACAGAAGTAGTCAATCCATTTTATACCCATAAAAGTGCAGCTAGACTCTAACACTTCTCGCTATTTCTCATCTAACATGTGACTACTCAAGATCAGGAGCCACAGGAGGCTGGAAGAGCTTCCTCAGATATAACCTAGGCCAGATAGGGAGCACAAAAATCTGAACACTTACCAGGAGAAAACCAAGGATATAGCTAATAACACGATGCAGGTTGACACATCTAAGGATCAAGATGAGTCCTGAGCAATGGGACGTCCATCTTGGAGGTAAAGGTAAAATGTGATGCTGTGGAAACCAGATGTTCTAACACAGAAATTTTGGCTTTTGTCTTAGGAATAATAACTAATGAGGCAGAACTGTATAGGTCAAAACCTTAACCAACCATGCCAATTGATGAATAACCACTTAAGACAACGAAGAAAGGAAAGGAAGCCTGGGGGGGGGGGCAGTGGCACACAAAGACCAGCAGAGTTTGCTTTAATAAAACCAAGGTTTCACAGGGCACCATATCCAGCCCCAGCTATCTCTGACATCAGACATACACATTGTACCTTCCAAAGATCCTACAATAACCAAATTCCCCCAGGTCGTCTGTTCTATCTGGCCTCATGAATTTGCATGAACTTTTCACTTGCCTTCCTGTTTGGCAGATTCCAGGTTAGCCCGTGGATTTGAAAAATGCCCAGAGTGGATAGTCTGTAAATCGGAGAGTTATATAGCCCACAGTTGTAGAGCCCAAAAGTCCAAATAATGTGGTATTATATCTAATAGGTCTCTCCTGGCTAAATCATCTTGTGTTGTATGGGATTAAAGTTTGGGAGCACGGGAGAAGCAACTCCAGATAGGAAGCCAGGGAATCTATAAAATGACTGGGCTTGCTACTTTGTAACAATCTTTTGCTGTGAACCAATTTAGAGGCCTTAGAACAATTACCTTAATCTCTTCTAAAAGCAATGTTTCCCATGACCTACTGACCTTCTCCTAGGCTCCACCTCTTAAAGGTTCCACATCCTCCAGATATGATCACAGGATCACCAAGGTATCAGTACTTGCAGAACTGGACTACCTCTTCCATGCTATTCTTATTTAAAAACATCAATCCTAGTGCATAGGTGATCCAGGTTTATAGGCAAGGACCAGATGTCATGATGAAGGTACATCAATCAGAATGAAAACCAGATTCCAACCCAGGTAATTGAATCTAAAGTTTAACACTTTAATTTTTATTTTATAACCCTCTCAGGGTAGTGCTAATGCTCCCTACCTCATATCATTACTGTGCCTTGCATACTTTCTTTAATATCATTTACCACATCTATAGGGGTGGAGGAAGCCTTGAGTGAATGTGTTAGTAGTAGATGAAGCCCTGACTGAATGTGTGTTGTTTGACATAGGCATGGCTATGACATAGTCCGTGTCTCAGATCCATCGGAATCTGGCGAAGCCTTTCCTCTGGAGTGAAGCTCAAAGCCATCCTATGGTTCTACTATGTTGACAGTGAATACGAGTATCAGTGCTTATGAGCAACTATCAGTGTGTGCAAGAACCAGAAAGTGCAGCTTTTTCCTCCCCGATGTTGACAGCCCGAGACCACTCACCTACAGACAGCTCCTCTAAAGACTAGCTAACTCCTCCTGTGTCCGACATAGCAAATTCAGTGTGGTTCCAGGTGGTTCCATAGTTTGTGCCCCTCTATCAGAAGGGTCATGACCTACCTGGCCCCAGCATTACTGTAAGTGCTGTATTTCTGTCTTTTCTTCATGTTCTCGCTAGGTTTACAGAACAAAGCTGCTGCACTGGAAACAACACACTAATCAATAGTAAACATGTACTTCTGTGATGTTCTTATTGGCAAATATGAAAGATACTGAACATAAAAGCCAATAGCTTTTCTTTACTTACAAATATAATTATAAACTGCAGGAAATGCCCCCTTGTATGTCAGATCTCAGTTAATAACCGTCTTGAATCAACCCCCGAACGTTGCATTATCCTTGGTTTGTGCTTTGTTCATGCTCATCACAGCAAGTCCTCTCCTCTCTTCCTCCTAAGTCCTCTCAGGTGGTTTTTCTATCCATATGAATGTGATCTGTTCAAATCCAAACCTTTCTCAGCTTTACCTGTCGATTTGCTGGCCCTCTTGCTTTCTGGAATCCTCCCACTCCAACCCATTCCCATATCTAAGAGTGATCTGACATTTCACATACCATTTCAATACCATGAAAGGCTATTTTTTCCCACAGATCACACCCAGGAGGATCCGGGTTCCTCTTTGGGAGATGAACTTTGTCTGACTTTGTTGCCTGCATAGTCCCTATAATCATTTAAGAACCAGACCATTAAGCTGACTGTGTTTGTTCTTTAAAAAATGGAAGGAGAGTTAGCAGGGCTCTAATGCTAAGCACTCACCCACAATTTCATTCTGAGCACTATTTTTCACAATTGATCCTTGTGAACTTTGTAAGAGTACCTGAGAAGAAATTCAGGGATGGTTCAACATATGAAAATCTGTCAGTGTCCTTCACCATATGAGCATCCTGAAAGAAAGGAACAGAACAATCATCTCATTAGATGCTAAAAACAAAACAAAACAAAAAAACCTTTGACAAAATCCAACACCCCTTCATGATGAAGGTCCTGGAGAGATCAGAGATACAAGGAACATACCTAAACATAATAAAGGAAATACACAGCAAGCCAACAACCAGCATCAAACTAAATGGAGAGACACTCAAAGCAGTCCTAGTCAGGAACAAGGCCAGGCTGCCCACTCTCCCCAGATCTACTTAATATAGTTCTCAAAGTTCTAACAGAGCAAGAAGACAGCAAAAGGAGATGAGGGGGATTCAAATTGAAAAGGAGAGAAGTCAAACTTTCACTATTTGAAGATGACATGATTGCATGCATAAGTGACCCCAAAAAATTCTACCAAGGAACTCCCACAGCTGATAAACACCTTCAGCAATGTATCAAGATACAATATTAACTCAAAAAAAATTAATAGCCCTCCTATACACAAATGATAAAAGGGCTGAAAAAGATAAAGGAAACACATCCCTTATAATAGCTATAAATAACGTCAAATATATTTGTGTAATTCTAACCAAAGAAGTTAAAGACCTGTATGACAAGAACTTTAAGTCACTGAGGAAAGAAATTGGAGACAACATCAGAAAATGGGACAATCTCCCATGCTCCTGGACAGGCAGGATCAACACAGTAAAAATGGCAATCTTACTAAAAGCAATCTACAGCTTCAATGCAATCACCATCAACATCCCAACACCATTCTTTACAGACCCCCAAAGAACAATACTTAACTTCATATGGGAAAACAAAAACCCCAGAATTGCCAAAAACAATTCTGTTTAATAAAAGAGTTTCTGGAGGCATCACAATCCCTGACTCTACTACAGAGCTATAGTAATAAAACCAGCTTAGTAATGGCATAAAAACAGAAATGTGAATTAATAGAATCAAATTGAAGACTCTGGCATTAATTCACACACCTATGAACACCTGATTTTTGACAAAGAAACTAAAAATACACAATAAAAAAATTAAAGCATCTTCAAGATGCTGGCATAACTAGATGGTGGCATATAGAAAAATTAAATAGATCCAAATCTATCACTCTGCACAAAACTCAATTCCAAGAGGACCAAGGACCAAAACATAAGCCTGGGTACGCTGAACCTAATAGAAAACAAATTGGGAAATAGCCTCGTGCACATTGGCACAGACCACTTTCAAAATTTAACACCAGTAACAGACACTGAGAGCAACAATTAATAAATGGAAACTCCTGAAACTGAGAAGTTTCTGTAAGACAAACGACACAGTCAAAAAGACTAAATGGCGACATAGAGATTGGGAAAAGATCTTCACTAATCCTTCATATGAAAGAGAACTGATCTCTAGAATATATAAAGAACTCAAGAAACTGGAGAACAAAAATTAAGTAATCCAATTAAAAATTGGGTACAGAACTAAAATGAGAATTCTCAAGAGAAGAATCTCAAATGGCCAAAAGACACTTAAAGAATTGTTCAACATCCTTTAGCCATCAGGGAAATGCAAATCAAAACAGCTCTGAGATACCACCTTACACTTGTCAGACTGGCTGAGATCAATAACGCTGATGACAGTCTATGCTGGAGGGGATGTGGAACGACAGAAACACTCCTTTATTGCTAGTAGGAATGTTAGCTTGTACAGCCACTTTGGAAATCAGCATGGCTGTTTCTCAGAAAACTGTTAATTACTCAACGGTCCAGCAACACCACTTTTGAACATATATCCAACGGACTCGCATTCTTATTCCAAGGACATTTACTCAACTATGTTCATAGCATCATTATTCATAATAGCCAGAACCTGAGAACAACCTAGGTGCTCCTCAACTGAAGAATGGATTTTTTTTAAATGCGGTACATTTACACAATGTAGTACCACTCAGCAGGAAATAAATGACATCCTGAAATTTGCAGGCAAATAGATCTAAATAGAACAACATTCTGAGGTGAGGTAAGCCAGAAAGACAAACATGGTATGTACTCACTCATAAGTGGATTTTAGATATAAAGCAAATAATAACCAGGCTACATTCCACAACCCTGAGCAGCTAGGTAATGAGGAAGAACCTAAGAAAGATATTTATGAACATTCTCTGAGAAGGGGAAATAGAAAAGATCTCCTGAGTAAATTGGGATCATAGGAGGGAGAAGGTAAGGGGAGGTGGGAACATAAGGGAATGAGATGGTTGAGTTGGGGAAGGGCAGAGAAGGAGAACAATGAAATAGATACCTTGATAGAGGGAGCCATTATGGGGTTACAGAGAAACCCTGTGCCTAGAAAAGAGCCAAGAACCCATGAAGATGTCCTGAACTGAGACCCCAAGCAATAGTGGAAAGGGTGCCTAAAATGAACTTCTCCTATAATCAAATGATTAACCACCCTAATCGTCAGCATAGAACCTTTATCCAGCAACTAATGGAAGCAGATGCTGAGATCAATAGCAAAGCATTGGGTAGAGCTCCCAGTCCAGTCTAGAGAGAGTGAGGAGAGACTACATGAGCAATAGGACAAGATCATATGAGGAAACTATTGGGAGCTTATTGACTCTGTACTAACAGCTGGAGAACCTAAATGGGACTAAACTAGGCTCCTGAGTGTAGACGACCCTTGAATGTCATGTGCAGTTTACGGGGCCTCTGGCAGTGGGACCAAAATTTATTCCTAGTTTATCAACTGGTTTCTTGGAGCCCATTACCTACAGAGGAACACCCTGCTCAGCCTTGATACTGGGGGGAGGGGCTTGCCTCATCTTGGTATGTCAGGCTGCACTGGCTCACACTGGGAGTCCTTACTCTCTCTGAAGAACGGATGGAAGATGGGGTGGGAGGAATCTAGAAGAGGTTTGGGAAGAGGGAAAGGAGGGGGAACAGTGGTGGGTATGTTTTTTAAAAAGAGACATTTTAAATAAAAATAAGTTTCAAACCCTGGGGGGCGAGGGAAGAGTGCCTACAGCTGGATTTCAGAATTATAGTCAGCTGTTGAAATTCATAAGCCAGAGTCAAGAATTGATGAGAATACTTTGACATGTGCAAAGGTATGTTTATTTATTTATTTTCATTAAAAAATGAAATGGAGTCACATTCTTATTGTATCAATGTATCTCCCTGCTCCCCCTCTGCTCTCCCCTCTACCAGCCAGCCCTCAGCCTCGCCCCTCCCCATCTACCCATCCCCTCCCCCAAAAGGGCAATAAGTTCCATGGTGGGGTGGGCCAGCCCAGCACAGTACTCCAGGCAAGTCCGATTCACTCATCCCAAAGTCAGTGCTGGGCTGGGCGTCCCTCTATAGGGAATGGGCTCCAGGTTTCAGCCCGTGAACAGAAACACAGTCTGATCCCACCTCTCGTGGCTCCACACACTCATGGCAGTTAAAAGCCGCCCACCCAGGGGAGGGCCCAGCTACCCCTCCCTATGGATCTCCAATGGCAATTCCCAATTCAGTGTGCTTATGATCTATGGTATTATGAATGTACATAGCATCCTGGAACCTTTTTTTTTTCTTTGCCTGTAATTCAAAGAGACCCTGTGTTTGGAGATTTTAGCACATCTCAAAAACTGAAAATAACATCAGGCCTACAGGCTGCAGACTGATTTACTTTCTCTCTGGTGGTAGACGGGAGATGCAGTAACTTCAGCCATTTACCTGTGTTTCTGGTTGGTTCCTAAGAGTCCCTTGCATTGTCTAACTTAATCTTTTGTTGGATTTTACAGGTGCAAATATGTCCTAATCTGCCACCCATATGCTACTATATTCTACAGGAGCCTTCATTGAACAGAGGTCTTTAATTTTAATTTTGTGAAAATCAGTTTTTATTATATGGCTTTGAGCTTTTATTTTAAAAAAAGTTTCCTCATCCCAATGATTTTTAAAAACTTTATATTCTACCTTATGTCTCATGGTTTTACCTTTATATATATATATATATATATGTGTATATATATATATATATATATATATATATATATATTGCACACCTATGGGGTTGGATTTATATATGGCATAAAATTCAGAGCCACTAAAAGCTAATTTTCTAAATGCTGTCCACCAAATGGACTAGCTCTACATTTACTCCCTTTATTTCTGTGTATGATTCCATTTTTCTAAATGTTCAGACCTTTTATGCTGTTAAATGTGTTTTATTTGCTCATTGGTCTGAACCACTACCTCACTGTTTTGAGTTACTGAAGTTCTCAAGTTTGCTGTGTTAGTATTTTTTGTTGCTGTGGTAAAACACCATGACTACAACAACTTGTAGAAGGAAGGGTTTATTCGGATTTCAGGTGCAAAGAGTTAAGAGTCTATCATGTCACAGAATCATGGTGGCACAAAGTAGGCAGAGAAACAGCTGAGGGCTCATATGTTGAAGTGCAAGCAGGACTCAGAGAGGTGGTGAACTAGGGGTGATGCAAGGCTTTGAGACCTCAAAGTCCACCCCAGTGATGTATTTCCTCCATTAAGACCATGCCTCCTGAACCTACACAAATAGTATCACGAAACTGGGAACTAATTATTCATATACAGAACCTATGGAGAACATTCTCGTTCAAACCGCCATCTTTGCCTTATATGTTGCTGGGAGTTTGATGCTTAGGATGACTTTGCTAAAATACACAAATTCTAACTGAAATTTACCACCCACGTTGGCTTTTAATCAATGTTGTATTTAACATATAGAATAATTTTGAGCAATTAATATTTAATTTTTCAGTTTTGCCATCAATAACTGAAGTGTATATTCTTGTTTTCTCCAGTTCATAATGCTTTTTAGTAAAGTTAATAGTTTCTCTGATAAACATCTTGTGCTGCTAATCTTAACTTTCAGAAGAAAGAGGGTGAATGATAATCTTCCCGGAGGAATGTGGGGAACAAAGATGTACATATAAACCTTCTTCCCTGCCAAATTTCTCATTTTTTCTTGTGATAGCTTTGTGTGCTTTGTATAAGTTGGTAGGGTCTGTCTGCCTTTCTTCACCATCACGAGTTTTCTAGGATGGGATCCTGGAAAAGAGGACTTATTAGATTTCAACCACTGTTTTGGCTAATAGATTTCAGGGCTCCAGTCTATGATCATGTGTATGGGATAATAGTTTTGTACATTGTAAAGATTTCTCTCTTACATTGGCTTAATAAAATGCTTAATAAATTGGTCAGTTTTCAGGCAGAAGTGTAGGCAAGGCAATAAGACTAGGAGAATTCAGGGAAGAGGAAAGGCAGAGAAGGAGACAACAGCCAGATGCAGAGAAAATGAGAATTCTGGACTGAGCAAATAGGAAAGAATTATGGGTCAGTTTAAGTGTAAGAGCTAGATAGCAATATTCTTGAGCTACTGGCCCAGCATTTACTCTAATATTAACCCTGAATAATTATTTCATAGCAGCTGTAGGGCCAGCGGGGAAGGAAGGGCAGAGAAACTTCTGACTACACAAGTGTATCCAGATGGGTGCCTAATGAAAGAAAACACTTGGCAGAACAGAACAGTAGAACTTCCCACCTCATGGAAAAGAATTAAAAGAGGAAAGAAAAACTATGGTTCCACCGTTCCCTGTAAGGATAGATGGCCCAAGAGCCTGAAGACTGCTCCCTGGGCATACATCTAAGATTTCAGTACCCTTTAGTAACATCTTCCTGAGGGATAAACTGCCAATGCACTGCCCTTTGGGGGAAATTTAAGATCCCAACTATAGCAATACCCAAAGGCCATATTAGTTCTTCTATCTTGTATATTGCTTTTATGAGGATTGGTTCACACTTGTAACCCCAGCACTTGGGAGCCTGAGGTAGGGTTACTATGAGTGTAAGGCCACCTAGACTACATAGTGGCACTGGATTGCTGTGGGCTAGACAGTAAGATTCTAGCTTAATAAAACAAAACCCTAAAGGATTAAATGAAATAAAAATTAATTTCTACATAAAATCATTTGGAGACTAATATGTCAGAAGTACATAGGCATCATTAATATTAGTGGCCATTATACTCACTGATAACCTTTAGTTTTCTAACAGAGTTTCTACTTAACACAAATTAAGTTTCTTTGACACTGGCATCTCCAATGCTGAGTAAAGAATCACAAAATATATTTCATGTGGACTTTTGCTCCACAGGTGACACAAAGTAGTGTTTCAGTATGCCCTGATCAGAGATTTCTTAACTATTTGGGACAGAGAGGGTGATTGCAAAGCTCAGGGAAAAAAATATTTTTTAAATGTTTCATAAGCTTGCCACAGCTCTTGTATGATTTTGTGGGCAGAACTGATGATTGTGCAAATCAGTCTCATGGAGTTACAGGAAATGATCACTCAAGGTGATATTGATGTTGAAGCCCAGCTAGCACTCTGTGGTCTGAAAGTAAGAGCGCTGGGCTGGAAGCCATGAATTGGCAGCTAGTGGGTGTTGTATTAGGTTTCTGGCCCAGACTTTCCAGCCTAACCTCATGGCCTGGGCTTTCCAGTCTAGTCTTGTGACCAGGACTTTCTGACCCACAGTTCCATAGTCCCACTGAAATATACAGATGCTTATATTAATTGTACTCTGATTGACCTGGGGCCCAGGCATATAACTTGCTAGCTCTTGCTCTTAAACTAACCCATGATTCTTATCCTGCTCAGTCATGGGCTTGGTACCTTTCTCAGAAGAGCATAGTTGTCCTCTGCATCTTCTGGCTTGTCTGGCAATTCTGTGGCATTTCTGCCCTGTTCTTCCTGTTCCTAGAGCTTTCTTAGTCTGATAGCCCTGCCCACACTTCCTGTCTGCCTTTGGCCAATCAGCATTTTTATTGAACCATTAGGCGGGACAATTATTTACAATGTAACAACGTAATTCCACTACAAATGGGCTATCAGAAGACTGGTTCTTTGTTAACTGTATAGATTTAGGGACTGGGCAGCCATTAAGCAGCTATGTGGAATTGGCAGAATAATGTTTTCCTCATCAGTGTCCTTATCAGTTGGTTGAGATAGCAATGCCATGCTACCTCTTGGAGTGTCACTTTGTTGTGAATCAGTATGAATGTGTTGTACAGATACCTGAGCATCTGTGTTATAGAGGTTTTCCTCTGGACAGGAGAGTATAGTGTATGATAGCCCAGAGCATCTCAGAAAATCTTTTAATCCTAATTGTGGCCATGATATTTGATGAGACCTAGCATTTTGTCTTCAATTACTAATAATATCTGATCAGTGAACTCACATTCATTTACTGATTTCTTCTTCAGGGCTTAAAAAGCTGCTGTAGCCATTCCAACCTCTATCCCTTTAACCCTAATCCCAGAAAAGGCAGTTCTGCTTACTGAGTTTAGAATTGGGTTAATCAGCTCAATTGTAATCTAATTTCCTTCTGATACAGCCAACTAGCCAAGCAGCTTAGGCCAGGCCAAACATTACAGTGAAAAAGAGGTAAAGACTGAGCGGGGATGTAATGCTCCATTAGAGGCAGGTAGGGACCAGCTTGACTCAATGATAACGCACACAATTTCCATGTGAGAACAATAACAAATTACGTCTGAACACTGGCCAAATTAAATAGAACTTCTACCTAGGTCTTTCATCACAAGATTTGACTGGGGAAATGTGGGCAGAGCTGCTCTATGATGACAGTCTGTCCCAGCTCTTTGTCCTTATTCCCAACAAGCCAGATGAGTTCTCCACCTTTGCAGCAGATTAGTGGTGTTGCATAAACTGTGTGTATAAACAGCTTGGGAATCACAGAACACTCTGGACACACCCTCCTGAAGTTGTTGAAAGAGAGGAAGGGACAGTAAACTTTCTTTTCTTACAAAAGATATTGAGACATCACAGAATTCCTTTCTCCATCTTAAGGTCTGTCAGACTTGCTTGCTTTGTGTAAGTACAGCTGAAACACATGCAATATTGTAAAAAAAACAAAGGCTTTCTCACTCTCTTTTCTCTTTTTTCTCTCACTTTACTCCTGAAATTTGTTCCATAATGATGGCCACAAACACACTGAGTAACACACTTGTCTAAGGTCAGCAATACTACATGGGACTCAAGCTCCTTTTGGTTTCAAAGCTAACAGCTTTCTATGGTGCCATCATACTAGCTCTACATATACATGTTTTACCCCACCCAGATTCATACCACACCCAAGCTTCTGTTCCTCTTACTCCCTACAAACCAGACCAAAATGACCACATCTTTTCTATCAAAAATCTAGAGAAAAATAATACCTATCAGTTGGGCATGGTGAAAATGCCTGTCATCTCCAAGCCATTTCACCTCTGGGCTTGAACATATCCAAAGAGATGTTGTCATCACATAGGCCTTTGGCCCACACTACAGATGGTTCTGCTATATAGGACCTGTGTGTGAGTCAGAAGCCAGAGCCAGAGCTCTAGATACTAGTTTCTCAACTTAAGCAAAGACTGATTAGTAAATGATATGACTTTGCTACAAACAGTTCAAGCAAGAAAGCAATGGGGACCTAGTGCCCACTTGTGACATATCCTTGTAGTTTCCTGTCTGCTGGGTAGAGTAGTGTGTGTATGGGACAGCTGACATATGAGTGCAAATGTACCTCAAGTATTTCTGGTTCACTCAGCCCTCTACAGAAAACTTTCTCAATGTCTGAAGTCATATTTCTCTTAGGCTTATGAAGTATTTTTACTTGCCTATAAAAGTCCGTATATTGGAAGGGTGAGGCACCACTCAGTGATAAAAGACTTTAAAAAAAAAAAAGTTTAGTCTTAAATTTCACAGATGACCTCACTTTAAATTCCATAGTGAAATTCTCTTCAACACCCAGCTGCTTCTGAGATTAAGACAACAGTGCACTTGAATACTAGGCCTCCTGAATTGCTGGCCTATGGGTTATGAGTGAATGGTCCCCTGAACCTTCCTTGGTCTTAAGAGTTGCCCTCACAGCTCAGAGCTCACAGGCAGGTGTCCTTGCTACACATGTTGTGTTACAGAGGATCAGAGTCAGGAGTACACACATGGACATGCCTAGCATGAGTTGTATCAGTGAGGAGGCAGGGCTTCTACTCCCTCACCAGCACCTCCTCCCCAATCCAGAAACTTTCTGAACCTTGTCACTTAGGGACTTTCTGGAGACTTTATTACATTTGCATGAGAGACTGGAGCAGTGTTGCTGGGATTGACTCAATCCCAGCCTGCTCCCCTCTGCAAAGCTGAGGAGGGAAAGACTGATGTAAAATCTAGCTTGCTTATCATGAAGCTGGTTCCCATGGAGAGCCAGACAGCCCTGTTATCTAGAGTTGCCACATCAGCAGAAACTTGGGTGTGGCTGGAAGGGGCCCTTTAGGAGCACCAGAGTGTCCTTGATGCATGCAGCCCTTGCAAACTCCGAGGACTTTAGAAGCCCTCTCAGGGAATGAAGACTAAGACAGGGCATGTATTCTTTAGGATATCACAATAATGACGATTAGCGTAACTGTGGCAAAGGAAGAAATTACATTTGTGGTTTAGGCCTCTAGTTCCTACAAAACAAGTAAATGTATATGAAACGTGTGTGTGTGTGTGTGTGTGTGTGTGTGTGTGTGTGTGTGTGAGAGAGAGAGAGAGAGAGAGAGAGAGAGAGAGAGAGAGAGAGAGAGATTATGCTTGTGATTATGTGCACACACGTGCCTGCCCTTCCCTTACACGTTCAGAGGGTTGTTGAAGTAACCAAAAAACTCAATTGAGATTACAGTCTCTCCCTTCTTGATCTGACTTCATTTCTTCTTTGGTCAAATGGAACACGCATTCAAGTGATTTCACTAGGAATAGTACATATTTTATGCTTGTATGCTCTCTTCTGTTTATCAGAAAATATATTTCTATTGTTTTCTTACAATTAACTGAGCTTAAAACACTTAGCTCTGAAACTTCATTGAGAAAGGAAGAACATTAAGGTTTTTCTTTTCTTTTTCTTTTTTTTCTGCTGGCATGTAGGGTAATAAAGAAGAAGCTGAACTAAATTGATGTTTGTTTGTTTGTAGAAAACCTGTTTTGCTTATTCGGTGCATAAGTGATTTTTATCTTTATTGGGCTTGTTTGTTTTAATCCGAATGTCTTCTCCAAGTTTGCATGAAATAGAAAGGGTATGTTCTTTCCTAAAAGTTTTTATTTTAGTTGCTTTCCCGTTTTCCCCAAGGCTTCACAGAGAAGCAAAATTATTATCGAGAGCTGCGCAATATCTCACTATTGTTCTTACATTTCTTTTACACTTTCTATGATTTCTAAAAATATTTACTCCCCTCCCCCTTATCCTATTATTTGTTTGTTTGTTAATTTTAAAGAAGAGATGATCGATCTTGTATCAGATGTCCCCCTCCTCTGGCCTACTATCTTTCCATCTTCTGCAGTGGTCCCTGAGCCTTAAGTGTAGACTTTGTGTTGTAAATGCACTAGTTGGGGGTGGGCACCCAGTGGCCAGTTAATCTCTGACTTGTAACCAGCTATGGCACCTGTAATGGTGTCTGTCTGCTGGAAAAAGAAGCTTCTTGGATGAGAGTTGGGAGCTACCCTAACCTGTGACTATTAGGATTCATACTCAGAATGCAGTTAGAGATAACGCTGGTTTAGGAACCAGCAGTAGCAGGTTTTGCTCTAGGGCCCAGGTCCTCACTAGTCATGAGTAGTTCACTGTAGGGGATTTTGTTGTTTCATGGTAAATAATTGTCCCACCCACTGGTTTAATAAAAAGTGCTGATTGGCCAAAGGCAGGCAGGAAGTGTGGGCGGGGCTACCAGACTAAGAAAACTCTTGAGAACAGGAAGCACAGAGCAGAACGCCAGAGAGAAGCCAGAAGAAGCAGAGGACAACTATGCTGCTCTAAAGAAAGGTACCGAGCCCCATTGCTGAACAGGAAGAATCATGGGTTAGATGAAGGGTAGAGAGCTAGCAAATTATATGCCTGGGCCTTAGGCCAAACAGCCTAAAACTATAGTAAGCCTCTGCGTGTCTCTGCAGGTCTGTGTCTCTGCGGGTCTGCGGGTCTGCGGGCCTAAACCTTGAGGTTAGGCCCGAAAGTCCAGGCCAGAAACCTTGTACTACAGTTCACTAAATTAAAAGTTCCAGTTCTGAATTTCCTCCTATTGAGCAGGTTTTACATCCAATTTTGTGGCTGATGATTATTCCCAGGATATAAATGCAGCTATTGAACCGTAAGAAATATTTTACCAAGCAAGTCATTCTCATGGTTCACAGGCATCTCAGGTTCCTTCCTGCATTATGAGAGCTAAACATTAGAGAGAAGGCTTCTAAGTGGTACCCAGATTGAATCCTTCAAGTCCTGAGTCCGGAATGAGTTGCATCTTCAGTAACAGGATCATACTTTCTTCTTCTGGAAGGACCAAAGGCAAAGGCAGCAACCTATATTGTGTGGGTGGTCCATTGAACTCCCCCGATCAACCACGTGAAAGAAAGCTTCCCATGTCAGACACTAGGGTTTTTTTTTAGTCTATGACTCCGGGTGGTCATTGTCACCACAATGCCAAAACTTCAATAAGTATAATGTAAAATTAACATAAATAATTACCCATAGCTTTTTCAAAGATCTCGTTTGAAAAGCATCCCTCACTCTTCCTCCTTCCTCTGTGCTGCCCCTTCCTCCCCATGTCCCCAGTAGTCTCCTTTCCCATTTTTCTCATTTTCCCCTTCACAGCAAGTGTGTCCTATCATTTTCTTCTTTATTGCTCCCCCTCCTGCTATGGTCCCTGTTTACCTTCCTGGTTTCTGCAGTTACTCCAGGTTGTATGCTCACATCTAAGGATTCCAAGCTAGCATCCACAAAAAAAAAAAAAAAAAAAAAAAAAAAAAAAACTGTCTTTCTCAGTCTGAAGTACTTCATTCAGGATAATTTTTTCTTCCATCCATTTACCTGAAATTTCATGACTACGCTTCTTTACAGTTAAATCGTATCCCATTGTGTATGTAGACCACATTTTCATTGCCCATTCATCATTTAATGGATATTTAGGTTGCTTCCATTCCTGATTACTGTGAATAGAGCAGAGCAACAATGTGTGAGACCAGATATTAAACTATGCTTAACCCCATGTTCATTCTCTATGAGCTTGTCCATAGTAATATATGCTCTGTTGTGCTGTTGTGAGAATTAAGTGAGAAAAATTCCATTCAAGAATCTAGCAGAATGTCTTCCTAATTTCTCCTGAAGCTTCATTATCTTTCCCAGATATGTTTTTATTTTTAATTGGCTTGATAATTGTTAAGTATGACATTCAACATATGTATAAAATGTGTAAAAATTCTACTGGGATAATAGGCAGATCTATCTTGAATTGCTTGCCATTTCTTTGTGTTAAAAACATTCAAACATCTTTCTACTAGCTATATTGAAATATTCTCCTCTTTATCCTTCCCACCTGAGCCCTACACAATAACCTTATTTTGCTCTCTACTTCTATGAGTCCAAATTTTAAATTGAGCCCCATTCCTGGACAAATGTCTTTACACATGATAATCAGCATGGTTGACCCTATCTAATGCACAGATTCTCCACAAATGGCTAGTATTTGAAAAAATTTCTTCCACATTCCTCCAGACTTCTGCAGGGTTGTCAGGATGGCTACACTTCATTTGCAGAGTATGTGTGTTAAGCATTGAAGATACTGATAAAGAATGGGTGGTCTAGGGAACGATGACCACATCTTGTGTCACAGAAAAGTCAGCTTCTCACATTAACAATACAAATCAACAAGGTCCCAAGGAGAAAGAATTGTAATATGTCTTGTCTCAGATACTGTATCCAGAAGCATGCATGGCATGCTGAGTGCATGAAGCTCATGGACTCTAGAAGAACATTCTCTGAAGTGTTTTTTTTTTTCCTTCCTCCCCTCCTCTCTCCTCCAGAGTCTCATAAACCATAGTATTCCTTCCTGAAGCCAGACAAACACTTAGTAGGCCACTCTTGACCTCTGTCCTCTGAATGTCCTTATGTGACAGGCATTCTGCCAAATAGCCATTGGAGGGGAAATGTCACACAGAGGTTAGGAAATAAACCCAAACAAAGGAGGCTTTCAAAGTTTGTCATTGTCATCACAGATACAATACAGAACTAGGTCGCATCCTTTGTCCCCTGTCACCGTTCTACATGGCTATCCACTCCTTTAGCCACACAGCATAAAAATATTTTTCTTTAGTGTCTGGGTCTTTGTTTCTGAAGGTTGTTGTGTTTCTTAGAACCTCAGTTAAATAAATCCACTCTGCTCCTCTGTTGCTAATTCATCTTTTGCTACTGGGTGTCAGCCACAGAGATGATGTCATTTTAACTACCCTACAAACCTAGTGGCAATTAGGAATTACAGCGAGAATACAGGTGAATTTGCTTTCAGGAGAACCTCTCGGTCCTGTGTTTATCTACAGAAGGAGTCAGAGTATTACAGGTTTACTGAAAACTGTTGTTCATGCATCCTCCCAGAATCTCTGAGGTCTCTTCTGGAAAGTGTGTTAACTATACTCATTTATGAAGGGTGAGTGATGACATCATCTAAAACATTTCCTGGGCATTGGAAACATCTGGTTTTGAAAGTGTGGTTTTGCATATTATTATATACTTGGCAACATGGAAAGTGTTTGCTAAACTATTACTGTCACTAGGAAGTAAAGTAATTTGATAATAGTGAAATCCTGTGAAGATCAGTATTCACCATCAATGACTGAATCCATACCACATGATAGATATTTCAATTTTCATTACAGAAGATTCCTGTTTGGGTGGTTCTGATGGTAGTAGGAAGTCCAGCTCTCTTAACACTGCTATTTTTGCCTCACAATAATAACTTCAAGTAAATCCCAAATCGCTATAATCTGAATTAAAATCACACCAATACCTCCCACCTTCTTTTCTAAACAATAATTCATTGCTTAAACAATTTATCCACCATTCTGTTAGTATTGTCTCGTTAGAGACCTCTGCCCTTCTTTTGTTTCATATAGAGCTGATGCCACAGTATCTGATTTGATTAACTACAACATCCACCCAGCTGCTTAACTGCAGAGTCCACTTGTTCTCCTGAATAGCAAGGACTTCCTGTTAGCTTCAGGATGCAGCCAGGCTGATTATGCTCACATCAGCAGTGAATCCTGCTTCCCTTGGGGGTTAGGGAGTTGCTGCTGCTGTGGAGCAGGAGCAACTAAAGTAAAGGAGAACCATCCTTCCTTTGTTCGGGCCCACATGGCTCTCCGAGAGAGAGAGAGAGAGAGAGAGAGAGAGAGAGAGAGAGAGAGAGAGAGAGAGACTAAAAACCACAAGAGAAATGGATAGGCTTGCTCAGCATCTGGAAATGTCTTCCCATTCTATTGGAAGAGGCAAAGATGAGGACTGTTCAAGACGTAGTTTCTTGATGACTAATATGGATGCTTCATTTCCAACCTTTTTCTCTGTAGGCAGGCTCAGCTCTTTCCAAGGTCAAGAACTTACTACATCAGGCCTCCTGGCTCTCTCTTGCTTTTTGTATTTTGTTAATGATGGAGGGAGCTACTTGGGTTGTCTGAGATAGGGGAGATTTTGTAGTGTCATACTGCTTCAAGTCAAACTTGAGGGCTCATACTCTGACTTTGCTCTTTATATCATTGTGGTTTGTGACAAGTTAGCTATCCTCCTTGTGAAGTGACATCAGTTGTCCTTCACGGGGCTTCACTGAAGTTGAAGTATAGAGATCTGCGGAAAGTGTGCCTCATACCCAAATGAAAGGCTATGAGAGGTTCATCCTGAACTCTTCCAAAAAGCTTAAGTTGAATATGGAATCTCTTATCCTGTTACCTGTAGATACCATTCTTTCCTCTTCAAAATCTTCATAACATTTGTGAAAGGCTATAGGCATGATGGACCCTAAACAAGACAGGACAAAGTCAATGTTGGTATGAAGGTTGAAGAGCATAGGCTGAGCAGAATAGTACCAGGTCCTTTCCATAGCTGCCTGAGATCCAGGTAGGGAGGCCATGCAGAGGATGTTTACCAAACATCTTGTTGTTTTACAGTTGTGCTCTCTGCATTTTTGTAAATGGGATAGAAAATGTCTGGCTAAATTAATGTATGTAAGTGGAAAATGTAAAGAACTAACATTTATTGAGTGCCTAGTATGTGGCAAATATTGATTTGCACTGTGACATTAAACTCACAGAATGACTCTGGAAGATGTATGTTAATCCCACTCCAGAGAAAAGAAAATTATGTTTAGAGAGAAATGACTTGTCTATAATTTAAAGTGAGTATTTTTTAGGGTTAAGCTTTAAACTGAAATCTAAAATCCAAGTTTTTGGAACTTGACAAGCAAATCCACCAACAGATGCTATAAAGTCAATGCCAATTGTCAGGCAAGACTCTCCAGGCCCACAGTCACAGATATTCCTCATTAGAGAGTCTTGTCTGAATGTTTCAGACTTGTTTCAGTGACATTGACACAGAGACAGATCTTTGGGAACTGGCTTTGATACCAAGCATGGCTTTGCGTTGCAGGCACCCAGCTAATCTCACTGACCTCAGTTTCCTTATCTAAAATGCTAGAGAATGAAACTGCTCTCATGGAACATGTCAGCACAGAGCAATGCATAGATACTTTCAACACATAGAGCATTCTGCATTCGGGATAAGACAGTATTGATGACTCCAGAAGTGGAGGGTAATAACTTACATGTCACGATAAGAGTTCCCCTTTGCCAATATGAGAAGAGGTGTTAGCCAAGGTAGAGGGGATAGAGAGATGGCTTAGTGGCAAAAAACATTTGCTGCTCTTGCATAGGTCTTGAATTCTGTTTCAGTCTCTCTCTCTCTCTCTCTCTCTCTCTCTCTCTCTCTCTCTCTCTCTCTCTCTCTCTCTCTCTCACACACACACACACACACACACACACACCCCACTCACAGGCAGATTACAACTACTTGAAACTCCAGCTCCAGGATGCCTGCATGTATGCACACACACACACACACACACACACACACACACACACACACACACACACACCTCTAAATATGTAAAGGAATCCCCACATTCAGTTGTAAATAGAAAGCAGTGGCCTTGGGTTTTTTTTCTCACGTTAGTGTCTGTGAGTGTGTGTGTATGTGTGTGTGTGTGTGTTTGTGTGTGTGTGTGTGAGAGAGAGAGAGAGAGAGAGAGAGAGAGAGAGAGAGAGAGAGAGAGAGGAGAGAGGGGGGGGGAGAGGGAGAGGGGGGGGGGAGAGAGAGAGCACTGGGGGACTATCCAGTATCCAACTTCAGAGCATAAAGAACAATATGGAAATGATCCTTGAGGAGATAATATTTGTGAAGGTGACTCAAAAATTTGAGGACATAGCAGGAGTGGGCTGCCAGAGTTCTTGAGAATGGAAAATGTGACTGCTGACTTAGCCAGGGGTCAGAGGTGAAAGCTTTCTCTACCCATTAGTTACTGCCCAAGTATTCATCGGACGGCTTGTCTTCTTATTTCTTCCCCAATCACTCTGTCATCATCTGATATTCAGAACACATTTTAAAACCTTTTTTATGTCTCAGGCTATAAATTAGAGAAGAGACAAGTGAAGTGTCCAGCCTCATATGACATGCCTTCTAGTAGGGAAAGCAAATAATAGCCAATAAAATAAATGGTAAGACGATTTTGGCTGGGCAAAGTGGAACACACTTGGAATGGGAAGCTGAGGCAGGAGGATTGCTGGAATACATAGCCATGATAGATTTCAAATGATAATCAAATTTAGGAAGAAAATAGCCTACAAAGGATTGGCTAGTTAACTGGACAGCCAAAAGAGCCATCCGAGAACACGAGTGAAGTATCATGATGGAGTAAGCTATGTGGACTGGTCTCCTCATCTGTGTCCGTCCACACTCTTCCCTGACTCTGCAAAGAATGTCATCAAGACTTTCTTCCCAGCTGGATCCTGAGAGGACTCCACCCATGAAGACAATGATCCATAGCCCTCTCTGGCTAACAGCTAAGCAAAGACCCCAAGGAGAAAACCTCCTCTGATACTTCACCTTAAAAGTGTCCTTTGCTGTCATTTTATGTAAGGTTTTCTTTTTGTTGGGGCAAGGCACTGAGTATGTCCCGAAGCTTTCCTGTCTTTCATTTTAATCCATAGAGCATGTTCTTTGACCGTCAAAATGAGCATACTCATAAAATATCTGTCTGGAATCTATTCTTCTTGAACTGTGCCCTTAAATGAGCATGCCCGGGGATGTGCTTACCTCTAAAGTGCTATTGTTATATGTGCAGCTACAGGCCCACCCAAATCCCCAACCTCTGGAGTCACTCTAGTGCTATGTCCTGCATGTAGGAAATGTTTCCATTTTTACCTCATTCCTAGCTCTTCACTCACAGGAAGACAAGGGCCCACTGTGTTCAGTTATACTATGATGGAGGCTCCCATGGGGTGAGGAGAAGGTGCTCCTCCATAACCCCAGCTCTTCCTGGACTTCCAGAACAGAGCTGCCTCAGCCCTCACTCCAGGCCTGTGGCCACAGAGGTAGCAACAGCTTCTGGGCTATTCCAACCCTCTAGGTCTCTTGCCTTTCTTGCATATTCTCTAATCCTACCCACACATCTGCCCACAAGTGCTCTATAAGCACTAGACTCTATGGTGTTTTTCTTTTTTCTTCTTCTTCTTCTTTTTTTTTTTTTTTTTTTTTTTTTTTTTTTGCTAGAACCTTGACATATATTCTCTTGGTATGCAGAATAAGATATTCCAGGTTTAAAAAAAATGATTATTATTTTATGGGAAAGATTCAGAAAATGATAATTTATCTTTTGTGAGATTGTTTTATAAGAATGGGAACACTTTTGAGTGTATGATCTCACTGAAACCTTGTGAGATATAGTTCTCACCTAAGCAAGGTACCTGAGGCTGAGAAGAGAACTTTCCAATGAGTGAGCTAGGTAGATGATACCAGAGCCTGCTGTAAAGTTAGGCTTCTAGGTCCTGCTCTAGGCTTCCTTCCAGCAGGCAGATAGTAAGGAGAAACAGAATTCATTAGTCAGGCACCATCTGACCACCTCCAATAGCAGCCCACATAATCTATCAGCCATGAATCTCTAACTAGACCCTTCAGCTCAACCACAGAGATGTGAGAACTCTCAGAAGTACGGGAATGTCTTTGAAGATCAAATAAGGGCATGCCAGTTGTCCAATCTTATGATGGAGAATGGAGAATAGTAGTCTCACCACTGGACCCTTATTTCAGGGGATGTGCATATGTTTGTATTTTGTTCAAATCATTCTTTTGATATGTATATGCTATCAGAATGGATTTCTTTGTTTATTTATTTACTCAAGGCTTCATTTTGTATCTTGGGTTCACTGTGTAATTTGGGTGAGACTTGAATTTTTAGAAATCCTTCTGACTTACTTCCCATGGTTGCTTTGTTCCTATTTTAAGGGAAATGAAGAAACAGTGTATTTATAAGATGTTTATCACCTGATAAATGTTACAGAGGTTTTGACATCTAAATATCCAGTATGTACTAACTGTATTTTGAAGTTAAGGTTTTTGTATAAATGGTTTTCTCAGGCTGGAGGACACCCTGGTAGCTACAAAACTGTTTTCATAAGCAGTATATTTTGAGTGGGTGGAGGGCTAACAAGAGAACTTAGCTATTAGAAGTGGAGTGAGCCATAGGAAAACCCAATCTCCAGCAGTAGATCATTCCTCCTGATGCTCCCACAGGCCACCTCCTCATTAACTAATCATTTTCAGTTTAAAATATCTGCGTGCACCTCTGTGATGCTCCAATAGCCAGTCCTCGGGGGCTTACAAGCCAGATTGAACATCTGGATTTTACAGCAAATCCTAAAGGTCACCAGATTCGAAGTGATGGGAATGGATGGATAGATGGAGACAAGATAACACGCAGCCAGTGAGACAAACTGCCCCTGCTGGCTTGGCTGCCTCCGAGAGCTCAGGCGCATCAGACCACATGGAAATCTGCTAAAAGATGAATTGTTACACGACTCTGGAAAAAGTCAATGTTTCCATTTCTTTCTCTCCCATTTGGCATTTTGGAACCTGCTGTTAGGATTCACACCGAGTTTTGGCTTGGTTTCTAGGGACTTTTCTCCCTCCTCTGCTACCGTTGAGCTTAAAGAAAAATAGCTCAGAGAAATTGTAAGAAGAAAGGAAATCACACTCCAGATGGTCTTAAAGAACTCCAAACTGACCAGAGCCTAGGGAAAGACCTTTAATTTATAAAATGCAGATTATATTAAAAGTGGCAACTGATAATTGCCCCCATAAGCACAATAAGCACACACCCTAACATGTAATCTCATGAAGCCATGTTGCAGGCCCTATCTGAGAGGCATCACAGAATCTGACCTATGACCTTTCAGTTCTGCCCCTGCTCAGAGAACTAAGAGATACTCAGTTTCAGTTGCCTGGTTATAGGAAACTTGCAACAGTTCTGCTTGGGAAAAGTGACATTTCCCTCCCTATACATAATCTAAGCTTTGCAGAAGGACTGTGTGCTGGTGAATCTCAGCTGTCAGCTTGGCACCTCAGGGAGGGAAGAAGCTCAACTGAAGTACAGCCTCCATCACATTGACTTGTTGGCATGTGTGTGTGGGGGGGGGGGAGTCTTTTCTTGACTGGTAATCAGTAGAAGGGGATTTAGTCCACCACAGGCAGTGCCATTCCTAGGCAGGTAGGAACATGAGAAAGGCAATTAGCTCAATGTCAGCCAGTAAGATGTGCTCCTCCATTCCGACAGGGTCTCTACTTCAGTTCCTGCCTTGGCTTCCCTTGATGATAAACTGTGCAACCTGTAAACCAACATAAAAATTTTTTTTAAAAAAGCAAACAAAAATATTTCCTCCTTTAAGCAGCGTATGGACAGTGATTTTTCATAGCTGCATAGATGCAAACTAGAAAAGAGTGAACGTCTTGGTCACTGGGAGGATTAGCATGGGATAGCCCCAGAGGAGGTGAGGAGCCTGGAAAGCTGAATTTTTAATATGTATTTCACTACAAGTTTCAAAGATAGAACTCAAGTTTATCTAGAACAAGAAGTGAACAGAATTTACTAGATACAGATCTCTTCTCAGGTCCTGGAGTGTAGCAGCCTGTCTTGCTGCTCAGGCTTTGATGCCATTCATTCATTCTGCCTACTGACACTTCCCCCTTGCTACCAGCATGGCTAATATGTCGGCATCTTCCTGCTCTCTGTCCCTAGAGGGTGTTCTCTGAGCATCCTATGTTTGCAAGCTTCATTCTCCAAGACCTTATCAGAGAACTTTAGTTTTATGCTGCCTTGCCAATTCATGATTGATATAGTTTGTCTTTTGCTTCACTGTTTATTCTGAGCTTTCTGACCACAGGTAACGCATCAGACTCACCCCACATTATTCTAATGTCTGAAGGTGTCCTGGTCGGTATTCAGGGATGGAATGACAATAGAGCGTGCGACAGCAAGAACAACAGAAGGGTAGGGAGTACATTGAGAATGAGATTCAAGAGCACCTGTTAAAGGATGCATGCAGGGCTTCTCCTGTCTCAACACCAGGGGGCACTGTGTTCATAGACTACAATGGCCCCAGGCTTGGCATTAGTATTGTCTAGTCCATGACTCCCACAGGACACAGCAATTCAGGAACAAGTGAATCAGTCCTAGAAAACCACAGAGCTCTGAGGCGGCCTTGAGCTTGAGAGCAGTGTTTCTTAGGAAATCTGTGACGAGGGAATATCTCATTAAATTATTTATAATTCATTGCTCAACAACACAAAAAATACAATATTAAAACATCTAAGCAGGGGTAGTATTTATGTTATATGGAAAAGGATGAGAGCTGGGGAGCCTGAGTGGTGAGCTGGTAGGACAGGGCACATAGTGTCTTTCCGTATAATTTTAAAGTTTGTTCATTGTGAGTTTTATGTTATTATTTTCTTGATTCCTAAGGGAGTGTGTGTGTGTGTGTGTGTGTGTGTGTGTGTGTGTCCTTAACTTCTGTGTCCATGGTAAACTGTTTACTTACTTAGGACTCTCCAGATGCAGTCTTGCATCTGGATGTAAGATTTAGCCTTACATGTAGAAAAAAGTAGACTGGAAGGTCAATTTCTCAGACTTAGTGAATACATCCCCGAAACCTCTACAGAGCCCGAAACCCAATTCACTCCTTTTCTACTGAATTCATTGTATCCTGTGAACAGCAGCCATTTGTATAATCACTGATTCCTCCATATAGTCATTAAAAGTGACATCAAAGTGTCACTTGTGATGAATCAGTTGGAAACACTAAGAAGCCAAATGACATGCAACCTTGGAAATAAAGCTGAGATTTTGGATTCTGTCTGAAATTATTGAGACATTCTGGAAGTGACATTGTCAAGTGTAATGTTTATAAAGTTAACTTAGAGCACTATGGGGTAGGACGTAAACTGAACGGCGCAGAACAAGTGTGGCAGGATGGATGGTCCAGGACAAGCAAGAAAAGCAAAGCCAAGATGCTGGCACAATGGACACGATTCATCAAGAGCATGCATTGTTCCTGCTGCAGCCAAACCTTGTCTGGACACGTTCACTGGGGTGAGACCGGGAAGCCAGACTATGACCATGTAAGGGGTGGAGGGAGACAGAGGGAAACTCAGTAATGAGAATCTGCAGTGAGGGAAACGGGTGCAAGGAAACATGGGAACGCAAGGAGCTGGTGAGGCAGAGAGCAGAAGGCAGGCAGCATCTGTGAGCTCAAGGACAGGAGGAAGGAAGAGGACCGAGTAGGCGGCAACAGCAGTCGGCTCCCAGCAGCACTAAAATTGTTCCTGCCACTTGGCAGGAGTCAGTTCAGATGTCTCAGCTCCAAGTGCCTCGTCCTTTTCCTCAGATAACTGTCAACTGGGGGAGACTCATGGACCAAAGGATCCTTGGCAGATATTCTTTCCATCCTTGGTGGTGATTTAAGCCCTCAATGTGTTGTTTATAGAAGTAATGGCAGAGGCTATGAGTTACTTCTGCCAAAGTGGACTGTAAGACATTTGGCGTGTCTGATTAAAAGTTTATGACGCACGGTTTAAATATACCTATCTCTCTTAGAAGATACTGAGAGTCAAAATGAACAGATGATGAGTATTATTATTCCATGCTCAGGCACCTCTGTGACACTCACTTTATTACTGTTCACTTTTGTAGTGGAAGAGAAGGGACCCTCGTATTACAGAAAATTTTGCTTTTCTCTAAGCTTTTCTCCAGTATTATGCATTGGATTCATTCAATAAGTCTTTAAAAGAGAATATGCAAGAGACTGTAATCTCCATTATGTGAAGTCTGCAGAAGCAAACCTGAGGCTAAGAGAGCTACAAAAGTTTAATTTACCCACATCATACACTGTGTTCCATGGCGGAGCTAAAGCCAGCTCTCTTGATCAGGACTATTTTTCCCACTGATTCCCAGCCCCCACTTTAGACAACTTGTGGATGTAGTTTTTCTGGAATGACAATGTAGTACTCATGTCCTAATCCTCTCCTGAAGTCTAGCTGAAAAACTTTCCATGGGGCCCAGCTGTAGAACCACTGAACTGGGGCCACATTAGACATCCCTAAATCTTTGAGGATCTCTTAGCTAAAAGAGAGTGGCACTTGCTCTATCAAAATCAGCCATCGTAAAGTGTTATTGCCAGGCATAATGCAGAGTGCTGAGCAGGTGGACCACAAGGCAGAGACGTGATTCGAAGTGGAAAAGACATGGAAGTAAGGAGTCTTAAGATCCCTAGTGAGAAGAAGGTCCTGTTTGAGTGCACAAGGAAGGGGAAGAAGCACACATTTAGAACCTAGGCCTTAACAAGGATGTGTCTTGATGGAAGACAGAAGGAGAGCTGAGCATCAGATGCCACCCTGCTGTGTGTGCCAGAGACTATGCCGGAACTCATAGAGAAAATATTTAAATCAACAAGCACTCTTTCTTTGCTCACTGTGCTCCGAGCATAGCTATAGATATTAGAGATGTCCAAGCTGGGAGAGACAGGCTAGCATGGCCAGTGGCTCACTTCCTTACCTTCTGCTACTTTACCAAGGAAAGTAAAATCACGGTGAGACCAAGACAAACTGTCACAGGTCTCCAGACGCTTCTACTTTATTAGGAGGTTTCTGTTTTCCACGGTTGCTCCTGTCTGCCTCACAAATATGCAAACTGCAGTAGTCATGGATAATTTCTCTCCTCCAGAGCCCATTTTCTAATGAACTCAAACTAGGCACTCTTCTTTACGGGACACTGCATTTTTGGTGAGCATGGATGTGTAGCCAAGTTTCTGCTTGGGAATCCCACCCTCCCCCAAGAATGTTCTAGTTTATAGGTAGCCTCACAGTGCTCAGGATCTGTATATCCATGCCTTGTGTATAAAATGCAAAGATACTCTTCTCATAAAGTAAATGTCATGCTGGCCAAGAAGGGGAATAAGCAATTAAGTACAATATATTATGTCATCTCATTCTTCCAACTTTGTCCTAATTGTCCAGGCTTAAACTCCTGCAGGTGACAGATGTCTTTCATTTCCATTCATAATATGCTGGACACAAAAGCAAGAATTATGATCCTGTATAGATCAGTGCCAAAAGGCTGGAATCTTGTCAGGAATACTTTGGGACCCCTAAGCTGAAGTTCTGTTAATTTACAATGTTGTAACAATGCTGACTTTGTTATGGTCCTAAGAAGAGTTCTGGATCACTTCCTCATATTTTGTTTATTTGTTTACTTATTTATTTATCAGGCAATACTTGAGACCAAACCTAGGGCTTTGTATATGTTAGACAAGTGCTCTATCCCGAGCTCTATCCCTCGGGAAGCATAGTTATAGATTCTTTGGGCCAGGATGGCGAGCCTACTCAGTGCAAAGAATGAAACAAGAAACCTACAATTTGGGTCTATGAGGAGTTTGCACAGCCAATGGGAGAGAGGAATATGTGGATTTGATTATTCATACTTTTCACGTCTTTAACTCTGGTCTCTCTGTCTGGTGCTCTCAGTTGCTATCACTTCTACTGTTAGCTCCAGAGGATGATGGATCCCCCACCTTTTAACCACTGAGCACTGCACCACACTTTCTTCTCAGCCATTTCTCAGGTATTTCCACATGTATTCCAGGGACCCAGAACATTCCCCTTCTCTTCATTTTGAAACTCCGCTTATATAACCACCATCTGTCTGGCTGCACAGGCTAAAAATCAAGAATCAATCACTCCCAATCTTTTCCTCACCCGTTCTTCCTTCAACCAATCTGTCGCTAAGCCCTGCCAAGTCTTGAGTCTCCCAGTTCTGGCCCCCTAATTCCCTCTCTGTGCCCCCTCTGCCTGAGATTCAGCCCTAGCTCACACAGACGATTTGCCGACAGACATCAAAGAGAAGATGATTGTACGCACATGCTAAGGCCATTATGAAAGCTGTCTTTCAGGGTGGAGCATTACATGATGTGTAGGAATCGGCTGCCACGGAGTAGATAAGCTTGTTGTCTAAATGCGACCAGGACAACAGAGAATGCCAGTCAAGGGGCTGAGTAGGTGCTCTGTGGATGGAAAATTACCAAGTGGAAGCATCAGGGAAGAGGGGGACTCTGGCTAAACAGGTTTCACGAGAGAGCTGTGGACAACAAGCCAGGGAGGTGTCTACTAAAGATGAAGGGTGAGAATGTTGATCAGAGAGCAAGGATGCTCAAGTATCATGGTGAGCCCAAGCAGCAGGATTCGAGGTTAAAAACTGAACCAAATGAACAGCCAAGGATAGAATCCATTCCTATGGCCCCTTACCATTCTTTCCAACACACGCCACCATGATCTCCATGTAGTACATACTTACGGTTGCAGGAAAGGGGCTAAGTTCCCAAACATAGCAAGCCCCCCCCTTTCCTGGAAAGGACCTATATTTGGTCTCTGGTGTCTTTTCCAAATCTCCTTGAAATGTGACCCCTGGTCAGTCTGATGCACTCTTCTCTTCCAAGTCCAGTTGCCCTCCCCACCAAGTGCTCATCCCAATTTACATTGCTAGGCAGAGTCTGGTTCTGAAAGCAAATCCACGTTTCTCTGCATTGCTGCCTATTTCTTATTAAAGTGGGAGGCTTCTGTGTCCATGGCCTGGAATTTGATCCATAGCAATAATACTAATAAAAACAGCAAATCATGCTTCCTATCACGGTGCTCACTATGATGTTAGTAGTGATTAGCTGACCCGTGTTTGTTTATTTTCAAATATTTTTCAGAGGGACCATGTGAAATAATGGCTTCCCTTCTTCCTCTATGGAGAAGCCGAGTGCATACCGCCAAATGAGCACACTGCATAGAACGAGCATGTGACAAAGCTGAGTCTTGAACCTTTGCTCTTCCCCACTAAGGAGCTTTATCACTTTACATGGGGACACTGTGAATATTTGGTACGTAGAAAGTGGTCGTGAAGTGATGGGAGCTGAGACCAAGAACTGTGATATAATGTGTGCAATGATGTAATGAATGTGCATTCAATGATATGTTCACTGACTGGAGAGGCTACTGTAGACAGCGCGGACGAATAACTCCAGCAAGATGCCACACATTCAGGAGGAAATAAGCAGTCAGTCGTGGCTGAGGAATGATAGGGCAAGTTTCTCTTTCAGAAGCAAGTCTTTCTTGGAGGCTTGGCAAAGTAAGGTCGTAGCTTGGCATTGTTCTCAGACCTGCCACATGGCTCTTAAGGGCTCCTGGTTCAATTCCTAGCCGAGAACAGAAGAGAGGTAGAGAAAGAGGGAGAAATCTGATATAAAAATCATCGAATAAAAGAAGAAAGATTTCTCTTTCTAATGAAACCGTAAAATTTGGACTTTAACCACCTGAAATGCCTCTTCATCGCTGTTACCCAAGCTAATAAGAAAAGCTCATGCTAGGAAGTCGAGGGGTGAATTTCACTGTTCCCTGGACAATACCAACTAGGGGACAAGGGGGCATTACCATGAAGTTTCAAACTCACACTACTTTGAAATTATCAGGTAAGAATTGTCACAGGGGAACCCAGTAAGGCTGCAAGTTTCCCATGTTCTACTCTGCAGGACTGAGAAGGCAGTTGAAGGAGATTAATTACTTTCCCTGCTAATCAATGCAAAGACATATTTTTCTGTTCCTCCATCTCATAATTTTTATTTCATCTAGTTTGGGCTTTTTTAGGGTTGCCAGATGTCCCAGTTTCAGTGGGACAATCCTGCGTTTTGAAGGTATGTCCCATCTGCTCTTGAAAATATTTCTGTTCACTGCTCTCTTGTCGACTGTGGGGTTTTTAGAGCTGCCAGCCAGGGTAGAGCTGCTGGAGAGGAGATGATAAATTATTGTAACACTATAAAAAAAATCACTCACATCCACCACCACCTCACCTCAGCGATGCTTCGAATTAATTCTGCTGGAATGTTTGTCTTGAAAGGTGAGTCACTAGATCTCCATATGTGGATGGGAAGTTCTTTCCATCATACCTTTGAGAAGATGCAGCCTGGATAGGGAGAAATCTGTGGAAGGATTCATGGGCTGGCCACAGGAACACCTGCCTCTGCCATTTTCCTGGAGAGTTACTTAGGCTTGTTTACCTAAAAGGAAAAGTAGAGGGAAATATTGAGCAAGGACTGTCTACCTGATGCTAGCTTGGCATTTCTGGCAAAATATCTAATTAATTTCTCTAGTAAGTTGAGTGGCATAGGTTTATATCTCCATCTTACAGATAAGTAACTTAAAGTTCAGAACCTGCAAGCCCAAACTCCTGGTATATACCCCACAGTAGAGCTCACCTCCATCTGCTAGGATGTCTTTCTAGGGTCTCTCCCAGGATCCTGTGATACCAGGAGAACCTGTCGTGAAGGCTCTGCCTGCGGGAAGCTGCAAATGGACAAGCGACTGAGACAGCCTTCTTAAGTCTGGATCTATATACTGATAAATGTGGCTTTAAGACGGACACTGCTGGATAATAACATTGTGACCTCCGGTCATTTTTTCCAAATTATCTTCATCAGTCATACTGTGACAGACCCTGTAAAGGAGATAGTGAACTTGCTGCTTTGGTTCACTGTCACCTGAGGAGAGGCCACTGGGTCCATTATCCACAGCTTCGGGAACTTGTTGAGTAAGTTTATCATCATTACTACACAGAACAAGTTCCTGACAGTAAGGGCCAAGCAGGCAGGATACTAATGGTTGCTGCCGTCCAGATCATGGAGATTTGCAGAGTAAGCTCTAAGCCAAGAGGAAAATGAGAATGTTCTGGAATCCTACATAAAATGCATTGAATGAGTCCATTAATGTGAACGGCCCTCATACAGACAGCCTTGGGTTGTTTGTTTTTTATGCTTTTTCCCCCCCTTAGTAGAGCGGCTCCATGTGAACGAAGAAAGCAGATCTCCATTGTGGGCCTTTGGTAGCATCTCCAAGTGACAACTGTGCAAGTGGGTGAAAGTTCCCAAAATACAGCTCTCGCGTCAGCTGCCATCACTTTGGACGCCCTCCTGGCAGCGACAGAGACATCACACAGCTTCCTCACTCTTCTTTTGCTCTTTCCCTTCACAAAGCCATTGCGCTTAGGAATGATGAAAATCTTCCTTCGAGTTCAGCTCCCTTCACTCACACCCTTCCTGGCTCCTCTCTGCTTCCTATGGAGGGCTAGGCATTTACCTTTT
Organism: Phyllotis vaccarum; assembly: GCA_033318265.1. NCBI lineage: Eukaryota > Metazoa > Chordata > Mammalia > Rodentia > Cricetidae > Phyllotis > Phyllotis vaccarum. The sequence goes on along the minus strand of JARWLC010000014.1, from coordinate 83,229,013 downwards.
GCAAACTCTGGAAGCACCAGCTCTCCATGGACCCTAGGGCTTTCAGAGGGACAGGTGTGTACACTGGTACATCCCACCCGGTCCTCAGGGGCCCCCACAACAGCAAAGTGGGAGACATCTTTTCTCCATGGCTACAAAGCTGAACAGAACCCTCTAGCCAGGCAGTGAGACCATAATTAATGATCTACTGATGAAAAGATTTAGCTCTACTCTAATTCTCTGTGTTACCGCCTCTGTATTCTTAGCTGTGAAATGGGCCTGTCCTTCTGCCTCTCCTACAGGTTCTGCTGAACTTCTTTCTCTGAAGTTGGTGCTGTGGATCTGGGGACTTTCTCAATACTTGGGGCTCTCCTGTCCTGGGAGAGAGCCACATGGTGGTTTCTCTCACTGTATGATCATTTTGTGTTCAGCTGCCCATGTCCTCTACAAATGAATACCCGGATAGGTGTGCCTATGGCTGAATCATTTGCTGCCAGTGAAGTCTCTAAGACTGAATGAAGAAAGGGACTCACATTGTTGACGGGAAGCAGCTTGTCTAAATTCCCACCTGTCCCATTGCCTGCTCCAGAGGGGAGAAAGAAATGAGTCCAGTAGTGGTGGAACCGACAGAGACAAGAGAGGGCATGTGGGGGTGCCCTGGCTGCCTGACAGCTTTTCTTATGCAGAGGAATCTGTGGACAGTTTACTGAAATAGCCCCCAGACACCTCCCTCAGAGATCCTGAGCCCCAATGGGAAGTAGCACCCAAAACCACACCCTAAGATGCTTTCAGACAATCTCCCCAGGGTTTGGCTTGACCACAGTAGATGGTGACCCTGACATTGGGACTGATAGACAATTGTGTACATTTTTTGCTATCAGAAACGGGTCTCTGACAAAACCAAACATTAAAGATTTGAGTTCTTCGATATTCCTCTGGGTGGCGCTGTGTAGATGCATCAGCTCAACAGAAGGCGTCCCTCCCCCCACGGACACCAAGCTCTTGCAACCTCACTTCTCACAGTGGCCCCAGGTGGGGATTCGGCTGAAAGCCAGGGTTGCCAACACCACGGATTTATATGAGGCAATGTCTGGCAAGTACAAGGTCTCAGTCGAAGTCTCTGCTCACTCTAACTTGGGAACAAAATGTTTCAAAAGCAGGACACTGGGTCTCTGGTGCTTTTGCACCCCACACAAAGCAGTATCAGAGTGGCTGGGTGTTCGGCGACTGCATTAATAGTTTTCACGCTGTCAGTTTGTAACTACAGAAGTAAGGAGTGTTTTGTGGATGATTTTTTTTTTTAAAAAGCATATAAACAAAAATAATTTTTAAAAGTCAACTGAAATCACACCACCCACGAGTAACCACTGTTAACATTTACTGTGTTTCCTTAAATAGATACTGTTTGGTAACCTGCTTTTTCTACCTTAACAATATAACAGGAACATTTTCCAGAGGAGGAACCACATTAAAATCGTTTTTTAAAGTTGCATAGTATTATAGTATTTCATTTACAGATGGACCATGGTTTATTTAACCAATTCCATATTGTGAGATATTAAAAATTCTCCTCCACCATTCTTGTCTCCCCACCTTTTCTCCCTCTCCAAGTGTCCTTTGCTCTTACGGTCAGCTCTTCCATAAGCTCCTACAGTTACCCAGTGCTCTTTATGCAGTCATCGGGGCCTTCTTATAAGAAGTTCCTGGAGGTGATAAAGGCTCACCCAAAGCTCTGCCGGCTTTGTTCTTACAGCCCTCCACAGTTTGCCCATTGTGTTCACATCACTAGGGGATAGAAGAGACCTGTGAAGTCATCTGAGAATCCCCCACCTCACCCTGTTATTAACACCCCCCTCACACATACACACACACACACACACACACACACACACACACACACACACACATACACACACATACACACACACACACACACACACACACACACACACAGAGCCTGTTATTACTGGGGCAAAAGAAAGTAGAGAATCATAGCTGTGGAAAATTGTCCAAGGAGGGCCTCAGTTCTCCCTTGTTCAATGGGACAGTCTGCAAGTTGCTTGTTTCTTCTGCCTCTGCCATTTGTGATGAAAAGATTGGAAATACACTGGCCTTATCCGGGAATTACTTCCCTAAGAGCTAGGAGAGGATGGTGGTAGCCTCAAGGTGGTGACTGCGGGGAACAGTGGTCTGTGTTTGGGACAATAATGATGATCCCTTCCCCTTCATTTTCAATTCCCAGAGTCTGGACAGTGAGAGAAGGTGAGACTCTGCTTTTCTAGGTGCGAGGTATGAAGTTCTCAGTGTTGCCCAATATCAAAGTATTAACAACAGAAAGAGAAAAGGAGGTTGACCAAAGCTGAAGTTCTGTAAGGCAATGTGGTGAAGGAGGGGTAATAAAGACACTCTAGACCAGAAAGCCAGAGGAATGACCCAGCCAGAGACAAGAAGCAAACAAAATGAGACAGTAAAGCTGCCAGGGAGTCAAGGCAGAGGCAGAGCCCACTAGTTCAAAACCAGGGCAGGTGCTAGATGCTTGAGCAATACAGGGAGCTTTTCGCTTGGAATTTATTTTTATCAGCCTGCATGAGCACAGGGCTTAGAAGACTCACACAGAGCCTCTGCCCTGAGACCCAAAAAACAAACAACAAAATGGACTGGCCATACATGCAGAACCTCAGAGCAAACAAGTTCTGTAGGGTTAGAAGACGACCAAGTGGTAGAAACTGGCTTTGGCACCTGGGAACCGGGTAGAAGTGACATTGTTTCAGAGTTAGGCAAAATCTGTATTAAGAAAGATGAGTCCCTGGCCCAGGAGGGAATCCAGCTTAGGATTGAGTCCTGCCCCCATCTCTGTACATTCACTATGCTGGAAGCAAGAAAAGGGTCCTGGAATCAAAGGTGTACTCTCACAGTGAGCTGCTGTCTGGTCTGACAGATATTTTTAACACCGTGTGCTAAAGGGAATGAAAGATGTGTTAGGGACAGAGAGCCAGGCCTAGGTGTACCCCTGACTCGTCTTCCATATGGATATGTTTTTTCAAAATTTAAAGAAACTGACTTAAACTATTTCTTAAAGTGTTTTCATAGGATTTTGCAGTTGTAAACAATACACAATAAAAAATTGCATGTGTGGTATAATTTCCATTCTGAAGAAATATTTATACATAATAGAAAAACACATGGGGGAAAATATACCAATATTTGAACAGTCTGGAAAAAAGCAATATGTGGATAGGAAGCAGAGTCAGGAAGTAGAAGGCAGAAAGTGAGGAGAAGACAGGCATAAGACAACCATCTAAGCCCCAGTGAATTATTTCACCTAAGGTCATATCAGCTACCATATGTAATAACAGTACCACAGCTGGGGACCAGCCTTCAACACAGAACCAAGAACATGTCTTTGGTCCACTGTTGGTAGAACTGCTTCTCTTTGGGCTTTCTGCTTTTTAATGTCTTATTGCCACTCTGATTTCCTACATAACATTTTTTTTGCCTATTAAATTGTATCATTTTATAACCAAGCTAGATCTTGCAGTTTGGATGTAATTGAGTCTATAATCTCATAAGGAAGAAGCTCATTGTTGGAGGAAGAGAGTCACGATGGGTGTGGGCTTGGAGGTCTTCTTGGCTCAAGTTATACCTAGTGATATGGTTCACTTATTGTTTCTTCCATATCAAGAGATGGGATTCTCAGCTTCTTCTTCAGCAACATGTCTACCTATATGCCATCATATCCCCCTATGATGATAAACGGTAAACCACCCAATTAAAGGTTTTTTTTTTTTTTGTTTTTTTTTTGTTTTTTTTTTGTTTTGTTTTGTTTTTGTTTTTTTTTTTTTTTTTTTTTTTTAAATCAGAGTTGCCATGGTCATGATGTTTCTTCACAGTATTTGAAGCCCTAACTAAGAAAGCAAAAGGTTAGTACTGGTACTGGGGTATTGTTGCAATAGGCCAGACTATTTTTTTTTTTTCTTTAAGAAATATGGCCCTTGAGACTCTGGATTAGAAAAGCAGTTGAAAGCCTTAAGAGGGTCTTTCTTAATGGGCCACCCAAGTAGGAGCACATACCCTGAGTGTCCTTTGAGCTGTGGGGCTGGATAAAGAGGTTTCGGAGGGGAAGAATTTTAGTATGTTGCCTAGAGACTGTTCTTGTATTATTTTGGTGAAGACTGTGACTTCTTTTGAAGAGCCTGCCTGGGGTTACAATAAAGAATTTTAGATTAATTAAATTGGCAGAGGAGATCTCAAAAATAGTCCAGTATGGACTCTGTCATGTGATTATAAATGTTAACTATAATGAAGACTTCTAATGAAAAATGAGCAAATTGAGCAAGTAGATTACAAAATGTACCATTTGAGGAGAAAAGAAGCACCAGGAAGTAGAATGGAATAAATCCTATGAACAAGGAGACAGATTAAAAAATGTAATAAAGGGAGCGGTAACCTCAGGGCCAGATCCCACCCAGCTAAATTTCCAACTTGTAAATGGAATTAAAGAAAAGCTTACAGTTGGTATGGTGGTGCACATCTTTAAAGCCAGCACTTCAGAGGCAAAGTCGGGCAGATCTCTGACTTTAAGGCAGCCTGGTCTCCAGAGCAAGTTCCAGAACAGCCAAGCTTAAGCAGTGAAGGTGACCATAGAAAACAGAAAGCTTTCGAAGATATAATTGAAAGAACTCTAAGTTCAAGCATGATCTGGTCTGCAGTTTCAGGACAGCCAGGCTTAGATAGTAAGGAAAGCAGAAATCTGGTGAATATGTAATTGAATGAGGGGGCATGTGTCAGCCCAGCCCTGACAAGAAGCAGAACTTGGCAGCTTTGGCCATGCTGTTCTGACTTAAAGGGCAAAAGAAAAGTGGGCTATGGAATATTCTTCCATGTTGGAGATTCCAGAGCCATGAGATACTTGCTGAAGAAAGGTGCTAATAGAGAGCGGAAGCCCAGGAGAAAGTGTGTTGCAGTCAACAAAGCTGAAAAGAGTTGGAGATCTGAAAAGTGTTTTGATATCAGAAATGAAGATGCACAGTTTGGAGTTTGTCCAGCTGGTATTTTGGTCTTGCTTTGGTCCAATATTTTCTCTCTATACTCACTTTCATACATTTTGGAATTGTAATGTATATCCTGCCCCATTATATGTTGGAAGTATATGATGTTTTCTTCATTTTTGATTTTATATGTCGATTATAGTTAAGAGATTGATTGAATCTCAGAAGAGATTTTGACCGTTGGATTTCAGTCAGTTAACTAGTTGATTACAGTATCATACATGTGATGAGAAACATCTGTAGACATACAATGATTACAGTCAGGTCCACTGATAATTCAACTGGATAGAGTTCTTAATCCATGGAGCAGATTCAACCATTGTCATATAAGCTGATTTTATACCTCTCTGATGAAAAGCATCTTCCTTCATTAGTCCTTTGAATGATGATCCTCTCAGAAGCCAAAGATTAATAGATAAAATCCTAGTGACTGGTTTGGTATACTTCCTTATGAGCTATTGCTCAGAGAGACTCCCTAGAGATACCTAAAACATAACAAGCTGTTGCCAATGTCCCTGGTTACCCATCCAGATGGACTGTGAGACCCTACTGTTGAAGATACCACACACTTGGTTTGCAGAACATAGAGACAATGTGAGTCTAAGTTTCCTCCTTGCTGGCTAGCTTTCACAGTACCTGAAGCTCCACACTGATGAGAGGTACAATTACTGGTTATCCCCATAACAGTCAAGCCTAGCAAGATATGCCCATCAGTGCAATCGTGGGTGACCAGTCATAGATGGATTTGAGGCATGATCCACAGGAGATTATTCTTGTCTCATTCTGTAAATTTGGTTAAGAATCCATGGCTGGTGGTCCATAGGCTCTAGGAAGCAATGACTACTGGTGTTTACTATATGAATATGGTCTCAAACTCACCTTCTCTGTAAAGTTGATAATCGTCAATACAGGGAATCACAACATGCTAACTTCGTCAATACAGGGAATCACAACATGCTAACTGTAGAGAGTAACTGTGGAGTGCACTCGGAGATGTGGAGATGATAGCACAACTACAGAATAGAGGCATCTTGAATGGAGCGTAACAGGTGAGGTATGGCCGGCTGTAATGGCTCACTCTGTAAGCACAGCACTCATGAAGCTGATGCAGGAGGATTACCACAAGTCCAAGGTCAGATTGTGTTTCACCATGTGTTCCAGGCCAGCCTGGCTACAGTATGAAGCTCTGTTTCAAAATTTAAAAATTTTAAAGAAAAATGAGAAAGAAAGGGAAAGGGAAGGGAGAGAGGGGAGAGAGAGAGAGAGAGAGAGAGAGAGAGAGAGAGAGAGAGAGAGAGAGAGAAGGAAGGAAGGAAGGAAGGAAGGAAGGAAGGAAAGAAAGAAAGAGAAAGAAAGAAAGAAAGAAAGAAAGAAAGAAAGAAAGAAAGAAAGAAAGAAAGAAAGAAAGAAAGAAAGAAAGAAAGAAAGAAAGAAAGAAAGAAAGAAAGAAAAAGGCAGGCAGGAAGAAGGGAGAGAGGATGGGGGGAGGGAAAGTGGGAGGGGGAGGGAAGGGGGAGGGGGGAGGGAAGGTGGGAGGGGGAGAGAGAACAAAGAAAGGAAAGGACTCCTTTGGGGATAAAAGAGTAATAAAAGCCCAACCATGTTAAGGAGTGATGTGGGGTTCGGAGGTTTTTTTCTGTCTCTCACCCACTTCTGATCTAAGACTTAAACCACTCAGTTTTGGAGGCTCTGTTTTCTTACTTTGTGGGAATGTAAGTGTCCTCCTGATAAATAAAATTAATATGGGGAGTTAGAGGACCCACCGCACCATGGAAGCTTGCATGTGGCTTCTTCTCCACACCCAGATCACTACAGGTAAGGACTTCCTTCCTGCCTCAGAGCCACAAAATAACCCTCCATCTTGCCTTCCACCAGTCCCCTGTCCTGTCCTGTCCTGCCGACGGTCTGGATTTCTCCCTCAAGTCTACTACGTTCCCCTTAGTGCCAAAGCTTGAGCTTTTCTTTCATCTCTATCCAGATCAGCTAATAATTCACATGGTCCAAGGTGAAGACACAGCAAGAAAAATTACTAAGAACATTTAATTAGCAATAACCAAGCCTTAAACTAAACATCTGACATTTCCAAAGATGGGGTCTCCTGCTACTGCCCCCTACCACCAGTTAAGCAGATCCAATCTGTAACTTTGATGAGATTATCTTTTAATTCTTTAGACTATAACACTGTGTTTCCAATTCCTTTGAAACTATCATATTTAGTCAGATTTTTCTTACACTCTTGTACTAGTTTGAATTCATTTAACCATCATTGAAAGAATGGCTACCACATACATGTACCCAAGTTAAGTGTTGGACATACAGAAAGAAGTTGGGGATGAATGTATTCTTTAGGACTCTGAAAATACTCTCCAAACTTTTTGCTAATGTCCCAAGGAGATAACCATGTCACCCTCGTTCTCACTGATTTATGATCACAGTGTGACACACAAATGTATTCATGATACAAAGTAAGGTGTATCACCTGAGACACCAATGTTTATCAGCCAGAGAAGTAACATTTAAAATCAAAATTATAAACCCTAAGACAAACAGAAGTTGATACTTTAATTTGCCTTGTGAGATACAATATTTGCTAAAATTATGGAGGTATTTTATGTTGAACTGACTTCTTTTAATATTTAGCATAGACACATTATCATAAATACATAAACACCCATGCATCTCAGTGTAGGGTTAGGAGAGACAGAAATTTATGTGTTATAATATTTTTATAATAAAGGTCTAGACACACCACATTAAAAGGGTTTATTAAATAACTTTAGATTAATCAGATGGAACAACTTTGTGCAACTAAAGGAAGTGAGATATAGGCTTCTTTTAATTTTATGATGACCAAAGTATCATTGAGAATGCTTTCAACAAACCACCGAATAGTTTGTAGACTATAATAGCAATGGGGTGAGGTTATTTTTTAATATCTATATATTTTTATTTTATAAGTATGGATAGTTTTGTGTACACATGCGTCTGTGTGCCACATGTGTACAGTGTCTGAGGAGGACAGAAGAGGGCATCAGATCCTTTGTAACTGGAGTTGCCGACATTGTTGGTTGTCACGTGGGTTCTTGTAAGATTAACAAGTGTTACCCATTGGGATGTTTCTCCAGCCCCTGGCAACAGACTTTTAGGAATGATACTCAAATATAACTGACCTGTAAATATGCCTATTGCTATATCTGACTTCAATACAACCATCAAAAATTTGTGGAAGAACAGGAAGCAGGACCATCTACAATCTCCATAACCAGGAGAACAAGTGTTTGCCTCTCTCCCTTCAACTGGGAATAAGTGTTCATTCAACTTAGAACAGTTTTGTTCTAGGTTCACTAGAGACAAGAAACTGTCTCTTTATTCCTGAGAGGAACAAATGGCCCAACAACTGTAACCTAGAAGAAGACTCTTTTGCACTGAAAACTCTTTCTCCTTCTCTGGGCCTTGCGGAAACCACTTGGAAGGACTGTTTGTTTGCTTGTTTGTTTTTAAGTTCTCAAAAGCCGTTATGAAAGAAAAAATAGAAACTGCCTACCTGATACACATGATTCCCTCTTTTTCCCACCTTCTGATATCTTCAAAGTTCGTTAACACTGAGATTTAGGCTGCGGTACAATAATACATGACCCCTGCAGCTCAGGGCAGTTCTCACTCATGTGGGCCGCCAGTGTATCTTCGCCACTCACCATCCTAGACTGATGTAACAGCTCCTGGAATAACTGGATAATCTGGACTCCCTGGTAGAAAACAAACAAACACAAACTAAAGCTAAGCCCAGCCCACATAACTCTATTACCTCCCCTAGTCAGAGGGAGATAGCACCATTGTCCAGGTTTCACTGGCCAAAGCAAAAGTCATGACCACACTTGAGTAGAAGAAGAGCGGCGAGTTGGTAAACAGTAATACAGAGAATGAAATGAAGAGTCATAGTTCGCTGGACACAGTGAGAGCACAACTGATATCTAACCTACGGGTGGGCCCAGGAGAATGAGCAAGACAGTCAGGGAAGGCCTAAGCCTATAGGCCCTGGGTGGGCCCAGGAGAATGAGCAAGACAGCCAGGGAAGGCCTAAGCCTATAGGCCCTGGGTGGGCCCAGGAGAATGAGCAAGACAGCCAGGGAAGGCCTAAGCCTGTAGACCCTGGGTAGGCCCAGGAGAATGAACAAGACAGCCAATGAAGTCCTGAGCCTGTAGGACATGCTCTTTTGCTCTAGATTCTTATTGACCTTGTGGTAAGTTCCCTTATGTGATTCTCTCTTTAAATAATAGGAAAGAGTAAACACTATTCTAAAAAAAAACAATGCGGTTAAAATTCAGAGAACAAAAGTCAAAAAACTATATTTGCAATCTCTTTGTTTTACTCTCCGGATGAATGCTACCCTAGAGAGTATGATTTGAGACATTTAGGTATTAAAATTACACTGGAACACAAAACAAAGACATGGGTGAATTAAACTTAATAGGTTTTATTTAGCTTGATGCATCCAAAATAATTATTTTACTAAATGATTGATATAAAATTATTATTGAAATATTCACATTAAAAGTCTTGCCAAGTCCTAGATATATGACTTCCATTTTATCCTTACAACAACCTAAATTCAGATGCTAAATTTTCCTCAGAAATAATTGATCTGTATTTAGATTTACAGCTTAAAAAGTAGGTTAGCACATCCAAACTGTACTAAATGCACTCACAATTTTCCAGCAAATGAATCAAATATCCATTTTTAAATTTGAATTAACTCAGATAAAATGCAATTCAAGCTTCATTTTTCAGCGGCTCTCATCACATTCTTGGGTCTCAATGGTCACAGCGGTGAGGGCCTACCATGTTGCTCTCCCAAGCTACACAGTGCAGATTTAGAGAATGGACTTAGCGATTTGAGTCTCCTCCCTAAAATTCATGTTTTTCACATAGATCATAAAATGACTGAGCCAGTATTGCTCTGTTATTCAGGGCTTTTGTTGTTATTGATTTGTTTTTATAGGTGCAAAGCCAGAGCTATAAAGCGAGCTACTGTCTCCTTTTCTTAATGCTGACCTGCTTCTTTCTGAGCTGGTTTCTATAGCAATGGGTCTCAGAGATCGCTGTGACTGTTCCAAAACTAGTTGCAAAATTAACCAGAAGTCATCTTATTATACTCTTCAAATGCCTTTTTCCCTGCCACTGTTATATACTTAAACAGTTGGTCCTAGCTTTTGGATGCAAGGGAGCCATTTCTGGATCATAAGGGAAGATTGTAGGCATACCACAGCCCACTGCCAACTGTTTCCCTCCATCATTTTTAACCTGTTCACCTATTATGGGAGGGTCTGCTCTTATTACAAGAACTAGTTTTCCACTTCATTGGCCCATACCAATATATATATAAAATTTCTAATATTCTATATGACCTTTAGAAGCCAAGAAAGTGAGTTCAGAGTTTTACATTTGTGGCCTTGGTTTTAGATAACGATATAACAGACTGTATCAGGAGTCTAATATTCAAACTTCACACATTTTCATATGAATGACCTCACTTGAACATTCAGCATGCATGTTGGAATAAATGGAAGAAAAAAGGAGTTTAAAATCAGGCAGCCAGTAAGTAGAAGCATCTGGATGATAAACAGCCTTCTGCATGCCTGCTCAGTGTTTTCTGACACACCAAGATCTCCTAGAGTAGCATCAAATTAGGCATCTTCTCATGTGCCCATGATATCCTAAGAATGCTATCTAAGAATGTTATTCCCTATTTCAGAAATCAGACCCCTGGTAGGTACTTTCAACATCCTAGTACCCATCAGCTGGTATGGCTAGTGCCGCTGCTCCCAAGGTCTTGTTACCTGAGGGCTCAATGGGGGCCAAACAATGCTGACCATTTCCTAATTCAAATTCCAAACAGGAAGACACTGTCTTTTGCCAAAGGATCATGTGACCACAGAAAAGGGTGACTATGCAAGAACATATTGAGCAGGACAGTCAGGGACAAGTGGCCCTAAATTCCTCTGACACAGGAAGAGAAGGAGATGACCTTCATCAGAGGTCATCTTGAAAGCAAGGCCACCCAGTGGTCATTCCCAACTGACAATGCTTCAGCTTACCTGCAAACATGGGACACACCAAAGGAAGAGAGAGAGAGAGCAACATAAGTAATATGACATCCCTACATCACGTGACAGAATGGGGCTTCAAAACACCGTGATCAACAGGACAAGAGCTACAGTTTCTCCTAGACTCAACCCTGTTAATGATAACTTGCTCCAAACAAGAAGAGGTTCGTATGTAAAAGCAGACATCACAATCATTTCACAGTGCTGATCTTAATAACAGAATCAATTGTGTAAATAATAGGATCTCTTTTTTCTTTCCCGGACTCGCTGAGATGAAGCAGACTTGGGGACCATCTTCAGAAGGTCATCATGGCTGCTGCTGTCTTGACCTTCAGTCTTGTCATGCATTACTCCTCCATAGCTGCCTGGTTTTTCTGTGGAAAGCTCCTTCCTAGCCACTGGAGCAGGAAGCTGTGCAGAAATGTAGAAGCCTAGGGGATTTCAGAAAGAAGCATAGCTTTGTTGCAGGCCATAGACAGTCTCTGGCAATGGGGCTATATTTCCAAAGCCACACCAGCAATTCCCCATGAAGTTCTGTCGAGACTTTCACCCAGGCAAAATCCAAAAACTTTGGATTTTGACAAAGAAATGGATGTCAGAGCCAGCCAAACATTGTAGAGAGCTGCTTGGCCGCACCTTAAAGATGGTGCTGGCTTCCGCCTTCCACCTTCCCGGGGTGAGAGCTCTCTGAGATAAACAACTCCTTATTTGGCTAAGGCTAAGCTCGTGGCTTGCTTCCAGGTGTGGCTTGCTTCCGTGCACCTGGATCTATTGGCATGGCCCACGTGGTGCCCCGTGACTAGCAGTCCAGAGGGTATATAGCTGGGAGTGGGTTTTCCCCAGTAGGAGAGGCAGTAGCAGAGGCAGAGCAGAGGCAGAAGAAGTTTCAAGGTCCTGAATAAACCACTGAAAGAAGAGCCTGGTGTCGCGTCGTCCTTGCGGGCGAGGGTGCGCACGACAAGTGGTGGCCTGTATGGGGGGGGGGGGGGGAGGCAGAACTTTCAGTGGTCAGGGGGTGCACCAGAGAGTCCTCAGGCAAGTTGAGGACCCGCGACAAAAGCGGGGAAGAGTCCTCAGGTGGGTTGAGAATCCAACAAAAGCGGGATAAGACTCGCTGACGAGAGAGTTCAAAAGTGAAAGAGAAAAGGATTTTGCTATGGGCATCTTAGTACCAGGAACAGAGATGCGGTCCCTCTAAGAGAACTCAGTGATTCAGCCTAATTTGCAAAAACTATGCTTCTTTTTAGAGAGTGTATTCTGAAAGCTCTTACGGTTAGAAGATGATTAAGGATTCACAATAAAACAGATTCAGATAAAAAGAAAAACCTGTAAACGGGTTACAATGCATGTAAAAGGTACATAGGCTTCAGAGAGAAAAGAAAGAGGTTAGAAAAAGTATTTTAAAAGAGAAATAGAGTAATAAAAATATAATAAGCCACATAAAGATGGAAAATAGACACAAAATCTGGATTTTGGTTGTTATTGTGTTTTCTTTTAATTCTTTAACTGTTAATGAGCTAACTGCAGAAAGACAATGGATTACAAATGCTAAGGCTACTAAGTTAAACAAGAATATATATTTTAAAGGTATTTTGATTTCAAAATTTGTGTCTAAGGATTTATTGCTTTGGAAGAGTTCTGCTTTTGTTTCCACAGAAGATGAGAACCTGTGGATTGCTTCCAGGCAAATATGGTTTTATCAACCGAGACCCCCTGAAGAAAACCTCTGATGGGAAGAGATGGCCATATCAGCTTCATGGCTGCAGATTATGATCCAGTCTCAATAATCCGTGAGATTTTCAACGCCCCTTAATCAGCAGGAAGTAGTAATGGATAACTACGCCCAAATTCCCCAAAGGAGAGACTTTCTCTGGCTCTCTTTACCATAGCTGAGGGATTGGCTACCTGGTCCGCTGTTGCCATGGATCACCTGAAGGAGTAGGCGGGACTAGGAGCTATAGCTGGCCTGATGGCGCTGGTCTCTGGGGTTTGCCGTGGTGCCTTTGCGGCCTTAGGACCAGACAGTGCCGGGATGCAGCAATGATTGCCCAAGCCTTTGTAGCCGTAGAGACTAGACAGTACCCCTATGTTTGGCTTGCTGCCTTAAAAGATTAAGGCTTTTTGCAGGTTGCGAGGCTAGTGCACTGCAGTTGAGCACCTCAGCTATGTTTTGGAGGGCTCAAGGAGAGCATGTCTGCTTGCATGTGGGTTTCTCACCCTAATGTCCCACATCTGTGAAAAAGGGTGTTGAACGAGTCCCTTAATCCCTAGGGGGACGCCCCAAAAGGAGTCTTGGGATAATGTTCCTTGCACAACAGAGAGTAGACCTCTGCGCTCATCTGCTAATTCCTTTATAAAAACAAAAAGGGGGAACTGTAGAGAGCCACATGGCCGCACCTTAAAGATAAAACATAAAGAAAAAATGGGTTTGTTAAAAATAGAAAAATAAAAAGATGTCTGAGTGAGTAAATCACACCTTACAGAACAATTGTAGACTGATTTAAGGGAAAGTCATGAGTGGCTTTCTTAACAATAGAATTTTACTGTCCTTCATGCTACATTGCTACATTTCCAAAGTGTTCTAAGAAATCCCTCTCCACTTCTAACAGTGCCCAAAGAGTAGATTATAAAGTAGAGTTCAAGAACTTTTCTTAGTAAACAAAGTTGGAGGTTGAAGAGGGACTTTATCCAGGTCTAGGAGATAGGGGCTCTACACATAATTTCAGCCCCAAGTAGCACATCCTAATTACTATCATTGGCATCCTAGATGGGGCATTTTGGAGAATGCATTGTCCAGCCCTGATTGGCTGTACTTTATTTATTGTCTTGAACAATACATCCTTTGGGAAACACATGCTGTCTCAGTGAGCCATGAGGCCCTATAGATTCTGAGGTTTTCCCTTTTTCCTCCCCCGTCAGTGAAAGCAGATCGGGTCTCAGGAACAAAGGTTCTTTTCTCTGGAAGCCCTTCCTCCCCATGTCGCCATACTTGCGTTTTCTATCCTGTCTCAGGGCATCTTCATGACTCAGATACATTACCCAAGGCAAATCCAGTGTCTGACTAAGGTGTCTCCTTCCTGGCCTGTCCTCTGAACAGATAGTGTCCCAGGTGAGGAACTTCTGGAACACCTCCACAGACCAGAGGATAGATTGTGGACAGCCTAGTCCCACATTGCACAGGTGTAAATAGCATTAGGAGAAACTTTCTGTGTACAACCCCAAGACATCATCCACAGATAATCTAGTTCATGCCTCCCTTCTTAAAACTCACCCAGGAATCCAGGCACAATGTCATATGTGTTTAGTCCCAGGATTTGGGAGAAAGAGGCAAGTAGATTTTTATGAATCCAAGGCCAGCCTAATCTATATATTGAATTCCATCCAGGCCAGTCAGAACTCCATAGTGAGACTCTGTCTCCAAAAACAAGGTGGGGTACTGGAAAGATGGCTCAGCCAGTCAGAGTACTGACTGTTCTTCCAAAGGACTCAGGTTCAGTGTCTAGCTCCCACATGCCAGCTCAGAACTATTTGTAACTCCAGTTTCAGGGGATCTGATGTCTTTTCTAATCATCATGGGCTTTTGCATGCATGTAGTGTACACATACTCAGACACTTACATAGACACATAAATAAAGAAATTAATTACATTAAATTGAAAAGCAAAGTCACTAAGAAGAGACTGAGTCTTTCATATTTTGGGCAATGATCCTTACTTATTACATCAGAGCAACCCTTGGTGGTGCTAACTTTATATGTTGGGCAAATCAGTATATTTCATGTGAATAAAGGACTGTACAGCATAAAGCAAGCCCAAGAAAGACTGGGAGCCACTTCAACATTCACAGCCTTCTGAAGAGATAGCATGAAGCATGTCTCTCATTTTCTGTATCCTGATGTTGGGCAGCTGGGTAAAGCAGAGATAGTAAGAGGCTATTAAGGACTCAGCAGAGCTCACTTTCTCTTTCTGTTCTATGTGAAACCAACCAAATCAACCACATGAAGCCACCAAACCCTGCAGTACCCCCACCCCACTCCTTATCACCACAGAGCCAGAAAATAGACAAGTATAGGCAGTTCTCACACCCAAGGATCTACTGACATATGTCACCAAGGCAATCCTAAACCTCCATGCCTTAGATCTGCTTTTCTTCCCAAATAAATCCACAGTGAAACTGCAGGCTCCCATTTTCTCTGTCCCTGGCTGGTTCTCTCCGGCTCTAACCAACCCCAATGCTTCCTATATGGCCCCACACTAACTGCCCTGTGTCCCCTGCTTCTGGGGAACTGTGAGTATAAATGTCTTAACATAACAACAGTCCCTTTAGTCTGGGCACCTTACTGTACCTGATTGAAATAAATTCTGAATACCCTTGAACAAAAATGCAGCTGTGAATCTGGTGAGCAATGTACTGTGTTTAATAAATAGGGTCTGGTATTAGTAGGAATAACAATTTGTTTAGGGGATAAGAACAGTTTGCCAGCAACCAGTAGCCATGCAGCTGAAATCTCGCTGGGCAACTTCCTACAGCAGAGAACACTGGTAGTCCAGAGCAAGGTTGTTTCTGGAATCAGAGCAGACCCTGGTCCTAACCACAGAACACCTACAAGCTGGTTTGAATTGTGAAAATAGAAAAATCCTGTAACTCTCTCCCCCTAGACCCCTTCCTGAGGTCCCTGAAACTAGCCAAGGTTGAGATGGCTGCTTGGGACACACCCAGCAGCCTGAGCCTGATACTTTCTGAATTCCTGAGACCCACCTGGTGAGCAGCTTGATCTTCCAAAATAAGGCTCTGAGACCACATTCCTGATCTAGCAACCTAGGTGGGGTCACCCAGGAAAGTCCTACCATGAGAATTGTTGAAGCTTGCACAATTGGTCCTGCTCCAGGAAATGAATGTCTTCAGGTGGTCCTATTGTTTCACAGGAAATAGCTTGCCTGCCTGCATTTCTAAACTCCATCCTAAACAGACCTTTGGCCCTGCCCTGTTAGTGCCCGCCGAGCCCGCCCATACCCCCTCCCCTACCCAGAGTAGTGTATAAGAATTCTGCCCCGAAAATATTCGGGCTCCAGTGCTGGTTTCAGTGCGAATTTCTGCAGTGCCTAGAGCCCACACATGTGTGTACCGGTATTCATATTCATATTCATATTCATTAAACTCTCTTTTTCTTTAATGTTAACAGTGGTCATTAGCCGTGGTCTTGGGGTGTCTTGGGGTGCCCGCCTATTACAGAATGAGTTGGGCAGAAAGAGGTAGGGAGCCTGAAGCCCAGCACAAGACATGCCTGGAAACAGAAAAAGCAAAGGCTATGGTGGGACTCTATCCTCCTATCTAAAGTGATTTTCCAACAGGGATAGAAGCTGCTCTCAGATGAGGAAGATTAGATAAGTATTGCTCTAAGTACATGTTTGGAGAATATTATCCTTTGATGCACACAATATCTACCAATGAACTAAGCTAGAAGCTTCAACTAATTAAAATGTGAAACTAGAAATGATTGTCTTCCCAGCTATGATAAACTGTAAATTCCCCGATGTTGCCAACATATCTGATACAAGTCCACAGCAAGCCTTGAAAGGCCTGGAGAGAACACAGGTGAAGGCCCTGGGGTTGATTGAGCTGTCTGTCTCTTGGTCCCTATGACACAGGTGACAGTGGCAAAGAGACAGACGAAGGGAAACAGATTTCTAACTGATGCTCAATTGATCTTTTCTTGCCAGAGCACAGCTGCATCTCTTTCGTATTCAAACTCTATCTTCTTTTATTGCTACCATTTTGCTCTGCTCAGTAGGTCATGGCCCCAAGGACAGGTGACAGGGAAACATAACCCAAGTTGAGATGTCATATATATTTCCCTTCCTCAGCAATAGGAAGTATTTCCCATCTTTGTGGTTTTGGGTGATTGTAGGTATCAAATGTCTCAGCATTGCTACCATTGACAGTTCTAATTGTGTCATTGACCTTGACACTCAAGAAGTCAACAGCACCTCTTATCTCACTGATAAGATATTATCTCATCTCCAGACTTGGCCAGAAGTCTGCTGAAGGGCCTCCCATCCCCTTCTAGAGACCCTTACTCTGACAGAAGCTAGGCTGAGAAATCCTGTGCTGGAGGATAGAGGAGAGCCAGGCAGGATCTTTCATTTACTGGAAGAGGTCAGGCTTGGGCTGTTTTGACAATGAACTTCCTACAAGTGATAAGCTATAGAGGCATACATACTTCTGAGCTCGGAATAAACATCAAGGATACAGGGCCATGGAATCAGCTCTGGCCCATGTTTTTCTTGTCTGAGCTTGGGCAAAGCATGCTGTGTTGGCTGCTCAAGTGGGAGAAAAGGCCTCTCATGAAAGGTTTCTTGTTTGGCCTTGTTCCTGCAACTAAAAATTCTTGGGAACCATGTCAGGGACCAATCTGGCCCTGCAGCCATCGCAGCTACCTCAGACTACAGCCTACCTGCCCATCTCCCACTCCTTCCTGCTCCTGGGGCTGGAGAGATCCTGACCCTCCTCTGCTTATCTCTTGTTTCTTAGCTCAGGGGCTGCTCTTCCATGAAGCTTTCCATTAACCACAGAGACGGAGGGAGGGAGGAGAGAGAGGGAGAGAGAGAGAAGTGAAATCCACCTATAAATTCCTATGAGTTCCCATGCCTACCTCTTTCATGGCATCATGTGATTCTGTCCTGAGATTTTTGATTTGATTTTAGGTATCAGAGGTGTCCTTGAACAAAGTACTGGTGGAATTGGCCTTCTTCCTCCCCCTCCCTGCCCCCACATAGGACAAGACCTGCCATAGTGAAAGAGGTAAGTTACCAGGAGATAAAGTAGATCTCATAAAAAAGGAATCCTTAGAGATCCCCCACCACACCCAGGCTGTACACAATCTACATTCAATCAGAAAGGTTAGAGGTCAAAGTAGCTCATTGATCTATTTCTGAGCAATACAAGTGAAAGACCCATAAAAAAAGGAGAAAGACCCATATTGACAATAACAAGAAGACCACGCCCCTGTGTAGAAAGACCTCTGTCCAAAATGCCAGCCTGAGCCCTTTTGTATGTGTTGAGAGCTCTTGTCTCCAACCCGGCACCGACGTAGTTAAAGCCTCACCATTTGCTGTGTGAGGCTGATTCTGCTGACTTTATTTCAAGCAATCAGAACTATCTAATTTGCATTCACATTCACATCAGTGGCCCATATGTTAGCCCTGTTTAAAAGCTATAGGCTTGCATTCATTACAGAGACTTGGCTCCTCTCCTTATCTCTTCACTTGAAAATTACCAAGACACTGTCACTACAAAGGGTTATATTTAGCAAAGGCCCAGCGTCTCCCAGTGCTTCTGTGTCTCTGCCTGTGTCTGTGTCTGAGAGGGATCTGATATTTGCATTTTTCTTCAAAATATCGTATAACTTTCAAAACTGGAAAAGGAAGAACCCTCTTTCCTCATCCCTTTGCATGTGACAGTGCTGCTTCCTACCTAAGGCATCACTAAAATAGCATGTTGCAATATTTCAGCACATATGATTCCAGACCACACACTAGGCCTCTGATAAGCAGGCCCCTTTGGAGAGCCAGGGTTGGAAAGTGGGTGCTTCTTGAGAAGGTCTTATCCAGGGGTTGCCTCCCACATTCAGTCACAGCTCAGTGAGATTCAAGTTGCCATTTTGGAAGTCCTTATTGGTACCTTATTCTTTTATTCTCTTTACTGTACTCCTACAATGTGAAAGCATCCAAGGAGGCAGTCCCGTGTTGTCAGGGAGCAACAGGAGGCAAGCGCCTCAACAATTGTTACTCCTGGGAAAACTCTGAACACTCACAGGGCTGCACAAAACACCAGGACAGAGCCTGAGTTGGGTGCCTCCTGGAATATCAGAACAGAAAGCCAAGCCGGGCTTGCAGGGCAGGGCAGAACAGGGCAGGGTAGGGTCCTAGTCAAAGGCTGAGTACATAGGCCTTTCTATTCAGAAGGGAATTGTATCACTAAAGATAAAGGAGAGGAGAAAAGGAAGCTGAGTGTGTAAGCAAAGAGCACCTTTGTCCCACTCCTAGGCAGATGGGTCCCTGTGGGCACACCCTCCCCCATCCTTGATGGCAAAGCTAAAAGATGCAAATGGCTGTGATGTGCACAACCCCCAACAACAGAGTCTTTGTTCTCTAGAGAGACTTACAAGAAACTGTTAAACCGGCTTACTCTACCAAAAGGAGTAGACAGAGAAAAGCAGTCAGAAGCTTGTATCCTTTTAACAGATTTTTTTTCTTCTTCTTCCTCTTTCTCTGCATAAGCACTGGTATTTAAAGAAAAAATGGGAAGGTATTTTTAATTGATAAATTCTGGGAAGCATTCCATTGAAAAGATTTTATCCTTAGAGAGGCTAATTACAGAAGATGAATCATGACAGGAAGTTTAGCAGATTAGATAAAGTGAAAGAAGCCATAATGTGAGTGTGGTGTGTGTGTAATACCTTAAATCTGCTTTCCCACAGCCCTGAACTGAGAGAGTGACTCCAGGAGAACTGCTGAAGACCCTGGAACTGCAGGAGCTGGTTCCAGGGGACACACAGCACATTGACAGAGGATATCCTTACTTCACGTGTTACTGGCAAATGATGAGAAGACACTACCACAATTTGAGCCAAATTTGAAACAAGTTCGTTTGGGGGAAGGTGCACCCAAAAGCTGGCCAGACTTCCTAAGGAAAGTTTTACAGAGCAATCCCAAATCCATTTCTTGGGCCCCTTTAAGAAATAAAATCATCAGTAGTTTTGTGGAAGAAAGACAATGGGTCCATCATGAGGTCACCATATGACTAGGGAGGGGTCAGGGAGGGCCAAAGAAGATTGGGATATTCACAAAAACAAATCAAAGTCATGGGTTAGGAAGGTTAGGCTTCAGGAAACAGAAAACAATTCAATTCTTGAAGTAAATAGAAACTTATTTTTAACAATATAGCATAATAGCTCCTGTCTTCAAAATGGAGGCAGGCAGGTTGATCCTTGCTCTGGGAACAGCAGTTGACATCTGATACCCTCCCAACAGGGCATTCAAAATGCAGTGCAATAAAAGCTGTCTGCATACCGGTAGAATTCAGCTCTTTACCTACCTTATTTCTCTAGACAATATTTTCTCCTATTATTAATCTTTAAGTTTTTTGATCATTTTGGTAAAAGGTATGTCCCAAATACAATACATCGTGTTCATTTTGATTTCTTGTAGGTTTGCCTCTTTAGATATTACCTAGCTCAAGGATAAAATCAAAATACATCTCTTTTAAAAAGTAAAGAAAAGAAACACAGTGCAAGCCTTGAGGTGTGGTCAGGGATAGAGTACTTGCTTATGTAACCTGGGTTAGATCATATATAGAACCGAGAGAAAGAGAGAAGGAGAGAGAAGACAGGAGAGGAGAGGTGGGAGAAGGAAAAACAGGAGAAGTGGGGAGGAGGAAGACACTATTTCTTTAATTTGCCTATAGCTCATTTCTATAGGAATATGAGCTTAAATTCAGAGAGGAACAAAAAAGTACTTTCAAAGGCGTGGGGTCCTGTTCCAGGGGATTATAGTACTGGGAAACGATGGCGCTTGCTAGTTCTTTAGGAAAAATCTGAACAATGGCCCTGAAACACACACGCAGATGCACGCTTGCACGCATGCGCGTACGTATGCACACATGCATGAATGCACTATATACACACACTGTACATGCACATACATATATATACACATACATATACACCATATCCACACCACATCCACCCTACACACACACACACACACACGCACACGCACACGTGCACGCGCGCGCACACACACACACACACACACACACACACACACATCCCATAGAATGCGGTGCTAATACCAGAAAGGCCCTTGGAATTTTGAAATATGTGTTTTCGACTGTATACAACATTTGTTCGTCCTTTCAGTAATCACAAAGATATTCCCGGATGTTTGACCATCTTCTGGAAGCTTCTTCCCCCTTGACCAATGAGGAAAGAATGCAAGTGTTTGCGTAATTCTGAATCATCTCACTTGTCCGGCCATCATTCTTTTCTCTCCAGCTGCAGCTGGAAGCCCAGGTGCTAGAAACAATCCTGGAGCAGCGAGCTAAGGATGGCAAAATCACAATGCCCTGGAGTTTCCAAGTCTCTGTTTAATCCATTTAACAGGTGCCCTGCTAAAAGGACTTCTTCTCCCTTCTGCACTCTGCTTGTCTGTGACTGACAGCGGATGAAGCCCGCCCCTGCCCACCAGGAGTACAGGCCTTGACCATAGATTTACTGGCCTTGTGTTGACTGCTTGTGAGTCTTGGCACTTACAGTGAGCCATGGATAAGTCTTTTAGCTTCTCCACACTTATTTTCATCTACAAAAGAGTACTTTGTGGTATGAAGCTAATGGGTTGATGAGTGCAAAATGCTTGGTGTAGTCTTTGAGATTATAGGAAGCACTGAATCAACGTGAAATATGTTGATAGCGGTAGTGGCGGTGGAGAGTGGTCTCTCTCCCCTGTCAGCCTGCTCAGAGAAACAGCCCTGGACTTCTGTTTGTATTGAGAAAGCCCACAAGGTTGAACAAAGGATTGGACAAAGGAAGTGGCTTATATGTCAGGTTGGCATAACTTTTATAATGATGCTATATATCAATTAAACTCAGTAGGCTCTCCATGCCCATGAATTTCATACATTTGGGTTAGATTCAGATTGAAATTATTTAGAAAATACTTTGCACAGGGGTTTTTGCCTTGTCATTATTCCATAAACAACATGGTTTAGCCATTGCATATACAGTTTGTATTGTATAATATATTAAAAGTAACTAACTTAGAGATCATTTAAAGCATATAGGGTGATACAGGATAGTTTATACACAAAAACTACCTCAGTATTTGGATTCTGATGGTTTGATGGGGGTCCTGCAACCACTCTCCTTTGCGTACCTAAGAAAGACTGTATTCTCCTTTTAAATATGAATAAAATTACAAAGGAAGCTGCCACACAGAAGGGCAGTATCCTCTTAAATCCTACAGATGACTAGCCCAGCAAAGGCTAGGGGAATATTGACAGCAGAGAATAAAGCAGCTGCCCAGAGAAGTCAGAGAGGGAGGGAGGCAAAGCAAGACCAATCTTGAAGCATCTGGGAACGGGAACCTGTTTCTCTGGGCCTCCAGTCCCACTTCCAATCCCCAAGGGTCCTGGACATCTTTGGTTTTTGTCCTTTGATTTTAGTGAATGTCCTTTGTTTGACTTTATAATAGCTGTCTGGATTTTAAAGCTGATTCGGGGAATTCTTTGTTCTAGCCACCTACAAACTTCTGCATGAAAATTGGCAGTGGGTATACACCTTTCCCCTTAAATAATAAGATGTTTAAGTGAAAGCCCAAGTCTCTTCCCCCCATTTCTAAGGTATTTCAAACATACAGAAAAATAATGTGCATCCAAACCTTAGTTTTAATTATTGTTGATACTTTTATCTTAATGGCTTCATAATATTTTAAAAAGAAACAAGACGTGTCAGTGCAGATGACCCTCTCAGATACTCATCCTTGGCCCTGTCTCTCATTTTCCTATAAAGTAGCCAGTCTTTTGAATTTGGTATTTATTGTTGACACATTAAATGGTTTTACTTTGTACTGCTTAAACTTTGTGTAATTCTGAATGATAAATGGTATCATTCAGAAAGTGTGTTTTTATTACAGAATTTACTGCAGATATAAAACACTCAGATATTATATGATTAAATCATAGATTATCTTTGGTCCTCTTGATCACTGGATCCTTCTTAGAATTTATGCTGTTTATGGCCAATGTTTAATAAATATTCTTGAACATGTCTTCCTATGGAAATATTGAGCCTCCCCCACCCCGTGGTTGCTTAGGTAGATGCTAAGTCATCTCAGAAGTGGACATGGTATAGATCTCCAGTGGGATTGTTACTGGCTGGATTAAAGAAAAAGACCTTGGACCCAGATCTCTTACAAGATAAAAAGAAAAAGTTTAATGGATACACTCATGAGCGGACTCGAGGCACTGTGGAAGCCAAGAGCCCCGAATGCTTTCAGAGTAAAATTCTTATACAGCACTCAGAGTAGGGGAGGGGATAGGAAAGTTACAACAGGGCGGGGCCAAAGGTCAGCTTAGGACAGAGTTTAGGAATGCAACAGGCAGGCAGGCATATTTCCTGTGAAACAATATCGAGTCAAGCAAGCAAGTCAGGCAAGCTGGGGACCACCTGAGAATATTCATTTCCTGGAGCAATGGTCACAATGGGCACATCCTGCAAGCTTTAATTATAGGGGATACATCTGGGCTGGTGAGAGGTTGCAAGAAAGTCAGGCTAACCGGGTGTGTCCCAAGAATTCAGGAAGTACATCTTTATTTTGGGTGGTCCCCCTCCAGTGATTACTGCTAGTCCAGAAGGTCAGGCTGACCTGACTGGGTGTGTCCCAAGTGTGCAGTTGAGCCAGCACCCATCAACCCTATGAACAAAGCTTTTCTGAGAATCTGAGTTCTGAACAAGCTGCCATTAGTGTTTGATACAGTGGAACCGAAACTCTGTCAACCTTGGCTAGTTTCAGAGACCTCAGGAGGAGGTAGAGGAGGAAAGTTATACAGGAGTTTTCTATTTTCACAGGATAATTCACATTCTCCACAGTTTTCCATCATTTTTGTGAAGAGTTTTTGACATAATGGCATATGGAGGGCTACTGAAAGCCATCTCTCCTTTTTCCATGGAGTTCCTATATTAGATCAGGAAAACCTCCAAAATTACTCAGCCTTCTCTAGCAAACAATAAGCCAAAGGTCCTTGAGTTAAAAACGCCTTTGGTAGTTTTGAAGGCTAGAGCAACTGATTTGACTTTCCTCTATAATAAATGATTCCTCTCACTGCTGTGTTGAGAATTAATCTGTACGTAGAACACATTGTATAAGACAGGAAAGACATTCCCATGGCTTCAAATTCAGCATAGAGGTAAGAGCTATCTTATAATCAATAAAATTGACATATTGTCTGTTGGTTGTGGAGTGTGAGATATTGAAAAAGGCCAGTGTCAGACACCAGGCCTATGTCCTAAATGATGACAATAGTCTCACTATTTATTAGAATTATAGACATTACACAGAAAGCTCATGTAGAGGAAATTTCAGAGTCATGTTTCTTACATGAGTTTGAGGTATACTATGAGTATCTAGCTAAAATTGGAGTTATAGGCTTATAATTTAAAAGAAGAGATCCAAAATTAACATAAAATTGGGTATTCATAAGTGTCATTTATTTTAAAACAATGACCTTGGAATATATCAGTTGATATATGTATTATAGTTTAAAACAGTGGGGGAGCAGCCTTGGTGGTTGGAGCCAAGGGACCTCAGGAAGTCAGAACACAACAGAACTCACGTGTAGAATTTATGATTGGGGGAGATGAAAGAAGAGATGTAGAGTGAGCCTTTGGAGAAGAGATTTGAGGAGAAAGAAAGAAGAGGGGGAAGAGGAAGAAGAGATGGGAGAAAAGGGTTTGCAGAAACAGCCTCTGTGGAGAGAGAGAAAGAGAGGGGGGATTTGCTTTTAAAGGGGCCTTAGTGCCATACATATAGAGACTACCACACAGTGGGTTATGGCCTTAGGATCCTGAGCTGACTAGTACAGATGCCTGAATGCTAACAATATGAGTATAGACAGATTAGAAAAGAATTTCTTATACCAAGAAATTGGCCACTTCATCATTGAGAAGTTGAAAATATAAACAACATATAACCTAGAAAGGCCATGGAGATGGGAGGGGGGAAAAAACGTGTGTAAAAGAAGAGCCATGGCTGGTGGGTCTGCGTTCACAGCCCATGGTACTCATGAGCTGCATGTGTCTCAATTCAATGAGGACCAGTTTTCTTAACTCTTAGTTAAGCCAATGGAATCTATTTCCTATTGTGTTATTAAGTGAGATTTGTCTACAGAAAATTTTTATCATAGTATAGGACACAAACAGCCATTTGTAAATTACAGCTGTGACATTTTTGTCCTCACACTGTGCCTCACACAACTTCAGGGCATGCAGGATGAACGGAAAGTTTCAAGTTTTCTGAATTCTCACCTTCAACATTACTTCTTCCCACAATCTCAAAAGGCACATTTTTTTTCCTCCCTTCTTAAAGAAATCACTGTTTGCGTTTAAATGTTGCCTGTGTGACTTTACTAATCAAATCGCCAGCTCTCCCAGACACAGCTAGTTTCATCTTCCACATGCTCCAATGATATCTTGGGTGCACTACCACAGTGGAGCTCATCACATGGCATTTAAATGATCTATATGAGCCCTGGGACTTTTCAGTAGTGGATTTCACCAAATTTGACACACAGTGTGTCAGACTGACTGAGTATAGAATAGAAGCTATGTGCCACCAAAAATTTTACAGTATTTCTGGGGGAGATTTCCCAAGTCTAAAAGTTATATATTCTATTGGAAAGTATGTGTGGATTTAAGGTGATCTTAGTTTACATCCATATAGTGGCCAACAAAATAAAACAAAACCACAGTCATTTTCCTCTTTTGTTGTTTTTAAGACAATCCCTGGGTTCCTGACATGAAAGTTGGGCAAAGATTCTCTTTGATAGACAACAGATTAACTTTGCATTTTATTTCATCCATGGTATTCTCTCCAATGACACAATATGAAGACAGGTACTATGTAGCCAAAGCCGGCACATTTTAGGAACCTGTCTGCTGTGGGATTATGTTCTGGTACATTGTAAATGTTTGTCCCTCCTACTGGTTTAATAAAACACTGATTGGCCAGAAGGCAGAAAGTAAGTGTGGGTGGGGCTACCAGACTAAGAAAATTCTGGGAACAGGAAGAGACAGAGATGCCAGCAGATGCATAGGAAAGAAGGCCAAAATGCTGCTCTGAGAAAAGGTACTAAGCCTTGTGGCTAATCATGGTTTAGTTTAAGAGTTAAGAATTAGCAAGTCATATGCCTGAGCCATAGGTTAATCAACATGAAATTAATGTAAGCTTTTGTGTGATTATTTGGGGCTAAGCACCAGCGAGGCTGTGAACGGTCCAAACCTAGGGGCTGGAAAGGCTGGGCCAGAAACTTCATATTACACCAGTCACTCAAGCAATCAACATTTACTGAGCACCTATTATTGGGTGATCCAGACTGTAGGAGGCCAAAATTAGGTTCTTCAGTCACTGGACAGTATTGGGGCTGTCAACTTAATCAGAAAATGCAATTCTATACTGCCCTCAGCAACAGCATCCAGAAGACAGAGGGGTGTCTCCTCAGAGACACGGTGTTCTTGACATTCCACAGAAGAAATTGTTGGGAGAACAGCATGAAGCATATTTGAGCTTAGCAAAGACTAGATTTAAATTAAACATTAGTCATTGGTAGAGAGGACAATATGTTTAGGAGACGGACAGTATATACTTAGGTGTGAGGATGGCTTTCTCACTAGTCCAGCTTAAGTATCTTAACTAAAGATAAAGACACACACACACCCCTACACACACATACACACACATCCCTACACACACACCCCTACACCCACAATTTTTGTGGCTTCTGATGTTATACCATTCACAGGATTTTAAGAAGTTTTCTTTTCAGTTCATTTTTCTGCCCTCATATTATGTGTGTGTGTGTGTGTGTGTGTCTGTGTGTGTGTGTGTCTACCTGTGTCTGTGTGTCTGTGTGTCTGTGTGTGTATGCATGTTTTCCCCTCCTCTTTCTCTTTTTCTAAATTGATGTTTAGAGTAGTGCCCAAGGGGCTTTAGATGGGACTGAAGTTTGATAAGAGAGGAACAGATTATAAGGATTAAATGAATCTTTACTATAGTAGATAGCAAGGTAGTTAGGCATATTTTTAAGACTGTAATGAAGTTTATAATCTTTCTTGTAAGATCCTCAGAAAATTGCAAATTTATAAGTGAAAAAAGAGTAAGGTTAAAACCAAAAGTTTGGGCCACAAGCAAGGTTAATTCTGTTTTAACAGTCTTATTTAAAATATCATGGTGAATTCCATTGGTTGTACTGAAATCATTTGCATGTAGGTGTAACCTTGTTGGAGTAGGTATAGCCTTGTTGGAGTAGGTATAGCCTTGTTGGAGTAGGTGTGTTCTTGTTGGAGTGGGTGTGGTCTTGTTGGAGTGGGTGTGGTCTTGTTGGAGGAAGTATGTCACTGTGGAGGCAGGCTTTGAAGTCTCATATGCTCAAGTTACTTCCAGTGTGGGACACAGTTGCTTCAGCTGCCTGTGGATCAAGATCTAGAACTCTAGCTCTTTTACCAACTCCATAACTTCCTGCACACTGCCATAAAGATAATGGACTAAACCTCTGAAACTGCTAAAACTGTAAGCCAGGCCTGCAACTTGGAGCCATGTGTAGGTCTTGGCCTTACTGCATCCAGGTTCTGTGTTGATGTCTGTGGCTCCTGTTGCCATTAAGGATCATGCTGATTTCAGGGATCTGCTCTGCCATCTGGAGGTCCAAGGGACATGCTGCTGCTGTGACCATGCTGATCTGGGTTGCTTTCACTTTTACCCGGAACCATGGTGACATCCAGACTTGGGCTGCTGCAGCAGACCATGTCTAGATCTGTGGTTCTACCACATCCAGGTCTATATTGAAGTCCACGGTTCATGTTGCCACTAGGGCCAGCACAGAGGCCCAGGATCTGGCACTAACCTGTGGCCTTTTTGGAGTGTGGGGGCCATGCTGCAGCCTAGGCCATACAAATCTAGGTGGCCTATGCTGCTACATGGGGCCATGATGTCATTTGGGCTTGGGCTGCAGCAGAAGGCCTTGCCTGGGTCCGTGGCCCCATAGTGGCCAGGGTCTGGGTTGACATTCATTGCTGGGAGGCCTTGCTGGTCAGAGGTTGCAGTCTATCATGGCCTAACATCTTTCTCCAAAGCTTGACAATGTAAGGACTCCTTTCTCCCAGAGAGACTTCCTGCTCTTTACCTGCCCTTATCTGGAGAATATCCCTGGGTCAGGAAGACTGACCTTACCTAAAAGCTGCCTCTAAGCCTGGATGCCTGGAATACCTCTAGGATGATCCTTGGCATAATTTCTTGCTACAAGCCTCCCCTGCTTCACATCTGGTAACTAAGACTTGTGATAGGAACTTTGCTATAGGACCCTGCTGCCACTAGCCCAGCCTTAAGTCAGGAGCATGCAAGTTATGGTTTGTCCCCAGGCTTACTAGTCCTATATATTCCCTATACTCCAGATTAAAGTTGAGCTGATTCACCAAAGCCATCTCCTGGAGAGCTGCCCAAGTCCTCTTCCCTGCTTCTACCCCTTCCACCCTCATTGGTCAATGTACCAACCATCTTGAGCAGAGTCGTATTCCACTGCTCCTGTTACCACCAAAGACCATGTGGATGCCCAGGGTCAGGTCAGACACTTGAGTCCATGTTAATGTCTAAGGAAGGGTCTTGCTGCAGCCGGGACCATACAGATCTGAGTAGCCTGCACTGCCAACTGGGGCAAAAGTGACACCCAGACTTGGCTGCTGCACAGGACCATGTTGGGGTCTATGTTGAAGTCTGAGGCTGGTGCCATGTTGCTATCAAAGGTTACATGGAAGCCTGGTGTTGTGGCTACAACCTGTACCCTTGTTGGTGTCCAGAGGCCATGCAGTCACCAAAGCCATCCTGATCTGAATAACTAGTGTTTCTACCCAGAGCCAGGAGTGATTTGAATCTGAGTTACTGCTAAGGGTCTGAGTCACTGTCTAGATCTGTGGTCCAGCTGCAGCTGGGGTCTGTGCTGATATCTCTGGCCCGTGTTACCTAAGAGAACCATGGGAACTATGTGTGATAAAATCAGAGGGTCATGCTCAGATGGCCCCACACTATGCTGGCCCTTGGAAAGCTGACCTTGCCTATTGATGGACACTACAGCAAGAGAACAAACTGGCCTAGACACTTGCTTGGAGAGTTAGCACCTGCACTCCTGAAAGACAGCCCCCACCCCTTGCCATGGGTGAGGGAGAACTGACCCTAATGGCATGGGCATAGACAAGAGGGCTCTGCTCCCTTATCTGATGCAGACTTCCCCAGTGGCTCAGACTGACCAGCTTTAGGTCCACAGCCAGTACTTGGGTTGGCCCACCCTAATATCAACCCTTTCTAGAACCTTGCCAGGGAGCTCACCAGGTACTCCCAGGATATCCATGTCTCCAGGTGGTGTTGGGATACCCCAGATGAGTTTCAGTGAGGATCCAGTGATGATGATGTACTGTAGGGGATTGTATTGCTTCATTGTAAATAATTGTTTCACTCACTGGTTTAATAAAAAGTGCTGATTGGCCAAAGGCAGGCAGGAAGTGTGGGCGGGGCTACCAGACTAAGTAAAACTCTGAGAACAGGAAACACAGAGCAGACTGCCAGAGAGAAGCCAAAAGAAGCAGAGGACAACTATGCTGCTCTAAGAAAAGGTACCGAGCCACATGGCTGAACAGGATAAGAATCATGGGTTAGAATAAGGGTAAAGAGTTAGCAAGTTATATGCCTGGGCCTTAGGTCGATCAGCCTAAAACTAATTGTAAGCATCTGTGGGTCTCTGTGTCTCTGTGGGTCTGTGGGCCTAAACCTTGAGGCTAGGCCCAAAAGTCCAGGACAGAAACCTCTTACTACAATGTACCATAAAGCAAACCAGCGACTCATTGTTATGAACACTTGTTAGTAATGTTGATAGGACAAAGGGTGTTCTGTGTGCAACACTGCTCCCAATGCCACCAGGATAAAGGGAGAGGTGTTGGAAAGGCAGGAAAGACAGGGAAAGAGCTTTGGGGGGAGGATGGTTGTTTTGTTCTATTCCTGTTTTTGTTTGTTTGCTTTGCTTTAGTTTGATTTTTTAATTTTTCTTTTGGAGCTGCTGCAGGGGTGAAGAGAGAATTTGGGGGGGACTGGGACCCTGGAATTAGGGTGCATGATGTAAAATTCCCAAAGACTCAGTAAAGAAATATGAGTTGCCATTGGTGTCTCGTGACAGGAACAGAAACCCTAATTAAGACAGACTTCTCTCCTTTCTAGTGTCCTTTGATTTTTCCCTGTCCTGCCTCTTGGTCGTTTTGAACACACAGGTACTGAAG
The DNA here is from genome assembly GCA_033318265.1 of Phyllotis vaccarum. NCBI lineage: Eukaryota > Metazoa > Chordata > Mammalia > Rodentia > Cricetidae > Phyllotis > Phyllotis vaccarum. Next base: position 83,198,792 of record JARWLC010000014.1, on the reverse strand, counting down.
TATGACATTTTACTTCAAAGGCTGTTCCATGAATGAAATGATAAGTTCTCTGAGTATTTTCTCCATACCAGTAAATTAGAATACTGTGAAATGTTGATGAGGGAATGCTTGCAAGGGGCTTTGCACAAGGGATTGTCTCAAAGAAATGAAAAAAAAAAAGTAGATTAAAAGCATTTATAATCCCTGTTGAAGTTTAATAGAAAAGGTGAATTCTAGGTGTCTCTACTAAGTCAGTTCAGTGAAACACAATTCTAATTGGTGTTTAATGAAAACTCAGAGCCAGATATTGTAGAAAAGCTGGAATATCAGAGAAAGGAACAGACCACAGTCAGTTCTCATCGAGATAACTTCTCAAGGTAAAAACTATCTTTAAGAGTCCTCAACCTGACTCTTCTAATGAAATACCTCAATGTCTGCCTCCTCCTGCCTTAAGTATCTTTGTCCAGTTGTTTCAATTCCAGATTCAACTCTGCATCATATCCTAGAGTTAGGATTAAAGGTGTGAACTACTACTGTTTGATAGTTAGCCTTGAACTCACAGAAACACAGAAAGATCTCTGTCTCTGGAGTTATGGGATTAAAGGGATGGGTCACCACTGGCTCTTTCCCCTGCTGGAATGAAAGGTGTGAGTTACTACTCTCTGACCCTCTCGGTTTGACTGTGGGTGGATCTGTTCTCTGGTATTCCAGGCTGATTTCATTAAATATAAAATATATCACCACAGGCCTGTCCCAGCACCCTACAAGGGATAATTTCTTCAGTATAGTCAGTGCCTTGATAAGAATGTTTGGAAGACCAGTTTCCATAGCACCTCCTACCAGATGGCCTTCCCTGCTTAGTGATCTTGGGGTACTCAGACTTAGGCCATCACAGAATTTAAAAATCCTTGACAGAAGCCCCAGAACCTTATCTCTGCTACATTCTCCATGACAAACCAGATACAACAGGAGAGAAACTGGACTGATCTTCTTGTGAAATAGCAAGAACTTGAGCTACTTTTAATCTATCACACACTCTCCTAGAGCAAGGAGTGCTTTTCCCTGGCCCTAGACTTTCCCTATCCAGTGTCTCCTGGTGTCCTGATACATATATCACAAAGCAAAATGCATTTAGGGGCATAGCAAGACAAAACTGGACTGGTTTTGATTTTTTCATTATTTGAAACTTTCATATATGCATATATGTTTTGAATATATTCATACCGCTTTCCCTCCAATTCTAATACCCAGCACTATATTTTTCATTTCCACTATTCTTTTTATTTACTCTGCTTATTCTCTTTAAATGTTGCCAGTGTGCATGGATGTACATATACAGAACATGGCAATCTACTGGTTAATTGGTAGACTCTCAGGGGCCACGTACTTGAAGACAGCTGACTTACCCTCTCCCAGAAGTCATCAATTGACAGAAACTCCTCAGCTAGAAGTGGAACTTCATAAATCTTTCCCCTGTTTGTGTTGAAACTTTTTCCTGGTTTGATCCTGCACAGGTCTTGTACATAAAGTCGTAACTATTGTGAGATATGTGTAACTTGTTTGTCCCTACCCAGAAAATACTGTTTTATTATAATCATCTATCACCTCTAGCTCTTACAATATTTCTGCATCCTCTTCCACAATAAACCCTGAACTTTGGGAGGAATATTTTAGATATAGATAACTCACTTGGATATCTACGATTTGGATATAGACCAGCCCATGTAGGGCTAATTACCCCACTATTTATTATTTTGTGCATTCTGATCAGTTGTAGGTCTTAGTGTTTAATTCCATGTACTACAAAAAGAAGCTTCTCTAGTGAGCATTGAGGAATGCACTAATATATGGATTTGAATATAAATAATTAAGGGAAAATTTAATACTATATCAAATAAGCAGAATAATAGTACTAGGTTCTTCCCTAAGACCTAGGACCTACGAACTACTCATCCAAGGGATCTTGGCTCCATTGATAGTTCCAGGTATGAATTTCATCTTATAGAGAGGGCCTTAAGTCTAAGCCAAAATAAAATGTGGCTAGTCAGTTGCATAACTATGTAGTGATGTTTTGTTTGTACTGTAACAAATAAAGCTTACCTGGAGATCAGAGGGCAGAGTCAGCCACTAGTTAACCATAGAGGCCAGGCTGTGGTGACACACACTTGTAATCCCAGAATTTGGGAGGAGGAAACAGGAAGTGATATGGCTGGGAGTAGAGAGGAAGTGATAAGGTGAGCAGAGACAGGAGCTTGTCCCCCTTTTGGGCTGAGGAGTTGGTGAGGCAAGAAGTGCCTGTGACTTACTCCTTTTGTCTCTCTGATCTTTCAGCATTTACCCTGCTATCTGGCTCCATGTTTTTCTTATTAAGACCAATTATAATTCACTCTACATAACAAGAGTGCTACTTCAGCACTGGTGGGTGTGTCTTACCAGGTCTGTCCTTATGGTAGCTCACAGAGTTCACAGCTGGAAAGACTGCTAATTGTTTAACTACCCAGGAGCATGCATAGAACCTTCTGACACTATGAAGGCTCCATGTTAGTACCAGCTTGATTTCTTCATGTTCTGTGACTAGAGTGTGTGGGATCTCCATCAAGCTCCAGTGGGGAACTGAGAGCCATGGCAACAATCTGTAATGTTTGAAGGAGAGAGTCTGTGATACGCTTAAAACAATTTGGATGAAAATAACCCAGATCTGGCACCACAATTTTTATTTGATAGTTTATAATATCTGGGAGAGACATTGTTCCCATTTTATAAAACAGCTCCATTTAAACTCGTTTTACACACACACACACACACACACACACACACACACACACACACAAGAAGTTTCTACAGTAGATTTCCATATAGCATTTTAAAGGGTCTTTAGTGTTATGTTAATATAGTAAATAATCTTTGGATTGTTTCTGTAAACTTTTTTAAAAGATCTCTTTATATGCCACCCTCTACCCTGCCTTCCCAGCCTCCCCTTTATTTAACTCTTCTTATCCCATTATTATCCACTACCATCATGTCATGGAATGCTATTTCTCTTTCCTTGAAAGTCCTTCCTCAGAAGCCTTCACTACTTCCTTGGTTTGTAAGTGACTCCAATTTAAACACACATATCTGAAGATTTAAATCTAGCACCTACATATTAGAGAGAACATGTGCTGTTTGTCTTTCTAAATCTTTGTTATCTCACTCAGAATGGTTATTTTTAGTTCTATTTACCTGAAATTTTCATGTTTTTCTTTGCAGTTTAATAGTGTTACATTCCATGAATACGCTATATTTTCATTATCCATTATCAGTTGATGGATGTGTAGCCTGTTTCAATTTCCTGAGTACAGTGAATAGTGCAGCAATTAACATGTATGCTCAAGTGTCTTTGTAAAGGATATAGAGTCATTTGGGTGTATGCCCAGGAGTAGTACAAGTGGATCATATAAAAGAACTATTTCTAGCTTTTAGATGAACCGCCACACTGATTTCCATACATGGTCACCATGTACCAATTAGCACTCTTACTGATGACAATGAAGAGGTATTCTTCTTTATCCCACATCCATAACAGCATTTATTTTGTCATTCAAAAAATCTTAGCCAATCTAATTTCAGTAAGATAAAATCTCAAAGTATTTCTAATTTTCACTTAGCTACTAGCTAAAGATGTGAACATTAAAAAAAAAAAAACTATTTGGATGTCTTCTCTTGAGAATTCTATTTAGTCTGAAATCCCATTTTTTAAAAACAGGATTGTTAGTTTTCTTGGTGTTTAGTTTGCAGTTCTTTATATATTCTAAACACGAACTCTTGGTCAGATGACCAAGAATTTCCCTTCTTCTGTAGGCTGCCTCTTCACTTGACTCATGGAGTCCTTTCCAGTACAGACGTTTAGTTTCATGAAGTCCTATCTATCAACTGCTGGCCTTAATGAGGGTCTATCAAGATCTTATCAAGATCCTTCCCTGTACCTACAAGTTCACATGCTTTCTTTATTTTCTCTTCTAACAAAAAGATTCAGAGTACTGCATCTTATGTTGAAGTTCTTGGCCCATTTGGAGTTGAGTTTTATGTATGGTGAGAGATAAAGATATAGCTTTATTCTTCTATATGTAGCTGTCCAATTTGTCCAGCATAAATTTTGGAAGATTCTGTCTTTTCTCCAGTACACACTGGGGCTGTTCATCAAAACTCAGGTGGCTGTACTTGCATGAAACTTTATCTGAGTCTTGTATTCTGTTTCATTGACCTATGTCTCTGCTTTTATGCCAGTACTGTGTTGGGCATACTGCCAAAGTCCTATAATATTAACTTGAAATCAGGAATGATGTTTCCCCAGCAGTATTTTTAATATTTATTATTGTTTTGACTATTTTAATAACACTGTTTGAAAATAAAGAACATTGTCAAATAAAACAGAATTTCACTATTAAAGTGGTGTTATTTGGAAAGAGTATAGTAGAGACGGACTGGTATGCTATGTCTAATGGGTCTTTTCTCTTGTTCTCTCTCAGTGCCCAGTTCTATGTACATACAAGCATACATCCTTCCCTACTCATGCTTCTCTTCTATCCTTGTACTTTTCTGTTATATTGGAGGACAGTGCTGTAGAACAGCATACAGGTATTATGTATCATCATAGCTTTTTCTAACAAAGTGAGTTTTAGTAGATTCTCATCCCTCTCCAATCCCCCACACACACTCTTACTGCACCCTTACCTTCTCTTGCAACTTGGTCTCCTTTTCATTTATATGTCTTTTTCATGTTCTTTTGCCCTATTCCTGTCTTTGGAAACTTTTTTGATCTCCTGTCCTAGTATTAGGAGTTAGCCACATTTATACTCATATATATTTACATTACAGGCTACGATCCAGCCACACATGAGAAGGAACATGGGGTTTTGTCTTTCTGATTTTAGGTCACATTACTTAATATAATTCCCAGATCCATACATTTTCCTTCAAATATCATAGCTTCATTTTTCTTTATGACTGAATAAAACCCCATTGTATATGTGTACCACATTTTCATTATTTGTCTGTTGATGGGCATCTAATTTCTTTTACAGTGTGAACAGAGCAGAAATGAATTTGATATGAAAGTACTTCTGTAGTAGGATATAGAAGCCCCCCCCTGTGTGTGTGTGTATGTGTGTGTGTGTGTGTGTGTGTGTGTGTGTGTGTGTGTGTGTGTGTAAATGATCTCTTTTAGGGTTCCTTATCAGCAAGGACAATAGCCTAAGTTCTCAAATTAAGGTAGAAATTCTAAATGAATCAAAATAAGAAGGCAATGTCAAGTATTCAGCTGAGCTGGATGGACAAAGCAGGGAGTCTGTAGAAGCCATGAACAGACTACTATCAGAGCACTGGGACTTTAAATCTTGTTAATATATAGTTGGTTGTAGATGTCTTATTTCTTTCTGGCATCTACAGAGAGTGCGGCCCAAGTCCTTGAGAGAACAGATTGAGTAACAGGGTTTATGGGAGATGTCAGGAAAAGTCATTGTAGATGATGTGACACAGATGCATTAGGCCATCACAAGATGGCAGACGTGGTGTTAGAACTGAAAGGAATTTTATAAACCAGACAGAGGTTATTGGGTGAGAAATACAATCAGAGTAAGCTATGAAAGTTGCAAGAGAGAGAGAATTGAGTCTCTTAAATTTAGATGTGATATGATGAAGGTTGACAAGGGAAATGAAGAAGGAATATGACCTTAAAAGAAGAACCAAAGACATAATCGTTATGACAGAGGTCAGCCTCTGAGGGTGGTGCCAAGGTTTTATATACAGATAATTGAAAATTTGTAGTTTATTTCTCAAAAGACATAGATAGTCGAGAACAATAAGCAAACACATTTGAGACTCAAGTTTTATTTTCTGCCAACAATGCTTGAGAAGTTGCTATAAACTTAGATAGTGATATCTGTTGGCCTAGAAATTTGAACTTAAGAGTTGTAGAGGTGTTCTGATAAGTGTTCAACAACTATCTTCATAGCTGTGGGAACACCTGATTTTTAATTTCAGCCAATATCTGTGGCATGAATATTTTGACAACAGCTAATTTTAAGCTACCGGGTATCTGTAACTATGTATTTGGAAAGAGCAGCACGACCCACCAATAGGAATGGATTCCAGGCCACTACTGGAAGATGGTAGGAATAGACTTGAAAATCAGAGGAAAAGTAACCTGGTGCTGTACAAAGGACTTTATGTTAAAGAGTTCACTCTGTAAGTGTGATACTCTTAGCACTTCTACAGTGATATGGGAAGTGGATACTGAAGAATCATGGGGGGCTGCTGTGGGATAATGCTGTTGTACACTGTAAAGACTGGTCACTTATATTACTTTAGCAAAATGCTGATTGGCGGTAGCCAAGCAGAAAGTATAGGTAGAGTGCCTGAGAGAATTCTGGGAAGAGGGAAGGCAGAGATGCAGTCATCAGCCAGACACAGAGGAGATGAGAATGATGGGGCCACATGGCTAAACATAGATAAGAATTATGTCTTAATTTATATGTAAGAGCTAATTAGTAATATGCTTGAGCTACTGGCCCAGCATTTACTATAGTAGTAAGCCTCTGAGTCAATTATTTGAGTAATGGCTTCTGTGTAACTGAGAGATTCTGGTGGGAGAGCAACTTCTAACTAAAGAAGGCTTGCAAGGAAGCCAGCCTGGTTCATGCATATGTGAACCTCAATGGCTCCACCTCAAACAAGATGGATAGGAAGGCTCTACATTCAAAGTTTTCCTCTGATCACCACACAACATGTGCAGTGGAACAAATGTGTCTGCATGCACGTGAATATGCATCCATGTCATACACAGAGAGAGAGAACTGGGGGAGAAGGAAAGACGGGGATAGGGACAGGGAGACACTTGACTTAAGCCTTTCACTATACAATGATGAAACTGGGGAGAGAAGAACACAGAAGTCATATGATATCACACGCCTGTAAGCACAGCGCTTGATGGACAGAGATTTGCTGCAAGTTTGAGTCCATACTGGTTTACATAGTGGCTTTCAGACCAGCCTGGAGCTACATAGTAAGACCCTGCCTCCACAAGCAAATACCAGTACAGAAAGGAGAGATAAACTTTCAGATGTAGTAAAATGTTTGGAGATAGAAGGACCAATATTTAGCTACATAGGCAGATATCAGATCAGCACATTAATTAAAGAACCGGATTAAAACATCTAATATAAGGGGTATACATTCCCAGTTGGTTATTGCTACACAAAACAATGATAAATTCTAACTCATAAATGACTAATTCGACATATTGTTACAATTAGTCAAAAGAAATGGTTCTTGTGAGTGTTTACCAACAACCTCAACTCCCACCCCACTCTACCCTCCAGTTCCTCAGTTCATCTGGGCTGGAGATACCCAGAAGCTTAGTAAGAACTCGCCTAATGTCTTTAGGGTGCTACGGGGTCATTGACTCCTGTGTTATAAAGGCTCTGACCAGCAACATGTACAGATTCAACTGCCCCCTGCTGGATATTATACACTATTTCATCTCATGAAGCTTCATCCCTTAAAGATAAATTACTGACTTGAATGAGAGGTTACCAAGCTTTTGGTTTAAGGAAATCCCAACACACACACACACACACACACACACACACACACACACACACACGTACATATATTAAGACCTTCACTGGTGTGACAGTTTTCAATAGCTTTAACTCTCTGGATGTGCTGTACTCTGGTCATAAGATAATTTGACTTCATAATATGTCAATGAATTTTCCCCTAAGAGGGACTTAAGCTCTTCTGCTATTGCAAAGCTTTTCAGGGTGGGTTGAACAGGTTTGCTTGAGCTCTAATAAGGCAGACTGAGTGGCAAGAATTGGATGTCATTCTGGTGTGTCTTTAGTGAACCCTGTACAGAGCAGTATCCTGAACTCTGACATTCACAGACATCCTCCTACAGGTTTCCAGAGAGCTTTACTTGGAGCATCTCACTGACAAATTCTCTCTTATGAATCCCAAGGCATTCATCCTTTAAATCCTGCTCCATGAAAATGACAGTTCTTAAAGCTGAAGAGGTGGCATGTTTGGTACAGTGCTTGTTTTTCAAGCAGGAAGGCTTAGATTTGGAGCCACTGAACCTATGTAAAAGACCAGATGTGGTTGTATACATCTTAAAATCTTGGTCTATAAAATGGAAGTAGAGACAGGAGGATCCCTGGAAGTTAGCAGACATCCATCTTGGCCTACATGGTAAAGCTCTGGACAACTGGGCCTGTTATCTCGGTCTACATAGAGAAGTTCTGGAGGAATGGTGAGTCTTGTTTTGACACATAAGAGCCATGTCTCTTATATCAAAACAGCTTGGATTCTTATTGAGAACTAATCCCTTGTTCTTATTGTGCTGTGATGGGGTGGACATCACCCTTATCCTAAGTTACTTTTATGTAAAGTGTTAGAGTTCTATTATTGAAGCATGAAAAGCCTCATTCCCCATCTTCCCCTTCCTGCTCCCTAGGGACAGTGTCTGGGAGAAGGCCAGGTTTGCCATGTCACATTTATAATTGCTGTTCCAATTAGTTTTAGTTAGTCAGAGTGGCTTGTTAGACTCTGTCACGTCATTGCTTACAACTTACCCCCACACACATATGCATGTTCAAGATCTCTGAATACTGAGTGTCTTCCAAACATTGTAGGCCAGGTGGCATCCTTAAAATGATTGTGATTTTCTGTACATTAGAAAGTTTGCTCTTGCTGATGGTATACTGAGGATTTTAATTTCCAGAAGCCTTTGTCAACAAAGCATTCAAAGACCATTTGAGGCAGAAATATAAGTCCCAGCAGTGGCCTGGGTCTATCCAGGTGATATCTGATAAAATTAAGGAATTCTTTGTGTGAGAATTTACAGAATGGATGTCAGCAGCTTGGAAAGAAAACAGCAGAGCAGAAAACAGCAATGCCAGCAGCATCCTCCGTAGTCAGCCTGCTATGCTGTTGGAAGTGCACAGACAATTATAACTGAGCCCAAACTGAAACAGAGAGAAGATTCTGATCTTGTGTACTTTCCTCTGGTTCACATCCAAAAAAGTGCACGATTTGTAAATGCTAATGTTTTCATTAATAGCCTGAAAGAATTTCCAACCTATAGAAAATAAAACCCACATTGGATGAGGATTTTACCATAGTTTACTGAACAATTTTTGGTTTTTTTCTAGTGGCACAGAGAGGAAGGCTCATCTTATACCCAATAACATGTGAAAGGAGAAGAACATGGTATTATATTCTGAATTTACCTTCTTTACTTGAGACAGACACATGTCAAAATATAAAAGAATCCAGGACTGTCCTCCACATTTTCTAACCCATATCAGAGTAATTTACCAACAGTAAAGTCATTGCAGGCAAGTACTCTATCTTGCTTTAAATCCTGCATGGTGTTCTAATATGTCATGACACTCAACTATTTATTTGATTTCCAAATGAAGGAATAAATAAACACCACTCTGGTCATCTAAGTGCTCAAAAAAACATGATCATAGGGTTTTGTAATGAGTAAGTTCTTGACTCAGTTTTGGAACAAGGTGAAATTTTGTCCCACCATAAATTGAATCTGACAAAAATGTGTGTCACGAAGCAGATAGGCCCATCTTTTATGGGAGGGGGGCTGTATGATATGGTATGAGTAGTGAGGATAAAGAATAAAAGGCATTCTTTGTCCAGTCCACCTAAATATTATTAGCAGAATAGACAAAAGAGAACTTTATTTTGGAGAGATATTCTCTCTGCATAGAAGAGGATATTTTTGCTTTAAATTGTTCATGGAATCACAAATTATGACAGGGTGTGCCATCCAGACTCTAGATAGACTCAAGCCAGTGCCCAAAATACTCTTTGAGTCTTTCAGGAGCCTCATCTGTGATGGAAATATGCCACTATGGCCCAAGGCAATGTCACTACTCAGGGGAAAGCAGAGCACAAGGCTTAGGTCAAGGGAGTTGAGTGTTCAGAACACCCAGGGGCATAAGAGGCGTCTTCAAACAGAAGCACAGGAGAACTGTGAGTGAAAGTATGCAAATTACTTTGAAAATTAGATGAGAAAATCTTTGAGAACTATGTGAAGCCCTTGATAGACCCATAGCTCTGATGCCTCATTTACATGCCGGTTAATTAACTAGCCCATCTAAGAAAGAGAAAAAATTGAAGCAGTACTTAGGCCCCAAATTTATAAGAGCTGCTGTTTAGACAAATGTTATACAAAGACAATTTTGTCTACAAGTTTGAGAAGAAATTACTTTTATGAGAAAGGAGAAAACATGTGATTGAGTAGATAACTATCGAGAAACAATGCATGCTAACTCAAGGCTGACTGTGAGCAGACCCTGAGTCCCCAAGAAAATAGAGTACTATCAAGCCACTTGATCAGATTTGAAAACTTACTGTCCAGTGTTGGAGTATAGGTGGTTTAGTCTTTACTCTGCACTCACACCTACCATCCCATGTGTCTAAGGGCATCACTGAAGTGAGGCTAAAATGCCAATAAGGGTAAGGAAAGAAAAAACAAGAAGAAGAGAAGGAAGAACAAGGAAGCAGGAATTAACTGATTTACAGGAGGAAATACTCAAAAGGCTACATAACTCAGTAGCAACTGGGCTCAACCCAAACCATTGTCCCTCTGTTTTAGAAGTAGCAGAGCCATGAGTTGAGAACCCCAGGAGAGAGTTTGGTAGCAGCACATACACTTTTTTGGACTGCTGAACAAAATGATCAGAAGACCCCTGTCTTCCTTCTGTTCCAACTATATATGATACACGAGACTCACCATTCATGTTGTCAAGTGCTATTGTCTTTATATTTAAGATGTCTGAACACATCACACAATGTTACAGATCCATCCTGTTATGGGTTGTTCCTACTCTTAAGGGGTTTAATTTTAGTCAATCAAAATAAATTATAGGGGTTTGAATATAATACACTGATAGAGCAACTGCCTAGTGTATACAAGGCCCTCAGTTTGATCCCCATAATTATGGTGCATGTGTACACATTAATACACATATAGGTACACTAGATACCTACACATTTCAAAAGGAAGGAATAAAGTTCTGTATATGTACTACATGTACAGATATGGCCCAGGGAAGTACAAAAAGCTTAAGTCCCAAGTGTGTGAAGGGTTGGATAGCATCTGAAGGTTTATTAAAAAAAAAAAAAAATACTCGCTTCCTGAAGAAAGTTGCAGCCAAGAGAAATTTTTTAAAATGATTAAGTGGGAAGGGAATGTAGGAAGAAGAAGAAAATACCAGAGATTCAAGGTCACCGATTTTTCTTCTGTGTAATAGACTGTTACAAACCTTCCATATGATAAATCACTTAATCCACTCAAGCCATAAGTAGCTACAATTAGACAACTTTATAAATGAAGAAATTAAGGCTCAGAAAAATTACTAATATGGCTGAAATCACATAACCAGTAAATGTTACAATAATATTGTGAACATAGGCATGCTTAGCTTGGGCCTTCAGTGTGCACCTGGAAGCCGAACAGAGTCCCAAAGAACACGTAGCAAGTAGTTGAGTTGAAAGAGACTTCATGAAAATTTATGAAATTTACCTTATGAATGAAATCCAGAGGTTAGTAGACACTAATTTAATGGACAAAGGTAGTGGCTGTCATGGCATGACAGGATTCTGTGAGAACATCACAAATACCTTGAAGTTTTCATTGTATGAGTAGATAGGCAAATGAGATGAGAGAGAAAAATTCCATGTGAAAATCATATATTCTATCTTTGTTAGGGTTTCTACTGCTGTGATAAAATACCATGACCAAAATCAAGTTGGCAAGGAGATGGTTATTTTATATTACAGCTTGTGACCTATCATCCAGGGAAGTCAGGTGAGGGGTCAAGGCAGGTACCTGGAGGCAGTAACTGATACAGAGACTTAAGAGAAGTGTTGCTTGCTGCATTGCTCATCATGGCTTACTCTGCCTGCTTTCTTATATCAGTCAGCATGCTATCCACCCAGAAGTGGCACCACACCATGGGAAAGCCCAGGAATACCAATCATCAACTAGGAAAATGCACCACAAGTTTGCCCACGGGCTAATATGGTGAGGGTATTTTCTCTACTGAGAGTCTCTCTTCCAAAACGACCTTAGCCTATGTCAAGTTGACAATAAAAACTAACTAATGCATCTGAATATTTTTTGCACACCAAAGATATTTCTATTCTTTTTTCAGTCCACTTTTTCTAAACTATGCAAAGATATTGCTGAAAGATTTTGGGTCCTGCAGCCACTCGCTCCCAAATAAACACAGAATCTTATATTACTTACAAACTGTTTGCTATGTGGCTCATGCTATTACTAGCCAGATCCTACATCTGAAATTAACCAATTTCTATTAATTTGGCCACATGGCTGGTGGCTCACTAGTACTTTCACATCTTCTTCTTGGATGACTCGCTGCCTTCCTCTTGTTTAAAAGAAAGGAAAAAATGGAGGGATACAGATATGATAGGACAAAGGATTAGATTATTTAATCTACTCTAAAAAGAAAAAAAGGAGAATATGAATCTGATAGAAACTACTAGTCTTAAATAGTTTACATTAGATTTTTTTGTATATCGTATACAAATTGTGTATATTGTTACAAGTTAAGATTAATTTTGTTAGATCACATATAATATGTATATTTCTACTTTTGTTCAAGGTATTATACCCATGTAGCTTATCTAACAATGCAATGTAAATTGCTAGTCCTTGAAAATTATTACCAACTAACTAGCATTTAAAGAAACTCAAGTTAGTAGTTTATAATTGCAATCAAACTTATAGGCATATTAAACATATTTTCAAAGTCAAACAGATATATTATAGATAAACATGTCTTCAAACACTTCAGAGATCTACAGAAAATGGAATTTAAGATGTTTTAATAACATAAGTTCTTTTTATTTCTATGATAAAGAGACATGTCTGCTCCTGGCAGCACCAATCTACTTCAGAGAATATTATGAACATGGCAAAAAAAACTCCATGTGGAGTTTACTTCCTTTGTGGCAAATGTTAGCCACTGGGGAAGAGAATTCCCTTGCCTCAACTGCTGGTAGCATGCGGTCCAAAATGGACAAGCAAAACAAAAAGAAAAGTGACTGCTGAACTTTGGCAAGACAAGGTAGGTCAGCCCTTCAGAATATCCTGTTTCGTAGAAAAGTCTGTCAGATATTCTAGGCCTGTAGGCCAAAGATGGATATACCAATGGTTCAGAGAAACTTTGGCTGACTTTCCTGGTAGCCTGATGTCCCTGTTATTAGATAATACTTCATCCTTCTTGGGTCTTTGATGGAATTGAAGACTAAGTAATCATGATTATAGATTTCTTTAGATGTTAAAAAATGAATTAGATATGAAACATTAGACTCACAAATATAGAAGTAGAGGATTTAATTTTGCTAAATGCAAATAGATTATATATTATAACTGCAATTCTTGCTTGATAACTGTTTTGTTATATTTAATTTTACTATGTTAAAGTTGAACCCCCACTTTCAGATTAGACAGAAAAGGGAAAGTGATGTGGAATGATCCTTCTGCACGTTGTGAATATGTGTTATTACCACAGGTTAATAAAGAAGCTATTCTGTACTGTGGCAAGATAGGAGACAACCAGGTGGGAAATCCAAGAGAGATACAGGAAGGATAAAGGCGTGGTCAGGACAGACATTCCCAGCTGCTGGGGGAGCAAGATGTAATGGGACGCATGGAAGCCACAGCCACCTGGCAAAGCATAGATTAATTTAAATGTGTTGAGTGAAAGTGCAAGAGCTAGCTGGCAAGAAGTCTGAGCCATAGAGCAAACAATTTGAAATTAATACAAGCCTCAGTAATTATCTTCTACATGGCTGCAGGACCTTAGGTGAGAGAGATTCATCCAGATGAGACAGGAAAAAACTACAAATGGTGCTCTTATGTGGCACATGTATGTAGTAGGAGGTTTCTGGCCTTGACTTTTGGGCCTGGCCTCAAGCTGTAGGCCCGCAGTCCCCCAGACACACAGAGACACACAGATGCTTACTATAGTTTTAGGCTGATCAGTCTAAGGCCCAGGCATATAACTTGCTAACTCTTTACCCTTAATCTAACCCATGACTTTTCCTGTTCAGCCATGGGGCTTGGTACCTTTTCTCATAGCAGCATGATTGTCCTCTGCTTCTTCTGGCTTCTCTCTGGCATTCTGCTCTGTGCTTCCTGTTCTCAAGAGTTTTCTTAGTCTGGTAGCCCCGCCCACACTTCCTGCCTGCCTTTGGCCAATCAGCACTTTTTATTAAACCAGTGGGTGGGACAATTATTTACGATGAAACAACACAATCTCCCACACATGTACAACCACATAAAGCCTGAGAAAGTTTAAAAAGGAATTCTAGACACAAAATAACAGAGTTAAGCATGGCTTCTTGGTAGTAGAATTTTCGATAAATGGGCTCTGTTTGCTAGAGGCAAGCAGAGTTGTGGCTTCTTTAAGAGATGGCTTCTGACTCACCCTTAGCAGCAAAAACTGAGTGGCTCCTTTAACAGGCCCTGCTACCACATACTCAAATGCTGTTTGTGAGCAGCTGCTGGCATGCTTCTTGGAGGTGGTATGAACCTAGAACTCTGCAGAGATGTAGCAATAAATGTGACTCCTTTCAGTACCTCAGTCATGAAGCTAGGCTCTCCGACAGCCAAAAGATAAGGTGGACCAAACTGCCAAAGCTGCTGCTATAATTCTAGCCACACCTGCTTAACATACTGAAATACTCATGTGGTCATAAAATGATAGGGACATACAGTAAAGACAGAGTCATATAAAAAAAAAATCTCTAAACAGTTTACAGTGCTTTTAAAAAATATACATAAGCTTGGGAGAAAAAAAAAGGATAGAGGTGAAGGTTCTATAATGACAATTAGGGTGGTCATCAATGTCATTATAGGGGAAGGCCAGTTTAGACAACCTTTCCACTATTGTTTAGAGTCTTAGGTCATCTTTATGAGTTCTTGGGTATTTCCCTAGCACCAGGTTTCTCTTTAAACCTGCAGTGGTTCACTCTATCAACACATCCATCTCCTTGTTCTTCCTCTCTGTTCCTCCTTCAACTCTATTGGAAGCAGATGCAGATATTCATAGCTAACCACTGGGTTGAGCTCCCAGTCCAGGCAAAGAGGGGGAGGAAGGGTTATATGAGGAAAGGGGTTGAGATCATGATGAAGAAACCCACAGAGACAGCTGACCCAAACTATGGAAAGCTCACTGACTCTGAAATGACAATTTGGAAACCTGCATAGGATTGAAGTAAGCTCTCTAAATGCAGATGACAGTCAAATATCTTGGGCAGTTTGTGGAGTCTCTGACAGTGAGACCAGAATTTATTCCTGGTGCATAAATTGGCTTCTTAGAACTCATTCCCTATAAAGGAACACCTTGCTCAGCCTCAGTACTGGGGGGAGGGCCTTGGTCCTACCTGGATATGCCAGACTGCATTGACTCACTCTGGGATTCCTTACCCTCCCTGATGAATGAATGGGGCTGGGGGTGAGGGAAGCTGCAGGGGGGGGGGGTGATGACTGGAAATAGGGGAGAGAAGAAGAACAGTGCTGGGTATGCTACAAATTTAAATAAATAAAAATATACATATCTTAAAAAAGGATAGATAAAGTCCTTTAAAAAGAAATAAAGTAAAAAAAATTAGTCACATAAAAGCTAAATATACACAGAGAATCTGGTTACTGTGTGCCATTGTGTAATCTTTGAGCTTTTTGACCCCAGAGTGAGGAACAAGAGCTGCTAAAAGACATTTGATAATAAATATTCAAAATTTAAATCAAAAGATATGTTACTTTGGACAGGAGGTTTTGTTTTTATTTCCACAAAAAATGAGAAACTGTGCATTCATTCCAGGTTAAGGAAAGTAAGGTTTGATGGAGGAAGACCCCTAAAAATCTCTATGATGAGAAAAAATGACCCAGATAATCCAATGTTTTAGAGCATGTCTGTTGCAGTTTCCTCTGAGTTCTGCATCCAGAACAGCTTCAAGGCTGCTGACTGAGATGATTCAGCCTCACAGACTGCTTCACACAGGACTTGACAGTAATTCTAAATTTTCTTTGGTTCCCAGTACGATTACCAGCAATACCAATTGCAGGAAGTAGTCTAGAGGCCTATGCCTACATTCCCCAAAAGAGGATTATGGATGTTTGTCTTTGTTTAGACTGTTGGCTACAAACTGATATGAATAATTGTCAGGAGAAAAGCCAAACAAAGATTAGACTCAGAGTTCTTGTTTTAAAAAGAAAATAAGGGGAAATGCTGTGGATAATGCTGTTGTACAGTATAAAGATTTGTTACTCATAATTGTTTAATAAAATTCTGGTTGGCCAGTAGTCAGGCAGGAAGTATATAAGTGAGGCGACCAGACTAGGAGAATTCTTGGAAGAGGAAAGGCAGAGAAGCAGTTGCCAGCCAGACTCTGAGAAGGCAAGATGAGAATTCTGGACTGAGAATAGACACTAAGACATGTGGCTAAACGTAGATAAGAGTTATAGGTTAATTTACATGTAATAACTAGTTAGTGATAAGCTTGAGATACTGGCTTAGTATT
This sequence comes from Phyllotis vaccarum, assembly GCA_033318265.1. Lineage (NCBI taxonomy): Eukaryota > Metazoa > Chordata > Mammalia > Rodentia > Cricetidae > Phyllotis > Phyllotis vaccarum. The sequence goes on along the minus strand of JARWLC010000014.1, from coordinate 83,182,199 downwards.
TATAAGTACTATTAAGCCTCTGCATCATTTATCTGAAAAGTGCCTGTCAGGTATTTGAGAGTTTCTGGCAAGATAAATACTTCTGATTACACAGGTAAATATCACAAGCAACTCTCACAGTCCTTTTGTGACTGGCTATAGCCGGCGTGTAAGTAACAGTGACACAAACTCTTGCTTCCTATTCTTTCTCTCTGTTTTCTTTGCTCACACTCTTGCAAGAATGCACTGGTTCCAGTCTGCCCAATGCTTAGAGGCACTGTCATCTTTTCAACAGTTTTTTTGTTTTTGTTTTTTAACTTTGCACATGAACAGAAGTGGGTGTCATGTGACACAAGAGACTCCATTAAGAAGTTTGAAGGGGACAGGGGTGATCTACTTCTGTGGAGACAGGGGCAGTAGGATACACATCATAGGTAGAGGTCTAGCTAGGTACTCTATTCAAATCTTGAACACCCTCCTGTGGGAAAAAAAGGAACTACCTGTTCATCTTTTCATTTCTACAAAGGACTGCTGAGACGCAAGACCTGGATAAGAAAGAGTTTTCAACTCAGCTTATGATATATTTTATGTTCTTTGCCTAGAGAGGAAATAAAATTTACAAAAAAGTAGAGAAAAAAGTACTAGTCACAGCCATGTAATATTAGTCATAACCATATAACCCAAAGGGAACTATGCCAAGGATCTCAGCTTCTTTCTAGCATTTTCAATGAGCATGTATGACTAAATAATTAAAATCATGCCGCATATAAAATTTTGCATGCCATTTTTAACTTAACACCATATTACCTTAGAAGCATTTTTGTCCTGCTAAAAGCTCTTCCTAAACATAATTTAATGATTGCATAATATTTAATTTTATAGCTGCTTTATGATCTATTTTTTAAAATCCCTTATTTTGGGACTTTTTTGTTGTACATAATCTTTGTTTGTTGGGAAAGTATGCTTCAGTGAAATAATTTATTATGAATCTTGATTGCACCAGTTTGGGGATTTTATAGGCTAGATTTCCACAAATGAAATTACTTAATTAAAAGTGTGATTATTATTAAGACATTGATGTGTACAGTCAGCTTCCCTTCTAGACAACTCTGACTCCTCACTTTCCTCTCAGAGCCTAAGACTCCAGCATTTCTCTTCTGATGTCCATTCACCCTGACTTCTTGGTAATCTGCTATGTTCAGATTTTCTCCTCACACTGGCCATTGGCCTTTGTGTTAGTCACTGCTCCTGTCACTGTGACTAAGAACCTGGCAGCGGTGATGGTACAGAAGACAGATGCAGCTGAGCTCACAATTCAGCAGGATGTAGCCCGCCATAGTGTGGCACATGTGGATGTAGTACAGCTGTATCCAGAATGTCAGGAGCACGAGGAAGCGGTTCCTCTCATCTTCATCAAGTAGGAACCAAATGAGAACAGCCAAGAACCCAGACAGGATTAAAATCATCAAAGATCCACCCCAGGGACTCACCTCAATATCATCCAGGTCGTACAACTTCTCCCAATCTTACCTGCCCAGGGAATCTTCTACAGCAGCAAGGCCTTACAACAGTACTTCTCAACCTTCTCAAAGGTCACCTAAGGTCATCTGCACATCAAATATTTACATTAAGATTCATAACAGTAGTAAAATTACAGTTATGTAGTAGTAATGAAAATAATGTTGCGAGTTTGGGGTTCACTACAACATGAGGAACTGTGTTAAGGGATCACAGCATGAGGAAAGTTGAGAACCACTGCATTACAGCCTATCTCAATACTGCCACTAAGTGTCCAAATATATAAACCTGGTAAGAACATTTTAGACCTAATCAAAACAAATCTGCCCTGACCCCTATCCCACAAGGCAAAGCACCTTTCATCTAACTTCAGGAGCTCCCAGTCAACAGTCCCAGTGCTGCCAAATGTATAAAGTCCTAAGTCCTTCCTAGACTTGGGCTGTCTTATCTGTAAGCTCTGTAAAATCAGAAAAGGTACAGACTGGAAGACACAGTGGTAGAGTAAACACTCCCATTCTAAAAGCCCAGCTGGGTAAACATATCTGTGGCCCAGACTCAGCTCAGCCTGTGGTTGTAACATCTAAATCCCAATGGGCTTGGGTATCCAGGCCTCTCTAGCTCTTCTTTCCAAAGCACCTCTCTCTTGGACTCCAGATCTGCAGCGTTTCTTAGCAGATGCCCACATTTCCAGCGTCTCTGAGATCCAGCTCTCTATTGCATCTGTGGCTTCCCCTTCAGCAGCGTCCTGCATAGGCCTCCCAAGCCCTCCCTTCAGGAAACCCAGCCCTGTGATGCTTTGCCCAGGCTCCTTGACTTACTTCTTTATTTTTGTTCATCGTTAGCTTGTTTCTTTCCCCACTTTTGTGACCAAACAGCTGGGTTTGATGTCTCTTGTGTTTATGGAAGTAATCTAGAGGTTTGGAGGGCCGTGAGAATTAGCAGCGTTGAAGGAAGGAAGCCACCATTACCACCAGAAACCGTGTTTGGATAAGCATCTCTCACCATAATCAGTGCATGCCCAGGTAACTCATTGCGGCAGATAGCTTGGAATAAGATCCCAGAGCACCTTTTGGCCATTCCTGCATATGAAACAAAGAAAGAGCAAAACAGGAAAGTTTTTATTTCCTTCAAGAGGAGGGTGGAGAGAGTATGTGGCAAGACTATGGAAAATTCGAAGCACTTCTTGTGATTCTAAATGTGTTTGCAATTTCCCTTTCATGATCCCCAATGAAGGCTAGTGTTAAACATAAAATTATATAACATATACAAAATATAAACACGTCAGTGCAAATATAGGGTGTGTTGTGTTATTATTCATTTTACTTTGGTTTCTCTGAAAAGTGAATTGAGCAGACCTCGTGCTTGGTTTTGTTCAGAACTTAAGAGCTGTTCATCACTCCCTCGAAGTCATAGAACTACAGTGTTTGAGTTGCTTCTGCAACAGACCTGCAATAGTCACTATAGAATAGCCACATGCAGAGGAGAAATGTCTGACTTCTTCACAAAGACTCAGATAGGATCTCACATGCACATACATGTCAGGTGGGGATGTTGTTGACATGCAGATCCTTATTCAGTGAATTCAGGCTGGAGTCTGAGATTCTGTTGGCTAACAAGCCCCTAGCTGCTGCTGGGGGTTGGGCAGTAGCAGCGGCCAAAGCATCAACTGTTCCTCTAACCTCCACAGGAGGCCACATACACACACACACACACACACACACACACACACACACACACACACACACACACACACACTCACTCATGCACACATGCAAATAAATAAAATAATATTTCTAAAGAAGAAATGATGGGATTCATCCTCCCATATTCCTCTGGACAGCATGCAGTGAAGATCTAAGTTCTGGGAGCTGTTTTTCTATCAGATAAAAAAATAAAGCTGTCAAACATAGTAGGCAGACAGGGACAGGAGAGCAAACAAATGGAGTCCTAGATTCTGGATGTGGCATCCTTTGCTCACCTACTTTGTGTGTGATATGTGAACTAGTAGACATCTGTCCTAATTAGGTTTCTACTCTATGATAAGGCACCATGATCAAAAGCAACTTGTGCAAACAGAGCTTATTGCAAGCTTATAGTTTCATGGGCCACAGTCCATCATCAAAGGAAGTCAGGGCAGGAACTCAAGGAAGGGAATCAGAGCCAAGAACTAAAGCCAGCCATGGGGGGCTGCTACGCATTGACTTGCTTACCTGCTTTTTTATAGCATCTAAGACCACCAGCCCAGGGCTGGCACCACCCACAGTAAGTTGGGCCCTCCTAGATCAATTATTAATCAAGAAAATGAAACACAGGTTGCCCACAGGCCACTTAGGTAGGGACTTTTTCTCAACTGACGTTTCTTCTTCCAAAATGACTCTGGCTGTGTCACGCTGACATCATCTATCCAGAACAAAATCCTTTTGTTTAAAACATTTGAAGAGGATGTTTTTTGTGTCCATGAGACATGAGTGTTTATAAGATGAAAATGAACTTGAGAGAAAATGGCACAGAAGAAGCTCATGGCAATCGGTGGACTGAACTGTTTCAGGAGACGGCGCCTTGGGGAGACTAAGGCAGCTCAGACTCAAACACGAAGAATCCCATACTTGAGGCTGATTATGACAGGGAAGACGGAACACCAGCAGGCAAGGGGACCAGGGGCTCCTGCACTGATGACAAAGGAGGGGGAGGAGCCTGTGCTGTTGCCTTCACTCTAGTCAACATGGTGCAGGGCATTGCTTTCCTTTCGTTCCCACTACTGTTTAGAATGCTTCCCTGGACTCCAAACTTGCCAAATCTCTCTCATGAACAAGAATTGTTTTCATCCAAAAATCAATTAATATTCATGAAATGGATTATTTTAGTGTTTGAATTGTATCCCCTCAAAACACATTTTAGAATTCACAAAGCAGTATGAATATAAATTTTTCTTTCCCTCATGTGGGGAAATTCCCTTCCTTAAAAAAAAAAAAATTGCGTGGAGAACACACTCAGAATTCAGTAAATATGTAGATGGAATACTTTTGCTTCTCAGGTTATATGTGAAAAAAGAACAACTGTCTGCAGTGATCAGGTCCTGAGGATCAGGACCCAGAAAGAATGGTGGCTGGCGGCGAGTGAGCTAGAAGGGTTTTCTGTGTAATCTCTTTCAAAGCTGGAGTGTGGGAGGTTGATGGATGGACAGAGGGCAAGACAATCTAATTTCTAGGGAGAGTGCCCAAGGCAAAGACATTGAAACACATTGATCTGGTTTATTCTGAACAGAAATGACTTCTCAGGCATTGGAATTAAAACAAGCAAACAAAAGACTGCTTTCACAAAAGAACTTTATCTTTGACACGTGCTCTGCTTTGAATAAGTATCCCCTAAAGGCCCAGACATTAAAGGCTTGAGCTCCAGCCCATGGCACCATTGAAAGGCTGTAAGACCTTAAAGAGTAGGGACTAGTGAGGTCTTTAAGGTCAGTGGGGGCAATTCCTTTGATGTTCAAACTTTTCCGATTACTTTTCTTCTGGTGGCCATTAGTTGAGCAGCATTGTTCAATACACACCTACTGTAGCCCGAATTTTCTGACTCATCCAGCCTGGCCTGGCCCCAAGGTCCTGACCGCAGCTGCTTAGTCCCAGATACTCACACAAAAGCTTATATTAATTGTAAACTGTTTGGCTTATGGCTCAGGCTCATTATCAACTAGCTCTTAGAACTTAACTCATTTGTTTTAATCTGTGTATTGATTGCCATGTGGCTCTGTGGCTTTACCAGTGTCTCATTACATTCTGCTTTCTGGGTGGCAGCCTGCAATAACTCTTTGAATCCACACTTCTTCTTTATCTATGCTTGAATTTCTCACATGTCTCTAAGCTGCCTTGCCATAGGCCAAAATAATTTCTTTATTAACTAATGGTAATAAAGCATATTCACAGCATACAGAAAGACTTCCCATATCAACCTACCATGATGTGTGCTCTGCTACAGGCCCAAAAGCAACGATGCTAATTGACCTCTGACTATAATGTCCCAAACTGTAGACCAAAGTAAATCTTTGAAAAGTTAATAAGTTCAGAAATTTTGTAGACTGTGTCATTGTCTCAATCATCCTTGTAGCCTTTTATCTGGGTCATCTCTCCTTTCCTTCCATTGTCCCTGGTAGCCCTACAGTTTTTGTGAACTGAAATGTGGTGACCTCAGCCATCCAACGTCTATATTTTCCCTCCTTAGTTACCCCGAATGTATGGAATTAACTTTCAACACTCCACCACAAGTGTTATATATAACCCACTATATCAAATAATTTCTTACAGACTTACCATACTGTAACGGGCGGGCGCCCCTAGATACCCCAAGACCATGGCTAATGACCACTGTTAACTTTAAAGAAAAAGAGAGTTTAATGAATGGTATACTGGTACACACATGTGCGGGCTCGAGGCACTATGGAAGCCAAGAGCCCCAAATGCTTTCAGAGTAGAATTCTTATACCACACTCTGGGTAGGGGAGGGGTACATCTGGCTTGTGGCATAGAAGTTGTAACAGTTCTCATGGTAGGGCTTTCCTGGGTGGCCCCACCCAGGCTGCTACATCAGGAATGCAGGCGGCACAGGGCCTCATCTTGGGTGGTCCCACTCAAGTGAAGTCCTTCTGGTCTTCAAGAAGGTCAAGCTGGCCAGGTGGATCCCAAGAACTCAGGAAGTACATCCTGTGTGCAGTTGGGCAAGCTGCCAAAAATCCCGTGAACAAAGCTTTTCCGAGAATCTGAGCCCTGAGCAAACTGCCATCTAATTTAGTGATACAATGGAGCCGAAACTCTGTTCTGAGCAAGCTGCCATTTAACAATGGAACCAAAACTCTATTAACCTTGGCTAGTATCAGGAACCTCAGAAGGGGGTCGAGGAGAAAGAATCAAACAGGATTTTTCTATCTTCACAATACAGAGTTGTGTACACAAGTAAATATACATGGTATCTTGTTAGCAGTCTATTCTGATTTTTTTAAATCTTAGATTCATTGACATCATTGCCTTTTAACCTTGTTTTCTTCCCCTGGCATTCTTTGTAAAGCTATAGCTTTGTCCCATCTGTTATTTTTTTTTAATAATATAATTTTGAAAAATAGAATATTTCAATATGACTAGGGTGTTCATTTATGCTGAAACCTCAAAAGTCTGTCACTTTCCCACAGTGGAAGATACTCTGTGGTCAACTGTCTTATCTCCAAGCTCATAAGTCATGTGTCCACCATGCACATGACTGAGCCAGTAATCGTATTTGAGTTGCTTTAGTAGATTTTTTTTTTCTGTACCTAAGGGAAAGATTGATAAACCACAGATTACAGTTTAAGGCAAACCACCACACTTGGGCCTCTTTCTCTGTGAAAGTAAAGTCATTCCTTTATGTGTTAAAGCAAAGGAGGTGCCCATTGGAGTTTACATCTCTGTACACAAGACATTGATTTGCAGGGCTGTGTCTCACACTATTCCAAAGGAAGCCAGACCACTCAGCCAAGGTGCTATTGGCTCAAATACCAGATAGTTAACCCATTTGCAAGTAGTAAGTAAATTTCCTGAAAACAAAGAATAGTATCTGTGATGACCCATTCTCTGCCTCTGAACCAAGGCTTTCTGAAAACAAAGAATGTTCTTGAATGCAAAGCTGCCCTCCAAATTGACTTGTAATTTGAATTCCAATGGCCTAGGAATGTGAATTTATAGTGTTGTGCAGTATAGAAAATATGTTTTACCAATGAATTTCTTTTTAAATCCAACATTTCTAAGCCTTAGTTTGTAATCTAAAGTGATATTTTCCATATTTGGAAAAAAGGTTTTGAAATTGAAAAATAAAAGATTGTAAACATATTTGTCTTTTAACTTCCTTGTCATCTACAGACTTCCGTTTAGAGGGAGAGTAAGAAAGTAATTGTGATGTTTCATTAGGAATTTTAGTAGCAATTCTTCTGTTCAAACTTATTCATTTGAATTAAGATTATAGCGAGCACACCACATCTTAATGGTGGGATGTGACAGTTATCTCTCTAAAAGAATGATCTCATTCAGGCACACACTTTCCATTACATATTTGTTTGTATGTTGGCTTTATATTATTCTCCCCCCCCCAAATCTCTTTTAGGGGAAGGAGGGGGCTTATTATATGAAATATGCATTGCAGCTTCTTTGTAAACGGAGAACGAAGAATAGGAAAAAGAGGGGGAAAAGCAGAAATTGAATTTCTATGAAATGAAAGAATTCTGTTACATGTGGGCATGTGACTGACTCAAATCTTGTTTAACTATCAAGTGAAATAAATGTTGCCTTAGCTGTTTTTTATATGAAGGAAAGTTTTTTTGTCCTTTAACACAGTTCATATTTAAAAGAGCTGAAATTCAAGTCCTGGGTCATATGAATTTCAGTCTCTCCACCTTTCACTTTATAAAATTGAAATATCAGAAGAGAAAATTTAAAACTTGTCTTCCAGTGCAGTGTATCTGAGCATGAAAAATTACAAGGAAATAGAGGTGCATATTGGGCAGTGACAGATTCAACCCATAATTAACCTTTTTCTACAGCACACACACACACACACACACACACACAATTTTATTTAAAATGTTAACTCTTCCATTTGCATTTCCATCTGAAAATAGAGCTAGTCCTCAAAGGACTGGATTAGAACTAGTTTTAACAAACAATGACTCTGAGACCTCTGGCAGATTCTAGCTGGGCCCTAGAAGAAGTCAAAATATCACTAAGGATTGTGGAATGAGATTCACTTTAAAATGGATCAAAGCCCAGTCCCCCACCCCCACTCCAAAGCAGCATTTTCCAGCTTGCCTGCAGTGTGGGATCACCTTGGAAGCCTCAGAAACTTTTAGGTCTCTGGACATGACATTGCAATTTAATTGTGGGATGCCTTTGCTATATATATATTAAGGCATTTTAATGTCCAGCCAAGGACTAGACTGGGGATCAGAAAAGAGCCACATCCCTACCTTCTGGAGGGTCCCTTTTAGCTAGAAGAGTTAGTTAATGAATAGGCAAGGTCTGAAAGTACACCACACCAAAAAATATCTTTGTTACCAGCATACCACAGTATCGAGGAAATCTGTGAAGAATCCATGATTCTTAGCTTATGCTAATATCAGCCCTTCAGGGAAGCCACTGACCTTGGGTCTCAATGCATGGCCCTGGAACAAGAGAACAGGCTCTACCTGGGAGACTGCCTCTGTTAGTCCCCACCTGCTGACTGAGAAGCTGTTCTTCAAGGAACACCCACATGATTCATATGAATGTTAACATACACTGACATGTAAAAACTATCATTATGTAATAGGCGGGTGCCCCTAGGGCACCCCAAGACACATATTAAACAGAACTCAGTAATGTTGGGATATTTTGTAATATAATAAAAACATTTGTAGATATCAGAGGGGTATACCCACAGTCAGTCTAGAAAGATCAGACAGTGATAACTCACACTTTTAATTCCAGCACAGGGAATATCCTGGGAGTGGTGACCTATGCCCTTAATCCAATCTGAGTTCCAGGCCATCTTAGTTTACAGAAGGACTTCTAGGCTCCCAGGCAGGCAGTGGTGGGGCATGCCTTAACTGAGCTAAGAGAGTATTTAAGGCAGGCATAGAAAGACAGAGCAGGCAGAAGAAGCCAGGAGGAGCAAGGCTGAGGAAGCTGGAAGACAGCTGGGTGAGATGTGACTGTGGGGTTTACTCTCTCTAATATCTCCGACTTTCCCAGAGATCTCGCCCTGAGTTTCTTTTATCATGCAACACAACAATGACTTAACTTCAAAATTAAATGTTACAAATATGAACAAATCAAATTCCTTTTAATAGAAAAAAAGGACATTCTTTAATGTACAAGTATCATTTTAAAGTTAAAGAATACTATATATATATATATTATGTATGCACATACATATATATACACATGCACACACACATATGGAAAAAGAAATTAGAGCAAATGAATTAGATTATTTTCTACTATATGAATCAAAGACTGTTCAAAGTTTAATGTTGGATGATATTGAAGGACACCATATGATAGCATTTATATTAATTTTAAACTTTATTTTATCTCACAGGCAGATATAGAGGAGCCTGGGTAATAAGACTTGCAGGCTTTCCGTCCTACTTATGGGAAGAGTTAAGATAGAGAAAGCAGTCTAAAGTGGGCTTTGGTTGGACGAATACTTTTTGTTCGGAATCTGAAGTAAATCATGAAATTTCAACATCTGTTACATACATCTGGAGGATGTACATGCGTCACTATTATTTTTATCTGGACTTTGGACTATCTGAAATGTGTCTTAAGATTTAAAAAAAAGACTGTTCCTTAGGCTTCATATTCTACTCTCTCTTTAGATTTAGACAGAACTGGCTTCAAATGTATAATCTTTCTGCCTCCACCACTGACTGAGAGCTGGGGTCACAGTGTGCACTATAGCACCAGGATGAGACTCATAGTCTCCTGAGCTCAACAGCTCAGTGTGGTCTTCCAAGGAGAATGAAATAACTCCTGCACTCCAGGCTCCAAGGGACAGATACTCTGATTATGGCAACACAGTGTCCCACACATGCTGCCTCCTTCAGAGGCTTGGATTATCTGGAACTCAGGCTCTGCTTTGGCTTCACTGACCAGCACCTGGCCAGAACAATTACAGCATAGGCCATTTACTCTTAAGTGCACAGAGAGTGTTGCAGAGGAAAGGCAGATGCTAGGGTCCATGACAGAGTATCTGTACCCTTTTAGCAGTCTACACACATGTGCAACCCTTCTTCCCAGCACATGTCTTCAAGACCCAAAATATCCCTAAGACATGTCCTGGGGCAGGGAACACGGTTTCTAGTTAGTGTGTCCACCCACTGTCCTCAAACAGGTCCATTTATGTGCCTGCCATACTCTGCATAAGCAGACGCCCATGCACAGTGGAATTCTCACAGACTGATGGAGGCCCAATCTCGTGACCTGCTTCTTCTCTTGCCCCACAAGAAGTGGCATTATGTCCAGGAAAATTGCCAGCTCATTACAAAATGGATTAAGGCTGGGACACACCTGAACATAAATTCCTTAAGTAACAAAATATTCAAGTTGGATTTAAGGAAAGGTCTCCAGAATCGACTCAAAAACAAAAGGGGAATGTATGAACTGGCTTTTCAGGAATTTACATGAACAGAAGTCAGCTCTTCTAGTCAGCAATCTACTGGTATGACATATTCAAAATCTCTCATGTAGAACTGACCCAGAAAAGAAACTCGTGGTCCATGAAGAAGTATGATAACCATGGACATCTGTTCAGACAAACCTAAAACTCCTCTTGAGATCAGTCATTAATCAGCCAGCAGCTACTTTCTTCTTCCTTTTTATAAATGCCTTGACTATCAACAAGCTGGGGGAGCTGAACTTTAAAGCAACTGGTGGCCTTTATAGTAGACTGTTTCATCTGTTCTTTTTTTGCAAAAACTCATGGCTTGGGCCTCCCTCCCAGTGGGCCATTGTTTTGGATTTGTTACAATGTGCTAAATGGAATATCTGAATATTTTCTCAAGGGAGAAAATATATTAATATAATTTTATTAATTACACTAATAATAATGACAATTATCCTTCTATATGACAAAAATATTTTCAGAATGCAGTGAAGCTCAGACTCTAGAACAGAGCACAGAGCCCACCATGGTAGGGCCCACAGCCCACTAAGGATTTCTGCCTCCATTTCTCCTTGTCATGTGACCATTTCTCCTCTGGAACCTAAGGAGTAGTTAGAGTCCTAATTGACAAACTGTCTGGACTGGCCTGCAAAGTGGTTCGGCTGAAATACTCTGTCCCTCATGTGGACTGACCCACAAGACTGTAATCAGAAGTTTGTCTTGCCTGGCTTGTCCTACAGTAGCCATTTAGTCCCAAATAATCACACAAAAGTCTATATTAACTATAAACTGTTTGGCCTATGACTCAGGCTTATTGCTTGATAACTCTCATGATTTTTCCTTATCCAATCTTTGAGGTACATGGCTTTGTACCTCTTTTCTCAGAGCAGCATTGCCATCATGCTTTCTCTGCACCTGGCTGGGATCTCTTTTCCTCTTCCCAGCATTCTCCTCTCTGCTCACTCTGCCTATAATTCCTGTCTGCATTGCTTCTGGCCAATCAATGTTTTATTAAACCAACATTTACAGTGACAAATATTTACAGTGTACAAGAGCATAGTCCCATAGCAGGTTTGCTGAAATACTCTGTCCCTTATGTGACCAGAGTAGCGAAAACTCTCAGCTTCCCAACACAGCCACCACTGCTCAGTTCACCTTCAGTCTCAGCTCTGATTAGAGAAAACCCAATTCCTTGGCCTCTGATGGTGGTTCAAGAACAATAGTGTTCTGGAAATCAAAGTTTCTAATTTCTTTCCAACAGAGGAACTAGCATTTTCTTCCCAACTTTATGCTTTCTTTCCTATTTTTTCCCCCCAAGGCTTGTCTGTGATAGGATAGGTTATGATTAAGTTAGATGCCAGATGGCTTCCAGCCTCAAGCGATGTGTGGTCAGAACCTTTATATCCCCAGCTCAGTTGCCTCCTAGCTCTTGTTTTTTGCTTGATAACTATCTCTTCCTTGAAGTTCAAGTACAAGGAGTACCAGTATTTGCTGAAACCTAGGTTTCTACCTCAGTCTCAGGCTCTCACAGATGACTTGCTGAAGCTAAAGCCTTTGGTACAATCATTATGCCTTCTCTCACTACCAACAGAAGAGGACCTCACAGAAACCACAACAGATGCTCTCAGCAAACAAAATTTCTTAGTTACATATTGTTAGGTACATATCAAGTGCTATGTGGATAAAACAAAAATTAACTCCCACGGTTTTATCAAATTTTAAAGCCAAAGCCCAAGCCCAGGCTTGGATACATTTTCTCAAAATCCTATGGGTGAGTGGTGCTGTGGTGAAGGCAATAAAAGCCATATGGCGAACCCTTGAAGAAGAGAGACTTTGAGAAGGCAATGAGAGCTTTGCAATGGTAGAGAGAAGGGAATACAGGCATGAGTGATGTCTGCACAGGTGGAAGGAGAGGCAATCTTGGTCAGAATGTGTTATCTCAGAATGGGGATGGTCAAGAGGGCTTTAACCCAGATTGAGAACAAGAAATCACTACTGCCTTGAGGGCAGAGGTACCCTTGTGACAAGATGCTTATGTAACAGACTGTCATTTCCTAGGTCCAAGGTGACTGAGGGAAGGAAGAACTCAAAGCTTCAAGACAGATGGGGATCCCAGAGGCATCCTAGCATGGAGGGAAGAGTAGACATGGAATATGGACTCCCAACCTAGAGCCAGGAAGCTATGTGCAGTTGATTCCCACTGGATATTAACTACTATACCAGAGCAGGTTGCATGTCCAGAAGTAGTTAGCCAACACAAAATGAACTTGATATTTTTTGTAGACTTTTTGCTTCAGTTTGATTCATTTAAACACCTTTATCCCCTCTTATTGGTCCTTTGTTTTGTTTTTAGTGTGTGTGTGTGTGTTGTTTGTTTTTTAAAGGGAGAGAGGGAGAAGGAGCCTAAAGTTAGGTAGGTTGGGAGGATCTTGGAATTGGTGGAGGAAAAACCAAGCACAAATATATTGTATGAATTTTTCAATAAAGAAGAAAGCATTTGAACTCAAATAATTTGAGAACATTTGAAGAAGTAATTACAATGTAAAATGTATCATTGGCTTCAACAGCATGTGATTTTTCAGGAGATGGTCACTAAACTTACATTAATTATAACCATCTCCTGGTCACACAGTGCATTAGAAAAGACAATGCTTCTGGTTTTATTATTGTGGCTTTTGTGGTAGGAAAATGATATAATTTTCCTTGTGTTTTCACAACACAAAAATCAGCACAGACTTCTACGACCTCAAAATATACATGGGAATTTCTACCCACAAGTAAGCCAGCAAGCAGTTCTGCAACAGTGGGCACCAGAGAAGCATCCTCTAATCCTTTACAGTCTTCCTTGAGACAGAGTCAAGTCCCTCTGGTTAAGGACCCAGTCCTCTAAACTGTGCCTACCTAGTTTAGATACTGGTCACAAGCCCCAGTCTTCTACCTCTGCTGGTGATAGCTAGCTATCAATTGAGTTCTTATACCACTTCCTTGGGTTTTGATGACTTTGAAAAGCAATTCCTAGAACTCAGGCACATATTTCTATTTCCAAGTTCATCATAAAGAATGATGCAAAGAAAACAGAAGGCAAGCTATAGGAGAGCAAAGAGCATCTATGACAGGTTGGAATATTATTTCTAGGAGTCACTATGTGTCCCTCTATGGACTCAGCTATCTAGAGGCTCTCCAAACCTAGTACTTTTAGAGTTTTCTAAAGACTTCATTATATATGTGTAATCAATTATATCCTTAGTCAGTTGGGGATTGGTGGCACATGCCTTTAATCTCAGAACTCAAGAGGCAGAGACAGGCAGATCTCTGTGAGTTCAAGGTCAGTCTGGTCTACAGTGCTATTTCCAGGACAACCAGGGTTACACAGAGGAACCATGTCTCAAAAAAAAAAAAAAAAAAAATCATATCCTTAGCCATTGATTATGGTGTCAACCTGGGAAATGTAAGCTGTTCCCTCTCCAGAGCTTAAAATCTGCACCCTCTAAACCTGTGAGGCTTCTAGTAACCAATCCTTATCCTAGAGCTCCTAAGGGGCACCAGCTACCAGTTAACTTTCAGTCAATAGGAAGACACCATGCTCAAGAGTCTAAGGACTTTTGTTGTCGTCTGCCAGGAATAAAAGGAAGACTAAATATTCACTTTGCAATATCACAATCCAAGTATAGCATTAAGATTATGCCATTTTCTAAATATACTGCCTTGGGTAAGCCTCTGGCATTTGTCTACCTCATTTCCTTGCCTTGGAAAAAGCAATAGACCTACCTCCTTGGGCTATTGTGAGGACAGTTAGTATCTATAAAAGTGTTTAGAACAGCACTTTTAAAAAAAATAACTACCACTCAGTCACCAAGGTCACCAAAATCACTGAGAGTTTCACTACAAATGAAGCCATTAATGTGCCTCAGCTTTGCTCCACTCTGGTACCCAGGAGTGGGAACTTATGCCCTGGGGAAGGGATGAGTGGCAGCAGAAAGGAGTCTTCCTGACCCCGGACAGTGGGCTGCAGTCCAGGGAAAAGCTCCAAGCCTGGTGGGAACCTGGCAAGTTGGGCAGTAAAAGATGCCAGAACTCCTCTCCAGAGGAGGAGCGCAGAAAAGGGTTACTGCACGTGGATGACAGCCACCTGGAATGGGTATGGGCATCCAGGAGTCACCTTCCAGACTAGATACCAGTTATACAGGTTACAAGACCAATTACAAGCTTCAGTAGCTGATAATCTGACTGGTTTGTTGGATGGATGATGGTCTGATGGTCTGTTTTCTGGTTTGATGTGAAAAATGAGTTAAAATTCTCCCCAGAAGTAAAGGCCACCTGTAGACTAAACGTTAAAATTACTGAAAAATCCACTGGATAAAAGCACATGTCATCAGACAGAGTAGGGATGAGTCTAATGCTTACCACTTCTTAATGAATGACTTTTTAAGTTGTGAGAATTATTTGCAGTCAATGGCTTAGTATTCAGCATACGGGAATGGCTGTGAAAGCTCGCCACTATCACTATTATTATTAAGATGGCCTGCTGCTGTGACTGCAGCAGTGGCTGCAATGGTGGCTGATAGATATGCCAGTGACAATGAGATTGGATGAGGTGGTGAACGTGACAATAGAGGCTAGGGGCGGGCACGGAGGATAACAGCATCTCTAGTCTTAGAGGTAAAGGTTTAATAGATTTTTTTTAATCAAAGAAAATGAGTACCCCAAAGCGGGGGTGGGGGGGTGGGGGGGTGGTGTCTACTTACCTTGAAATGGGACACAGCTAGTTCATTTCCCACAAGCCTCTCCCAGGCACACAAATCCTCTAGCTCTAAATTAGTTTATGGGGCCCATTTCTTTCTACAACTGTTTAAAATCCTGCTTCTCTGCAGTAGGAGAAAAGGCCATAGTCAGACCATGCACAGAGGTGAATGGAAGAGCTGAGGGTGACAGTGGCACCCCTTTAGCAGGGCTCACAGTCTCTGACATTTCACCAAAGCTAAATGTTCCATCTCTAGAACCTGACTCTTGTTCTTTACTATTTTTATTGTGGTGCAGCTTTAAAAAAAATTGCCAATTAAGTTAAACTAAACTGTCGCACAATGAGCTCCTATAATTACCAGCAATGGTTTATGATGGGTTCGAGCAAACAGAGGGTTGATTTTTTTTTTCCTGCCAGAGCTATAGTTTCTTTTTGTAGAAACAATTATCATGGCAGTGCTTCCCAGCAAAGGGAAAGCATAGCCTGAAGCCAGTGCATATTTCATTTTGAGTTGAGCAGTTTTAGAGTTCCTGCTTTTCCTGGTGACTGTTCAGTGGGAGGAAGAGGCAACCGAAGGCCAGATCTAGTTCTCACAAAGCAGGCAGGGAGGCCACCAGCAGCTGGATCAAAGCGTGTTGCTCTGGATTGGGCGCCTCAGCTTCTTACCTGGCTATGCACATTTGTCCCCAGGATAAAGGAATGACAACAGGGCTGTGATCTCAGGCTTTAAGGCACGCAAGCACTCTGTGGCAACAGATGTCAAGGTGGAAAGACGCAAATCAAAAGTTTGAGTTAGTCATATTTCCAGCACCTGACAACCGCCCACAGTAATGTGTCTGCTCCATTGTCTAATGATTAAGGGGTGACTTAAAGTCTTGATTTTTCTCAGATCTACAACGGAGTTACCAAAAGCACCTGACTTGTTCTAAAGATTAGATAAACGAATAGTGGTTTTACTCACTCAGCCAATATTTATTCAGCAGTTTTGTGTCACACACAGAGGCTGGGATGCTACAGTGAACAAAACAAACATTATCCCTTAACTTAGGAGCTTAAAGTGATGTTGACTAGGGTAGAGCTGAGTTAGTAAGCACAGCATACAGGTGAGCCACAGTTTTAATGGATTACTCTCATGTTCCATGGGTTTGGGGTTTGGTTGTTGTTCGTGCTTTCATTTTATATTCCTGATAGATGACGCTTTACCATTCCTACATCGTATATGAGTTTAAAGACCTTCCAGCATCTCCATAAGACCATCGGTTAGTATGTTAGAGTCTCATTTCCTTCTCTGTGTTAGTTTGCTTTATTGAGAGAGCGTTCCTAGGCTGTTCTTTCATATATATGTTCTTCCTTCAGTTGCCTCCCAATTGCTGAGGCTACAGGGGTCCATACTACACCAAGCTAAGCACTGTGTTCCACCTACCTTCAGAGCACAGGGCTCTTGCCAGCAAATGCAGGCATGTCAGCCGCTAGATCAGGTCTCGGTTTCTCCCTTCTCCTCCTTCTGCTCTGATCCTTTAATACGTAGAAAATAACATGATGTTAAAATAACTCCCACTGTGACAGTTTTAGATAGTTGAATGAAGGAGACAGAACCTTGGACACCAGACGAGAGCAATGACAGAAATGGCGAAAAGTGAAATTCACTTTGTTGTTAAGGTAACCTGGTCTCAGTATGGACGGCAGTATAAGCTATCGATAAGAAGCGGTGAATTTCTTGTCTTTGGGATGTACAATATATGCTGAAACCAGTATAAGAATGTTGCCAAGCAAACTTAAATATTTCTTAGGAGACATGGTTCAAATTCCCTGCTTTGTAAACCTAATCAACTTTATGAATCTTGCAAAAGAACTTGATATAATTACAGATTCTTTGGGCCTCCTCCCAGAGACTTGGTCTATCTAAACCATTTATTATTTGGCTCAAAAAACTAACTTGGGTTAAATAAGTTCATAACCCACTTATCCACTTTTCATTGAGCAGTGGCTTAGTCTAGAAACTGATGTGATAACAATGGACAATACAAACAAAGCTATCAATAAATTAAAGGATATCAGAAATTTATTCTACACATGTGACTTTAAACTATGACCTTTATAACCATATAATCATATTGTATAGAATCATAGGGCCCCTTAGGCATAGTCCATTCTTACATAGGCTGAGAAATGACTAAGGATACAGAGTGAGGTTCATACTTTGAGTAATGGGATCCTACCCAAACACTGACAACATTTCCTGACTTGCTAATGGCTGAATACACCACTACTATTAATTCACCCGCACCACTGTGTTGTCTAAAAGACAAAGGGGTAAGAATTAATTGCAAGCTTCTGGAGGAGACGTGAAATTTTGTACTATGGACTCCTAGATTTAGGATCCACCCTACTTCTTCTATCCCCATGGTCTATAGGAGACCGTTCTGTGCAACGCTGGCTATCAATAGGCATTTCTTAAGAGAATAGATGACTGCATTGTGGACATTGCCTCATCATGATGCTGGTCCAGAATCCTGTCTTAGGATATCGATTCTCATTCTTCCTTCTTTCCTAAATCACCCAAGTCAGAATTTCTAAGTGAAAAGTCTCAGAGAATCAGGTTTAGTGTTGTTTGATTGTTTTTATTTTTTATTTGATTTTAGCAGCCGTCTCCCACAGGAGACTGTGGTGACAGGGAAGTGAGAGTCATGCTGATGTGGATTAGCTTCTCCCGTCTGTTAGATTCTCCTAAAATTCAGATCCCAAAGCATTTTTGGACTGCCACTCCCACCTGGAGACAGGAACAGGGAGACGGCGGAATTCAGAAAGCACCTGAACTTTAATCACTTCCCTTCTCCCCACACCAAGGAGAATTTCTAAAATGGCATCTTAAATTCCCATTTTAAGGAGAACAGAAAAGCCGTAAGAATGCACCTTTAAAATTTTTATTTATTTTTCTTTTTTGGCTTGCTAAAATGAAAACCTGCATTTTCTTCTTCTCCCACTCATTAGAATCTCAGCATTCCACCAAGACACTCTCCAAAAAAGGAAAAGCAAACAAGCAGGGCTGTTTCTGAGCCTATGAAATACTTTACAATTAAATAAGGCACGGCCGGGCCCGGGCTGATCACTGGTGATGAGCAGGTTTCCACAAGGCTGCAAATGAATTCAGCTCGGGACAGCGTTCCAAATGGCTCCTACACGCTTCCCCTTTATTATTTTTATTTGGTTATGTGCTGACTCTCATCCAGAATCACACTTAATGCCTTAGTCTAAAGTTGTTGAAACGGCCCCCCATGGCACAGTGTGACAGTGGAAGGATATTGCCTTTGGAAGCTGCTAATGGTCCATGAAAAGGAAACAGCAGCAAACAGGAAACCTACGCTCCAAAATAATGTCAGATCAAAATAATCCACATTTCTACTCTCCAGCCCATTTATTGGGAAAGGCACATGTTCCCAGGGGATACAGGGGTTTCAAAACAGGTCAAGGTAGAATGAGTACACATATCAAAGACTTCAGATGTTCCCACATTTGCTGATGTATTGATCAGCATTTCTTAATTAGAAGTTATAATTCACACTGACACACCTAGTTGACCTTCAGACGGACAGAAGGGAAAGGGCTTTGAAGCAGCCATGGCAAGGAGGTGGTCAGATGTAGCCATGGTAACTGAGTCTGCATGAGAACTTATGTGTCCTGATTTATACTGGGAGGTGAACTACCACCCTGAGTAAGATGGTACCTAGCTAACTAGGAGGCCTCTGACAGCAGGGCATAGCGATACATAGTAGACACAACTCAAAGCACCCAGACGTGGGAGCCCAGAAATGCTCAGGAGTTGGGCAGCAGGTTTTGCACAGTGCTAGCTTGGAAGGTGAGGGGCCGATATGAATAGTGAGGCATTGTGGCTAAGCGGTAGGTTATATGAACCAGCCATGAGAAAGGTAGGGAAGATGATGGGTAAAGCCAAGACTGTCGTACAGGAAGAAAAGGCAAGGAGACTCAGAGGCCTAGGTAGTACTGGGGACTGTTAGTTCCTTTAGTACCGAATAGGCCCAGCATCCTCTACTCTTGTAGCTGAAGGAGTGCTCATCTCTCTGTACATCAAATGATGAGAAAAAGAAGTGAATCTTTGGGCCCTCAGACCTTAAATCCTATTGCACATGCCCCCCAGCCAAAGGAAGAAGATCCCAAACGGAAGCAACATCTTCCCAGAAGACATCAGGATAAGTATACGTACCCTCAAAATCCAGTTACCTGACAAGTTTCTCCATATGGACACTAAATATGTGATATGCAGCATACTCCGCTGTTTTAATGTCTTTTTCAGTAGTTACTCTTATCCACATGATGAAGAAGACACCCTTTCCTCTATTATATGCCAGGAAACAGTCAGAGGAGATGCACAGAGTTCATGGTACCCACTCACCTCTGGGACTCTGCATTCTGTGTTCTTAACCATCTGTGCTTAGCCAGAGGAGTAGAGAAATGGCTGAAAAGGAAGTATGGGCACATTCTGGCCAGTGGAGTTGAATTACTGCATGTTTAAGTTAATCAAAAAAGTTCATGCATTCTGATCTCTTCCTGAGCCCTCCTGCCCCCTGCTGCATGGTAGATTATTAGCCATTATTATTAATATGTTCTTTTGGGGAGGGTTTCACAGCAGCATCAATTCAAAATGTTGTGGTTTATTTAGTAAAGAACAGATCAATAGGAGAATAGGATCAGAAAAACTGGGTGTCAGTTCTTTTAGCTGTATGTCATTTGGTCAGATCAATTACTTGCTGAATCTGAATCCAAATGGGGAGATGGGTGTGGGGTTATAGAGATGCTCAGCCCACACCCTACGCTTTATGCCTCAGTAGAGAAGCCAGAATTCCTACAAACCAAATTTCAGCTGTAACCCATCTGTGCATCTTATGACCCACCAAGGCACAAGTGAGAACTAATAATGGCGGCATTTAAGTTCTTCCCATGTGACAGACACTGTGCTAAATGCTTCATCACATCCAGTCTCTGCAGTGTGCCTATGTACAACGAAGCCTCGGCCAGGATATTGCATTGGCAACATGGGAAAGCAGCATTTAGAGTTAGGCTTCCTGACCTCACAGTGGTGACTGTGCTCTGCATGGGCTAGAGGAATGTTCTAGCTCACTCAGAACAAACACAATCCACAACTGTCAGATGTTTGTATCTATTAAGGAACAGATAAACAAGAACATGATCAGCAATATGTCAGAATTGTTAGTGTGCAGTTATGATCAATTTAGGACCGGGCAGAAATGCAGAGGTTAACAGAAACACGGGGTGGGGTGCTTCGGTTTTCAGGCGCTATGTATAATAAGCAAATACAGGGTGCTTTGCATCTGCCAGGCTTTATTGCAAATGTTTACAGGTATCAGTTCACTCAATCTTTGCAACAACTCTATGGGCGGTTTCTAATTCCTAAAGATGAGGATGCAAAAGAGAATGACATATTCAAAGTCACAGGACCAAGAAGCAGCAAAGTTGGCCATGAGATCATAGTCAGCTGACTCCAGAGCCTACTTCTGATGTCCATGCTGGGATGCCTTATAGTTCCCTACTCAGCTCAAGCTGGCAAGTTTTTTGAGCTACCTGGCCCCAAGCCTTTTGCTAACAAGCCAGAGGCAATGGCCAGGGCATCGAGTAAGGGAGAAAAGCTGCAACACAGCTATAGATGCTCCTGAGCAGGAGGACGTAGAGAGCGAGAAAGCACATAATATGAATGATGACGAGGTGGGGCAGGTCAGAGGAGGCAGAAGGAAGGGGACTGGAGGTTGCAGCATCCTCTGTCTCCACCTCTTCAAAACCACAGCCCTTATTTCTTTCTCGGCACCCAGTGTCCCCTGTGCCAAACCTCTTCCTTTCTCTTCAAGTCTATCCTCAATAAAAATGGTCAGGAAAGTAGATGCTATACTGTACAGAAAAACACTATTCAGAGGGTTAGAGACATGTTTCCAAAAGTAAGGCATATATAGCAAGCTCACTTTGATTACCAGAAACAACATAATAAAAGATGGTGTGGTGGTTTGAAAGAAAATGGGAAGTGACTTTATTAGAAAGTGTACTCTTGTGCTCTATTGTATGGATATTAGTGATAACTCTAATGAAGTAAACAATATTTGAGGATCAAAGGGGCACTAGAAAGTGGAATGGAGCTAAATCCTCTGTTCAAGGAGATAAATACGTCATGAAAATTGCCTCCACACCTAGGGAATGCCACTGGGGCCAGACATGTGTCAGGGGTGTCCTGAATGGAGGCCTAATAGAGAGGTCAATACATAAAGCTGTAAAGTTGAAGTTTGGATTTCCTTGGAAACCCCAAGGTGCTGGAGATACAAGAACCATGGGATACCTGCCAAGGAGAGAAGCTAAGAGAGCGCGGAACCTGCCCAAGAGAGAAGTGTGTTGCAGTCAACAAAGCTGAATGGAGGTGAGGACCTGAAGAGCATCTTGACATCAGACACGGAGGTGCAGAGTTTTCAGTTTTCCAAGCTGGTTTTGGGTTCTGCTTTTGTCCAGCATTTCCTCCCTACGATCCCTTTTCTGGGTTTTGGAATGGTTTTGTGTATCCTGTGCATTATATGTCCAAAGTATGAGATCTGCTCTTTGATTTTGATTTTCGTAAGAGGGGGTTACAGTTAAAAGATTTCAATGTATCTCAGAAGAGACTTTGGATTTTGAAATAAATTTGAAACTGTTATAGAATATGGGGACTTTTGAAGTTGGACTGTATACTTTTTTGTATTGTGCTATGGCTATAAGACCTTGGGGACCAGGGTGTGGAATGTGATGGTTTGAAAAAATTGGCTCCCAAAGGGAGTAGCACTATTAGGAGATGTGGCCTTTTTGGAGGAAGTGTGTCACTGTGGGAGAGAACTTTGAGGTCCCTTTTGCTCAAACTTCTCTTAGTGTGACAGTCAGTTGACTTCCTGTTTCCTGCACGATGTGACACTCTCAGCTCCAGTATCATGCCTGCATGAATACCACTATGCTTTCTATCATGATGAAAATGGACTGAACTGTTGAAACTGTAAATGAGCCATCCCAATTAAATGTTTTATTTATAAGAGTTGCCATGGTCATGGTGTCTCTTTAAAAACAATGAAAACCCTAGCTAAGACCGATAGGAATGAAGGCAGTCATAATTCCGGTGTTAGGGAGTTGGAAATGGGTAGATCCCTGGGGCCGAGGACCAGCCTAGTCTATTTGAGTGAATTTCAGACCAGTGATATATTCTGTCTCAAGGAAAGGAAGGGAGGGAGGCAGGGAGGGAGGGAGGGAGGGAGGGAGGGAGGGAGGGAGGGAGGGAGGGAGGGAGGGAGGGAGGGAGGGAGGGAGGGAGGGAGGGAGGGAGGGAAGGGGAGTGTTGCCTGAGAAATGACACCTAGGATTTTTCCCTGATCCACACATGCACATGCAGATACAGCACGTACATGAACACAAGCATACACATCAAAATTTGCCGCAGTGTAAAGGTCTTCACCACAGTGTAACAAATTTTGCCATTTCCCAAGTATTTGGAGATGTTCATTTTCACATGCCACCTAACCAAAGCATCTGGGTTTTTACCACACTTTTTCCTGTTTGTGTCTGCCCATATGTTCTCTAAGAAGGACTTTATTCTGAACCCCCAGAATCTTCTTTGATGTGCATGTCCCTAACAGTAGGTTTTTTTTTTTTTTTTTTTTTTTTTGAACTTCAGGACATTTGTCAACTGTATCTTTAAACCTCTGTCCTCTCCTTACCTACTAGCTCCAAGGCCATCTGAATATTTTTTGGTATTTATTACATCAGCATCTATGTTTTAATATCCAAACCTGTCATATAATGTAACAAGACACCATAGACTGACGCTTCACACATAATGTCTTAGTTCTAGATACTAGAAATCTCAAGGTCATTTCACAGGATGGTTCAGTTTTTACTTAGGACACTGTTCCTGTCTTGCAGAAAGCCACCTTCTTGCTGTCCTATGGCCCCTTTTCTCCCCCACTTCTCTCCTTCTGTCTCTTTATAAGGCCAAGTCTGTCAAAATAAAGCCCCACCCTTATTACCTCATTAAGTCTTAATTACTTCCTAAGAACCCTATTTCTAAATAATGTCGTACAGGGGACTGGGACTCTCTCCTATAAACATGAGAGGTGACAATTCAATTCAGAATGTTCGCTTCTGCAATCCTTTGGGGAAGTCTTTTAAATTGCCTACATCACGTGCTGCCTGAAATGAAGACTTGGTTCCTCATGTAACTCTAACTTTGCAGTTCTCAATCTTGAATATTTTTTATTTACCCTCATGCAACAATAACAAAAACAATAATAATAGTAATATTTAGAAGGAAAATGTTACTGTAAGAAACTTCTATATTGATTGTGCAGTCACTCATTTCCCCACAAAATTAATTCGATTAAATAAGGTATAAATAATGCGTAGTTTCATTTTATCAACACTGTGTCCTCCATACACTGGTGTACTTGAAAAACTTCAGTTTGTTTATATGTTCTAAAACTTTGCTCCATAGTTCATTACCATGTCTCTTCGACACAAGCCTCTAGAAAAGGTCTGAATTAGCCATTTCTAGCATTTTAACATTTTTATTTCATATGCTTCTTAATTGACTGAACTGCAGAGTAGAAAATTAAACAAATCCTTTTAAATCATCAACTCCTGTTACCTTTTGGAGGGAAAAACAAAACACAGAACAAAGCATAACCCTCCATGTACCTTTGTTAGACGGCAGTACTGCTTCCCATACCACTACCAGCTGCAGATTCACCACCTAGATCTGGGATGATTTCTAAGCAAGAGCCCTAAAAATCCTGGCTTGCAAATTATATAAACCTATTTTCTTTTTCTAAAAAATTTTGTGAAGTATAGACTGTGGAGTTAGTTGGGTATGAGATCTAAGAGCTGCAAAATATTTCTCATATTCAGTCACTCACTGGAAAAAGGATGTGGCATGCTTCAAAGAATAAAAGATGAAATATTAAAAAATTCAGTCAAATATCACCTACTGATCCTAAGAAATAACTGTTCTAATACTATTCATAGCCATCTATGTTTCAAACAACTTCACAAAAGGAGTGTGTCGACATTGTGGAGACATAAATGGGCCACTTCTGGAGGCTGACAAAGTCACTGAACTCACCAAGCTGCTCAAGAAGTGACATAGGAAATACCTGCAGAGAATGGTGATCAGGGACCCTGCCTTCTATGGAGGATAATCATCTAATAACCACAAGCTCCCTTAGACTCTGGGCAACTTACTGGTGGATAAAAATGTCAGGGAAAATAAGGACAGACAGACGGCAGAATAAGTTGATGGGGAGAGCTGAAAGTCTAGAAAGGAACGTGGTGAAGGCTGTGGCCTGGCATTTGGGGACCGTGGAAACATCTCACGTAGTAACCTGAGGCAGAAACCTACACAGCTCTGACACAGTGGGTACCCCCCAAGAGCATCCCCAAAAGCCTCATGATTCATTCCTCATTGCAAACGCTTGAGAAAGGACACATTTTTTCCTGCATGGAATTCCAAGACTCTATCTTCAGATCAATGAGCCATCTCACAAGATAAGCACCAAGGAGAGCTTTGTCTTTGCTAAGTTTTCAGTTTTATTCGAAGGGAACAAGAGCTTACAAATTATGTGACTATAAATACAAACCTTTGAAAATATGGGGGTGGGTGGGCTCAAAGCACTGTAATAATTCCATTTTCTTAATCCAAAAAGGAAAATGACTGTAATTAGGCTGAGATGTCTGCCAAGTTTCAGCCTGAAGGGACTATTTTGGCCAAGATATAAGCCCTTGAGAATAGCTTATAATGGACGCATCAAATCACACTTAACTATGGCAGAGCAAGTAGCTATTTTGTAATATAATCAGTCAATAATCATGCCTTGTGTTTGCATTTTAATGAAAATAAATAATGCTCCCTCCCTTTTATTGTCTATTATTACCTTCCTATACATTATTATTATATATGACCATTTGATTAGCAGAAAAATATAAATAAAATATGAAAGCAAACTTGAAGCATCAGCCTTCTTATACCCCTGCTCATAAGATTCCTTTAATACAGATCACAATAGAAACATTGACAAGCCTCAACAATAACACAGGTGTGGATGTATTCAAGTCTATATCTATTGACTGTGAACCTCCAATTTCACTAGGGATAGAAGGAATTTCATTATTGGAGACTTGGGTATGGTTTAATTAATTATAGCTACAAAGCACTAACTGGAACCTTGATGATTTGAGAGAATGAGTTTACCTCCCAGTGAGCCTAACCTCTGCTCAGGGAAAAGGCATGTACAGGGAAAATAAAAATGATTATTAAATAAAATTACTCAATGCATTCAGAAGCAACCCCTGTGCTAGGGATGCCATTTTCTTTCTGACTAAGACTTCTGTATCAATGGGAACTCAGCTTCTGGTCCAAGCCCAGCTTAGATGAAAAGGGAACTTCAATTCAGAAAATGTCTTCTACAAGACTGTCCTGCAGGAAAGCCTGTGGTGCATTTTCTTGAAATATTCTCATTGGGACTGACAATATTCCTTAAAAGAGCTAAAGAGTATCTAACAAAACCCCTTGGGCAACCCTGAACATCAGCTTAAAAGGGCCTTATTAAGCTCTAAGAACCAAAGACAGTCTTACAGAACCCCCCGACACGTGTATGAGAAACCCTCTTTCAAGTCATTAGTCACAGTTGTCCAAGAGACTCCCCAAACATAGGCTACCAATATTGCCTTTAGTTTCCTCCAAGAGGTGGGAAAGTAAGTCCCTATTGCTGAAGATACCACACACTTCAGATATAGTGTCCAGAATCCCCTGAGCTAGAACTGACCTGAATATCTCCTCCCTAAGGAATAGCTTTTGAGGTACTAGGTGGTACAATGCAAGCTTTCAAAGGAAGGTAGCAAGCAACAAAGGTAGTCCTACCCAGATAAGATGCCTATGAACCATGACAATGACCAGCAGTACACAATAACCCCTAGTGTCTAGTAATGGTTCATATACTTGTCAATAACCAACAACTCTCTACTGTACTTAAGATCTCAATAAGAGAGACATCATGTCTGTTTCTGGAAACCCAGCCAACTATTCAGGTTAGTAATGCATAGATCTTCAAGCAAGGCATATAACCACTAGTTATTCATTGAGAGACTATGCTCTTGTGTGATGCCTGCACCATGTGAATGAACCACAAATCTGGCAAGGGTCTGGAGATTAAGAAAGATACAAGAGATGTGGGTCACTCTTGAACAAAGAATGCCCACTTTATTGAAGCTTTGCAAGGGCTTTTATACCTCACTGCTATGCTGACCTTTCTTAACCCTTGGTCTGTGATTACTTGTTGTGCAGCCTCTACTTCCCTGTAACTTTTCTCATATCCTGTTATGCAGCACCTGTTGGGCAATGAACCAGAGAAAATAGTGTGTAATGTTTCAACAGAAACCACAAGGCTTGTGACTAGTGTTACCCTGTATACCTTTCAGTGCTTTCCAGAGGAGGGTGAGGGTCTGCAGTCTCCTACACTCTTGTAAATATTTGTCACTGTAAATATTGGTTAAGTAAAATGCTGACTGGCCAGGTTCTAGGCATACAGGAAGTATAGGCAGGGTGATCAGACAAGGAGAATTATTGGAAGAGGAAGAACAGAGAAGTCTCCTGCCAGATGCAGATGAAGAAAGATGAGAATATTGCACTGAGCAAAGGTACCAAGCTATGCAGCTAAACATAGATAAGAATCATGGGTTAACTTAAGAGTAAGAGTTAGCAAATAATATGCTTAAGCCATAAGCAAAACCGTTTATAATTAACATAAACCTTTGTGTGATTATGTGGGACTAAGCAACTACAGGACTGTAGATCTGGACCTTGGGACTCGACCAGGCCAGAGATTTCTGAGTACAGTTACTACACCAGCATAATCCCTAAAAGCATTTTAAATATCTGTCCTTATACACACAGATAACATAGTTCTCATTAGCGAACAAATAGAACAATTAGGAAAAACACAATCAAAATGCAGTGTTGTGAAGTCCAGACCCAAGGAATACATCTATAACACATAATACATCTAAGGTTCAGGGATCATTGTTGATGTGGATAAAAAAGGTTTCAATTGTTAGAGGAACAGGGAGTTGGCTGTGAGATTGTGTATTTTGGGAATGCCAGAAACTATACCTATGAGCTGCCTAAACATGATCTGAACAAGAATGATAGCAACAGAGATATGCTAACTTTGTGAATGAGGGAGAGTTCAGGAGGCCTTAGCCCTAGAAAAAGAACTACGGGTAAATTAGTAGAAATGCCGAGGTGTGAGAAACAGTCTTTCCCAGGGGAGAGCATAGCAACTGGTTACCCAACACCAACTGCTCAGCCCTGAAACTATCCACACAAATACCATCATCTGGACTGATGAGGGCGGCACATGGGAGGATCTGGAAGGAGGAAAGGGAAGGGAAAGGGACATAATTACATTCTCAAAAAAGAAGTTCCCACTTAAGCAGGAAACTATAGTGGTACTAGCGTTCATCACTTTAATTTATTTACCAAGAACTTGTCATTTGCAAAGTACTCCTTTATTCAACCATTCCATGTAGTAGATACACTGATATTTCAGAAGGTTAACTTGTCTGCAAAATGGAACACGAGGCTTCTTCTCCAGGAAGCAGCTTATTCTGCCAAAAGGAAGAACCCACAGAATTCTTTCCAAAGGCCCATTGGAGCGCAGTGAGACAGAGGCTTTTCTATGTCTTTTGCTTCTTGTCTTAGTATGTGGTGCTATACATTTTGATTGGATCTTTTAAATCACTAGGCAGTAGTATGAAAATGGATGGAACTGGAAGAGAGGGGGAGGAAAGGGGCTGCAGAAGAAATGTAGTGAGTTGAATGTACTCAAAGAACAGTCACTGTCCTGTGTAGCTGTTTCCTGATTCTCTTCTCCTTGGGTATTGGGACCCCCACCACAGTATCTTACTTACATAAAGAGAAACTAAGGCACAGAATGTTTATGAAATTTACCAAGAACCACATAGCTACCTATGGAATTTTTTTAGTCATTGAAACCAGTGGGTCTCAGATCCTTCTCTGAGCTCACAGGAATAATGGGGAAGAGCAAGAATGGAGAATGTGGAGGGGAGATGGAAGCCAATGCACATATACGTTAGTATTCCTGTAGATGATCCAACACATGCAGAAGACATTCCATGCTGTGCAGGAGGAATGTTCTATGGGTTAAATAAAGGCCTTAATGTCCAAAATGTAGCCTCACATGATGTCATAAACAATATCAGTTGTTGTATGATTTTTTCTGAGGAGAAACAAACAGAAGTTTATTTACTACAGATAGAACACAGACAACAGACAAAACAAACTCTTCCATCAAAGTGGATGTTAGCTACTTTGATGATTGGTTTTTGTCATCTAAGAATAGGTAACCTCGGCTTAGAAAATAGCTCCACCAGGTTGGCCCGTGTTGCTGTCTGCGAAGTGTTTTCTTGATTAATAATTGATGTAGGAGGGTCTGACCCACATTGAGTGAGCCCAGCCCTGGGCAGGTGCTCTTGAGTTGTATAAAAATAACAAGCTGAAGAAGCCATGGAGAGCAAGGCAGTAAAAGACCTCCATGGTCTCTGCTTCAGTTCCTATATTAATCATGGCTAACAGATTGTAGGGGCCTTAGGGAGTAAGGTCTGTTGAATTAACTTAGGCATTTTGTATGTCCTGTAAAAACACTAGCCTAGCCCTCCCCCTTGTCTCTTCCCCCTAACTCTCTCTCCACTCCCCTTCTTGCCTCTTCTCTCTTTCATTAGTTAACAATGATGTTACCAGGTTTCCTATGCCTGATTCTTCATCCATAATGTTACACCTCCTCTTAGGCACCAAAGCAGTGGGATCAAGCTATCACAGATGTAACCTCCCAAGCACTGAACTGATAGCAATCTTTCCTCCATAGAAATTGACTTTCTGAGGTGGGCACACTGACAGAAAGCTGACTGATGATGAGGCTGACCATCTTATGACGTGCTGGTCACTGTGCTTGAAGATGTCCTATCACCCGAAGGAGTAAAGAGCCCCCGTTATTCAAGGGGCAGTGTGTGCTTCCTGTTACAGACTGTTGACATCAATCTCTCACCAGTGAAGGTGGGAAAAGGGTGCCGTAAACAGGGCAGCCAGGGAAGCAAGATTGAGTGCAGTATCATCTGGGCCATCTGGCTGGGGAACAATGACACTGTAAGACCCCCAGAGAGAAACATAAAGGCAGAACCATGAACACAATGCACCCTTGGAAGATCCCTTCCAGGATTTCCAGCATCTCCAAATAGTCTTGTTCAGCTAAGCATGGAGTTCAGTGAAAGTGCACTTGTCTAGTCAGCATGATGCCCTGGGTTCAACTCAACACCAGCAGGGAAAAAAAAAAATTAGAAAGTGGTGATGAGTGCACAATTCCAAAAATACCTTTAAAAAAACCTCAAACTATTCAAAGTACAGAACACCATAGTTCAAATCTTTAACATTTATACAGACTTGGCAATTCCCTTCTCTGGCCTCCTCATGAACATGTACATACTTTCATACACCCACATGCATATAGTAATACATACATAGACATTCCTGCATATCACCCACATGTACATACATATAAATACATATACAAACATGCTTGCACCATACAGGCATTACACAATTCACAACATACATACAAATATGGCATGCTCTAGTGAGATTATGTTGATACATTGTAAAAAATTGTCTTACCTACTGGTTTAGTAAAAATACTGATGGGCCCAAGGCAGATAGGAAGTGTGGGTAGGGCTACCAGACTAAGAAAATTCTGGAAACAGGAAAAACAGAGCAGAGATGCTGAAGTAGCCAGCAGATGTAGAGGACAACTATGCTGCTTTGAGAAAAGGTACTGAGCTGCATGACTGAACAGGATAAGAATCATGGGTTAGTTTAGGAGTAAAGAGTTAGCTAGCAATATGCCAGAGCCTAGGCTGATCAGCATAAAATTAATACAACACTTTGTGTGATTACTTGGGACTATTGGTCTGAGATCTTGGGACAAGAACGGGCTAGAAACTTTGTACAACAACGTGTATCACACATAAACACAAAAAAGCATGCATCACACACATAAACATGTATACTTCAAACAGGCATCACATATGCATATTATAGACACAAATAAGCATACATCATACAAGCACATATAAGTCACACACCAAATAAATAAATAAAAGAATAGAATGAATCTCAACCTACAGTGGGATTCTATCCTGATAAACTCATGGAAAATTGAAAACATCATGCCTCAAAAATACTTTCAATCTATATAACCCATTGAATAGCTGTGTTACTAATGCAACACACTGCCATGACAGTTGTTTCTGCCATGACTGTGTGGCTGGCTTGCACCTACACTATACATTACTGACGAACAGCAGGAGAGGATTCCATTATCTTTTGCTCACCTGGAGAAAATCAAAGTTTAAAGTTCAGTATTAGCTGATTGTGTAATGTTTTTGCATCTTGTTAAAAGTTTTGTTTTGTTTTGTTTTTTTTTTAAAAAAAAAAAAGGTAAGGAGGGCCTATACATTAAAAAATACAGTAAGTGAAAATTTAAAAATGCAAATATTAGAAAGATTGTTTCTACCTTTTGGTGGTGAGTACATGTGTCCACAACCGCTCTCCCCTCTTTATTGTAGAGCCTTGAATCCCTCGAGGCTAGGTGTGACCATAAGACTGATTCTGCCAAAGGAGGCAGATAGACTGGGGAGACTGCAGAGGAAGGGGCTCACCAGAGCAGCCACATGATGATACTTCCCCTTTGTCCTCTGTTCTGTCGTGTGGATGTGGCAGCTGGAATTCGGTCCTTTGTGACTGTCAAGCTGGCCTGCTAATAAAGTGTAAAAAGATCAATACTAAAGCAGGACTTTAAAGTTCTCAAAACTGAAAGTAAATGACAGCACTTTCCCAACTGTACATTAAAGTCCCCAAAACACACAGACAAAAGAAGGATATGTCTGCCGTCATCAAGAAATTCTTCAGCCGGAGATTTAATAGTGAGTTACCGTCTTGAAATTTATATTGTCCTTGCTAAAAACAGGTAAATATGAAACCAAAACAACATGGTCTACTTTAGAAAATTACATTCTTGCTTAAAAAATATAAAAGTAAAAGAAAGAATAAGATGAGGGAGCAGTGTGGTGGCCCAGTGGGTAAAGGCACTTGCCACCAAGCCTTAGGAGATCCTTGGAGCCCAGGTTTGAGGAAGCAATTGACTTCTATGGGCTGTTCTCCGACCTCCACATATTCACCATGGTGTGTGTAGGCGCCCACCCTCCCACCCAGACACAAAACAAACAACTGTTTCTGTAACTCCTGCTGTTTATCCCCCTCTCCACCTGACCCCAAAGCTTTGCCACTGGAATGTATTCACAAGGAATTTTGGACTTAGTGAGACCTGTTCAGTATCCCAAAGGATAATGAGTAATCCATTGTTATGGGTAGAATAAAAACCATCGGGGAGTCTTCTGATCCGTTGCTTTTGTTGACAACCTTACCAACAACCTTCTTCCTTCCTTCCTTCCTTCCTTCCTTCCTTCCTTCCTTCCTTCCTTCCTTCCTTCCTTCCTTCCTTCCTTCCTTTCTTTTTGCTAATTAACTTTTGAAGAAAGTAAGAGAGGATAGAGAGCATGATGGGGTAGAGGAGAGGAATCTATCCAAGCATTATAATTATGAGACTGTAATTCCATTGTTACTGAGAAAATAAAAGTCAGCTAACAATCTTGATTTCTTTTATTTCTAAATAATGACTTGCCTGGTCTGTGCCCTGTTGAACGGACTTAAATGTGTAGTTTACTTTGGTAAATGGATCAGTCAACTCTTTCAAGATTTCTCGTACTTGTTTGACAAGCTACTTTGTTTGTCTGACAAAGGGAAATTGGTTCCCTGAAGACTGCTATAGGTGGCAGCACCCTTCTGACTTCAGAACACAAGTTTGATTCATAATCCCTATTCTGCCCATAAATGAATAAATAAATAGATAAATATGCATAGTTCTAAGGCTAGACGGTGGAAATCCAAGTGTCCTTGCTCCTCGGCTGCTCAGAGTTACTGTACCACATTCATAAGTGCTTTTCCATACTCATTTCAGATGTGCGACCTTCAGTGATTACACATATAAGGTCAAATTAGCACATGAAAGAAGCCAGTTGTCTGAGAAGACTGAAACCTCTTTCCTCACTGAGCTTCTGATCTTCTTCTCCACTCTGGCCCATGGCTCCCTCCAAGGGCTTTCAGCTTTCTTTCTTAGTAACAGCCTTTGATCTGTTACCATCCATGATCTCTGCTAACTTTCCTTCCTTCCTTCCTTCCTTCCTTCCTTCCTTCCTTCCTTCCTTCCTTCCTTCCTTCCTTCCTTCCTTCCTTCCTTCCTTCCTTCCTTTATTTCCTTTCCTTTCCTTTCCTTTTGTCCCAGGACATATGAACTGGGAAATTCCTCTGCATGTTCACCAGACTCCAACATCCACCAATAACAGCTGTGTAATCACCAGCTAGGAGTTAAGACTTATGTTTTTAATCTCTTACAACTTTCCACTTATTCAAGGGGCTCCCGGGAGGAGTCCAGAATGCTTTCCTTCTCTGTCTCACTTCATGAGTGCTCCCCTCTGAACAGCTAATGTATTTCTTCATCTCTCTCCTTCCCCTTTCACTTTCCTTGGGGCCCATGGAGACACCTGGTCCAGGTACACTGAGATGACTAGCAGGTGCATCAGGGAAGCAGCAGGAGTGATGGACCTAATGGCATTGGGCTAGATCTTAGGTCTATTCTTCTTCCCTCCATCACTTATTGTACCGCAAGGGTATCTGCCTTTTTTACCTACCGTGGAGTAATTTGACTCAGGCTAAATCCACAAAATGGATGATGTTACAGATGCCCCAACAGTGTCTGGCCATTGCTCCAAATAAAACACTGTCATGAGTAAATGCCTTCATTGAGGGAATTGTCAACTCTGGACAAAGCAAAAATAAAAACAAAAGAGGCTGGAGAGGTGGCTTTGTGCTCTGATATTCCAGACAAATTATATTAAATATACAATATATCACCACAGTTCCACTTCCTGTTAGCAGCTCTCCTTAGCAGGTACACCACAGCTCTGGCGTCTTTAACATCTTGAGAACTCCAAGGCAATCTAGGTTTCTTTTTTACAGTTTCACACAATGACTTCTCTTGGCCTCCTTGCAGGGATGTTTTTGACACATGCCTGGCCTCAGAAGCTTTCTTACTTGGGAAGGCAAATTCCATAACCTATTTCTTCTATCCTTAACTCTGAGACCAGAGCCATATTTTTTGACTCAACAAAAACTTGAAAAGTATCTTCTACATCTTGCAGGTTGTAGAAGTGTTTTTCATGCAAAAAGCTGTCAAAATATAAGAATGGGCTCATTTAGGTTGGTGAGAAGTCAAGTCAATATGGTATATGAGGGGCAAGGCTTTGGATCCCAGTGATCTATCTTTTGAAATACTGGTTATGGGATATGCAGTAGGGCATTGATTTAAAGTAGGTCCTGTTGACTGTGACTGGCAGCAGGGGTCACAGTTTTCCATGGATCTTAGTGACTTGATGAGGCCACTTCACAGATATAATTGCTTTACTGGGTTTCAAAAAACTGTGGTGGACCATATGATAGCAGAGCACCACACTCTATAGGTTCCATCAGGCAATCCTTTGGAGTTTCTCACCTAACAACAGAGCTGCTGTCATGTATGATCCACCTTCCATCACAGGTCACTATCCAGTCACGAAACAGTTTGCTGTTGTGTAGAAGAAGAGAAGACCCCAGTTCAAGATGGCAAGTTTTAATTTTTTATCTTTCGTCACTGGATGAGATTCACACCCTCAGGGCTCTTTTGCTTTCCACTTTACCTCAATTGTTAATGGTCACTTTGAGTTCTTTGACGTTTCCTGTGTTTGTCGTAAGTTCTGATGACTGCTCTCAGTTGGTCACTGTCAGCTTCTGATGGCCACCACTATGCTCCTCATCCTCAAGTTCTCATCTACTCTGTAAAAGTCTCTCACCTGTCACTGCATGGGATGCTCATGAGCACTTGGACCCAATCAAGTGCATTACTGGTTGAGAGTTGTCTCCACTGTTTTACAACCTGTTTTGAATTCAAATAAGAAAAAAATCACTCGAATTTGCTTTTTTCCTAACAGCATTTCCATAGGATAAAATGAATACCAAATAAGCAATAATCAATAAAAAAATTAACAAAATAGTGAGAAATTCACTTTAAGATGATCTATAACATAAACACATTTATTAAGAATAAATTCCAATATCAGAAATCAAATTTAATCAAGGCAAAAACTGCAACTACTTTTTTAGAAACTTATTAGAGGGTCTGAGTCGGTAAAATCAATTGTGAGATATAAAGATAATATGCATGTAATTCAATTTACTAAAATTAAAGTGTGTATTTTTCCTTGTATTGAACATGGCTACAAGTTTATTTCACCAGTCCATCTGCCCCAGACATCATGGGTGAGGGGCAGAAAGATTAAAATGGGATCTCAGCACTCCACGTTAACTTCTAAATTTGACTTTTGGATTTCTCAAGAAGAGAGACAGTCTAGTAAAGACACAAGAACAAACTCAGATGTTAAGCTCACTGCTGGGGGCACTGTGTTTTCTTGGCAGGTGATAGTAGAACACCTCCAAGAAACCTCAGGCTAATAGAAGGAAGATTCTCAAGGGACAGTGATGGCCGCACTTGTGGAAAACCAAGGTACCAGAAGTAACTGTCCTCTGTGTTTTCTAGAAAGTCCATCTGTGCTCTTTCTTCACAGAGAAAAATAAAAGTAGCAGTGTCTCACTTTCCAAATGAAGAAGGGGCCTTCAGATCTAGGGAT
Source organism: Phyllotis vaccarum (assembly GCA_033318265.1). NCBI lineage: Eukaryota > Metazoa > Chordata > Mammalia > Rodentia > Cricetidae > Phyllotis > Phyllotis vaccarum. Next base: position 83,146,870 of record JARWLC010000014.1, on the reverse strand, counting down.
GGCTGATTTGAAAGACCAGTGCTGCCCAAGCTTTCCTGAGAAAAGGGCAGCTAAGGATTACATTGAGCTGCCTCAGGTTAACTCTTGATGTGACAGTTACAAATGTTTACCTTTTAATATTGGGGCTTCATTTCCTGCCTTAGTCAACAAGCCATGACACATTATTAAATGAACTCATGTAGCAATAAGTATTAATGGAAGTGCTCAAAAGCTGAAGGAGTTACTGTTGTCAACCACAGCTTTGGGAATTGCCCCGTACATGGCCCAAAGACAATACCAAACCTTGGGAGTCTTAACCTAAATCGAAAGCAAAATTCCTAGGTGAGAATCTTGCTTCTCCACTAGATTCTATAAAGTGAAGAGACCAAGGACTATCTAACCTGAACACAGCAGAAGAAGCACATTCATTGTCTCTCCTCAATCTAGTACACAATCTAAAAGGACATTAACAATTGGATTTTTCTCATCCTTATCTTCTGATGTTTTCTGACCCCTTTTCAGGTCTATTCCACCCATACTGGTAAGAGAGAGAGAGAGAGAGAGAGAGAGAGAGAGAGAGAGAGAGAGAGAGAGAGAGAGAGAGAGAGAGAGAGAGAGAAACAAAACAAAATCTAAGAACATGATTTTCTGGAATAAGTCTTTTATTATGGGTATTTCTTAGAATTTTCTAGAGGAAAAGAACCAGTGAGAAATTTGTATAGTGTGAAGTTCTTAAGCAACCTTTAAAATGGTAACTAGAACAAAGTCTTATCTGATAGCTGAAAACCTGGTAGTAACTTTGTTCTTTAGGCTAGGTGCTTCAGCACTCAGTGCTCAGTCCCACAGTGGCTGGCTTATACCAGGGATCCCAGTCTGCAAGGTTTGACATCTCAACAATCCCTATCTAGCATCAGAAGATTGGAGAGTCATGGGTTCCTTGTCCATGATGAAAGGCCAGAAAAGCTCGTTCTGTTACTGGTGAAAGAATGGACAGCGACAATTTGTAAATTAACTCAGTGTCAAGAAGGATGGCAAGTCAGCAAAAGACAAGACGATCTTCCTTCTACCAAATATTTTCATTTGCACCTGCTACCAGAATGTGTTGCCCATAGTCAGGGTGGATCTATCTGCATCAATTGAAGCAACCAGGAACCTCTTCTGATGAGGCATCTTATTCAAGGGATTGTGTTTTGTGTCAAGTTGACATTCAAACCAGCCATAACAATGTCAAGAGCATTTTAAAGACAGGGTCACTTATGCCTGAAAACTTGAAAAGACTAAAAGACTAACATCTTCTTGAACACGAGAAAAGTATGTGCAGTTTCTTCCTTGTGTTGTGGAATGCCACACCTAGGCATAGAACCAGAGCCAACCCAGTGTAGGAAACACATGGGTGGATAATTCCAAGTTTTCACTGAAAGCTGAAGACACAGGATAAGGCATTCAGATACCATGTGTACAGACAGGATACTGTCAACAGATTTGGAAGGCTGTAGCTGTGGGGAACAGACCAGAACTGACTCACGGTGAGTGTCTAGGTATGAAAAGCCGCAACAGATGAAATGGAGGTGGACACAAGATGTAACCCTTGACTATTATTGAAGACAGTGTCTGACTTTCTGAGGAAGCCTATGGACAGAGCCTATAACCCTGAATACCAGTCCCCCAAATGAAAATGATGTCTTAACCCTATTATGATTTATAGTAACCTATTCCTTTCTTGAGGATTGTGTACACCTCCACTGAAAGGTGAAAAGTGGATTGATTCAGGAAGGAAGGAAGGAAGGAAGGAAGGAAGGAAGGAAGGAAGGGTGGGTGAGCTGAATCAACAAATGAACTGTCAATGCATAAGTCCCGATGCAGAAAACATACACACCACACACACACACACATACACACACACACACATACACACACACACACACACATGCACAAAGAGAGAGAAATTGAAAGACAGAGACACAGAGAGACAGAGAGAATATGTCTTCTCCAAATTATTCTTATATTGATGTTCCTCAAGGATAATGACTTGGATTAGCATCCAGACATAGAATTCAAAATTATAACTAAGTTCAGACAACTCTAAGAAAATTAAAACATGAGTCGAAAGAACAAAAACAGAGCTGAATGAAATAAAGAATGGAGTTCATGATATGACAAGAGATCCAGAAAAGAGATAGAAAAGCCGAAATGAAAAGATGATGGAAATGAAACGCCAATGAGCAAAACTAAAAGCAAAGGGAAAAGCCTCACCAACAGAGTGCAGCAGGTGGAAAGCAGATCACCTGGACGTGAAAGCAAGGGAGAGAATTTGGGTCAGTCAATAAAAGTCAATGAAAAAACTTTGCTGCTTCCAAGAAACATACCTCATTACCAAGCTCGAACATCACCTTAGGGTGACAGGATGGTTAAGAAGGAAAGGAAGGATGGAAGGAAGAAAGAGGGAGGAGAGAGAGAGGGAGGGAGAGAGAGGGAGGGAGGGAGAGAGAGGCACCAGGCAAATGTAACTAAAAGAAGTAGGCAGGCATTCTAATTCCTGATAAAATGAGATCAAATTGCAACTATAAGTAAATACAATTGAGTTTTAAATAAATGATGTTTGAAAATTAACATAGGCTCTGTCAGATTATACTACAATCTACAAATGGTGAGAATTTCATACTAATTACCTTTTTTCTGTGCGAATTAGCTTAGTTTCCTTTCTGTTGCTGGGATACAATAAGAATGATCTGTTTTTGCTCAAAATTCAAGGCGCTGTCTATCCTTGCAGGGAAGTCAGGCAACAGAAGCTTTGAGAAACCAGAAAGAGAGAGAGAGAGAGAGAGAGAGAGAGAGAGAGAGAGAGAGAGAGAGAGAGAGAGAATAGGAAGTGTTGTGCTCTGCACCCTTTTACAGTTCAGAATTTCTGACCTGGGAAATTTTGGCCCATAATTAAAATGAGTCTTTTCACAGTAATTAACGTAATCAAGACAGTCTCCTTATAGACATGTCAATAGATCAACACAATCTAGAAAATTCTCATGGAAATGTCACACTAAGTGCTTCTAGATTCTGTGAAGTCGACAATTAACACTAACCATCACATGGATTTACATGATATGTTTAAAGAGCTTTAAAAAATCAAAGTATTGACATTTTGAAATTCCACACTTTGAACAACATTGAATAAAACTTCTAAGCACCATCTTTTAAAAACCTTTTTAAAAGAAAAATTTTAAAGGTCACTTTAATAATCATTAAGGGAACGAGAGGATTTTACCAATCTAAATATAAACACATGAAACACAGATGCACTCTACTTCATACAATAAATATTATATAATTAAGGCCACAAATCAGTCCTAACACAGTGATACTGGCTGACTAAAATATACAGTCTTAACCATATATAGGTAATTTGAACAAAAATTGGCATTAAAATTGTATAAATCAAATGGACCTAGTAGACATCTATAGAACACTCAATGGAAACATGAAAGAACCATTACAGTTAATATAAATTAATACCAAGAGTCCTAAACTTCTTCTGAAGTTAATCATACATTAGGACACAAAACAAGTCTCAAAATGTTGGACAATTGAAACAACATTCTGTATTATTGTATCTGAGCCTTAGTGGAATAAAGCTAGACAAGAAATCCTTAGAACTGAATGGACATGAAACATATAGAAATCTATAGGACACTATAAAGACACTCCTAAGAATAAAAAGTGCTATTGCCCTTGGTTACTGACCTAGTGAGATTTAACCAACATCTTGACACAACTAAATTCTTTAGGAAGAGACTCTCAGTTGAAGATTTATTAGAGTAATTAACTATGAAGATGTCTATTAGGAGTTGTCTTGATTGTTAATATACATAAGAGGTCCTAGCCCATTGTGGTTATTGGTCTCAAACTATTAAAAAATAAATAAAAATAAGAATAAAAAGCAAAAACAACAACAACAAAAACCTAGCTGAGCATAGGCTGTGTTCCAGCCAGAAAGTAAAAACCTCCATGGTTCCTGGTATGATCCTTTGGCTTTGAAGTGAGTTCCTTGGTTAAAAGGCAGTGCTATATGGAGCAGCACTCAGGTCCAAAATCAGATATTTGCCATTGCTTCCCTCACTGTTCTGACATGGAATTATAACCCAAATAAGCCCTTTCTTCCCCAAAATGACTTTTGTTAAGTGTATTTGATCAAAGCAACAGAAATGAATTTAGAATAATTATTCACCATAATTAGATGCCGAGATCTGACTGTTGAACATAACACACATTAGTTCCATTCCATGAATTAGTTAATCTCAAACTGACCAAGACATTGTTTGACAGACCTATGCAGACCACAGGTGGAAAGAAATCATCAGTAGTCTTATAGTGTACTAGAACCTGTGTGCTGTAATACCTACCCAACAGACAAAATGTGTCCATGACAAAATGTGGCAGTGGTATGAATTTTAGAGGGATAACCAGTGGCTTTCTGACTGCATTTGAAGTCTGCTTCACAATCAAGAATTCTCACTTGATACTGTAAACTTGGTTAAAAGCCTATCTTTGTAAGCTTTCTATTGTTCTGAAGAGACATCATGACCATGGCAATTCTTATAAAGGAAAACATTTAATTGTGATAGCTTACAGTTTCAGAGATTTAGTCCTTTATCATCTGTGGTGATATGTTTTATATTTAATAAAACCAGTCTGGAATATTAGAGAAGAGATCTACCTACAGTCAATCCAGGAGGACCAGAGAGTGGTAATTCACACCTTTAATCCCTGCACAGGGAAAGATCAGGAGTGGTGACCTATACCTTTGATCCCAGTAGATCTGAGTTTGAGGCCAGCTTGGTTTCTAGAGGGAGTTCTAGGTTTGCAGGCAGGCAGTGGTGGTACCAGGCCTTTAAGCCCATAACTCAAGAGACAGAGGAGATCTTTCTGTGTTTCTGAGAGTTCAAGGCTAACAACAAAATAGTAGTATCCCATGCCTTTAATCTTAACCTGGATGTGAAACAAATGGGTGAAGAAGGTATTTAAGGCAGGTATAGAAAGACAGATGAGACAGTAGAAGCAATGAGAAGTGTGGCTGAGGAAGATGAAAGACAGCTGAATGAGATTTGACTGTGATGTTTCCTCTCTTTGATATTTCAGCCTTTCCCCAATGTATGGCTCTGAGTTTCCTTTATTATAACCAGAATTTGTGCAACAATCATCATGGTGGGACATGGAGGCCTGTGGGCAGACATGGTGCTGAAGAAGGAGCTGAGAGTTCTGCATCTCAATCCACAGGCAACAAAAGTTTGTTTACTTGACCTAGGTTGAGTATATGAGGGCTTAAAGCCTGTCCACAGTGACACACTTCCTCTAACAAGGCCACATTCACACCAACAAGGCCACATCTCCTAATAGTGCCATTCCTTGTGGGTGACATTTTCTTTCAAACTACCACAAAGTCCATGGCTAGGAGATCATGTGTGGTATGAAGTTTCTGACTGGGACTAGCCCCAAGGTCTGGACCAGTAGTCCCAAAGTCCCAGAGAAACACATAAAAGCTTACATTAATTTCATGCTGATCAGTCTATGACTCAGTCATATAACTTGCTAACTCTTAACTCTTAAACTAACCCATGACTCTTACCTTGTTTAGCCATGCGGCTTGGTACCTTTTCTCAGAGCAGCATTTCAACTTCTTTCCTCTGTGTGTGTTTGCATCTCTCTGCTGGTGTCTCTGGCTTGCTCTTCCTGTTCCCAGTGCTTTCTTAGTCTGGTAGCCCCGCCCACACTTCCTGTCTGAATTCTGGCCAATCAGAATTTTATTAAACCAGTAGGAGGGACAAATATTTATAATGTACCAGAACATAATCCCAATTCAGTAATGGGCTCTATGTTAGAATCTGAACGTTATTTTTCAAAAATAGCTTCTAATGACTTCTATGTTCATAATCATAGATATGAGTTGCTTGCAGCTTTGGTCAAGAGAAGCTTCTTTTTACAATAAACAGTGGTCAGTGCAAAGGTTTGTAACTGGTCAAATTGCTGAGAACAGTGGCTAGAAGTGCTCAGTCTTACATGAAAAATGTATATCAATATCCACCAAAGCTCACGGAACATTACAGAAGAGGGAGCAGAAAGAAGCCAGAGGATGAGGCAGGATGCAGTGAGATGTCCTTTGAACATGACATGGTTGTTCACTCATTAACCCTCAGTAGCTGTGGTTACCTTCACAAGACCTGCACAGTATTAAGTCAGAATAGATGGGGTAGGCCCAACATTCCTAGTTGAGGACCTATTCACAATTTACAGTTGTAGAGAGAGGGGGAGTCACTTTTTTTTAGTGTGTGGCCACTGATAAGATTGTCCATGTTTCAGTGGATGGCCCTATATCCATGTATACATGAACAACACAAATTTGACTCACTGGGATATATATTATTTTTTAAAAAAACCAAAAAGAAGTGAAGTTGGAAGAGGATATAAAGGAAGAAATAAGGGGTATAGATATAAATTTCTCAAAGAATAAATAGTACTTAATAAAATATAAAAATATTCTTGTGTGTTGTGTGTGTATTGTGTGTTGCTCAATATAAACCTTACTGTGCATTTGGTTTCATTAACTATCTTTCTTCTTGGTACTTCTGGTATAATATATATTTATTGATTACAATCTCACACTATTTTTCTTTTAATTTATTCCACTATTATATTACCTCCTAGAATATACTATTTGAACATGTTGAGGCCATACATAGTCATGGCTTTTGGTGGAGAAGTTATTGGTTGGTAAAATCATGTTATTCATTTTTAAATATTTATGTATTTTATATGTGTTGTCAATCAATATATATGTTAAGTACACACATGCCTGGTGCCTTTGGAGGCCAAAAGAGGACATCAGACCTCCAGGAACTGGAGTTACAGAAAGTTGTGGGGGCCATGTGGCTGCTAGGGAAATGTACTCAGGACCTCTGCAAAACCAATGAGTGCTTTAACCACTGAGCCATCTCTCCAGTCCCTAATCATGCTACTTAATCTGTGTTTTGATGTTAGGTGAGTTTGGCCTCCTAGGAAACAAGGATTAGGGACACCAGTGGGCTTTTGAGTTTTCTCCCCACTCTGGACCCTTCGCCCTTTGGAAGTGGTTTCCTTCGAAATTATCCCTTTCTGACTCTGCTACTACCCATGTTCTGTTCAGTGTTTTGTTCTGAGAAGCATGAATTTGGAAATACCATATTCTAATATCTATCAGCAGCACAATTTCAAACCCAATCCTAAGTACATCACAGGCACAAATGGATATTTTAGTATGAGTTTAGTAAGAATGTACCTTGAAAAGACAGAAAGTATTAAGATGGAGGAAGGCTAACAAATATTCATAATAAGATTACTATTTTTTGCTAAATAGTTCAATTGATGTCTTAAAAGTAAGTGAATACAAGGTAACATTTCAAAAAACGCAAAATCTAAAGTAGACAGGTGGAACAGGCATGTGAAACCTGTCTTAGTATTCAGAGTTTTATTGAATTATTTACCATGGTTAATAATAACTATGTTAATATTCTTTATTTTAAAATGGTTGAAAGTCTCAAATGTCTCATCACAAAAAAGATGGATAATAATGGTAATGAATTACCATGGTTTACTCAATCATTCCATGTTCTATGCATATCTCAAAACTTCACATTATATTCTGTAAACCTATAATTATCCTTTAATAAAAATATTAATACATATAAAATGTAAGTAGTAGAAAGGAAAGAAACTTGAGAAATGGAATTCTACTCTACCACTTAGAGTTGAGTGCCAAGCTACAAAGTCACTGAACATCTCTTGCCTCAGTCTCCTAGTGTGTGTGTGTGTGTGTGTGTGTGTGTGTGTGTGTGTGTTTGTGTGTGTGTGTGTGTGTGTGTGTGTGTGTGTGCAGTACCCTAGGAAAAGTCTGTAATAAAACACACAATGAAGGTGTGTATAAAGCTCCCATTTGAGACTGCTACAAACTGAGAAACACTTGAGGCAAACACTTTAAGACAAAACAAAGCAAAGGCAAGGACTAACAAGGGTCTTGAGGGAAGAAGAAGATAAGGAAGCAAGCCTGCATCACAGAGGAGGTAAGGAAACCTGAGAAATGATTTAGTCTGATCTCAGTGCCCAAATGGTGGAGAAAGACACAAGGGCAGATGATGTGGGAATGCCTTTCTGTATGCTGTGAATCTCAAACTTTAAATAAAGGAGCTGTTTTGGGCTATGACAGGCACCATAGAAAACATAGGAGGAGAAATCAGAGCATAGGTAGGAGAAGCAGGGCGGAGTCAGACAGATCGAGCAAGCTGCCCAAGGAGCAACATGTAAGGAACACAGGTGAGCCACAGGCCACATGGCAGACAGGTTAATAGAAATGGGTTGATTTAAGATGCAAGAGCTAGCTAGCAATGTGCCTGAGCCATAGGCCAAACAGCATGAAGTTAATATAAGCATCTGAGTCATTTCTGGGGGCCTGAGCGGTGGCGGCGGGCAGCTGAGGGGTCTGGTGCAGCAGGGTCTGGGCCTCTGGCTGCCCGGGACCAAGAAACCCCACTGCAACAGGCAGAAAAATCATTTTGTTCGTAGTCTCAGTAAATGTGGTCCATAGTCACTATAAACTATGGGCTCTTGGTCAGGTGAAACATTCTGACAGCAGGAACAGGAAGAGAAGGAGGATGGTCACTCCATGGCAGAAATGAGGTCAAATTTATCTGGCCAAATGCCCCAGCTTAAGCCACCACCTAGAATTTCCACAGCTTCTTAAGGTGGTACCAGAGCCGAGTACCAAACGAGCCTAGGAGGGACATTTCATATTCACAACAGAACACCTCTCACTATGTTTTAGTCTTTTGTGAGGGAAATAGCAGAACCACTGACAACAGATTGTCTCTAGGAGATCCAGAGGACATGGCCTACCTCTGCTTTGAACCTGGGAACTAGGTAGAAAGAGCTCAGTTGATGTCATGACTCTCTGTGGCATCACTTCCTCTTACAGCCTGAATGGCAGCAGCTCCTAGAACAACATCATGCCCTAGGACATCATATATGGTGCATCCATGACTAGAGTTCATTCACAAATTTATTTTCTATTAACCAATATGTTTATATTTCTAATAGTTTTTTTTTGCTTTGTAATGTATTTTTTCATTTTTATTGAAAATAGATTTCTTTCTCAATATGTCTTGATTAAGGTTTTCCTTCTATTCCTCCCAGCTCCTCCCCTCCCATCCAGTCCACTCCCATTCTGTCTCTCATTAGAAAAGAACAGGCTTCCAAGAGATAATAATAAAATATAGCAAAACAAAACACAATAGAACAAAACAAAAACTATCACATCAAAGTTGGACAAGAAAAACCAATAGAAGGAAAAGAGCCTAAGAGAAGGCACAAGAATCAGATCCACTTGTTCTAACACTAAGGAATCCCATGCAAACACTAAACTAGGATCAGTAATTAACATGCAGCAGACCTGGTGAAGACTAGAGTAAGCCCTATGCTTGCTGCTTCAGCTTCTGTGAGTTTGTATGAGCTTTGCTCATGTTGATTTAGAGAGCCTGTCCTCCTGGCATCCCCAATCCCTTCTGGCTCTTACACTCTTTCTGCCTCCTCTTCCACTGTGTTCCCTTAACTCTAAGGGAAAGAGTCTGATGAAGACATTTCATTTAGGTCTGAGTGTTCCAAGGTCTCTCATTCTCTGCATAATGTCCACCTATAGGTCTTTGTATTTGTTCCCATGAGCTGCAGGAAGAAGAATCTCTGATGATGTCTGAGCAAAGAACTGATCTGTGAGTATAGCAGAATGTCATTAGGAGTTATTTTATCACTAAAGTTTTGTTTTGGTTTTAGAGTAGTAGTATTTGGTTTGTTTTTTTTTTTTCCTCTAGGGCCCTGGTCTATCTGGTCCCTGGTTCTTGGTCACCCAAGTAGTAGTATGGTTCCATCTAGTGGAGTGGACCTTAAGTCGAATCAGATATTGATTTCTTACTCCCACAAGATTTATGTCACCATTGCCCCAGCTTACTTTGCATGCAGGACATCAATGTAGTGTTTTATAGCTGGCTTGGTGTTTACATTTCTCTTTTGGTAGTACATAGAGTACTTTTATGTACCAAAGATGCTACCATGTAGGTGTGAATGCTCTATGTGGGTACCAGATCAACTTCTACATGTTCAGTGAGTTCTGCAGTTACAGTCTTCAGTAATGATCCCTTGCTATATGTTTGTGAAGAACAACCTATTGCCTTGGCAACAGCCTGGGTTGTTTGGAGATTCTTGTGATAGATGAAATCCTAAATTTATTTCAACATTTTCTCAAAATTTTTATGAATGTTAATTATATAATTTCTCAATTCTTCTTTCTTTGGAAGTTCATTTAAGCAAAAAAGACAATAGTAAATATTCTTCGGCAAAAATAGTCAAGTGGCCAAACCAGGAAATATGATCTATTGGAATTTTATATTGCATTGAATAAAAGCTAAAATCCTGCATTGTAAAGATAAAACTCACTTAAAAATACTAAATAGGTAATCACAGGATATATGTTGCTAATAGGAAAATGTGGTAAATAGCCAAGAATGTTCTTGCAGAAAGATCTTTCTAGAATTTCTCCTTTTGTTCTTTTCCTCAAATTTCCCTCATTTTATTTTCCTGTCTCTTCCTGTTACATTCCTTTTCATTATTTATTCATGTTTTATACTATTAATCTCTAATAAAAAGAAACAGTATATCAACATAATGTGCACCTAATCTTATTCTTGCTTTGACAGCAAGAGGACTGTTTTCTACACCTTTTTTGGGTGGTTGTTATTAAATAGCCAAAGCCAAAGTCAACTCTCTACTATAGACATGTCTAAAGACATCATTTGGTACTAAATGAACCAATAGTAGCTCTCAATCATGCTCAGCATTGTAACTTGGACCAATTAAATATAAACTTTGTAAAGTACTTTGAGAAACAAATAATGAGTTTCAAGTTGTCATCAGCAAAGAAGTGAACAGGTGGCATGTTAGGCCAGCTCAGCTAAAGCTCACATGTCTTCCCCAATCTGCCAAGTCAACACTGCAAAAGAAAAGGGGTTGATAAAACACGTGATTGGGGGTGGAAGAGCACTGTAAGGGAAAGAGGGTGGAGTGGAATATCTGTGGAACAAGTGGAGAAGGGGGAAGAGATGCTGAGGAAAAAGTGAGAAAGTATTGTCTATGCTTAAAACACTAACAAATGAGGGGAAACAACTGTACTGGCTGGTTTGTGTATCAACTTGACACAAGCTGGAGTCAACAGAGAGGAAGGAGCTTCAGTTGAGGAAATGCCTCCATGAGATCTACCTGTAAGGCATTGTCTCAGTTGTTGATCAATGGGGAAGACCTAGCCCATGATCAGCAGTTTCACCCCTCGACTGGTGGTCCTAAGTTTTATAAGAAAGCAGGCTGCACCAGTCCTGAGGAGCAAGCCAGTAAGCAGCACCCTTCGATGGCCTCTGCATCAGCTCCTGCTTCTGGGTTCCTTCCCTATTTGGGTATCTGTCCCAGCTTCCTTCATTGATGAATAACAAGCTCTTTTCTTCCCAACTTGCTTTCTAGTCATGATGTTTCATCACAGTAGAAACCCAACTACTAAATCAAATACACAACTGTTTAGTCCTAGTCTGAGACTACCATATACAGGGAGACAAGACCGACTCATCCTAATAGGCCTTCTAGAGAGCATATGGGGTGTGCAGAATGTACTGTTGCCATGCAGCCATTTCTCCTGAACTGAAGTATTCCCTCCTGGAAGGAAACACCCCTGCAACTCACCAGGCTCAGGAACTCAGGAGCTGTAGCACCAAGAGGTCCCATCAGATTTCTAGGGCTACAATGTCTAGTTGGCCAAGCTGCCTGCGGGAAGTGCATGAAGCTTCATGAATGCTCCAGTCCTGAGTACTCCTTCTTTCTACAGTGGACATTCTTGTGATGCAACTGCCTTTGAGTCTCCTACCTTTCTCCTTATAAGAAATCAAGATAAACTGGTTCACTAAAATGGACTTTGGCAGAATCATCTTGATGCCTATCTAGACTGAATAGATGTTTGTCTACATTTTCCAGGAAAAGTCATGCAACAAAAGTGGATATAGAATTCCACCTAGGCTCTCCCAGCAGATAAGCCTGGGTAAAGGCGTAGCTTTCTCTAGATCAATCATTATTCATTGGTTGGTGGCTATTGAGATTTCTCTACACTGGCTGTTTGGTGAGTCCCTCCATCCCCTCTCCCCACCCCTACTTTAGCCAGAATGTGGTGCCTACTACAAGAAGTGTCTGAAGGTTTAGAAACACAATCCCCCAGTCTCCATGGCAAAGTATTATATCCATAGCTCATGCCTTCACTATTCTTATATGCAAATAGTGGTCTTTGTCTCCTTTTGCCACACTCATATACATTCTGAGGGTTAATTTGAGCTGTCAAATTGATCCCAGTAGGAAACATGAAGAGTGTGGATAAGGCATTGCCTCTGCATGAGTCTGTGAATATGTTTCCAGAAGCAACTAGATCATAAGGCTCTAATCTAGTGAATAAATAGATTTCTTGATGGGTTCAGTCTGAGGCAATGAAGGGTAGGGGGTGAGACCAAACCAGAATAACTAGCCATGTATTTAGTGGTCTGCTTGCCTTGGATTCCATTCTTTCTCTGCTTTTTGATCACCATGATAGAATTTCTATGTTCTGCTCTGGTTCCCTATTATAATAGAATGATATCTCTCAAACTGTAGGCTAGAGTAAAGAATTCTTTTTTGTGTGGCTGTCTCTGTGAGACACCAGGATGAGAAAAGCTGCATCTCCATACACAGTTCAAGCTTCCACTTAAAGTTCTCGGCAAAGTCCATTTTCTGCCTTTGACTTGTATATTGCAGTTCATCTTGAGTCTGCCGTAGAGAGAATGATGGACATGCACTTTAGATAGAATTGTCTATGCCTTTGAACCATGACCTCTAGCCAATCTCATACCCTCAGAATGTTGCCCAGAATAGTCTCCACCCAGGACCTACAGACCAATGCAGGAATAGCAACGCCTATCAGACTTTTACCTGAGTTTCTGAGAACAATGTGATATCATGAGATTATCTCACTTAACCCAGGATGCTTTGCAATGAAAACCATCTTTATAGTCTGAATGAGAACGAAGGCTCAGAAAAGTGCAATGACTGGTCTGACATTTCAGTTATATATATGGCAATGTTGGGATTTACATCTAAGTATTTTATAATCCACAAATAGCCATCATGGTTAGACAGTGAACTTTTGGTGGCAATACAGACCAGACAGGGCTCCCCATGAGGGAGACATACTGCATATTGTGTACTCTGCCCAGGCTTAAATATACTGTATCATGTTTAAATATGTGAGAAACATTAATACATAATGTTAGCAAATAAATAAATGAATAAGAAATAACTTACTCTGCTCCATATGTCATAGCATCCTTGGTAAATTTGATTCCTACAGTCCTGGTTTCATGATAGAAGAGATAAGAGATAACAGAGACCTTGCATGAAGGAAACAAAAGTGATATTTTTCAGGCCTTAAAAGTCCCCACAGTTGCTGTTCACTCAGTGTATATATAAATGTCATATGGATTTTCATCAAGCCATAATGCACATTTGAATGGGAATTTGTGTCAGCATTTTATATCTTAGAAAATTAGGTGTTATTATGTGATGTTGTCTTATGGGGTGAAAACCATTATAAATTTTAATGTCATGGACCAAATAATTTAAGTTAAAACATTAGAGAATAGTCAGGATATAGATATAAGGAGATGGTCAGGAGCAGCTAGACAAGGGTAGGTATGTATATGGATTGAACAAATCTGGAAATTACAATCAAAGCATTTAGGAATGGCTTCCATGGGCATGGGGAAAAACAGCTGACTGTGGAGATTCTAGGTAGGAACTGGCAAGTGGAAGAAGGGTACATTATTAGGCAAACCAAACATGCATCTGAACTACCCTAGCATCTAACCCCACAGGCAATGTTCTCACTCACAACGACATTTTGCTCTTAGTTGACCACAAACTCCCCAAATTAAAAATTCTGAGAAAGGACATGTCTCAGCTTGAAGCATCTCATACTCCACTGAAGTAACTTGTCTATCATTTCCCACCCATCAGCTCACCTCTCAGACACCTGCCTTTTCCATTGTCCTCATAAAGACTACACAAATCTTCTAAGAATCTTCATTGATGAGGGAAGCATAATTTGGTCTGGCTGTCTTCATTTCTGTTGTCTTCTCCTCTACATTTGAGTACACCTCAACTTACATAAAGTTAGAATCATCGCATCAAGTGCAGAGCAGACATATACAGATGGCAAACAATTCCTCTCGTTTTATCTTCTAAAACAAGTCAAATGAAGTAAGTATTTCCCTTCCTTGGTACCACATGCCACACCTTAGGCTCCACAGGAGCAGATTTGTATCAGTGTTTTTTTGAGGGCATTAGAGTCTTCTAATTACTTGCCAGCAAGTTTTGGTGATTTCACTACCTCCTTTTAAAATTTTATTCGTTGAATTTTTATTTGTTTTTGGTTTTGTAGCTACTGTTTTTATTTTAAGACCAAGCCATCTCTAATCCAGTCTGGTCTCCATTTTCTCCTACATGTTCAACTTTTTGCTTTTTGAATTCCAGTTGTATATTTACCTATTTGTTGGGTCTGAAGAAGAAATTCAGTTTGTGTATTCCCTATGGACATCAATAGATAGCATCGTCTGGAAGAAAAAAAATTAAGAGTATCGAGACATTATTCAAAGCTCATTCTTCTCGGCAGACTCTGTCCAAATCCTTACCCAGGACAAGAGAAGTTTCAGCTTCTCTCTCCACAGCAGCAGGAGCTGTCTTTACTCAGTATTTTGTTTTCTTTTAAACTGGAGTGGTCTGTGTGCCCATTTGTTTGTATCACTAACCCGTGTCTCTTGGGGCTAAGGTGTCTTATGATCTCTGTGATCTGGCAGACATGTGACTGGCATTAAGTGTTTGGCAGGTTAATAAACTGTGAGCATCTTTGGAGGAGTCAAAGGAGGAGCTTGAAAGAGCTCAGTGTGCTCTTACATTGGGTAGAATTTGGTATGAATATGTTACCCCTCTCAGTTCCTACAATAAAGAATTCAGAAACAGAACAGGACTCTGAAGGACACAATGATTCCTTTCGTAAGTGTCTTGTCCTGGGCTTTTGTGGATTAATTTGAAAAGCAGCACAATGGCCCATTTACTTTCATCTTTCTTTCCAAGAAACATCATGCATACAAAAAGCTGCATTAGGCTGAACATAGCTCCAAGTGGTTAGAGTTACAGTCCTATCCTGGGTGTGTTAGCTTCATCTTTTTTCATTTACGTTATCCCAATGATTTGTTATTTCATACCTAGCTTTTTTTTTCTTACCTTTCTTGACACATTTGAACCCTGTAATATTCTCCTCTGCACAGGAGTTAGTGTGAAATTTATTGCCTTATTCTTTCCGTGTATTAACAGGGATGCGCTTTACAAATATGACTACAGAGCAAATTTATTATTTACATGCCGAGCCCTCGCCTTCATAACTACTTAATATGGAGAAGGTGTTTAGCTTTCCGATGGAGTCCAGCTGCCTCACTGGAATCAAACTTGTAATTGCCTCTTTGGGACTTAAAGCCATTATAGTCATGCTTTTATGTTCTCTTATGCTTGAATCACTTTTTCAGGTCTGTGAAGTACAGCTGGCACAATAAAAGTTTGATCAATGCATAACCAATGCGGTGTATTTCTTCCAGAAAAATAAAGCCCAGGTGAAAAATGTTCATCTAGGAAAATGGTCTTTGTCAGCCTCTTATTCTCAGAATCTAAATGTGCTTTATTTAATCTTGAGGTAAGGACTGAACTTGGATTTCTGTGCCAGAGTGTAATGCTATTCAAACATCATGCATTGAATGGTGCATAGGGTGGATAGAGTTTCTTACCCAAAAGCCCATTGTTTGGCTTTAGAAATATTGTCCCTGTGTGTGTGTGTGTGTGTGTGTGTGTGTGTGTGTGTGTGTGTGTGTTTGAGAGAGAGAGAGAGAGAGAGAGAGAGAGAGAGAGAGAGAGAGAGAAAGAGAGAGAGGGGGTAAGGATAGACATGCCACAGTACACATGTGAAGGACAGAGGACAACTGTATGGAGCCAGTTCTGCTCCTTCCACATGTGCCTGGGCTCCAGGGAAACTCAAGGAGTAACCAAGCTTACAGAGAAAGTACCTTTATCCATTGAGCCATGTTACTAACCGAGTACTGCCAAAGCTGAGAATTTAAATTTATTTTAGAGACAAAAGTGCTAAGACTGAACAGTTCCACTTGCAGGTCACACTGGGATTTGAAGATGGTGCGAGGGCCTTGTCTTTCTTGCATAGCTGATCGTCACTGGGGACAGATGCTCACCACTGACACTAAGTTTCTTGGCTCCCGTCCATTAAATTAGCTACAAGAAGTTCACATGTACATATGGCCCATAACTCACAGTAGTTCAATTGACTGATTTTTACATAGCAATGGCTCAGAAGTGATAAACACCCAATAGAAATTTTACTTTGGATTTTGTGCCTTTAGCTCTTTCTGAACTCCTGGTGTTGTGGTGGATTTATGATGTTCCATTGTAAATAATTGTCCTGCCTATGAATTTAATAAAAATGCTGATTAGCTAAAGGTAGACAGAAAGTGTGGGCCAGGCTACCAGACTAAGAAAACTCTGGGAACAGAAAGAACAGGGCAGAGATGCCACAGAGAAGCCAGAGATGCAGAGGACAACTATGCTGCTCTGAGAAAAGGTACCGAGCCCCATGGCTGAACAGAATAAGAACCATGGGTTAGTTTACTGGTAAAGAATTAGCAAGTTATATGCCTGGGCCTTAGGCTGATCAACATAAAATTAATGTAAGCATCTGTGTGTCCCTGTGGGACTGTGTGGGACTGCGGGTCTGCGGGTCTGTGGATCCAAACTATGAGGCTAGGCCCGAAAGTCCAGGCCAGAAACCTCATACAACATGGTATATACACTCCTGTCCTCAGATCCTGGTCATCACAGATAGCAAGGGGAAGCTACTGACGCCCCATGTGTGATGTTGCTGTGCTGTGCTCTTCAATAGTTTAGCTGGATTAAGCATTCTCAGTTTATATTAGTCCTGATTCCAATGGAGAGGTGTAGCCCTGTATAAGTCAAGGGACATCAGTACTTACAGGACAGAGCAGAGGTTACAGCCTGGGTGTGTTGTCACTTCTAGAAGCTGGAAGCACCTGGACTGGGAACACCTGCTTCCGTTTCTTCCCCTTCCTTCCCTGCTTGTTTTCTCCCCTCAAGGAGCAGAAGATCAGACGCTCACAGGGATGCTTGTCTTTTTTAGCCTTAATTTTCTCGTTAGGAAAAGAAAACATTAACCCAGGTACACATCCCTATTGTCAATGCGCTTAGGAGGCTTAGACAGGAAGATCTCAGTTTTGAGGCCAAACTGAGCAAGATAATGAAAATCAGCCTCAAAAAGTTTTGATGTCTTTTGGGTCAGTAGTCCGACCTAAAACTCTCTGATCTGTTCGTTCAAGTGTTAAGTCTAGAATTTGTCATTATAGAACTGTTTTTTTTTTTTTTTTTTTTAGTCAATAGATAAGTAAACACATTTAATCAGGAGTCCAGGAGAACGGGAAATTTTTACAGCATTTATATGCACAGGGTCTGACTGGAGGCTTGTGAGTGGCGGATTATATAACACTTAATAATTCTGACTCTCCAGCTGGTTGGCATATAAATATATATGGTCTACAGTCACCTGGTGATCATCTGTGTTTCTGTCTTGTTGGTTCTAAAGCTCATCAGTGGATGAATGGATAAAGACAATGGCATGTTCCTACAAGAGAAGGAAATCCTGCCATTTGTGACTAAAATGGGTACACTGGGGGATGTTGTGCCACGGTCAGCAAGGGCAGGTCCTGAAAGGTCACCGTGGCATCATCTCAGATATATGGGAAACTCCCAGAAGTAGAGAGGAAGAAGGATTACCCAAGGATGTGGGAGAAAGGAGATGGTATGTCTTGGCCACTTTAGCTAGACAGACACATAAGGTTTTTTTTGAGATCTATTGAACACATGTTTACATGGGGGGAAAGATAGCATACAAGGTCATGGACTTGTTAAGTTTGACTTTTCAAAATAAAAATAGCTGTTATCACATTTCACTCCATAAGTCATCCAACTATTATTAATTAAAATAAAATTCAAAAATGTTCAAAGATACCAGTAGTCAAGATGAATAGGTTTGGAAGATGGGGGGAAAGGTGTGAAATGAAATACTATCTTCTAGACACGACCTGGCTTTTGCTATCATGAGCTCACAGCACCAACACGAGGTCTGCACAAGATTAAGCCAGTTAAAAAGGATAGCATGGAGGGGGAAGGAGATCCAGAGGCTTCACCCCTAGATGAGGATCCATTGGCAGTTGATGGTTGCTGAGGGAGTGAGAGTCATTTTTGAGGAAAGGAGGTAGCTATTGGTAAGTTGCTCAAGCCCCAGCCCATGACCCTACACCCCTTTGATAGTTGCACTATCTCACTTCCTTTCCTTCCTTCCTTCCTTCTCTCTTTATTTTTTGAGAGAGAGAGAGAATTTGGGAGGGATATGGGTTAAGAGAGCTGGCTGGAGTTTGACTGAAGGTTTAGGAAGACTGGATGTTACCCAACTGAGTTAAATATGCACAAGAAATTTTCAAAGAACAAAAAAAAATATTAAATTGAAATCAAAAAGAGAATAAAAAAGATAAGTATTATTTTAGTGAATTTTTTTAGAATGCGCATTCTCTATTCACCCCTGGCGATAATGGCTCTCCTCCCCACTCTGCAAACTGAGCCTAGGTTAGACACCTCACATGCCTCTTTCCAGCCCAGTACCTGCTCTATACCTGTATATAGCACTCTAAACATGCTTATAGAAACACCTCGCCCTGGTGTCTTCATAGTATCTCTGACATTAGGGACAGTTGGAACCAGGCTACCCATGTGGAAGGCACATAATCAGCTTGTCATCTGAGTCCTGGGGGAACTGTTCCTTGTCATAGCCCACCTGGCCAAAATTTAAAACAAAGAGACCTGTCAGAATGGCTAACGATGAGAAAGGCAGCAATAACAAACGTTGAGAAAGATGTAGGAGAAAGAGAATATTTAATACACTGATGGCAGCAGTGGAAATTAGTTCAATCGCTACAGGAACTATTACATAATACACTTCTGGCCATATGATTACAAAACCCTAGAGCAACATGCACAGAGATATCTGTTCACCTATGTTTATTGGAATATTATTCATAATAGCCGAGTTATGAGATCAACCTAAGTATCCATCAACAGGTGAAGGACTAAGAAAATGTGCTATGCAAGAGCAGGCTCGGCACTGTATCTGGGTAGTACACTAGAGCTGACCTTGTTTGTTCGGGGTACAAGTGAGCCTGTCCTAAGAGAATGGGAACAGCAGAGATGGACACTGCCTCCCTCACCTGCCATGTGGTAGCATGGCTGAGGAAAAGATGCCCTCCCCCCCTCCTCTCTTTGCTACCTGTGGCAGGCAGGCTGGAGAGCCAGCCCCGGGGTCATGAGAGAGGGAGAGCCACGCCTGACCCTTACCAGTTGCAGCATATAGGAGAAAGGGCCCTGCATCCTGCCGGGGGGAGCACACTAGAGCTGACCCTGTTGTCTGGGGCTCAGGTGAGATAGCTCTGAGGTCATGAGAGCAGAAGAGCTGACCCCACACTCCCTGATACACTCCCTACAGCAATCAGGAGTGAGAGCCCTGCACCTAGCCTGGGTAAACCGGTAGAGCCGGCTGTAGCTATGTGAATGTGGGTGAGCTGGATCAAAGGACTCAGCAGGGGAGCTGGCCCTGCTCCCTGCTGCAGGTCCCACTGGGTGAGCTGGCAGAGACTGAGGGAAACCTGGCAGACTGACTAACCCAGCTACCACTCAGGCCAAGAACCAGGGCTATGAGTTGGTCCACCCCAACATCCATCTCATCCATGAACTATTGGAGTATGCGAAAGGAACGAAGCTACAGATCCCAAACAGCAAGATCTCCAGGACAACAGGAGGACTTCCAAAAGGACCCCCAGCAAGAGCCCAGTATTGATAGTGCTGGAGAAGTCACAGGCTTTGCACCAGATCGATGACTCGTGACAATGAACAATTGCAACTAAGGATGAATGTCCTAAAGGGGAAACTGAGACTCACCGGGTCACACTTCAGCTTCCAAGATGAGATTCTTCCCCACCCTCTTTTTTGTTTGGTTTGGTTTGGCTTTGGAATTTGGGGGAGGGAAGTGTTTGTTTCTGTTTTTTGTTTTTAAAAAATATTTGAGCATCATTTATTCATAAAAGATAATAATTTTAATATTCCATGACACTGTCAGGTAAAATAATACACAATATAAGATATTCATCCCAGAAGTCCATGATTGTTACTATTAATGTTTTGGTTTTTGTTGGGGGGGGGAGGGTGCAAGGGCAGAGGTCAGATGCAGGGGGAGGAGGAGATAAGTGGGATTGGGAAGCATAAAATGAAACCTACAAAGAATGAAAGTTAAAAGAATTTAGAAAAAAAGAAAATGTGGTATATGCATAGAGTTTTGTGGATTTGTTTTTCTTTATATTATGAACACATTAGGGGAAAGGAGTTTTGTGTGGAGAGGAGAGGTGACTCCTGAGGACAGAGGAGTGTTGAATTTCCTGGAGATTGAGGTACAAGTAGTTGTAAGCTGTCAGACATGGGTTCTGGGAAGTGAACACAGGTCTTTTGCAAGAGCAGCAAGTGCTTGTAACTGCTGAGCCATCTTCCCAGTGTCACAATGGAGTTTTATTCAGCCTAAAGAAGATAGCATCTCATTGTTTACTGGAAAACGGATACTATTGGAATTCTTCATATTAAATAAGTCAGAAGCAGGAAAATAAATATCGCATTTTCTCTTATTTACACACACATGTATACTCGGATAGACAGATCGATAGATAGATAGATAGATAGATAGATAGATAGATAGATAGATAGATAGATAGATAGATAGATAAATAGATAGATAGATAGATAATTAGAAGACTAGAGGAAGAAAAGACACTAGCCAGAGTCCAGAAAAAGGAGGTAAAGTACTGGAGGGATTGAGTTGAAACACATGATGCATGGGTTACCAGAGGGAGATTTTCTATGTAACCCAGCATTGAATACATGAAATTACATGCACATTGATTAAAAAACTTGACAGATAGTTATAAGAGGATAAAAATGATTCATGAATGAAATGTTTGTACCCTGATGAGGCAGAGTCAACATGCTCCTCTGTGAGCTCGCTTTCATGATGTTGAGGGTTTAAGGGCTCCACCTGCGGAAAGACACTTGAGCAACACATCTGCATATATGTCCTCTGCCTTGAATCACCACAATATGATATAAAGCAGACCTACAGTGGGCATCACAGTATACAATACACAAGGCATAATGCAAATGATCTTTAATTTCTTACTTAAATCAAAGACAGGCAACTCATATTTAATTACAGCTAAGGATTAATCTGTAAGTTAACTAAGATAACTCATTTGTTTGAAGTGCAGAGTAACTTTTTTGACAGCAATTTAAATTTTAGGCCTACCAATTTTTATATATGGTAGGGCTTAGTGGCAGGATACCTTATCCAACCACAACTGTGTATTCCTCTATAATTATGTAAATTTTTATTATATTGAATATTAAGGTGGCAATGTCAATATTTAGTCAACCAATTCACCAGGCAGGGTTATTAATATTCATGTTATAAACAACCACTCACATTTCCTTCTAGCTAATAAAAAGAATTAGACAATCTAGACAGTGGGAATCCCAAGGATATGCATATACCATTTACTTGAGCTTCTGAGCTTCAAGTATTTAAATATTCAGGCATCTGTTCCTCTTAGAGTATAGCTTAGACAAATCACTAAAACCCACAGAGAAAACAGAAAATTGAAGAGCTGGGGATTTATATCATTTATTTATTTTTTAATTTTTCTTACTAGTCTCTAGAATACTTGGCCACCTGTCTATGCCATGTCAGCTTGACCAATCACCAGTGTGTTGGTCGCTTTTGTCAACTAGACATGAGCTAAGGTCATCTGAAATGAGGAAACCGCAGAGGAAATGCCACAGTCAGATTGACCTGGAGGCAGTTTTGGGAGGTATTTTCTTAGCTAATGTGGGAGGGTCCAATGCAGCAGAGCTGCCCTTCCTTAGGGGGTCTTGTGTTGCGGTGTTCCTCACAGTCTCCCGCTTCTGCTTCCGGGTTCCTGCCCTAAGTGGCCACCCTGGCTTCCATCCCTGATGGAGCACAAAGTCCAAGCTGAAATAAATGGCCACGGTGTTTATCACAGCCACAGAAACCAGACTCAGACAATGGCTCAGAATGAAATAGGATCTTTTCCTACGTCCGGGGTTCCATGTAGTGTGCTCAGGCAGTGCATTTGGGTCAGCACCCAAACTTACGTGTGCACCTCATACGTTCATGTTCTGCCTCGGTTTCTGCACTGGCTTGGCCCTCGCAAGTGAAACGGGAGACGGAATGGATGGCCTAGTTTCTGGCTCTGCTCTGGCCTCTCTTGAAGAGATCTTGCTTACTCTACTTACCCCTGTATTTACTTTTCTCCCGTCCGGATACCTCATCTGGCATCCAATTTTCCAGATAATCCAGTGTACCCAAGTCTTTGTCCCAGGCTCTGATTCTAGGGATTCCAGATAAAGCAATAGCTGTGTGTGTGGATGTAGGTCTTCAGCAAACAACAGCTCTCAACTCCTTCCAGTCAAAAAAAAAAAAAAAAAAAAAGGCCCAGAGTTCCAAGTAACTTACTCCAAACCACCCAGCTTAAGATCAAAAGTATTAGGTCAAGCCTCTTTAAGTTTTTGTTTTCTTTGTTTGTTTGTTCTTTAACCTGGCTTTTGCTCCATCCTCTGCAAACCAACGAGGCCCCCTAGTGGCCAGAGCAAACCGGACATACAGGGAAGAAAGTGGAAGGCCTTCCCACCACACCATTCAGGAAACAGGTGAAGGGTCAAGTCAGTTAGCAGACCTAGCGAAGGTTTAGCAAGAGAAGATGTGACAGGGGCCACAAAAAGTGGCCCCCAAACCAAGGTGGCAGCACCATATTGTTGTATTTCTCCGTGTAGGAGAAATACAAAATGGGTTCCCAGATTTGGGGAAGGGGGAGGGATAATCTGAATCTCATGGTCCATTTAGTGATTTGGGCAATTTGCAGCCTGTCCCTGTCCGTGGGGTGGATGGTGTGTTAGTGAGTAGAGAAACGCGATACCAGTCTTTAGCTGAAAATTATGCTTTCCCTTGTTCTCTCACTGCGGTGGGAAGAGGTTGCACTAGGAACCTGAGGAAGCATACACCTGGTTCCCACTTCTTTCAGAAGCCCTTGAAGCCCATATCTATTCAAGAAATATTTTGTAGGTTTCTGAGAAATATCAGCCTCCTTGACATCAACCATATATCCTGAATGTGGAACCCAAATCCTATAACAAGGTTTCTTCATCACACATGCCTTGTAGTCAGTTGTGTCTCCTCTGCTTCTGGTCAGGTTGAATCAAGAGCCGCGGGAGCCTGTGCAATACCGAGTATGGAAGAAGCAGATGCAGCAGATGGAGATACAGTAACTGAGCATAAACCCCAAAGGAGCCAATGGGTACTGGACCAGCCTACACAGAGCTGTGGAAGTAAGAGTCACTTTCTTCCTTTCTTCTCTCTCTCTCTCTCTCTCTCTCTCTCTCTCTCTCTCTCTCTCTCTCTCTCTCTCTCTTTCTTTCTTTCCTCAGCTGACAGAGTTACCCCATCTCCTTTACCTGCTGCCTACATGACCCAAGTATCAGGAGTCTAGGATCCCCCAAGAGCTGGACAAACCCAGCTGTGCCTCCTCCCCAAGGATTGCCTACTCACAAGCAAGGCTGCTTACAGACAGATAACTGGGAAGAAGCATAAAACAAAATAAGCTAAGTGCAAAGGGCAGATATGAAACAGATTTTTGCAAGGCTCCAACTGTGGCAGATATTATAAGCAGAACAGATTTCATATGGAAGACACTGACAAGGAATAAACATAGCACCCAAAGCAAGCGCTTTGAAGGATTTGCTACTTTGAACATAAGTACTTAAAAAAAAATCACATTCTTATCAAATAATGAGCATCCAAATCTCTGCTCTAAAATGGCAATAGTAGATCATATCTAGGTGCGGGTTACCTGTATTTGCAAGGAGGGCTTCCAAAATCCCACTTCAGTTTGCTATGGAAGCATGTGCCGCCCTGGCTTTCTAATCTATGTCAAGCTCAAAGGTTAAAGAGACTTGTCTGAATTTGTCTTAAGATATAGCCTTTGTTCTGATTCCATCATTTATTTGAATTTAATATTTTAAAGGACACTTCAAACAGACTTCACAAAGCACTGCTACCATCCGGGCCACACTTATTATTTAATATTTAACTGAGGAGATTTGTCAAAACCCTTAAGAATTAGTGGTTGCAAACCTGTGGAGTTAAATGCTTGTGAAAGAAACCATTTGCTAACCACAGGGAAGCATTGTCCCTGCAGGCTGGGCCACTACCACAATGTGAATATGCATGTGGTAGTCTAGTGACATGGTGAGCCCAGCTACCCAGAAAGAGTAGGAAGTAAAATTGCCTTTAAATAAATATTCTAAGGTGTTTAACTTATAAAGCTCAGCTTGTGCCTGCAGAGACAACTGTCAGAGCAAAGTAAACAATTATCCCAGGCTACCACAACTTGCCCCCAAAGAGTCCCAGGGGCAAAGGCAATCAACAATTGCTTCTCTGCCTGGAAAGTCTATGGACATGGGAAAGTACCATGTTCCGGCTCCGTGATCCATGAATGGTACCTGTGTTTCTCTGATGCTGAATGTGATGAAGC
Organism: Phyllotis vaccarum; assembly: GCA_033318265.1. Taxonomy (NCBI): domain Eukaryota; kingdom Metazoa; phylum Chordata; class Mammalia; order Rodentia; family Cricetidae; genus Phyllotis; species Phyllotis vaccarum. The sequence goes on along the minus strand of JARWLC010000014.1, from coordinate 83,121,941 downwards.
AAATGAACTCCCCTGATCTGCTGAGGGTCCATCCCATCACCATGCATTCAGCAAGGTGACCTGTTGTGTTTTCCTTCAGATGTTTTGATTCTGTGTAGGCCAACATGGCTGTTAAGTGAGGATTTTTATAGCTTTTGTTGCTTAGGATGGAATTGAGTGCCTACTTCAAATTCTCCTGAAAATAAGTAGGTGAAGTTCTGTCAAGTACATGTTGAGAATGTCATGGATGTTCTGATGGCATTATATGATCTTCCAAATTGAAGAATGGAATGTTCTTGCTGAAATGTTGTGTGACAATCTCCCCGGGAAGGCACAGCAGACATTCCTCCTCATCTCAGATAGATCAAAAATAACAAATGGACCAATGTCCAATTTGGTGAACCAGTGGGTTTCTTTTTATTAGGGTTACTAACAGGAACATGGACGAGAAATTACAAGTAGCATGGATAACTCAAAAGCAGTTGCGCCACCAGGAACTGCACTCCACATGGGGGATGACTCCCAAAGCCCTGTCCCCTGGAGTTCTCTATTCAACTTGAAAGTAGCTCCACAGCCTGAACATCTCCTTCTGCAGCTTGGATAGTCAGTCTCCACCCTAGCAACTTTGGATTACATTTTATGCTGTTGGATAGGGGTGAGTCCCCAATCATCTTCTAAGGTCCTATTCTCTATGCCTTATTTTTTGGTTTTCCCCACCAAGGCTCATGAACTTCCCCCTCCTTAGTAGGCAGTGCTTCAGTTCGGGAAAATGTTGCAATTTTTATGAATATGATACACAAAAAAAAATGTCCAGCAAAAGAAAAATAAGATGTAACATTAAAAATAAGATGAGCCACCAAAAGAATCTAACGTTTCTGTGTAGAAGATAAGTTATGAGCAGAGCCCTAGTAACACTCCCTACAAAGACTGCAGGAGAAGAAGCAGAAATTAGGCTGAGCCTCTCCAGCGATTCTGACTTTCAGGGTGACTGGAGGAGTGCAGCTTCTAGACTGGGCTCTTTGCTCTTTCCCTTGCCCAGTTGCAATGCAGAGTCAGTCTGGTGGAACTCTAAATGATACCACAGGAGACCAGAATAGCCTGGGGCTTGGGGAGTATATCCTAGCTCTAACCCAGAGTGAATCTATGCATGAATGAGTGTAGCAGCCTTCAGTGGGGTGAAAGGTGCCAAGCAATCCAGAGGAAAACCATCAGCAGCTAATACAGCCGTGCCTTAGAAAAGCACTTCCCGTTCCATTCCCCAGTCTCTCTCCTCAAGCTTCTGGAATCTTTACCTGCCTACAAAAAAGCCAGGGAAATATTTTCTTTGATGGAGAGAGTGTTCTCAGCATAAAACACATATGAGCAGGAATCTATAAGATTGCTAGCAAAGACTCATATCATTAAAATAAATCCAAGAGGCTCAAATATAAAGCTCTCTTTCCCCTTTAGAGGAGAAAACCACTTCACACATGAGAAGATCTCCTGACAAAAAGGGTCAAGTTTCCAAAATAGAGCAAAACAATGAAAGCTTGTATACGCAGGGTCATACTGTAAATTCTATGAATTTCAGAGCTCTAAACAACGAAGGAAAAATCCCCTTTCCAGAAGAGAATGCTTTTAGGTGAAAATTGGATTTCCATTTGGCTTGAGGTTGTTTTTTTGTTTGGTTTTTGTTTTCATTTTTTGGTGAGGTTGTTTGTTTACTTTTTCTTATTTATTTTTTGACAGGGTCTCCCTATGTAGTCCTGGCTGTCCAAGAACCCATCATCTAAACCAGGATGGCCTCCAACTCTGGCCTCTCCATCCCAGGTGCTGAGTAAGTCATGTGCCGTGACACCTAGCTTATGTTCTTGTTTTAGAACATGGTGACTTTCAGAGCATTCTTGATGTATTATTTATTTTGGACAACTTCAGATACAAACACTGTATCTATATCACTTCTCTCTCTTTCCTTCCATAAAACTTATTTCCCCCTCCTCACCAGTTTGTGACCTTTTCTTTATTATGGTTACATATATGAATATATATGTATGTGTGTTTAACACACACATATAAAGCCCACTGAGTCCGTTTAGGATTGCCCATGCACACATGTCCAGACTTAGGACTAGACAGCCTGTATAGGGGTTCAGCCCTCGAGGAGATTGACTCTCCCTTTCTCAGGCACCTGTAGCCAACAGTTTCCTAATATATAAACAACAGGAAGACTTCTGTGGTGAGGATGTGGTGGATCAGATGTAAGTGATATGATGTGTCTTTTGTAGTGAAGGAAAGGACCTGAGTCTCTGGGTCTCCTGTTCAGAGTAATGAGTACAGGTTCTCACAGCAATTCCAGTGACACTCTTGTGTTTGACAAGCAGTGTGAAAGGCTGTGAATATTCAGGCATGAGTAATTTTTACAGTAATCGAGTAAGAAAATCTAGTAAATAAATCTACGGTCCAGCAAAGAATTGGAAGAGTGTGCAAAATGTGACCGAGGACTGATACCAGAAGTGTCCTCTGGCCTCTACATGCATGTGCACATGTAAACATACACATTTGCATGCACACACAAATACCCACACACGCACACACAGATAAAAAGACACTGAGTAATAAGCAAGGAAGCTGAGTAAATAGCTAAAGATTTGCTAAATGATTATAAACAATACAAATCTTAAAAGCAATTCCGTTTCTCAAAGTACAGACTGCATTTGAGAAAGTGAATCTAGCAATCCCAAGTCCTTTACACCGCAATCGGTAACTATGGAAAGATTACACTAGAAATGTCTACTCTCACGGGAAAAAAGAAGGGGCTTGGCAGGAAGGGGTTAAATTCTAATGTTGCTAAAGAACAACTGAAAGTACATCAGTGACAGGTTAATGCAGAAAAGGACAAGGGAAGAATTCCTGAGCCATCAATAAGAACAACTGTAAGCAGTAAAAGGCAACAAAAAAAGAGTTAAAGAAAAATCATAAAGCAAAATGATATACAAATATAAAAACAAGGTAAAATGGAGAACAAGTCGAGATACGCTGTGCTACAGATGGAGTTGGGTAAATCGTAGAATATCCGCTCAAGCAAATGCTGTAAAAATACAACAGCAGTATAAACTTTGAAAATATGGCCCCATTCAATCACACAGGGGTCCTCACTGATTTCACTTTTGTTAAATAGATATAAGGTGATATTCAAAATGGCAGCCTGTACGACAGCAACCCTGAACACAGTGAGTCCTAAACAAGCATGCCTGTAGAGCAGTGTGTGTGTGTGTGTGTGTGTGTGTGTGTGTGTGTGTGTGTGTGTGTGTTTTCATATGCTCACAGCTCCAGATAGCCTGGGTAAATGCCTGAAAGGAAATAGAATTCATGCTTATAGTTGCGTGGTTTAAAGTATGTCCCAATGGCTCATATTAAAGGTTTAGTCATCATCCTGTGGTGTTACTGGGAGATGCTAGAACCTTTAAGACATGGATTGTAGTGTTAGGTCGCTGGGCATGAGATTTCCTCAAAGGGGATGGATCCACTACGGAACATCAGAAGATTTGATGCCAACAGAATTGAAAGTGCGGAGTAACAGAAACTAAACACCACACTGCTGAGTGAGGCTTGAAGCAAGAAGTAAATTTCATAAGGTTTAAAACTTAATGAAAATGAAATCACAACATATAAAAACCTACGGGGACAATGAGGTAGGACCGACAGGAAGTTTATAGCAGTAAGTGCCTACATAGTTGAGAGATCACAAATTAATAATTTAATGATACACTTGAAAGCCTTAGAAACACAAGAACAAATATCAATGGGGGAAAAAGTATACAGCAAGAGATACTTAAAACCAGCCCTAAAATAGAAAAGTAAACAACACACTCAGTGAGACAAAGAGTTGCTTTTCTGAAAATATTTTTAAAAATCAGCAAACTTTTAGCTGTTAGTAAAAAGAGAGTGAAAATAAAATTAGAGATGGAAAGGGTGGCATGACCAGACACCCTAAGGAAAGTCAAAGAGCTGTTAGGACATACTTTAAAACCTGTGGTCCACCACACTGGAAAACCTAAAAGAAACGGGTGAATTTCTACATATCTATGGCCTAACAAAGAGATGTCAAGACGGAATAAGTAATTTAGATAGTCATTCAACAAAATAGAAACAATAATTTAAAGCCTTCCAAGTAAAAAGAGTCTAGGAACAGAGCCAATACCAGTACTCTTCAAGTTATTCAGTAATTTAGAAAATGAAGGAACATTACCAAGTTCTTTTCATGAAGTCAGTATCACTCTAATACCAAATCAGGTAAAAATCCAGCAAGTGGAAAATTATAGGCCTATAGCTCTGATGAGTATGGACACAAAATTTATCAATAAAGTAAGTATGAGCAGAACTCAGAAACACTTCAGAAATTATTCACTAAGATCAAGTTGGTTTCATCTCAGAGATTCATAAACGGTTCTGTATACATAAATTAATAAATGTAATCTACCACAGAAACAGACTAAAGGACAGAAACCAGGAAAGACCTTTGAAAAATTCAATGCCCCTTCATAAGAGATTCCTAAGTATTCAGGGATTCATAGGACATATCTCAAAATAATCAAGATAATATACAGAACTCTCATAGCCAGTGTCTTGATAAATGAATAAAAACTTTCAATAAAATTAGAAACAGGACAAGAACGTCCACTACTACACTCCTGATTAAAAGTATTAGCTAAAGCAATTAAGGAAATGAAGAAACAAAGGAGGTTCAAATAGAAAAGGAATGATTCAAAGTGTAATTATCTACAGATGGTATATTTCTATCATAAAAGATCCTAAAGACTACACCAGACATTTCCTACAGTCAGCAAAACAAAGCAGCAAGATATAAAATTCACACACACACTCACATACACACATACATAGACACACACACACGTGTGTGCGCACACACATATACATACACGCATACACACTCACACACATGTGCACACACACATATACATACACACTCACACATACAAACACAGCAGTAGCCTTCCTATATAAACACGACAAAACTATAAAGAAATTAGCAAATCAATACCATTTAGAATATTCTCAAAGGATTTAAAATAAATCTAACCAAGGAAATAAAAGCCTTACACAATGATAATATTGAGATACTGAATGAAGTTGAAGAAGATTCCAGAAAATAGAAAGACCTCTGCACACTAATGCATTGTGAATATGATCATCTTATCAAAAGCAGTCTACAGATTAAATTCTATCCCTGTGCAATTGCTTATAGATTGGGGAAAACACTTAAGTTTTATATGGAATCACAAATAGCCAGTGATATCCTGAACAATAAAAATATTCTGGAGATATCAATATTTCATACTTTAAGTTATACTACAAAATATAACAATAATAATATACTGGTTTAGAAATATACTCAATGGTCAATGAATAGAACTGAGGACTCACACATATATCCATACACCTGATTTTCAACAAAAAACCAACAACAAATATTGAAGAACAGATTGTACCTCCAACCAATGGTGCAGGTCAAACTGGATAGTTACATGTAGAAGAATGAAACTAGATCCTTATCTCTGACCCTGTACCAAGCTCAACTCAGAATGGATCAAGAACTTCAAATTACCAGATGTACTGGAACTCAATGGAGGAAGAAGTAGGTATAACACTTGAACTCATTGACACAGGAAAGAACTTTCTGAATAAGACATGATAGCATAGACATTAAGATCAACAATTAATAATTGGAACCTCATGAAATTAAAAAGCTCTATACATTATAATTCAAATGAAGAAGTAGCCTGCTAAATGAAAACAATTATTAATAGGCATACAGCTGATAAGGATTACTATCACAAAGAACTAAAAAAAAAAAAAAATTAAAAACTGAGTATCAAGTAAACAAATAACCTGATTGAAAGAAGGGGTGTTTGATTACAGGGGAGGCCAGTTCAGGCAGCCTCTCCACTACTGCTTGGAGTCTTGGCTGGGGTCATGTTTGTGGGTTTTGGGGTATTTCACTAGCACTAGGTTCCTCCCTAACCCCACAATGGTTCCCTCTATCAAGATATTTATTTTATTGTTCTATGTGTGTTCCTCCCCCAACTCAACCATCCCATTCCTTCATGTTCCCTTCCCTCCATCCCTTACCCCAATTTATTCAAGAGATTTTATCTATTTCACCGTACCCCAAAGTAGTTGACCAACACAAAATTGATATTACGCTGTATGTATGTGTGTGTGTGAGAGAGGAGGGGGCTTATAATTTTGTTTGTTTTGCTTTATTTTGTCTTTCTGGCTTTTTCCACATTGTGTGCTTTAATTTTCAGTTTTTGCTTTTATTTTTTGAATAGTCTTTAGAAGAAGAAAATTGATACTGATGGGGCGATAGGGACATGGGGAGAATCTGAGAGAAGTTGGGGGCGGGGAAAGAACATGATCAAAATATGTAGAATGGAAAAATATCATAATGATTTTTTTAAAAAACATTCAACATTTTTAGCCATCAAAGAAATTAGACCAAATGAAAAACTACTTTGGAATTTCACATTAACCTAGTGAGAATGACTAAGACCAAAACAACAATAGTAAATGCTAGTATGGATATGTGGGGAGACCATTGCTGATGGGGATGCAAATTGGTGCAGTCACTGTGAAAATCAGTGTGCAGATTCCTATACCGATATCTACCACAGGATCCCGCTACATCACTCTTTAGCACACACCTAAACATACTATATCCTACTCTGCAGATCCAGAGTCATCCATGTTCATTGCCACTTAATTCAAACACCAGAAAATGAAATCAGCTTAGATGTCAATGAACAGATGATAGATAATAAATATATGATACATTTACACAACGTAATATTATTTAGCTACTAAGAAAGGTGAAATTTTCAGGTAAGCAAATAAACCTACAAACTATCATTCTGAGTGAGGTAACCCAGACCCAGAAAAAAAACATTGCCTGCTTTCTCTCATTTGCCGACACTAGCTTTGAGCCTTCAGAATCTTATGTTTCACTTGAAATGCCAATAGAAGTTGAGAACTTAGTTAGGAGTCATGAGAGCGGGTCTTTCAAGGAAGAGGAACTAGAAAGCAGTAGATAAAGGGTTTTAAAAGGGTTACAAAAACCAGGAAGGATTACATTTGGGTGGGGGATGCAAGGACAGGGTATAGGTGGGAATCTGGGGAAGGATAAATAAAGATCTTTCAAAACAATCATATAGAAACCTATCTATGACTGTAGACGTTTGCATATGAGATATTTACATACTATATGTTATGTAAATTATATACGGATAGTTAAAACGAAATTATAACAGAGCAGAAATGCTCCACTAAATATCAAAGACTAACAAATTAAAAGCTCAGTGCCATTGTTGCCAACTTGGTTTAATCTATAAAAGTTGATAGCAAAACCCTATTGCTGTAGACAGTACCAGAGTCATAAACCAGAGAGGAATCAATCTGGTACTGACCCGAAAATGTCACTCTTACCAGGTAGCTTTCATAATACTGGAAAGTGCTATGCACTTTATGAGGAGAATAGTAATCATCAGTGTAACCCGGTCATGAACTCTACCAGTTACAGTAAGGTCTGGCCTGGCAAGAGTGAGATTAAACATCATGGGAAAAAACAATCACTTTCTGAATGGATGTAAGCCACATGCAACAAAATTGAACCTGTACCAGGCATCTTTGTAGAGCCAAGAACCTGTGGCTAGACAGTCCAAAGCCCTACAGAAGAGCCTGTTATTATGACTCCACTAATGGACATCGTAGTAAACCAAATCCTGATGACTTTGTGTTATTCATATAAGTCAATGCATCTCTCAACCCTCATCTGAGGGTTTTTGCAATAGACGATGATTAACACAGGGACCCAGAGCTGATCAGGATTCAGAAAATAAGAGGTTGTAAAATGCTCAGCCCTAAATAGAACATCTATGTCATACTTCCCTTCTCAAGGCCCAGGGGTCATAGCAGAAGAGAGGACAGGATAATAAGAGCCAGAGGTGGCGGATGGATGCAAGGAAATAGACCTCTCTGGGTACAACATGGCAGCTGCACATATGAACACATGGTGATCATGACAGCATAGCACAAATCCAGTGCCAGGTCAAGACAGACCAATTCCCAGGATGGAGAGAAATGAATGTAAAGTCCTCTGCACCCCAGCCAAGGACCTGTTTGTAATCAATAGCTTCTGAAAGAGGGAGAATCAATTTTCTTTAGGAGCGTTGCTCCTGGTAAATCAATCACACTCCAAGAGAAGGCCACACCTTCAAGAATGTAAGGGCAACACAAACAAGACTTGATTGGTGGGGGGGTGGGGGGGAGGACACAAAGCTAAGTGGCTAGGGACAGGAAGTGTGTGAATCCCAGGATCCCAGAAGAGTTTTTCAGTAAATGTGATACAAAGCACATTGTACAAAATTCTTTTAAAAATGAATGATAACAACAATTTTACCCTTAATCTCTTCTTGCCTCTCTTGGTCACTGTAAGGTGAGCAGTCTTTGCCTGCCACATGCTTCTGCCATTAGAAACCGCGCAGCAACATGACCAAAGCAACCAGTCCTATGGTTTTAGGATGAAGGCTCTGAAAATGTAAGCCAAAATGATCCTTCCCTCCCTCTAATCTGTCTCTCTCTTGGTGTTTTCCCACATCGACTGAGAGCTGATGAACACAATTGCCATATCTTTGAATTAGAAGATTAAGGGTGATTTTTTTCTCTTTTAAGTTTTATTAATGAATAATTGCTATATTAAAATGCACAAATTTGATGAGCATAGGGATTTTATTTTTCTTTATGCTAAAAATTAATACAAAATGAACAACTTACAGGGGCTGGTATCTTAATTTGCTTCTCCTGTAAACTCAACACTTTTCCTGTTATGTCCAGGATATTTGTAGGAGACACGATGTCTTGGGATTAGACATTTGGCCATTTTTAGATGATGAATAATCAGCCGTGTTGGTGTCACCTTTTCTAGTTGATTATCAAAAAGATGAGGCAAAAAATCAAAAGCAAAGGTCAGCAGTGGCCTACCGAGCCACAGAGCTGGACAAAGAATGCATCTATGTAAATATGAATGAAATGCAAAACCCCGGGAAGAGAGCAGAACTGGACATCTAAGTGTGTGAGCACAGACCATGGTGCTTCCTCTGCTGCATCCTCACAGAGCCATTAGGGGGGCTGTTTTTGCTGTTGTTTGAATTCTTTTGGATTTTGAAGGTTCCATTCTCCTGGTTAGTTCTGCAATCTACATCAATATTCACTTGAATTGACCTGTGTGAACCAAGTCCATCAACCTCCTGTGCTCTCACATCAAATAAATGCTAGTCTACTTCTCCCTTTGGACTCCTCAGTATACAGACATGTGCCCAATAGTTCAGAAGGAGAGGAACTCTCCCATTCATAGGAAGCTACAGAAGGTCCTGAGGACCTTCCTCAAGGTGTTGATAGGCCCCAAACTGAAGGACTCTGATGAAAAATGTTAGTCTTCTGGCACAAGCCATGAAAGTCTTGAAAGATTTTATTTTATTTTGATTAATATGACCTTTAAATTGTGTTCATGTCAAAACAGAAAATAGAAGAGGTGAGCTGCCTTGGGAAGATGGTAGAGTGGGCCTGGAAAGTGCTAGACTCACCAATTGATCAGCAGCCACTTTCTCTACACCTGGGACCAGGGTCCTTTGTTCCTGCAAAAAGAGTACCTACCTACAAAGAACTAACCGTGTAAGGTACGGTTATCCTGGTACTTGAAAGTTTGAAACAGGAAGATGATGAGGTCATTGCCACAATGGGCTACAAAGTGAGACCCTATTACAAAAGAAACTTTAAAATAAATCCTGGAGAATGTAGCTTAATGATAGACACTTGCCTAGAATGTATATCAATCCACTAGTTTTGATCTCCAGTATACACACACACACAGAGTTAAACATTAATGAGTTAGGAATATGATAATAATGACAGCTAGCTGCCAGAAGAAAAGCAGTATCATCTGGAACTTGGGTGAAAGACAGAACTCATTGTAAAGTGTAAGGAGATGGGGGGAATATGGAGTAGGCTCCTTGTAGTCAGAGTCTATGTGCAATAAAAAGAAAGTAAGAGGTAGCTTTGTGGCTCAGTTAGGAACAATCCAGAGAGAATGTAGAGGTTGCACCATCAGACCAAGCCAACCACCCACAGACCTTTGAAACCCTCTACTGGAAGCATGTTGATCCTGATCTTTGGCTAACCCTTCAGCTTTGTGTCTCAGGACCCAACCAGCCATGGTGCATATTTCTGGTTCCCTTTTTCTTCTCCAGATTTGTAGTGTCTGCTTCATCCAGTATCTTGGTGTCTCCTTATTTCCCATTACATACACATCTCACTATGGACATATAGTGTTTTCCAGGGAGAATACATTTAATGCTTAGTCCTTATTGTTAACTGCATTTTTATATCAGAGGTTGGGAAATCTCTATAACCCACCAAAAGCCTTGAGAAATAAAGACGAAAATGAACCAAAACCCTGGAACACTTGGTACCAGAGTTCATTGTAGTGGTGATAGGGAGACAAAGAAATTACTCCTCAAGCATCAAGAGCTCCTAGTTGGGATGGACTTCTGTAATGAGGGAAGACCCAGTGAAAAGCAACTCAGATCTAACATCCGCCTGATGCAGCATCTCTAACTATAATTCCTCTGTGAGAAAATGACAGCAGGAAGGAACACAGTGCCAGGACCTCAAAGATGGAGCATTGCAGCAAGGTGGAGATGTGGGCACACTCCAGCAGAACAGCAGGAGCTTGCGGGTATCCCTACGCCTGATGTGAGCAGGGTGAGGTCTCTCTGAAGGGAGAGAATATGTCCTGTCTTTAGGTGAAGAGAGGGAAGGTAATAAAACTCTCCCTCTGTCTTCTGCTTAGTTACTCAGAATAATTGGTGACCAATTCTATTTCCTACAGTTAGAAAAGCCCATGGGATAAGTAAGACAAGCAGTGTCCCTCCCATGGTCTTACATCATGAGGTTTCCCGTCGTCCTCAATACAATCCCAGAAGGCAAAGAAATAGAAAGAACAAGAAAGATGTTGTGATGAGGAGCGCTTGGCAACATTCAGTGCTCTTGTGACCTACACTGCCTCACCACTGCCCTATGAAGAAGAGGCTTTTCTAGGAAGGCTCTCCACTCTCCCCATAACAACTCAGCAGGGAGCATCGGGAAAGGACCAGCATCCGGTGGGTGTGGATTGGTACCTCCTCTCCCAGGAGTGTTTCTTAGGGTTGCAGAAGTTGAAGCCTTGTACCCTTTGATACGGTGAACTGTTTCCAGATATTTCTTCTTACAGGTTTGCCTCCACTTGGGCAGATCTCTCTAATTACCAATGTTATTGTGGTAGCAGAAAATTGGAAATGACCTAAATGGCTGCCAATGGAAGCCAGATCCAAGTAAGCTGCCATGGTTTTATGCTCTCATACAGTGAAAAACAGGCAGGCATAACAAGTCCACAGCAGCTCGGTACTGACAGATGGGATTGAAGTCAGAACATCAAAATGGCATGCTATACTTGTGATCAGGGTGGGTACAGAGAGCCCATAAACCATCTACAGACACACTGTCTATCTCTGGAAGGCTATATAGATTGCTGTAGTTGCCAGGAGACTATAGAGGTGAGGAGTCAGGGAAGGAGACAGACTTTTGGTGACTAGCATATGTATTTTTAAATATTATGGCATTAACACGTGTGTCCTACATCCCATTTTTTGAGAAAAGAAAAGTAAGAACTTTCAATGCTTTTAGTATCTATTAAGTATGCATAAAATTGACTTCATTATTTTTCAAACTTGCATATATTATATTTTGATCACATTCATTCCCTGTTGCTCTCTCTCGTCTCCTCCACATGATCATAGAACTCCTTAAGAATTTTTATAAATAAATAAAACAAAGACCTGATGTCATATGGTGAACAGGGTGGGGAGATGGATGCTGAGCTTCTGGGTTGAGCCTCCATGTCCATCACACTTTCTCGGCACACTCACCACACCTGATTTTGCAGGAAAAGAATGATCCAGTGTCACAGAACCAGTAAATGGACAAGCTAGGGCTGGAAAGTAAAGTGCCCAACTCTGGTCTCAATGGTTGTTTCTCTTGTTTGAGGAGATCGGTTGAGATGGGGTATTACTCTGGAGCCTAGGCTGGCCTCAGGCTCACCATCTTCCTTTCTATGACTCTCAAGTGCTGGGATGTGCCATCCTGTTATTTCATGCCTCAACATCAACTCTTAGGCATACTACAAAGGGAAAAGACTTAGAAAATTAAAACCGAATTTCTTATTGAGAAGAAAAAGAAGGAACAAGAAACACACAAAGATTTAAGTATGAGTCACCATTGTCTGCTCTCCTGATCTTGGCACCTACCTCACAATGAAGGCAGTATTGTTGCACAGGTGTCAGGGAATGTCACTGTAACTAGCCTATGATGGTTGCTGCCTTTCATTCATTTAGCAAGCACTTACTGGTGATCTAGCTGGGGAGGAAGCATGAAGAGTTTCAAGAGACACTGTCTAATGGGAGAGACTATTTCTTGAATACCACATGTATATCAGTCTATGGCCCACAAGAGGAGCTGGAAACACAAATCTTCAGTTAAAAAAAATCCTGAAATTAACGTCTATGTGTGTGTCACATCTAGCCATTGTGGGAGCTGTCTCCTCCTTCCACAGTCCTTCTTCACTTCTAGCCTCTCCGACCCCTTCCTCTCCAGAAGTCCTCCAGCCTAAGGATACAACTTTTCATTCAAGGAAACAGAGGCAAGGAAACAACTTGGGCTTAACACAACAATAACAAAACCTCACAAACATTTATTCCCAAGTCATAGTGTTTTAGCAAAGAGATGTGATTCCCTCTCTCCATTCTCATTTTATTTATAAGTGTTTTGCTGCAAAGTGGGTGAACTGCCGAGCTCCATGTCACAGCCTGCAGCACAGCAAACTGGCTTTTTCTGAAGCTCATAATGTGATAATTAAACTGCTAACAGGCACCTTAGTGATGGCATTTGCTGAAGATGTGAAAGCCCTCTCACAATGGCACCTTTCTGTAGGGGACTCATCAGTGGAGGTAAAGTGATCGGCTCATGGTTTATTTTTTATATATTTTCTTCCATGAGTACATTAAATTTTTATGTGGAGTGAAATGGGACAGGACTTGTTTCCCTTCCACTGCACAATGATTTATTACCCAAAAAAGACCGCAGAACTAATTAGCAGAGTAATTAATTAATATAAATTTGCATATTTGCATTTGCAATTAGTGCAGCCGACTGATTAGTCTGAAAATGAGAAGTTTGACTCATTAGATGTTAGTGTCTGCTGGACCAGAAAGCGGCTGCCAGATGAGGCGGAAAAGGGTGGAATAAGCATGTGTGTTTCTTTTGTTCGAAGAATGGAGAATATGCTCAAATATCTGGGGCCAGACATCAGAGTTTGCAATTTAAAAATAAATAATAAATTATTTGCCTCCATTTCTGCTACTCAATGTTCCTTGCCCTCTTGCCTACAGCAAGCTATTCCTGCCAACCCTGGAAGCCACTGGACCCCTGAGAACGGCTCTTCCCAGTCCCTCCAAGTGGAGGGGTCTTTGTTGTTTGTGGGTGAGCAGAGAGTCTGTCCCAGTTTGATGTCCCTGGAATTTGACTCTTACACTCATTTCAGTGGTTCTGTCAAAACAGTTCTCCAGTGTTGATGAAGACCCCAGGGGACCTGGAGAGGAGACTACCTTCCCTTCGGGGGCTTCTTCTGACTGCTGCCTCTTTGTTCCCCCAGCTGATGACTGACTCAAATCTCTCACCTCCAGTAGACTGCCTAAATCCATGTCTGCAGAATGACATGGGGTGAACGATCCATAAATATAAAACACTGACAGCCAGACACACAGACATCAAATAACAGCCATTGAACAACCACAGTAAAAGAACAGATTTGCTCCAGAATGTTCAGAGAGGCCGGGAAACAATGGGAGGTGGCATCTTGATTTGCCTCTACTGAATCCATTTAGGGTGAGGACTCATGTAAAGGGTAGACTGGTCTGCTATGAATGCTTTTTTTTGTTGCTGTTTTTGGTAATAATGAGCACTTTTAAATTTTTATTAAAATACAATTTCATTTGTTCATTTTACATTTTTCCCAAATTGAAATTTGGGAAAGGTATACATTCCTTGATGACTACATTTCTTTAATATATGTAAAAAGAAAATTTGAACTGTATCATGTTAGTTGGTTCAGTGCTATAGATAATCTGCAGATGAAAAAAATGACTGGTGTTTATTAATCTATAAAAACACTTTTAATACCATTAGCTATCTTGTGCACCAACTTTTGCCCTTAGGATCTGGAGAGATTTATATAGAAGATACACACGAACTGATCTTGTACTTTATTTTTCAAGCTCAGATGGCATTCAACAGCTCCCTTCTACCCCAAACCAGGGGCTCTGCATTGCACATTCTAAAAAGTATTAATTTTAGATTGCCACACCATATTTTAAGTGTGTTTAATCATCATGCCTTGGAAGCCTCAAAGGTGGCCAGAGCTTCAGAGAACAGAGCACAGTGGGCCCTCCTTGGGTTATGGAGAGAGCTGTCCTTGGAAGGATAAGTGTGGCTCTGTAAGTCCCCTGTGCTCTTATGGGAACCAATTCCTAGGAGTTATCCCAGCATCTCTATTACTCTCTGGCCTTCAGTATGTGAGGTGACTATTTCTCTCATTGTCATCTTCCTGGTTATTGTCATAAGGCAGCCAAAAGGAGAGAGGACCCTCCCTAGAGCCAGCACCATGCAGTTTATACCAAGTAAAATTCTTTCCTTTATGAAGTTAGCCTGTCACATGCATTTCAGCTTAGTGATATAGAACTGTCCAATTCACATGCCTATGTGTCCTCCAAACCTTGCTGTGACTTTACCTCTCAACTCAGCCCATCAAAAGAGACAAGGGTATGATCACTTCTTTGGACTTTGGCCTCATCTCTTAGGCCAAGAATTTCTTTTGAAGACAGCTAACTTCTATTTACATCTTGATATCTCCAAACCCAAACCCAGAATATCATCCAGTACATAGTAGAAAATAAGTAATCCTTGTTAAATCATTGTATGGAAGAATGAATGAAGAAATTTATATAAACATAACTTTATCTAGAGATATTCCTACAAAGAAAAGGGAAAAACAGCTCTCATGAAATGTAAGGAAATGTCACCCAAATGCCAATGAACAAAATGGAAGTTTAAATGACCCTTGAAAGTAACATCCATAGTTTGAATTCTTCCCTGGAATCTGCATCTTGTAAGTCTTAGGCTTTTATCTCTTTGAGTGCTTTGCTCTAAAGGGGGTCCTTATGTCTAATAGGTTTTCAATGACTACAAAAATATTAATTTCTTGTCAATTTACAAAAATCAACTACTTATTCTACACCCACAGGTTAATAGTAAAACCCAGACAAATAATCATGACTCATCCATGACTTATAGGTGCTCTTTAATAGTTCTGAATGAATTGGAGTTGGTAAATAGAATTGGGAACAACTGTGAAAAACAGGAGAATGCGAGTCAAGGATCACTTGATGTCTCTCAGAGAAAAGCTCTTTCTATTTTGATTGACTAGTAAATAACAGGTTTTTGTTTATCTGTTTCTTACAGCACCTTCCTTCCCCACAGGACAAATAGTCTATGCCCACAACAGACATGAGCCCATTCCTGTATTGTAGGTGGCATTTGGTCAGGGTAAGCACTTGCTTGATGAGGACACCTGAAACCATGGTTACATGCAACATCAGGAGTTGCTGTGGATATTAAAGTCTCCATTTTCTTTTTCTAAAAGTATTTAGAAAGGATACCATGTAATAAGCCTCTTTTTCATTCTCCAATATTTGCACATGAAACTGCATTGGTAGTCACTCAGGCATTATATATCTATTGGTTTGTCTGTTTGTTTTAAATTTATTCACCACTTACCTTCAAGAATATTTGGGGTAGCAATTGAGTTGAACGTTTTTATACGCTTTGTAAAGCAATTCACCATCTAAAAAGATTCCTTCTTTCTTAACTGTGCCATAATACACATGACAAAATATATTTTTATATTTGTTTCCTATAAACCATGTGCTTTATCTGGAACTGTGGAGTAGATATATTGAGAGGAAACCAGCCACGATAATGGGTGGCAGAGCCTTCTGTCTTCGTCACCAGAATAGAGGAAAATAAAGTCATATTTCTGAGAACGTACCACAAGAATAGCTATAATTGTCCATTCCATATTTGCTTGTTGAAAAAAAGAAAGACTGATTTTTATATTTGTCTGAAAACACAAATTAGGATTTGCTTACTTGTCTAGTCATCCATTGCAAAGTGAGATGAGAGGAAGTAAAGACACCCCTCGCCTCGCACCCCCATCTTCCCCATCCCCTGCGCTACAGCACTAGCATGGGACTTCTTTTGTTTGAAGGCTTGGCTGTTACCTCTACTTCAATCAAGCAGTGACCAGAAATAGAAGAGGTTTTATTGGGAAGGTTGCTCTGTATATTTAAGAAGTTGGAAATCCAATGGGACACATAGCTCTGTTAACAGAACAAACTTTTTTGTGGCCTGCTAACTTAAAGAGTGATTTTTTTTTTAAAGCATCATTCCAGATCACTGGTCTATTAGGTGAATTATACACTTTGGCTATTTCAGTAAAACACTCTTCAGTCTTTTAGCATCATTTTAAAAGGAGGCAGGGGTGCCCTTGAAGGGCTGGAGACTTGAGGACCTTCCTGGACTCAGTGGTTTCTGCATCTCTGGAACACTCACTGACAGCTAATCCTTCTGACCACAGACCTTTCTCATTTCAAGTACTGTTGTGTGAATTCATCCCCTCCCTATCTTTCACAAACTATAAGGTTTAATAGCGATTAACACTAGACCACAGCACTTTCAAATTAACGATAGCCCTGCCAGTTCTAATTGGTATTCTAATTAGCCTAAACGATTCAACTAATTAAGAACATTAAACTTTTTAACAAAGGCTATCTTGCTTTGTGTGTTGTAAAATGGAATTTAAAGGAGGGAGTGGGAAGGGGTAAGGTGGATGGGGGAGGAGTGATAACAGCTTGGATTTCCAGGCCATACTCATGAGAGGTGGTTGGGAGCCAATGGGAGGCACCCTCCCTCTGGAAGCAGGGAAGAAGGTGGCCAGTGCTTGAGCTGCTGGGTGAAGGGTCCCTGCAGCCTTTACATTCCAGAAGGGCAGAATCAAGTTAATGTAGTGACACTCACTACCCTTGGTCTTTGTCCCTGCTGAGACTTCTTAGAAGTGGCCTTAGGGACAAACTTGGGCTATTGGTTCACTATAAAGAGAAACTGTGAACCATGCAGCTTTATACAAAGTATGACCTTTGTCATAATGAGAGAATTGGGCTGACTCTGACTAACTCTGCAATTTCAAGATGTGTTCAATTGAGAATCCTCTAGTTCTCAGAGAACTCTGTGCTTTGGCAAACTTGTCGATGAACCAGTAACTAGCTGGGTTTACAGTAAGCCTCTTAAATATAGTAGCATACATGAACTCTTTTCTTTCCTTTGCTCTTTCCTTCAGTACTTACTCTATCTGTTGAGTCTACAGTCTCTTCAAAAATCCATCCCAATTTTGGCCCTTTCTCCTACTTTCTGGTTGAATTTCCTGTTCAGTCTTCCCAGGGTCAAAATATCAGAAGGCGTTAACACGCAGGGCTACACATATGAGACTCTGGACATGAGCTTCCAAAATATGGCACCGTGGTATCATGAGGACAAGGAAGGTGACTGTTAACTTATGAAGCTATTCATAAGATGCTCTGGTGAGAGCTTCCGTTTTGGGCCACAGGAGAGAAGTCTCTGTACCCTAGAGGGTATAGGATCCCAGGAGGAATCTAATATCTTCCCAGTTTGGTACCTCCAACCTTTACTATCTACCCCTTCTTGCTGTCTGCTCTTCAGTGAATCTACTGTAAGTATATGTAGGTTTGTCTTTCTTTGGATCTTTGTTTCCAAAGGCCTCCACTGTGGTGATATGTTATATATTTAATAAAACTAGTCTGGAATATTAGAGGAAAAAATCCACCCACAGTCAATCCAGGAGGGTCAGAGAGTGGTAACTCACACCTTTAATCCCAGCACAGGGAAAGACCAGGACTGGTGACCTACTCCCTTAATCCCAGAAGATCTGCGTTTGAGGCCAGCTTGGTTTACAGAGGGAGTTCCAGTCTCCCAGGCAGGCAGTGGTAGTGCCAGGCCTTTAATCCCATAACTCCAGAGACAGAGACTTTACTGTGTTTCTGTGAGTTCAAGGCTAACTACCAAATAGTAGTAGCCAATGCCTTAGTCTTAACCTGGATGTGAAACAATTGGATGAAGAAGGAATTTAAGGCAGGTATAGGAAAACAGATGAGGCAGTAGAAGTAATGAGGAGAGAGGCTGAAGAATCTAGAAGATTTGACATGGAGTTTCCTCTCTTTGATATTTCCCCATATGTGGCTCTGAAATTCCTTTATTACAACTAGAATTCATGTAACACTGAAATTCCTTTATTACAACTAGAATTCACGTAACACTTGGTGTCCAACTTTGATGCATAAAATCTGCAAAAAAAAAACAAAACAAAAAAAAAAAGTCACTTGCTGGCCAGAGCAATATGTAGCCTTAACACATACTAGAATAATTTTAACAAAAGAGAATTGAAGGCCTGGTACAGGAGCAGTTAAGCGCAGTTAAATACTCAGCTTATTGAAGAATCAACCAGCTCTTGGAATTCTCCTGTATTTGCTATAAAAAGAAATCTGGAAAGTGGAGAATGGTAACAGATTTATAGGCGATAAACAAGTTGATCCAGCCAATGGGCTCTCTACAATCTGGGATTCCTTTACCTTCTCTGTTACCTAAA
Source organism: Phyllotis vaccarum (assembly GCA_033318265.1). NCBI lineage: Eukaryota > Metazoa > Chordata > Mammalia > Rodentia > Cricetidae > Phyllotis > Phyllotis vaccarum. The sequence continues at coordinate 83,103,043 of JARWLC010000014.1, read as the reverse complement.
AAATTACCTATTATAGTTATTGATTTAAAAGACTGTTTCTTTACAACACCTTTACAAGAACAAGACAAAGAAAAATTTGCCTTTATAGTGCCCACTTATAATAATTCTCAGCCTGTAAAGAGATATCAGTGGAGGGTCCTCCCTCAAGAAATACTGAATTGTCCCACTTTGTGCCAATATTGTTTACAAAAGCCAGTAGAATAAACATATAACAAATTCTCACAATATATAATTTATCATTACAAGGACAACATCTTGTTGACTGATTCAAATATTGATACCTTGGAAAAAATGTTTGAAGAAGTGAAAAAAAAATTGCCTGCTTGGGGATTACCAATTGTTCCTGAAAAAATACAAAGAGGAGATTCCATTAATTATTTAGGTTACAAAATAGGTCAACAAAAATTTAGACCCACAAAGGTAGAAATCAGGAGAGATATATTGAAGACACTGATTTTCAATGATTACTAGGAGACATTGCCAATTTCTGACTATTGGAATAATAATAATAATAAAAGATGAACTGGATAATTTGTTCAAAACCTTAAATGGTGGCAAGGACTTAAATAGTCTGAGAGAACTGTCACCTGAAGCTGAGAGATAATTGGGTTTGGTGGAAAAGAAATTACAGGATGTACATGAGGATCATGTGGATACAGACCTTAATTGCACTCTAGATATCTTGCCCTCTAAGTATTCTCCTACAGGAATTGTAATGCAAAGGGAAAATGTTATATTGGAGTGGGTTTTTCTACCACATAAACTGAGTAAGAAATTAAAGACATATGTGGAAAAGATTTCTGATTTGATTTTTAAAGGAAAATTAAGACTTCATAAATTGACAGGAATGGATTCAGCAGAAATTGTTGTACCTATAACTAATGAAGAAATTTGACCAATTATGGGTAGAAAGTGAACCTTGGCAAAGAGCCTGAAGTAATTTTTTGGGAGATAATAACAACAACTATTCTCAAAGCAAAAGAATTGAATTTCTAAAGAAAACTAATTGGATTCTTCCTCGTATTATATGAGATAAACCAGTTTCTGTAGGCCCTACATTTTGTACCAATGCAAACAAATCAGAAAAGACATGTTAAAATCAGAAAATATGAGCAAAGTGGCTCAAAGCCCTTATAATTATGTTCAAAAGTCAGAATTATATGCTATTGTGATGGTATTAATGGATTTTTACTGAATCTCTTAACATAGTCACTGACTCTCAGTATGCAGAAAGAGTTGTTCTACACATTGAAATGGCTGATTTTATTAAGGATGAGTCAGAATTAAGTTCATTATTTGTTCTGTTTTAAGAAATAATCAGTACTAGGAATCACCCCTTCTATACAAAACACATTTGATCCCATACAGGTTTGCCAGGTCCTTTAGCACAAGGTAATGATGAAATTGATAAATTATTAATAGAAAATGTGCTAGAGGCCTCAGAGTTTTGTAAAAAAAATTATGTCAATATCAAAGGATTAAAAAAAATTATCTATCACTTGGCAACAAGCCGAAGAAATTGTAAAAAGATGCCCCACTTGTTCCTTCTATAACCAACTTCATTGCCAGCAGAAAATAATCCTACAGGTATACATAGAAATGAAATATGGCAGATGGATGTATTTCATTTTACAGAACTTGTGAAATTAAGATATTTACATCATACAATAGATACATTTTCAGGATTTCAATGGGCAACTGCTTTGAGTTCAGAAAAGATTGATTCTGTAATCACACATTTGCTAGAAGTTATGGCCATCATGGGAATACCTGTACAAATTAAGATGGACAATGCTCCAGCATATGTCTCTAGAAAAATGAAACTTTTTTTTGCTTATTATAATATAAAGCATATTACAGGAATACCACACAATCCTACAGGGCAAGCAGTCATAGAGAGATCAAACCAAACTCTAAAGGATATGCTAAATAAACAGAAAGGAATAACGAAGACTCCTAGAGATAGACTACATAGTGCTTTGTTAACTTTGAATGTTCTCAATGCTAATGAGAAAGGAACAACAGCTGCTAAAAGGCATTGGACCATAGAAAAAACAGCTGAACTAAATCAGCCTGTTTACTCCAAAGATGTACTAACCTCAGAATGGAAACCAAGAAATATGCTACATTGGCGAAGGGGTTTTGCTTTTGTTCCCACAGGTGAAGAAAAGTTATGGATATCATCAAAATTAATAAAGGCTTTATTTGAACCAGAGAAACTTCATGAAAATAAGAATTGATGGCTCATCTATCCATATTACAATTTTTTAAGTTGTACAAAAAAAACAAAGGGTTGGGGCAGGTTTTGTTTTTGTCTTTAGAGAAACTAGAAATACCCATCTTCAAGAAGTTAAAAGACCTTCGACATCTAGATGTCTAAAGCAGAAGTGAGGTTATCCAGAAAAATTTACAAGCAAAAGAATATCTGACCTATTGGTACCAGTATATTCTATAGGGTAAAATCTCATTGCTTAATTTCTATATATATTTATTGGCAAGTTGAAGTCCCATTTTAGTTATAATTTAAAGCTGGCTTTAGAGTTGGAGTGTGGCTCTCTCCTTCTCTAAACTCAAGCATACTTGCTAAAGGAAAATGCAAAATCTCTGTATCATATCAGAAGAGCAACCTGATATGGGACAGAAGAATAACTAAAAATAAGGAATTATTCTATTGTTACTAATCCTATGCTGGATAAATACTTATATATTTAGTTTCCTGTACATTGTGTTGGGTTTTAGTCTCTTATCAGTGTTCTGCAGTGATCCATGACAGTGCCTAATTGGGAACTTGAGTATCCAAAAGGAAGATGGGGCCCCACAACCATAATTTCACATGGATTATGACAAAGCCACTAGGCTGACAAACACCAACCAAAGATCAGATTTGAACTACAAACTGCTCAGGACAATTTCAAGGTGGCTCACTGAGATGAACCAGCTTCACAGACTACTATAGCCAGTACTTGAGACAAGCTGTGAACTTTCCTGTTATGCAGAGACTGGACAACAAATGATACAGCCACTTATTTCAGGACTTGACACTTAACAAAACTTCTCTTTTCAGGGTTACCTAAAGATGCCATTGCCCCAGATAGCAGGAAGTAATCTAATAGTTCCCACATTTCCAAGAGGTAAGGAAGGTGGTTTTTGGTCTTTCAGTGGGTTATGGATGATTGTCATTGTTTAGGGTAATTGGTTACAAATTGTCATTGGTTATGGTTAGAAGAAAGCTAAACAAAAAATTTTAGATTCAGGGTTCTTGTTTTTTAAAAAAAAGAAAGAAAAAAGGGGATATAGTTATAATAGGATATAAGGGTAGATTATTGAATCTTCTTTTAAAAAGCAATTAATAGCTTTAAATATTTTACATTGGATTGGATTTTTGTACATTGTATACAAATTGTGTATATTGAGATTAATTTTGTTACTGTACAAATATCTCTATGTTTGTTCAAGGTATTATACTCCTATAATTCATCTAACAATGTAATACAAATTGCTAGTCCATGAAAGTTTTTATTACCAACTAATTAGGATATAAAGAAATAGAAGTCAGTAGTTAGACGTTACATTCAAACATAGTCATATTAGACGTGTTTTTAAGATCAAACAAATATATTTTAGATGAACATGTCTTCTTCAAACACTTCAGAGATCCATAGGATATGGCATTTAAAATATTTTAATAATAGGTTCTTATTTTTATGACAATAGGACATCTGCTCCTGGAAGCACCAATCTACTTCAGAGAAGATTATGGACATCAAAGAACCATATGGAGTTGACCTTCTTTGTGACAAAAGTTAGCCATTAGGCAAGAAAGTACTCTTGCCTTGACTGCTGACAGTATGATGTTCAAAATGGACAAGCAGGAGGCACACATGCAAAAGAATTGCTGAACCTCACCAAGATAAGGTAGGAAGGTCTTTGAGAATATCCTACTTCACAGAGAAGTCTGTCAGACATCTTAGGCCTATAGGCTGAACATGGATGCTTCATGATACAGACAAACCTTGGCTGACTATCCAGGTAGCCAGCTGTTTCATTTTTTTACAATTTTTGGAAGTTGATTGTTTGCCCATGATGTTTAATTAGTTAATATTACTTCCTTCTTGGGTCTCTGAGGGAGTTGAGATGAGATAACTATAATTTTCTAGTGACTTTTCTATAGTTATAGAAAAGAAACTCAAAAGTGTTTAAGTTTGAGAGACATCAAAATATTGTTTTTAGTTAATAATACAAGTTAGAAAGTGAATTAGGTATAATCCTTTGGGCTCACTAAAATAAGATAATTAATGAAATATTTTCTTTGAATTGACAACTGCTAACTAACTGGACATTACTCATATAATTATTGTTTATATATATTGTATATAATTATTGTACCTATTGTATATGGTTTTTCTTATGTGAGATCTAACCTTTTTTTTTTACTTTTGACACAAAAGGGGATATGTGATGATATGTTATATATTTAATAAAACAGTCTAGAATATCAGAGAAGAGTTCTACTCTGGGAGGGTCAGAGAGTGGTAACTCAAGCCTTTAATCCCAGCAGGGAAAGAACAGGAGTGGTGACCTATGCTCTTAATCCCAGCAGATCTGAGTTTGAGGTCAGCTTAGTTTACAGAGGGAGTTCTAGGCTCCCACCCAGGCAGGCGGTGGTTGTTACCAGGCCTTTAATCCCATAACTCCAGAGACAGAGATCTTTCTGGTGTTTCTGTGAGTTCAAGGCTAACTACCAAACAGTAGTAGCCCACGTCTTTAATCTTAACCTGGATGTGAAACAACTGGGTGAAGAAGGTATTTAAGGCAGGTGTAGAAAGACAGATGAAGAAAGTAGAAGCCATCGGGAGTGAGGCTGAGGAATCTGGAAGATAGTTATGTGAGACTGTGATGTTTCCTCCCTTTAATATTTCAGCCTTAGCCTTTCCCTGATATCTGGCTCTGAGTTTCTTTTATTATAACCAGATTTCATGCAACACTCCACACTATATTAGACAGAAACACATTCCTATGTTTTGCCCTGATTGATCTATGTTTTTTGCTTTGACTAATTTGTGTTTCTTTTGGTTTTGTTAAAGGGATCTCAAGAGTTTTATACTGGCCACTGGTGAGGCAAATCCTCCCTCCTCTTTATATCTTAGGGAACTTGCACAACCCTCGATGAAAGGCTCCTCCAAGGAGGTCCTCAGGGGCTTCACTGGCTCCCTCATATGGTGGCCCTGCCTCCATTATTGTCATTCAGATGAGCTCATGACTATCCTCCTGTTTACTTGAGTCCCCTCAAAACCTGTTCTCCACACCACAGTGACAACAGAATACCTGCTCACATCTGCATCTTCCAGTTGCTGCTCGTGAAATCGGGAAATTTGAGACCTCTCAGCATTGCTTGAAATCGGGAAATTTGAGACCTCTCAGCATTGCTGACCAGGGTCTGCAACTTCATGTGTCTCTCAGTCTTTTCATCTGTCTCCCTTCATCACTATGCTCCAGATGCAGAGCTTCCAGAGTGAACCAAGGGGAGACAGAGTGTTCCCCGCAGGCACAGAACCACAAATAGTTCATTTCTTACAGAGAACCTGAAAATCTTAGATACAGATAGAGTTTTCAATCAACATTTGCTAACAATTCTAAAGGTAGTGATCAAACTATCCTTGGTGCCAGGTTATATTATATTGGTAGTGATGTTGTAGAGTATATTTTCTTTCATCTGTCTTCTCTGCCATACAATTCTCAAAACCTTTGAAATCTCCAGAGTAACTAGGTTCTGGTAACAAGGTAACACTAGAGGTCTGGGACTCTCAAACTGACTCTGACAACTAGGAGGGCAGAAAGCATAGGGCTGAGTTGAGCACTAATTCCCAGTGGTACAAGCAGTCATTCCAGTGTAATAAAGTTTTCATTAAAATGAAAAAGACTGACTTCACAAGACTGGGCACAGGCCAAAGTTTCAAGAGAGCAATGTCCCCACACAGTGGGTTCTCGGTCAGCATAAGCACAGCAAGCCTCCTCCACCGTCTCCCAATGGAAATATTACAGTATTTTGCAAAGCAAAGTAACATCTGTGAGCTGATTTTGCAATTAAACTTTATAAACTCAAAATATTGTTTCAATGTTTCTGGTGAAAATCCACACAGAGACATGCTCTAATGCTAAATACATTCCAAATTTTGAAGACTACACACAAATATCACAAAAACCTAGTAAACAATGTTTGAAGTCGATACATGTTCAAACAATAATTTGTCATTGTGGGACAAGTCAAATGTTCTTGAAACTGAATTCATTCATTTTTTTAAGTGTGAGAAAATTTTAAGCTACACATGTGACTCAAATTGTATATCTATTGTAAAGTCATATTCTAAATTATAACATTGGCTGTACAAAGTTTTTCTTACAATAAAAATTCCCTTGCTTTTGTATACACAAAGCTAGCAATGATATCTTCTTAAATGGCCGAATGTATCAAAAGAAAAACTGTATATTATAATTTTGAAAGCTAAATCTCAAGTTGTAATTCTATAAATCGCCAATGGAAAATATTCACTCTCTATATTATATTAATGCCCTAGATAGGGTCACTATTGGTGTAGTAAAACACTATGACCAAAAATAACTTAGGAAGAAAAGAAATGGAATGTGAATTGCTTTGGGTTTGCAAATCTGAGACAATGAAAGTATTTAGGAGCCTCTGAAGATGGAGGCTTTACTCCTCAGAGGCAGAACTTCCAAACAACACCTTTGCTGTCAAAGATGAGCTCAGTGGAAATGCAGAATCCCCTGCCTCAGCCAAACCAGTATTTCATTGTCCCAAGAGCCCTTCAGTGACTCATAATTCCTACACACTTCTTAGTTAAGGTTACAACTGCTCCAATAAAAAACACCCTGACCCTAAATCAAGTTGGGAGGAAAGAGTTTATTTTGCTCATACTTCCACATCACTGTCCATTGTCAAAGGAACTCAGGACAGGAACACAAGCAGGGTAGGAACCTGGAGGCAGGAGCTGATGCAGAGGCCATGGAAGGGTGCTGCTTATTGGCTTCCTTTGCCTAGCTTATTCAACCTGCTTTCTTATAGAATCCAGGACCACCAAATCCAGGGGCAGCACCACCCTTTCCTTTCCACATCAATCACTAGTTAAGAAGTGCTCTGCACACTTGTCTACAGACCAGTCTCACACAGCCCTTTTCTCAGCTGAAGTTCTCTCTACTCAGATGACTCTAGCTCATGTCAAATTAACATAAAATCTAACCACCAAAATTAGTCTATTATTTATAATTGCCTTTACATTGTATGGCAACAGAAACATTATTTAAGAAAAGCTTTAAACAGTTTCATCTGCCTTTATAAACAAAATATTTATTATCTCTTGTCTTAAAGAACCTATAAATGTGAGTATGAGAATGTGTATGTATATGTGTGTGTGTACATGTGTGTGTGTGTGTTTATATGCGTATGTATGTATTTGTGTTTAAATATGTGCTGTCATTTCAGTTTTACATATATAGTTAACTTTTAAAAATATATTTTCTTAGGACACTTTCTGTCTATTTTCTTTTTGCTTTTTAAGAGTTAGGGCTGAACTTGTGCTTTTTAGGCAAATATTCTACAACTGAGCTAAATCCCTCACTCCTAAAAAGTAGTTTTATATATGAGACTTGGATACACATTAAAATTTTCCCAGGGATAGAAAGCTTGCTCAGCAGGCAAAGGTGCTTGCCACAAAACCATATGACCAAAAATTTATAAAGCCAAGACCTATATGTGCTGGGGGAGGATCAACTCCCATGAATTTATCCTCTGACCTCCATAAATGTGCTGTGGCAGGTGGGTGTCAACACCACAGACACATACACACACACACACACACACACACACACACACACACACACACACACACACACATTCTGCTTAGCCACTTATTGTAAGATGACAATGACAGGTTTGGATAAACTACCAGGAGTCTCATCCATGGAGAAAGCTGATTCACCATCTCTCAGCCTTTATTAGTTCATCTAGGGTTAGGACTGTGCGAGATTTCCCATCCTTAGTGGTTTGTCAACTGGTATTATCATTATTCAGGTATTGTTCAGTGAACCATATTTTGATATTTTATGGGTGCAACTTCCCTGTTGTTTTTATAGAGTATACTATCTGACAGCAGATATTCTGGTCCTGTTTTTGTAGAGAATACTAGCTCAATGAAGATATCCTGGTCTGGTGGTCATTTAGAGATGACACCATCTCACAGCAGACATCCTGCTCCTGTGACTCTTAGAATCCTTCAGTCCCCTCTTCACTGATGTTGCCTGACCCTCAGGTATAGGAGTTATGTGTAGATGGATCAATTGGGGTTGGGAACTCCATGCTCAGCTATCCTGTGCATTTTGACCAGTTGTGAATATCTCTAGCAATCTGCTCCAATAAGGAGCTTTCTTTGATGAGGAATGAGAGCTATGTGTACTGATGAGTATAAAGATAAATATATAGAATGTAGTTAGAAGTTACACTGGTTTAGGAAAGTAGTGGATTCTCCACTAGAGTCCATGACCTCACTAGTCTTGGGATGGTGACTAAGTTTATAATACCAGGTATGAATTCTCTCTTATTACTAAGGCCTTAAGTCCAATTATGTAGCTGTTGGTTACCCTCAAGGTCCAAGTACACACATTGCACAGTTGGGGATATTTATCGTGCTGGTCATCTTGGGGACTGGAGGCTTTAGAGCTGAGCAGAATTCCTGATTATGGTTTTTTGTTTTTTGTTTTTTGTTTTGTTTTGTTTTTTCTCTTGGCAGCTTGCATAGCACCTTCCTATTGGTGCTAGTCCCAGGAGAGCTTGTCCTAGGGGATGAGGATTCCAAGCTCATTCCTCTATGTTCTATATGATGGAACTTATATTATTTTATCAGTTTCTCCAACTCCACCGACCAACAGCTTGAAAGGAAGCTTCCCATGTCTAACAATGAAGTTTGGTTAGATAGTTTTATGGCTATTAGCAGGGAAATTATTACATTAAGTGGTGTGTGTGTATGTGTGTGTGTGTATCCATACCTTCAATTTTATGTACTTTATATGTATTTAAGTATACAGATAGAAAAATGCATTTCAAATAAATAAGTTGGCTCAGATACCTATATGATTGTTGTGACATTAGACTATAGACATGGACAGCCAATAGGCACTAGCTAAGAATCTTTCCTCTTACTTTCCAGACACACCCAGGCTTTCTGAGAGTTGTCAGAGCACAACAGAGGAGAGTCACAGGGATTCAGGATCTCCAGTTCCTCTGTCTTCAGACTGACTCAAAGACTTTGTCAGGCCACTTTTGGAATGCAGTGACACACATCTCCAGTTCTGAAGTTATTGTGTACCATGCTCTTGCGAACTCTTGTTGGTTAAGTGGTGGAAACTCGGGTCCGAATTTTCCTTTTAAAGAAATTGTTTTGCCCCTGTAACTAGAAGTTCATGCAGATTTCCTTCGGTCATGATCTAATATTGATGCTCAAAACTGCCTTTGGAAACCTGTCCTGTTCTGTGCTTTGGCTCTCCTGTACATAATATTTCTGTCAATCAGCCTGCTGTAGGGAGTGGCTAAGGTGAACCCCAGCTCAAGCAATGGCTCCAGCTCAACAAACACAAAAAAATTCCTGTTCCAGTTGACTTACAGAGTGATTACTTGGGTTGAATGCTGATCCCTAAACTATGCATTTCTTTCTATCAAAGGAACAAAATTATCTGACTGGTTAAGGATGGACCCTCAGTGTAACCTGTCCATCTAGATAGTCTTCATCCTATCTAAATCCTGTAAATCAGAGGCATGTAGGCTAAAATGCAAGAAGATCATCTGCAAAAGAAAGGAATATTTTCCAAAATATTCTTGGAAATAGCCACTTCAAGTAAGGAAAAAAAATCAAAACAATATACCAACTGTGGTCTAGAAGCTCAAGAAGCAGCTAAAGCTGTGATTTGATAAATAAGATGAGCCTCCTACAGAAGACATGATTAAACTTGGGTATAGTAGCACACAGGTGTGATCCCAGCACTTAGGTGACTGAGGCAGGGAGATTACCTTAAGCTCAAGTGAATCCCACCTACTATGTCCCAAACCCCCAACACACAAGAGAGCGGGAGAAAATATGAATGAGTCAACTTTTAATAATACAGAAACAGCAAAATATTAGCAGAGAAAACATGTTTGTCCATTTATTTCAAAAGATGTTTTTTTTTTAAAAAAAAACCCTCTCTTCTGAACCAAAGAAATGTCTCAACAGTTAACAGTCCATGGTGCTCTTCCAGAGGACTTGAGTTCAGTTCCCAGAACTCATTCTGAGCAATGCGCAACTGTTTATAACGCTAGTTTCAGAGAAGTGGGGAAGAAACTTAAATGCTACTTTTCTTGAATCAAAGGGAAGCATAGGTGTAATTTTAAATAGAATGATGTATCATTTTATATTTTTATTTCTATTTGAATTCTTCTTGAGTAATATTACTAGATTTTCGGCAACTATTTCCCATAAGTCCTGGTGTTTGCCCGTGGCCATGCCAGAGGAACAGAAGGTAGCAATTGAAGTGTCAGCTCACCAGGAGGCAAATCCCTAGTGGGTGAATCTTGGGTAGGCAAGGCCCTGAGACCAGACTCCCGAATGACTTTTGCTTCTGCTGTGCCTTTACATGTTTGCCACTGCCATCTTCCTCTGGATCTGGTGTGGTGTGAATGGGTGTGGGGAGATCCCCACTACCTGTGCTGTAGTGTGTTTATCTCATGGAAACATCCCATTCTCCTGGGCACTATTACTTGTGAATTATTATGAAGATGCCTTTTTCTTAAGCTGTACTGTCTAATTGATAATAATAATAATAATGTTAGTTTAAATAGAGTTTTTATTATTGAAAATTAATTGCAAGGAAGTGTTACATGGCTGGGGCCTATGAGTTTGACCTCAGGAGCTGTACAGATCACAGTTCAGGTTAATGATTAAGAAAAACAATTGAGTTTCTAGGAGCGAGACTGGCTCTAATTCTCTTAATGCTGAATGATGCAGTCACAGGCTTCAGTGTGCATCATTAGCAAAAACAAAGCCTTAAAATAACTTCAGAATGGAGCAGATTTTTGATGATAGCTTTGAGATTAAAAAATAGAAAACAATATAAAGTTCACAAGGAATATAGCTGAGTTATAGACTCATTAGGTTAGGGTCAAAAATATACAAAACAGCCCAATTGTTACTAGCTGACATATGTCCCTTGCCAGGATTGGTTGGTGATAGAGATAATGATTAATTCCTTATACCTATTTCTGCCATCAATCTCTTTAATACAAAAACTATTGGTGGGTATGCACCCTAAAGATTTAAAGTAGAGCTAATTGTTTTTCATATATAAAAGTTTAAGTTTATAATTTCTTGAAGATTCCTTTTAAGATTATCTTTCTAGATAAGTAATAAAGTGATTGGTGTTTCCTTTGTTCCTGCAAAATGAAGCCTGCCAATAAAAAACTGACAGAAAAATACCTTGTTTGCTTACACTCTGTTAATACATAACAAGTTGCTTAGATATGAATACATGTAGGCTCTGGGGGATACTTTGTTTTTGCCTGTAATATGTAAAATGTTTAATCATGTACAGGATATGAAAAACACACTGGTTTTTGTTTGTATTCATTATAATCATTCACTTGAAATCTAGAATGTAACCACATTATAATTATTATACTGCTTGAAAGACTTTGCTAGGGTATATAAGCTATAAGGGAAAGAATAAAGGCCAAGAGAAGAAAAGTATCAAGAATTAGAGAAGGAAGTCGCCAAGAAAAATAAAGAGAGAATACAGAAGAATAAAGAAGGAAATTATCAAGAGATGTGTGAATCTTTCCCTTAACCATCTCAGATAAAAAAAGCCACAGTATGCCGACTTGAGGGATTCCCCTTGAGCTCTGGGCTGCTGGAGGCTGGTCCCCCAGGCAGCTATGTGTCCTCTTAAATATCCTATGCAGAAGCTCCATCCCTTATCCAGTGCTTGGTAGGATGGAGCCCTGGGCAGGGGGGGGGGGGACTGGGGATAGATGGTTTAATGAAGGCAGGAGCTTCTAAGCTCCATCACTGAAGACCTCTCCTTTCCTTCTTGTCTCTTCTCTCTTCTTCGCTTTCTGCCTCTCTACCCACACAGCACCAGAGGAAAGGCCATGAGGATACAGAAAGAAGGTAGAGATCTGCATACCAAGGAGAGGAAGAGGCTTCCCCAGAACTAAGTAAACCTGTATCTGACCTTGACTTTCTAGTCTGTATCCAGTGAGAGTTAAGTATCTCTTGTCATGGCACCCGGTGGGTGGTGTTGTTATGACTGATAGGGAAGATCAAGACAACACAAAAATCAGCAGAAAAAAAACATTTGTGGAAGAAATAGGAAGATCTGCTATGGCCTCTGGGTCTGAACCAGTAACCTCGTTTCCTCTTATGGACTCTTGGTATATAGTAACCCCATGAATAACCCTGATACTTTCTCTGGAGTTTTTCTAGTGAAGACTCCTTGGCTTCTCAGCCCTGAGGAAACCACTGCAGTAGTGTAGCCTTTTAGTGCATGCCATCTGTGCATTTGAATGGGCCCTTGACTTAGGTTTGATGCTCTGCTCCGGCCATTTTGAAAGTTTTAGCTCCTGTGAACAAGAGACAATGTACCTTTATTATTTTTTTTTCCAGGCCTTTATTTATGTATCTGGCCCTACCACAGCTCTGTGCCCTTTATTGAAAAAAAGCAGTGACTTCCTATAAGGTAAACTGACACTGTGAATTCCAGCCATTATTTTCAACCACATGCATCTAAAGTTGGGATGAGGGTAGCCTGTGGAAGCTAGATTTTTGAGGAAACAAGTATGTCCAAACTTAAGTCCAAGTTCCTCAGAGGTTAGTGTGATACTCAAACCAGTTATAATTTTTAAAAGGTTATTGACCAGGCTCTATCTTCTGGGACAGGTGACAGGTCCCATTTTTCCAACAGGAACAGTACAGTGCCCAGGACCCATCATACTTCTAATCCCCCTCCCCAAATTTTCTTGAAATGGACATGATGCAGTCTGAACTACATTTTTACATCAACAGAAACGTAAAATGTAATTTTAATTTTTTTTTTAAGAAGGAGCCTGTGAAAGCAATGTATAAGTCCCACATAAGTTCTGTTTCTGGATTCCCTAAAAACTCCAATCTGCAAGAAACATTGCTTTGTCTCTTTGGTTTTTCACTCTTTATGTAGTTGAATCTCAAGTTTCCATAGAAAAGATAAGATCTCATCTTTGCCCTTCATCAAAATAGTTACCAGTGAACCACCTAAGGCCATGGATAGACCTTTAGAGTGTCTTTTTCCATCTGCCTCTCCTAGCGTAGAAAAACTGCACTGCAATGTGTATCCCATTGGGACTCCCCTGGCCTGTGTGTTTTCATAACATCAGCTCCTCACATGTCTAGGGTCACCTTAGACACTTGAGCACGCCATTATTCTGCTACTTGGGAAACATGTCTGTGGGAGCTGAGTCCTGTGACACAGATTTGGAATCCCATCTGCTCTGGAAGGTGAGGTAAAAGGTGGGTCATTCTTAAGTTCAAGGCCTGCTGGGCTACAGAGAGAGAGAGAGAGAGTCCAAGGCTTGCCTTGAAGTTCAGTGAGACTCTATCTCAAACTAGAATATAAAAGAAGGGTAGAGATACAGCTCGGTGAGAGGGAGATTACTTGCCATGCTCCAAGATCTAGTAATGCAAAAATAAATATAGAGAAAATAAGTGTGCCAGCATGAATCTAAATGCCCAATGACCAGAGATGCTCAGGGGATAGAACTGTACTTATTGACCATACAAGACATGCTTTAATTAATTGCAGTTGGGTCATGATGTCTTTTAGAAATGGCCTGCATGGTCTTTGATTCCAAATGTGTCACACATCCTTTTTATATTTCACCTCACTTACTGAGCCTTTCAACACCCTCCCAGTACGAATAGTTTGTAAGAGAGGCGCCAGTTCGTAAGTGGTTGTGTTTTGGAGAACAGAGTACTGTTATTAACATTATCCCCCCATCCTCTATGATTCCACTAAATATATGTGTCTCTGAGCTGCTCCCAAACCAGCAGAGTGGGGAACATGTGGAGGACAGTATCTTCCTTCATCCCCTGTGTATACCCCCAGAGAGCTGCTGAAACAACCATTGAACACAGCTATCTTCCCTTGCAACATGCCAAACTCACATTTTGCCAATAACAGAAAAGCCAGCCTGGGGAGTGCTTAAACTTTGAGTTCAAAGGATAACGATGCATTTCTTCCAGAAAACAACCCTGGCTAATAAGAGACACGGAAGCCATGTGCCAGTCACTATCTTAGACTGGATCTTACACCAGTATTGGTGGTCAAAATGAGATGCAAAATGCTCAGTGAAAAAGTTGCTCTGTTTTTTAAAGAAATAATTAGTACTGGATCAGTCTTTTTGGAGAAAAGAAAAAGAAAACTACAAAACGGTGCTTGGTTCAAATTTCACAGCAGACTGGATAGAATAGTGGGTCATTGCTGTCATCAGCTAGAACCCTTGCTTCCCGCAGCAGTATTTCTAGAATTACATGATCCACAATCTAGTTTGTGGGATGTGGGACATGAATTCGTCTCTTTGTCGCTGGCTTATCTCACTGTTCAGTCCCAGTACTAATGAAGCAAAGACCACATCTTTGATTGACAGATGGGCCTCATTGCTCTAAAGTAGTCTGCAGCCAAATTACAATTACAACTTGTCAACTTGACTCTACTATTAATATATATTGAATCCCTACTATGCAATTTAGTGTGTTGTGTGATGTACTCACAACAAAACAAAATGAAATAAACAAACAGAAATCCAGGATGGTCGGGAGACAGATGTATTCACAAACAGCTACTGCAAAGCGCATTATGCTAAACACAATAATAGAAACAAAAAGTACAGTGGGAAATCAAAAGAGAAAGATTAATTACAACCCACAAGGATGTGAATGGATCACTTCAAATGTATCACTACCCCAGGAACAACAACTTGCCAGATATGTTATAACAACAGTGGGTTAGTATTGCTATTTTTAAAACACAAATAAAGAATATATTGTAATTAAATGAGATTTTCCCGGTAAAACAGAACAAACCAACCAGAGGTCCAAAATACTAAAGGCAAATGATGATCAGGGCTTCTGCATGTTAAGGTGCTGGGCTCTTTAAGAACATGGGTTCTGACCTGGCAGTAAGCCATTCTGGGTGAAGCCCTCACTTGAGATTAAGGTAGTTGTGGCTTCTGAGCTGGTTTTTTTGGATGAGGTAGTATGAGCGAAGCCTGCTCTTTGGGTTTTGCTCTTGGTTTCCCATCTGTCAGTATGATCTCTCCCTCCCACATGAATTTTTGCCATTGTGATACCATCCACCATAAGGTCCTGGCCAAGGCTAGTGTTATGCATCTTAAATAGTACACTAAATTAACCTCTTTTCTTTTTAAGCACCCAGCCTTGGCTACTTTGTTGTTTCAATGGAAATGAATAGTTGGGAAGGAATAAATGAACAACTCAAAGCTCCACTTCTCTCAGCAGCCAGGCTTTAGTGTGACAATTGTCATGACTGCTGCATGATTTCACCTTCCAACAATCTGTCACCTACCTGTGCCCACAAATGTAAAAGACAACACGGAGTAACAATGTTCATTCATTAAACGCACTAATAGGGGCATTCATTGTGGACTCTGTATATAGATTAAAGTTTAAGGATTTTTCCATTTCACCTAATGTGATTGGTTGGGTTGATTCGACTGAGATAGGGCCTTTCTGTGTAGCCCGTGTTAGCCATAAACCCACAATCCTGTCTCAATTCTCAAGGGTGCCATCATGACAGGCTGGGTTATTTAATTAGTAACTTAATAAGGTGTAATAGTTAGGAAAATGGGATTTGTATGCACAGAGACCTATTGTCTAAACTATGATTTTCTCACTTCAAACTTGAGCATCTCCGATCAATAGAGTAGGTCTCGGAGCCATAGTTCACATTCCCTTTCCCATGGGGAAGACATAGGTACCATGCATTGGGATAAACGTATGCTTGTGGAGCACTTGTCCTAACACTGAGCAGACTGCTTGTGACTACTTTATTATCCATCATCATCATCACCACTAGTTATATACAACTTTCCCATGTCAATAAGACCTATTCTGTGAGTAAATTCTGCAGTTTGTGTTTTTCCAACTGAAATGCCTCATGTCTCCTTTCCTCCACCTTCATGACGTCTGCTGGGCCATAGTGCTGCATGTCTTGTTCTGTCTACTATTATATGTTCTGTAGGTTAAGAAAATAGTTCCTAGCCTATCTTAAATTTATGGGTAAGGGGCTGTACAAAGACATAGAAAAGCATACCAACTCTTTCAGTAAACTTTCTGTGATGTAGGCACCCTTGTAAGAAAATCAAGCCCCAGAGAAACAGTTATGCCTTGACATTTTCTGTAGTAGGTTTGATGAAATATAGGGGAGCTATAGAGAGGTATGAGGGGTAAAGTCAGACCTGATGGGGAAAACTCAGTCATTTTCTCATCAGGAGACTTAAGAGGATTTATTTGGGATCTTGTTTCTAGAGGTTTCTGTTGGATCAGAGTAGCTCATATAATGGATGTCAGAAAGGACCCCCACTCTCACTCTGTCTGTCTCTCTGTCTGTCTCTGTCTTTGTCTCTCTGTCTCTGTCTCTGTCTCTGTCTCTGTCTCTCTCTCTCTCTCTCTCTCTCTCTCTCTCTCTCTGTGTGTGTGTGTGTGTGTGTGTGTGTGTGTATGTGTGTGTGTGTGTGTACTTGCGTGCTATTTGCACTATGTTGATGATGCCCTACCAATCATTTTGACAATGAAGATTTCGCTTAAAGCTTTGGAAAGCCTGTTTTACAGATTCTTCTGTGTCTGTGTGTCTTGAAAGGAAAAGCCATCTTTCCTCTCTGTTAGGGTATAGGGATAATATCTCTCCTAGGAGAACCTTATCTCATGCTTCACAGAGGAAACAAAATGAAGGCATAGTAAGAGATTTTTTTTCAGTTTTTTCAAATTTCTTAGTTTTCAGCATGTCAGTATGGCCTGTGTGGCACTTTCCTAACCCAATCAATTCTTTCCTTGTTTCTTTTTCCCCATTCAGTTCTCCTCAGGCGTCTAGAGTGAACTTTGCTTTTTCATTTTTTTTTGTTTGTTTTGCTTGGGGTTTTGGTTTCTAACCTGGACCTGGAACTCAGGACACAATTAATACCTTCTAACCATGTGCTTTACCACTGAGCTAGGCCCCCGCCCCAGAATGAAGTTTGCCAATGTCTCATTGCACTCTGCCCTCTACTGGCTTCCTTTGACCAAATTCTGAGAGCATCACCACAACCTACACAGCCCTTTATGATCAGAGGCCAGCTCATGGTAGGCAGCTGCAAGTCCTCTCCAAAGATGGGAAAGATCAAGCTTGCTCTGGCCTCTACCCCATCCTTCATTCCAGCTATTGAAATGATGGAAAGAATTATTACTGTTACCTTAACTGAATATATTTTCTCTTAAATTTCTCTACTCTCCAGTGGAAAATTCTGTACACATTTCTCATCTATCCCTCTCCAGTAGTCAAAGTTCATGCATGCTTGTTATTTGTCTCTCTGTGCACACTGCAAACTCCCAACATGACATTCTGGATGTCCTGTGTGCCTCTGAATACTTGTCACTAACCTGTATTTGTAACCCTGTCTTGACTCAGTGCTTGCTGGTTGCATTTCACACTCAGGCTCCTGACTGTAGACTTCTTTGGCTTTTCTTCATCACACTTACAATTCTTAATTCAGATGTAACTCATTCCTACACCAGTCACTGATGAAGAAAATGCCCCACAGAGTTGCCTATAGTATGATCTGGTAGAGACATTTTCTCGATAAAGGTTCTCCCTTCCCAGATACCTGAGCTTCTGTCAAGATGAGTAAAAACTACTAAAGACAGGGAATCACTGTAGAGTTGAGTACAGACACAGTCTGAATTCTATGTACACTGGCTGCCTCCGGGGTTGAGTTGAACATCATCAATGGGCTATCAGAGACTGAGTGCAAAGCAGGTGCCTTGGAGAATAGTCAAGAATGACTCCAAAATAGCAATTTGCTAAGTATTCTGTAGAGGAAGTAAATCAATGAAAGAAGAAATTAAGGACACATCGCTACTAAAGAGCAGAACTGAGATTGGCCAACAGGTTTGTGAGATGTATTTATTACCCTCCTAGAAATGTTTCTGTGCTCATGTATGTATAGGCACTCCATTGCAGGAGGCATGAAGACTTATTAAACACCATCCCGGAATCCCTGTTTGAGCAACTTCTGTACTCATTCAGCTGCTACAAGACATGTGATTGTCAGAACAGTCAGAAAGAAAATGGAATCAACTAGCTGCCTGTCAGCAGATGAAAACGGGATAATACATGCAATGGAATTTTATTCAGCTAGGATCTATGGGAAAATGGGTAGTCTTGAAAGTTTAAAATTAATGGAAACAATCTGAACTCAGAAAGACAAAACCACATATTCTTGTTCATATGTGGATCCTAGCCTTTAATGTGTATAGTTATACACACAGAAAGAGGGGGATGAATACATGTGGATAAAACCTAAAGACTAGAGCAAAAACAGGTGATGATGAAGGATAGGGAGTGGATAAAAGAGCTCATAAGGATGTGGAAAAGAGACTGAGAGGATGCAAGAGAGAACTGTGGGTAGCAGAGAGGTGAGGGGGAGGGCGAAGGATGAGAGCCTGCTAAAACACAGTGTGCTCTAAAATACCACGGTGATAGCTAATATTTGTATTCTGATTTAAAATTATTAATACAAAAGTACAATATGAGTCGAGGTCGTGGTGCCTGCCTGCAGTCCCAGCATTATGGAGACAGAACAGGAAAAAGTGTCACAAGTCTCAAGCAGCCTGAGCTACATGCTCTCAGAAAAAAGGGCTGCTTCTGTAAAACTTTCTAAAACATCTCTTGTCTAAAGTACCTGATCCAATCTCTCTAAATGCATGGGTATAACAGGAAAAAGTTAATGGTTTACTGTTTTCTATATTTAAAAAAACTCATTGTGGGCTAGGAGGTAGTTCTGTGCATAAAGTGTACAAGTATGCAAGTTTGGATCCTCGGCACCCACAGAAAAGCTGGACATGGTAGCAGACATCTGCAGCTCTCTTTCTGAGGGCTTGCAATAGTCCGGTTCCCAGAGCTCATGGACAGTCATTCCAGCTGACTCAGTGAATTCCAAGCTCAGTGACAGTGACCCTGTCTCCAAAAACAAAGATGGAGACTGACAGAGGGACACACCAAATCTCAACCTCTGACCTCCACGATACATGCTCACCTGCACCCCCCCACACACATTAAATAACTTACATTACATATGCCAAAACTTTACAAAAACAACAAGTTTATTATCATTAAAAAGTAGAAATCGGGCTCAATAAATCATTTTCCTAATTTTTAAAGCCAAAAGGAAACTAGACATTTTTTTATAGTAACCCCAACAAGTAAACAAATCAGCCTACTTTGATTCATTTTCCTACACTAATAGAAGTCTCCAGTCTCTACTTTTAGATGCTTTAACTTAGTACAAACTTAGAAAATGACCCTAACAAACATGTTTGAAGAATAATTAAAAAATCCACTCTGTAGGGGAAAATGATAAAAAGTGCTCTGGAAAGAACCCAGCACTACATTGTACAAAGCTTGCAGTAGAAGACTGGCGGGTGTGGGCTTGTGTGAGACACGTAGGCCACAAGCTCTGCAGTCCAACATTCACCTTAGGGAAGTCTAAAGGCCTGTTTATTAAGTATCTTCATGAGGGTGTGAACAAACCTTGCCACACCTAAGTTCAGCTGGTCTTCAGTCTTTAAAGGAATCAGGAGGAGTAAAGATTCTTTCTGATTTTCTTAACCTGTTTAAATTACTTTCTTTAATCTAAGGGCAGTTTTCCATGTTGTATACTCTGCCATACCATAAAACCTCATCAGCCCAGTGAGAATTGAAGAGTTAAAGGTCAGTAAACCTATGCTGAGCTTGCTGCTCATATAAGAAAGCTCTCCTGACTCCTTAGAGCACTTGCCTAAGATTAACCCCCCCCAAAAAAAAATAAAGTTAAAAAAAGAAATTATCAGCCCTTTGAAAGGGCTCATGTTTGCAGAAGGAACTGTATTCTGAGGTTTCACTACAGAGTCTGCCCTGCACTGATGCACAGAAATACCCCATATTCTAAAACAAGACATAGGTACTGACAGGGCAGCTGAAAATAACAATGCCTGGGCATTCATTTTTGAACATGTGGCTTTCATTCTCTTGCCAAAACCCAAGTAAATCTAAACCATGTCTAAATTGTCTGCAGCTTATTTCTATAATTAATATGTGAGAACTTACACAGGGAAAGCAAGAAATGGTAGACTGATAAGCACTGGACACTTCAAAAAATTATTAAATTTCATGACCTCAGAAACAACAACAAAAATGTTAAGAAAATAATCACAGCCATTAAATTAGAATAGAACCAATCCAGAGGGGGAGCATTTGGTATAGGGGGACGGCTGGGAAATGAGAGGGGCCGATGAGAGAGGGCGTGACAATTTCCTGGCCAAGGCTCTGAGTATCTGTGTGTAAATCTGTTTGGAGTCTTGGTGTTAATATGCTTTCTTAGTAGAGATTAGAACAGCCTCTGTGGTAGATGCTACAAATGCATATTAGCAGACACCACAGATATTTGCATACCTGGAACTACCCTAGAAAATTTCTTGAAAAGTTACTGTATAAACTCACCGAATCCTGCTAAATCTTCACATGATAATTCTCAATGCTAGTTCCGGCCTCTTTACTTACTTCTTTCTTTATTTCCCTTTTAAGAATAAGAAAAGTTAAGTCTTTCAAAAATTAATAGAAAATTAAAATACTTGAATAATCTTTGTCCCCAACCTCATCCTTCCAAAGGCTTTTTTCCCATATTATTGTAGGAATACAACAGCCAGCAATGTTTCATTAATCTTCTCTCTCTTTTTATGCACATGTAAAGATAAAATACAGTCCTTCCATTTGCTACCTTTGTGATAATTTTCTACAGACACATCAAATCAGGTTGCCCTGTGTTTTGACTTTTGTGTCTGTGGCATATTTAATATGATGTAGCTCCTGGGAACTTAGAACAGGTGCAACATGGGAGATTCAAGGCAGCATTGTCTATTTTGTAGCTCAGGGCTCTGATCATTCCCCTCCTTCACACTTAGAAATAAATCACACATGAGAAAAAAGATTTCTCATCTGGCCCTTCTATTGAAATTATTGATGTTCACACAAAGAAATATATTTATATTTTGAACCAAAAGCCACATGACATTAGTAAAGACATATTCAGCTGCAAATTCTAAAATTACTGATGTGACAAGTTTTACTTTAAAATATGAGCTGGGCACACCTACCTATTTTAACCTATAAACTGCTAGACTTACTATTGTTTTAAATTTACACTTTTTTACTCCCCTTTTAAGAGAGACAAACTATGCACTTTGCCTAGCATCTTGTCAATCCTCCATCTCTTCCAGAACAGTCCAGAGAATGTCAGGCAAACTTTGTAAAGGTGGTGGAAATAAGCAGGAGCGCACAACTGAATCTGGGTAAGGCCCTTGGTGCCAGTTTGGATCCAAAGTGCATTAAAGCAGCAGAATCCTAAAGCTTTCAAAGGTGGGATTTATAAGGGGAATGCTAACACAGATTCAGCGATGCCAGGCTGCCAGGGATTATACTAAGACCAAAAGCATACTCTTTTACTTTAGAGCTGGAGATTATGCAGCTGTCAAACAATAAGGCTTGTGTTTATTTGTTTTTTTTTTCCCCACTTTTTAAAAAAGTTCACCTTTTTGTTGCCTTTTACAGGCATTCCTGGAATAGTATGTCCATTTGGGAGGGCGGCGTCTCAAAGGAGTAGAGAGAGGAAAGGAAAGAACAGTAGGGTTGCCTCTAGCTTTGCATCCTGTTTGTCAGAAGGACTTTGCCAGCTCTGCTTCACTGCTTCTGTCCTGCTTTGTTAACAAGGCACCAGGAAGAGGGAATACGGGAAAGGAAGAAATACACCTGCTAAGGAAAAACAGCTAGACACAGATGTGAAAACACTAAGATATTTAAGTGAATGTGGGTCTAAAGGAAACGTAATGATAAAATTGGTAGGACAGAGAAAAGACATTGGAAGTTCAAGAAAGCTAAATATCTTGGATTAAAAAAAATGTTCTGCAGCATGTCAAGGAAAGATCTGCAAACATAGCGATGGTTTTTCTGTTTATAGTGTCTGAATTTAGACAGCACAAGCAGGTTAACACCAGGAGGTCAGGGACAGTAACTGAGTAGTTAGTGGCTCCGCGGTTGACACAAACATGTAGCTTCAAATCTAACCAAAGACTTACTGTGGCTCTGCAATTGGTCTGCGTAAATTCTCTGAAAAGTTGTGGGAAATAACAGCAGCAAGTGTAAGGGAGGATTTGAAGAGGTCTTTCACAGACCCTAGATGAAGAAACTGATCTTTTATTCTGAAATCCTGAGAAGCAAAGAAGACTGGAGTAGAAGAACACACAGGCACAAACCCATTAGGTACATGCTAAAAAACAAAACAGAGGAACAAGGAGCCTTTTGCTGACCCATTTGTCGACCCAAGCCCAGCTTCTAGCTCTCATGCAAGGCTCTCCTTTCCTGGTACTCAGAAGCACCGAGGTGGAGCTGGTGATATTTACAAAACAACAGCCCCACAAACAACAAAACCATCTCTCACTCACACAAAAGCCCACCTTGCGAATGAATGGAATATTAACGACTGCCTAGCAGTTGCCCCATTGGCAGGGTGAACCTCATCACCAACACAGCTCTTTCTACAGATTGCCAGTGAGACCCAAGCAGCTCGAAGAGAAATACACCTACTGTCTGTGAAAGGCTGGTGCAGATTTTTTCCCTATCAGTCTAACCTCCTGTGTTGATGCATGAATACTGGTACCCACTTACAGGGATGCCAGATGATCAGTGCAGAATGAAGGTCCCAAGAGAGGATCACATGGCTCTCTCTGCCCTGTGACGTCACTAGCAGATGGCATGGGTACCAGCTCTGGCAGTTGGCATCAATGTCACTTTTTAGAGATCAATGAGATAGTGCAGATACACACAGATCTAGAGGCTCCAGGAGACGATGCGACACTCAGCCTGAAAAGATTTGGAAGATCCAAAATGAAAACTGATTATTGAATGAAATTAAAACCTAAGGTAATATAAATAAAGATATACTCAATTGATGCTGGCTTTGCATGCAAGTATTTAAAGATACAGTATGAGTATTTCTATATTCTTTGCCATCTATAAGTTCTTATCATATTTCATTCTTATGATGTAATTATCACATAGTTTCACTGCTATTATATAACATTGTGAATGTGTGGACATTGTGTGTGTGTGTGTGTGTGTGTGTGTGTGTGTGTGTGTGTGGAGAGAGAGAGAGAGAGAGAGGGAAAGGGAAGGGCTGGAGGTTGTTAAATTAAAAGTCTCTGTTTTAATTTGTCTATTTGGTTGGAGACTTTAGATGAAAATACTTGCTGCTTTCACCCAACAAAAACCAAAATTGCCTTTTAAACACAAATTATTCTCCCCTTTCATTTGGGATTCTGAACACACGTGCAGAATTGCAGGCAGAATCCTTGGACCGTTCCTGTCCGATATTAGCTGGAGGGAGAGACTTCCGTAGCTCTCAGAACAAAAAACACTATGAGCGGAACAGCAGTAAACAGACAATTACATCGGGGGAATTCTTAGATGTTAAACAGTCGCACATTTGCTCTGATAAAAGAAAATTGCCAATAATGTTTGTGAGGTTTTTGTTTGTTTATAGTTTTATTTTTAAATTAGTCTAATCCCCCCTTCCTGGAGGCTGAAAAAGCTGTACTCTTTTACACAGTTCTTAACTCATCGGGGGGAAAAATGCAGTTTAAAATGGATCTGATTGATCTTTTCTTTAAATTTGTGTATTGTAAGTCACTTATCGAAATTTCTAGCACGAGGTTAATAGGAAATAGAGTTGAAGACTAATTTTTTCTGATAAAAACCCCTCAAATTTGTCAGCTTAAGAGAGAGGGAGCAGTTTTCGTTTAAAAAAAAAAATTGATTTCTCTTATTCTCTTTCTGATCTATTTTGATCTCAGGGCAATTAGAATTAATGAAAGTCTGTATTATTATATCATGCTTTTATTTGCTTGAACTCCACTTAGTGTGTACTAAAAATTCAGCTTAAAATCCAAGAGAAATAGGAAATGTGGTGGTTTCTAATAAGTATTTCTTTATATATTTTCTTTTGATAATTTGCCTATATAAATTAGTGCTACTGCATGGATCAATGTCTTTATGATTTTTAATCTGCACAAACTCAATTTTTTATTTTATGTAAATGTGAGTACTGGAATCAGTCTTTTTTTCAAATGCTCTCGGAGCCTTATAATTAAGTTATCAAATATATTTGAAATATATCAGCTCTAAAAATGAAAACACTTTAAATATTGTGCTGACATTTTCTTTCCAGGTAATTTAAGGTTAAAGAACCATGTTAACACTTCCGTTTGACGAATCTGTCATAATGCCCGAATCCCAGATGTGCAGAAAGTTTGCTAGACAATGTGAGGACCAGAAACAAATTAAGAAACCAGAGAGCTTTCCAAAACAAGTTGTCCTTCGAGGAAAGAGTATTAAACGGGCCCCTGGAGAAGAAACAGAGAAAGAAGAGGAAGAAGAAGATAGAGAAGAAGAAGATGAAAATGGCTTGCCCAGAAGGAGGGGTCTCAGGAAAAAAAAGACCACCAAACTACGCCTGGAAAGGGTCAAGTTCAGGAGACAGGAAGCCAATGCACGCGAGAGGAACCGGATGCATGGCCTCAATGACGCTCTGGACAATTTGCGAAAAGTGGTCCCCTGTTACTCTAAAACCCAAAAACTGTCCAAAATAGAAACTTTACGGCTGGCCAAAAACTATATCTGGGCACTTTCTGAAATTCTGAGGATTGGCAAGAGACCAGATCTGCTCACGTTCGTCCAAAACTTATGCAAAGGTCTTTCCCAGCCAACTACAAACTTGGTGGCAGGCTGCTTACAGCTCAACGCCAGGAGTTTCCTGATGGGTCAGGGTGGGGAAGCTGCACACCACACAAGGTCACCCTACTCCACATTCTACCCACCCTACCACAGCCCTGAGCTGACCACTCCCCCAGGGCATGGGACTCTTGATAATTCCAAGTCCATGAAACCCTACAATTACTGCAGTGCGTATGAGTCCTTCTATGAAAGTACTTCCCCTGAGTGTGCCAGCCCTCAGTTTGAAGGTCCCCTAAGTCCTCCCCCAATTAACTATAATGGGATATTTTCCCTGAAGCAAGAAGAAACCTTGGACTATGGCAAAAATTACAATTACGGCATGCATTACTGTGCAGTGCCACCCAGGGGTCCCCTTGGGCAGGGTGCCATGTTCAGGCTGCCCACCGACAGCCACTTCCCTTATGACTTACATCTGCGCAGCCAATCTCTCACCATGCAAGATGAATTAAATGCAGTTTTTCATAATTAATGAGGAAAATGAAAATAAACAGTGGTCATTCACCTCCCACTCTAATTAAGACAAAGCAGATGCTTGCAGGCTCAGTAATTGGCACAACTCTATCTAAGGTGTTTACTAGTTTCTGAAGTGTGTTTCCATGATTGTGAACATTTTCTATGTCATAATAAATCTCTTTTCGTATAAGAACCTTCTTTTCCTCCCTTTTGTCTGTATCACACTGTGATTCCCTCTCTACTGGCAGGATTTTTCTTTCCTGTTTTAGTTTCTTTTAAATTCACTTAATTTGTTTGAACAAGGTGTCTAAGAATATATTGCTGAATAAAGACATGCACACAGCATAAGTCAATGTCTATTTCGGTTGTACAGTAATTATGAAAATGCATGTTATAAAAATCAAATGAGTAAAATGTGTTTATAATTACTAGGATTCATATATGTATCTCTGAAAACTGAGTTCTTAAAATAATATCAAGAGCTAACCGTGAAATTAAAAGATGCGTTTGAGGGTGTGCAACAATATTAAAAGCTATGCAATTTTCTGTTTATTAAGGACAAAACTAAATGTATTCGGTTGGGAAGAACTGTTCCTCTTCAGGCGTTTACAGAGGAGGAAACACAGTGTTTGGGGGGCGGTTATCAGTATCATAATTTGGGGACAATTATGTCAATCATAAAAGAAATATTAGCACTTGTTTTGTATTGTTCAGGATTTTTCTGTACAGGTTTGTTATGGTGTATAATTGTGTTTTCAACCCTACAGTTTAAAAGCAATTAAACATAGATATTTCCACTTAAAAAGGATATCTATTAGCCGTGATATTTTTGCATGATACTTAGTATTTTCTGGCACACAGCTGCTGTCAGTCTCCAGTGCTCCCTCCTCCTCATTTTAGAAATATTTCTGGATTAAAGGGCTCAAACAAATTTCTTTTTAAAAAAACAAAACAAATAGCCAAAGCGTTTTCCAGAATTTTCTTTGAAAGTATCTTAAATGAAAGAAAAGGCACCCGCGAGGGTTAAAACACCCCGGGGAAACAATGGTAAATCCTGCTAACCTTCAACTCCAGCCTAAATTCGGTGGCAGTTTTCCAGCAGCCCCCAGAGCCAGTGTTAAACACGGAAGCTTTTTCTCTGGGCGGGTTAAATGCCTGGCCGATTAGAACCTAAATTTTTATGATTAAAAGTTTCCTAACAAAAGACAAGCAAAAACTTAGTTTAAAATAATGCCTGGAGAGCTAGCCTCTTAAAATAGAGCTGAGCCTCTCCGGGAATAAAAGACAAGGTGACTGTGACCTCGTCCAAGACGCCGTCTGGGGCAGGTCTGCTTCCCAGGGTGCGGAAACTGGTTATCTGCATGGCCTGGGGAGGGCAGCGGGACACGTGTGCCACAGAGCGGGACTCCGCGGGCACCGCCCGAGCCAGTGCAGGCCCAGCCCGGCTTGTGGGCAGCGCTGGAAGGACTCGGGTGACCTCCCGCTGCCTCGGTGGCCTCCCAGGCTCAAGCTGTGCCGCCAGGGTCCTCACCCGCACTGGGCGCCCTGAAGCCTGGGACTGCACCCAAATGGCGGGCACTGCAGCCCTGTCTCGGGGACACGCCCTGCAACCCACCAGGCTGCGGATGGGAAGTGGGTGGCATCTTCACCTGACGGGCCTGCCGCAAGGGGACAACGGAGGCTGGGTGGCAGCTCCAGCTGGCCCAGGTGAATGCCCAGAGCTGACCTGTGGCTGGTGGGACAAAAGGCACGGTGCAGGCTATAGGTCTGTGCCCTAGTCTCCAGACAGCCGCTCTGCCATTCCCCTGCTGGAAGCCCTGGCCTTGGGTGCGCTGCAAGCCGGGAAGGGGCAGAGCGGCTGCTGGCTAGGACTGGCTGGTGATGAAAGGCCCCTCCAAGCGGGTGTGTGAGCACCTGTTCACTCCACTCCCACAGAGCAGGGGAGGTTGCGGGGGGCAGGGAGGAAGTAGAGGTAAAGAGGGATTGTGTCCTGCCAGAGTGGAGAGAAGTTTGCCCAAGGTAGAGAGCCTTCTGTCCCCTCTGCCTGCCTGGGCACAGGAAGACCCGCTCCTGCTTCCACCCTTATGCTCCACAAAACCTGCTCTCACTGAGACTGGGTCCAGAAGTGCTGACCTCTTTGTGGCTCTTCAGATGGTAGGAACCGGTCATTGTTCATGCAATCTGAGTGAACAGCAAAAAAGTGAGGCAGCATCTGGAAATGGACTATCTATGCCCCAGCACCACCACCCACACAGAGAGAGAGAGAGAGAGAGAGAGAGAGAGAGAGAGAGAGAGAGAGAGAGAGAGAGAGAGAGAGAGAGAGAGAGAGAGAGAGAGAGAGAGAGAGAGAGAGAGAGAGAGAGAGAGAGAGAATGAATCATTACTTCTCTGGCACTCTGGCATAGTAGGTATGGTTTTTCTGGGTCTCCTATCTTTTGCTGGAGTGTACTCACTGGCCTGACCAGAACAGCAACGCCCCTGCTCAGAGTCTTGTTGGCTCAGACAAGCATTTGAAACCTTGTACTCTTTCCAAGGTCACAGATTTTTGTTGGAAGCAGAGATTGCAACAAGAGATAGATTTTCTGTCTCCCTTCTGTCTAGTGGGAGAGCAAAGAAAGAAGCAGCTGTCCTAATGGGAAGAATTCAGTGCTTGGGCAAGCTTATCTCAAAGCTCAGTTCACAAGAAACTCCAGCAGCTAGAGAATAGGGACTAGACACACAGATCGCAGAGAATTGGAGGATCTTCTAGAATCTGGACACATCTGCCCCGTATGTACATGCTCCCTTCATCGCTGACAGTTCATCCATGCTGTACGGTCAGGGTAGGTTAGGAGGATCTCATGCTTAGTAAGCATTCAGACGCCTCTTCTGAACTCTAGAACACTAGAACCAGCCAGCTACTCCCATTACATGTCACCGTGGCCCTCGGTCAGTTTTATCCAGCAGTTCCCAGAGCTGAGAAATGCTGTGAGTTGTTCAGACAATGCATCATGGATGCTATGCTGCAAAACTTTTTGGAAAGGGGCCAGTCTGGTAAAAAGGAGGACAGAAGGGTCCACAAGGTGCAGCTTAGGAGCCAGGAAGCTTGGTTTCAGCTAGGTTTGGACACATCCTTGCTCTTTGAGGTAGAGTGCCCCTTCACCATTCAACAGGAAAAAAAAAAAAAAAAAAGGCCATTCCCCCTTCTGAGCTCTTCACAGTTTCTGTCATCCAAATGGTAGATATCTCCTCTTTGAGCTGTATTCGACCATTGTTTCCTCATTCCAATTAAGAGGAAAGAAAATGGATATAGGATATACATCTCATTTGGAAATATTTATGAAAGTCTCATGCAAAAACAAACAAACAAACAAAACAAAACAAAACAAAAAAAAAAAAAAAACTTGTCTCCAGGGATCTTGCTGTCCACTACATTTAACCTAAGCTAGGAGATGCTTATTCCTTTTGCAGTCTATTTCTACCTGGAGTAAAATCAGGTCCAGTCAGTAAGTTGGGAGAAAATAAGATTGGAGAGGTATTCAGACATGCCTTTACCTCTGCTGGCGACCCAGATCGTTGCTATTCCCTCTGGGCCTTACACCCCACCCTAGAATCATTTTTCTATTTCTAATCCCCCCCAACCACATATTGTGTTACCAAATGGCTCCCAGGATCTCCCAGCTTGTGAGTTCATCTTTAGATACATGATCCTGGATTTCTTATGTGTTTCCAAGGCATGAAAAGAAAATGTGCCACCTGCCATTCATCTGGCACCCACAATGCTCAGGTTGATTTTTCCTCTGGTAAAACATCATGAGGCTGATTTGGTCAGTACCAACCCACTTTTAGCTAATACCACATGTGTGCTTTTCCACAAAGCTGCTTCCTCTGTCTATCTTTCATCACATTTCTCTGAACCATAAGGAAATACATATTTTTGCTTTGGAGAGCAGGTAGTATTCAGGGTCCAACTATTGGGTATGTCAGTTTGTTTGGTTTGTTTTAACTATCTACCTTCTAGATCTAGGTCACTCAGCCTCCAAAGAAGACTGGCTTGGGGAAGGTTAAAAAGTGTAGCCTGCTGCATGGTTCAGTATCACAGCTTGTTTCTTCATAGACATATCTCTGAGTGGATCTTACTGTGTCTGACACTTTCCCTGTGCATAGCGTATCCTAACTCCCACACAGAGAAACCGAAATTCATAGCAAAGTTCAAATTCTTCCTATGAACAGTGAGCTATATATGAAAGAAATAATACTGAATATTTTCCTCATTTTCTTCTCTTTCTGGTCATCCTCTTGATCTCAGGATCCAGGCTGATCTTGCCTGGACTGATGTACTGGCCTCCAAGTTAGCTCTACTGCTACATTCTTTCTCCAATGAGAGATTAGCTTTCCTAAAATACCCCGACACAGCAGTCCTTTGCAGTAACACCTCTCATGGTTCTCATTTTCTGCGTGGTAAATAAATTCATTTTAATTTTTCATTCAGTCAACATCTTCCACATTAAAAAGAACAACTGTGCTTATCACAGCTTAGAGCCAAAAAGGCATTTTCACAGACTCACCTTATTTAATTCTAAGAGCATCATGATGAGGTGATAATTGCTACATCCATATGACTTCCATATTATGGGAAACTTTGTGTTACCTTCCCATGGTCACAAAGCAGAACAAGAAGTCCATTTTCATCTACTCTGGCATCATCATCAGCACAGAGGGTATAAGGATTTCTCCTCAGGAACAAGCACACCAGCTGAGTGTCCCTTAACTCCATTGGGTTCTGACACTAAGATAGGACCAAACCTCACAGTTTCAGGCACAGTCCTCAAGGCCACCTACCTCTTCTGATACCAGTCACAGTTCTGTGTTATTTCACTGGTGTTTCTGATAAATCATCTCTAGGCCAAGAACCTCTCCCAGGTCTCAATTAACCTGACCTGTTTACTGTTTGCTATGACATATTACAAAAGATATGGATGAAGATTGGAAAAAGCATGGCGCTGCCATACCCTCTCTAGAATGTCACTCTCCAGCTCCTCCTCCCCCGCCACACCCAATACCCGACATTCTGGAAAATCCAAATCCTCATCTGTAGTGGGAATCAGGCAATATCACCCTGACCTCGATGTGTGACCTTTTGGCCTTGAGGACCTGTGTATGGGATGTGGCCAGACCAGTTTAAGACTAGGTACATGCTGTTTCTCTTCCTGTTTGCTCCATCGGGACTCTTTCTGAGTCCAATTTTATTGTGTTACCCTCAGCCCAAATATAACTTTTAAGCATCCTAGCAGAATGATAATTAGCCATAACCCTTAGAAGACAAAACTTAACAGGAAATGGGGCATAGTTTTTCTTAGAATTGCCTCATACTGTCTGGGGGTAACAGTATCTTTCTGGGGTCCTGTAAAAAACTAAAGCAGTGGTTAAGTCTCATTGGACTGACTGTATCTGTAGCCAGTCTCAGAGTACTTGGTAAGGCTATCTGAAGTTCTGGTTAGAGGTGTAATATGATGGATAATCGTAGTAAGCCATCTTGCAATTGTACTGACTGAACAGTTTGTAGTTCAGAAAAAAATCACTGAGTGGTGTACACCAACTTAAAAAAATATTATAACAAACCAGGTAGAATCCTTGTAGTGGGGCCACATCTTCTTTCTGGACGTTTAGAGATCACTGTTAAGAGAATTTGTCATTTATTGTGGAAAACTTATTATTGATCTCAACATGAAAAATTTAAACTTTTGGAGAAAATTGTATACAAAGAAAGACTTCAAAAGGCCAATGATAAATACAGAAAGAAACAGGATTAGAAATAAAATTATGGATCACATTTTGACAACTAGGGACCCCAAAGACTAAGAGGTGTGTGGCACCCAGACACTCAGGTCAAGTGACACTCAGTCCAAACTGTGGCCTGGAGACTCAACCCCCAGCACCTCAACCACACCCAGCTCTGCCCTAATCCAAAGAAATCTGGGAGAGCCCCCCAAGTCCAATCCCCAGCAAAACACATCTGGAAAGACATCCCATGGGCCAATCCACAATATGCGTCATCACACACCTACAACTGGAGACTCCAAAGCCTCCTGGTCCACAGCTGACTAAGAACTGACTAAGAACGAACGAAGACCCAACTAAGAATGGCCCCTGTGACAACTGGAGACACACAGCTCCTTGGCTTACAGCCAACTAAGAGTTGACCAAAAGCAGCCCCTGCAGTTACTGAAGACACTCAGTCCCCAGGCTCACAATTGACTAAGAGCTGACTAAGAGCCGACTAAGAGTGAACTGAGGAAGCAATGGGCAGACGCCAGTGCAAGAACACATATAACAATATAAGGAACAACAATCACCACCAGAAGAAGCTGGTGGGTCTATAACATCAAGACATGAACATAACAATAAAGAGGAAACAGAAGGAAAAGACCTTAAAAACAACATTATGAAGATAATAGAAGCTTTAAGAGAAGATATAAAAAAAACCTCCCTTAAAGAAATAGAAGAAAATATAAATTAAAAAATGGAAGAGATGAACAAATCTGTGAAAGAAAACAAACAGGTGAAAGAAACATTCCAGGAACTGAAAATTGAAATAGAAGCAGTAAATAAGGCACAAACCTAAGCAAAGCTGGAAATAGAAAACCTGAAGAAATGAACCAGAACCACAGATGCAAGCATAACCAACACAATGCAAGAGGTGGAGGAGAGAGGAAGATTCAATAGTGGAAATAGATACGTCAGTTAAAGAAAACACTAAAACCAAAAAAGTCATAACATAAAACATCCAGGAAGTAAGGGTCACCATGAAAAGACCAAACATGAGAATAATCAGAATTGAAGAACAAAAAGAATACCAGCTCAAAGGCACAAAAATATATTCAAAAAAATCATAGAAGAAAACTTTCTCAGCCCAGAGAAGGAAATACCTATAAAGATACAAGAAGCTTAGAGAACACCAAATAGACTCAGAAAAAAAAGTCTGCTTGCCACATCATAATCAAGCCACTAAACCTACAGAACAAAGAAAAAATATTAAGAGCTGCAAAGAAAGAAGGTTAAATTACTTATAAAGACAGACCCAACAGAATGACACCTGACTATTCAATGGAAACAATGAAAGCAAGAAGGTCCTGGTCAGATGTTATACAGACCATGGCTGTATAAAAGAGCGTGGCTACCAACCCAGACTACTGTACCCAGAAAAACTATCAATCACCATAGATGAAGTAAATAAGATAATTCATGACAAAACTGGATTTAAACAATATCTATCCACAAATCCAGCCCTGCAGAAAGCACTAGAAGGAAAACTCCAACCTAAGAAAAGCAGATACACACATGAAACCACAATGGATAATCACAAAGAAGAAAAACCCATAGAAGGAACACACACTACCACTAAAAATAACAGGAAATAACAATCACTGGTCATTAATATCCCTTGGATATCAATGATATCATTAATATCAGTGGACTTATCCACTGATAAAAAGACACATACAATGGATACGAAAACAGAATACATCCTTCTGCTGCATATAAAAGACACATCTCAACTTCAAAGACATACACAGGCTCAGAGTATAGGGTTGGGAAAAGACTTTTCAATCAAATGGTCCTAATAAACAAGCTAGTGTAGCCATCCTAATATCTAACAAAATAGACTTCAAATGAAAATCAATCAAAAGAGACCAGGATGGACATTACTTATTCATATCGGGAAAAATCCATGAAGATGAAGTCTCAATTCTGAATATTTATGCCTCTAATGCACCTACATATGTAAAAGAAACACTACTAAAGCTTAAACCTCACATCAAACCCCACACACTAATAGTGGGAGACTTTAATACCCCACTTTCACCCTTGGATAGGTCAACCAGACAGAAACTCAATAGAGAAATAAGGGATCTAACAGAAGTTATGACCCAAATGGACTTAATAGATACATACAGTACCTTCCACCCAAACACAAAGGAATATACAGATTTCTCAGCATCCCATGGAACTGAGCTGATCCACCTTGGGACTTCTTGCCCTTTTGAGGGAGGGGGCTGAAGGTTGACTGGGAGGGATTGGGAGGAGGGAAGGGAAGGGGAGCAGGGGGATGCATGGATTAAAAAAAAACTTTTTTATAAAAAAAAAAAATAAAATGAACATACCAAAAAGAGAATTGTGTGCAATAATATTTACTAAGAAAATGAAGATTAAATGAGGCAATGCATATAAATACCCTGTATTATAACACATTTACTGCTAAAATGTGCAATAAATACTATTGTTTATTCTTTAAAAGTAATAAAATTATGATAGCAGTAATCCATAAGTATTCTGGTTCTTTTATATCCGACATCAGGTGACTTTTCTGATATAGACATAATCTCTTAATTTTCTCTTTTATCAATGTGATTGAGTTTAGAAAAGGAGAAGCAATTTACTCAAACTCTGTAGTAGCCAGCTTTGAATCAGGACCACAACTTTTTTAAAGGTAAAGAGATATAGACGTTAAGCAGTGAGAATTTACCCTGTATTGTATATTGGCACTAATAAGCCTGATAGTCCTTTGCTTGTAAACCTTTCAGAATTGGTTTCCTTTCAGCCTTAGACATCTATGTGTCCAGTGTCTTTTTAACTTCTTGAAGACAGCTATTTCTATCTTTCTATAAAAACAAAAACAAAACACAGTCCCAACCTTTGTTAAGTGAGTTTTTCTTACCACTTATAAAATTGTCATATTAGTGGATGAGCCATTATTTCTCCTTTTCAAGAGGTGTCTTTTGTTCAAATTGAGCCTTTATTAATTTTGTTGGTACCATAGTTTTTTTTTTTTTTTTTTTTTTTTAAATTTCCTGCAGAAATAAAAGCAAAACCCCTTCTCCAATGAAGGACATATCCTGGTTTCCATTCTGAGGTCAGCACATCCTTGAAGTAAACAGGTTAATTTAGCTCAGAAGTGTTTTCTGCTATCCAATGTCTCTTAGCAGTTCTTACTTCTTCCTCAGCAGTCAAACAATTCAAAGACAACATAACATACAGTACCTAGACTCTTCTTGTATTTTCCATCTTTACATGACTTATTATTATTTTTACTGTATTTCTTTATTAATTACTTTCTCTAATCTTTTCCCTTTTTCCCTTCTCTATTGGGCCTATGTATATTTTTAAACACACCATAAACCATTTAGTGTTTTTAAAAA
The DNA here is from genome assembly GCA_033318265.1 of Phyllotis vaccarum. Taxonomy (NCBI): domain Eukaryota; kingdom Metazoa; phylum Chordata; class Mammalia; order Rodentia; family Cricetidae; genus Phyllotis; species Phyllotis vaccarum. Next base: position 83,068,247 of record JARWLC010000014.1, on the reverse strand, counting down.
TCTGTCTTTACTTTATATCTCTTACCTTTTTCTGTTTCTGACCACACCTTTACTCTGCTAAGGTGTAGTTAGGATTAAAGGCTTGGCTAGGGCGACTGGATGGCTCTACTCAACTCCTTAGTTTAGCTTCATAGAGAAGCTTTTTAGCAGAAAGTCACATTTACCACACCAAGTCTGAGGAATTTTAGGATCTACATTGCTGTCAAATAGAACACTGCCGTGCACTGTTTATGGATTCCATTTATGTATTTGGAAGCAGAGCCTCTTAAAAGAGCCACACAGTTTTTAACCACTAAGGCTGAGTAAGAAAGCCACACTTTAAAAAGCCACACCTCTGCTTGTTCCCAGCAAATAGAGCCCTACAGAGAAAATGCTGCTGCTAAGAAGCCATCTTTGATTCTGTTCCCTTTTTGTCTATATGAACAGACACCTTAAATCTATCATAGGTAGCTTGTGCTTATACCAAGGCCTCTGTGAGATGGCGGGAATGTGTTATCATATAGATCAGGCTGATGCAGCAAATGGGCCATTTTGTAACTCAAGCCTGTATGCCAGTCTATATCACAGCCCACTTGAGAGACACAACTAGGAAGCTGTTTTTGGCTCCATTTCTATGTTCTAGAATCTGTTTTAAGCTTTTTCAGGCTTTATGTGAATGTAAGTCCCCCATGTTGGAATGTCATTTGTAGGCAGAAGTTTATGACCTATCCTAGCCCTGAGATCTAGATTAGCAGTCTCAAATAATCATACAAAGTCTTATATTAATTACATGCTATTTTAATTGTGGCTTAGGGTCATTATCAGCTTGTTCTTACAACTTAATTCAACCCATTTCTATTAGTCTATGTCTTGCCACATGGTGCATGGCTTACCTGTACTTTTACATCTTGTTTTCTGGGAGACAACTCAAAGCATCTCTGTCTGACTCGACCCTCCTTCCAGTTTATCTATGGTTGGATTTCCTACCTGCTTTTAAGATGTCTTGCCATATACCAAAACTGTCCCTTTATTAACCAATGATATTCACTGCATACAGAAAGACTTTCCAAATTATTAACCTTTTGGATTGTTGTGGAGACTTTATTGGTAGGTATGACTGAAGAATATCCATCTGTATCTAAATGAGATAGGACAAAAGGGGTCCCATTTAAGGTTGATATACTAAGTAGGAAAAGCCAGGATCCAGTCCAGTATTTTTCTAAGCTTCCCTGTGCAGCATTTTTTCTCTTTGGGGTTTACGGCAAAAATCCCATGAAATGAGGAGGGTCTTATGACATGTTTGCAGATGAGAGTAAATCAGATCATTTCTTCATTGCCAAGTCCACATCATAAAGGTGCAGCAAGATTAGAGTTTTGCCTTTAATAGCCAGAGAGATAAAATTGGAGTCATGAATAAAACTAAATATACATATAATATCTGGAACCTCAGAATGCCACCTTGAAGCAATATTTCACAGTTCTTCAGCAATGAAGGCCACTTTTCAACCTTATATCTTATTTTATTATGTCAATAATCAATGATAGTTTTTCAACTACTAGGTAACTATTTTTTTTAAAAAAAAAAATAGGATCTTACTATGGAGCCCAGGATAGCATCAAGCTCTCACTCCATATTCCTCAGGTTTCTTGGTGCTGGAATCAGAGCATATGACATCAGGCCCATAATACTTTTTGTTAAAGCAACAATACATTTTATTCAGATATTATCTTAGGAGACAGTATATGCACAAACTCTTCCTAATGATGGTGAAAGTGATATGGTAATCAGGGAGCCAAGATGCTCCAGCCTTTCCATGTCTCTTGAGAAGAATGAGGTCATGGGTTTGAACCTGATTGTAACATCTATCTAATATACTCTACCCGTTGGGGAAGTTCTGCCTTCTCTTCTCCAAGCTATCAAAATCATATGAACTTTCAGGTCATCTTCTACATAGAACTTCATATTGTCTTCTTTCTGTAATGGCTTTATGTTGCTTACCAGCCACAGTCCTATCAATGTAGACTTAACTTTTACACCCAAGACATATGGTGTTTCACATCTTATGTGTATCACGAGCTTTTTTTAAACAAGCAAATCTGAGTAGATTGTTTAATGCTAGGGAGGAAGGTCAATGTTTCACCCTCTCTGCATCTCTACAAAGCACTATAAAATTCCTGACTTATTGACTGTAGTTGGAGATATAATCTCCTGCTTTATTATGGAATAATGCAAAGAATAACTGGTCTTCCACATTCAACAAAAGTTGACACTGAGAAACCAGAAAAAAATTCAGATTTTTTATCTTTGAAGTAAGAGTATTGACACATGTATCTCCAGGATTTTGGAAATATTAAATGAGACAATTTATAAAAAGCCATGAGTTGAGTAGCTACAGCTTTCATTACACTAGTGTAGGACACTTCTCTTAGATGTGAATACTGTAAATAATGTTGTTCAAAATGCAAGTTAGATCTGGGTAGCATGTTGTGAAACAAATTTAGTCAAATGGACATTACTAGTGTATTTTAATAGCACAGAATTTACGTACACACACATATGAAAGTATTGCCAGCTCATGTGAAAATTTCATGTGTAAGATAGAAAGTTAGGTAAAGAGAAAGAAAGAAAGACAGATATAGAGATATTTGAAAGAGTAGAGAGACAACAATTTATAGAACCTGTGGCCCTCTTCCGAGCTGTGTTATATCTTCCACCAATCTCCATCATGTCTGAAAAGTAGAAATTCTTGAGTTGTCTCTTATACTGTGCAGCAAGAACCTGTCAGAACCTGTCAGAGGTTGTCCCTGTCAGGGACTTTATTTCTGATTTCTTTCTAGAATTTTGATCAGTCAGTGTTGCATTTAAGAAAGGTCAGTGCCCTTACACTGAAGTACAAGGAGTATGGGGGAAATTAATTTGGTTTGGAGGACTTTTACTGATACTTGCTAATAATTTGATCCATTATTGCATTCACCAAGACACTCAAGATTTTTTGAGAATTACTCTCACTTAGGGATCTGTTTCTAGAATATCAGTTCTTAGGATCACATACAAAACCAACCTTTTCATTACACAGTCCATGCACGTGCCTGGAGGGCCATTACCAGACACATTTCACCACAAAAGTTGTTAACCAGCTTTCTTTTACTGCATCAAATGCAAAAGATAAAAGATAACAGATTTATTTTGGCTCACAGTTTTTGGAGGTTTCAGTCAGTCACCAATTGGTCCTGTTGCTCTAGGCATGTGCTAATAGAAGTACATGGCTCTCCATCTCATATTCTGAAATGAAAAGGAGAAAGAAGAAGCTGAGGCCCACAATCCTCTTTCAGGGCAAATCACTGCCTCCCCCCCCCCAACCTAAAATATATCATTATTAACCCATCTCTTTGCACCACATTCTAACGCCATGGATTATGGACCATATCTTTTGAATATAGGGATATGGGGACTATTCTAAATCCAGATATAGTACTAACCAATAAACACAGTCATGGAGTAACAGGTGGAGCCAAATAGAGTGAAAGAAAACCTGTCAAACTCTATTCAAAAATACATGGAATATGACAGGAAGAAGAGGCAGTCCAGTTACCTAATAATGTCTGTGACAAAAGGGAAGCAGGAAATCTTCCATAGATGATCAGTAGTTAAAGTACTGCAGAGTATGAGGCACTGACATACTATGAATGGTCTTTTTAGCCTCTGTGTAGTCAGTGACATAGATAAAGTCTGGAAGCACATGCCATAGACTCTGAATCTGTCACTATAGAGCCACAATTCTCAGCCATGCTGCCTTTTATTCTTGTTCAACTTTGAAATATACACATTTAAAAATCCAACTTCCGGAACATCCTGTAATTTCTTTCACATATAAGGAAGTAAATTAGTCATGAGCATCTTTATGCTTGTATTTTATGTATATCTCACAACTTGATATAAGAGGAGGTGAATGGTAGATCATGAGGTAGTACCATAACTCCTCATGTGAGGAGAATCCAGGTATTATATGCTTGGGTACATTCAATGCAGACACATTTATGGAAGGTATTTAGAGGAAAGATCACAAGCAAGCAATGAAGGTTTTATACTTGTCATCATGGAAAAATTGATCCTTGAGCATTTCACCATACTCTCCTAGGGTTGGAAAGCAAGATTTCTACCACCGAATATTTAAATTTTTATTCTCTAATATAGCTGAGGGATTTGCAAGTAGATTCAACTTCAGTCCCTGTGTCTTGATGTCATATCAAAAATAATCTCATGGAACTATAGACTATTGAGAAACCACTGAGAAATTAAACTTCGGGGCAAAACTAAATTCTTACTGTCCTAGTCAGGAAGCTCAGATTGCTCTAGACACACATTGGGAACTATCCAGCATCTTCAAATAATTATCAGAATGATGGTCCTTGGTCTCCACAGCCTCTGTCTCCACAAAGGGGCTATTACCTCATTCAGCTATTATTTTAACCTTTACTCTGAGGTCCTTTGTTGTAAGACACTGATTCATTCACTGAGGAGTGTGATGAGGACAGATGCCTGCTCTCATGAATTTCTAGTGTAGCAAAGATGTCTATATCCTTCACACAGTCACCATCCTGCCTCTGATGTTCTGCACATGTGCCACACAAGATACAAATACAGAGTGGACTACTCCTTGGTTAAACTATTGGAAGAGACACCGTGTATTAAGAACCCCACATAAGACTAGCAGAAGGGAGCTCCAGACAGCAATCCATGCCTACGGATGGGAAATACACACTACAGTTAGGAATTAAGAGATTTGGTACAACAGGAGTTTTGGAGTCACAGCGAGATCAGCCCAAAAGAAGCCTGTAGAAGCTGGCTAAGACCGTAGCATAGAAAGCCCTACAGATCTGCAGAGGTCTCTGCAGCAAGATTCATGCAAGTGGGTCCTGCAGCAGCTTTGCAGTTTGGAAGCATCATATAATTAGAGCTGCAGGACCAAGAAACCAGTTCTTAAATAGTTCCAGGGAAAGGAGACAGGGCAGTAGAGATGAGAGAAGCTTACAGGGTAATCTATATAGAGAAATGATGGCACATGAGGCTGTATCCAAGGGGCTAGACCACAATGCTGTTCAGTAGTGTTTTTTAGTAGTTTTTTACTTCCTTTACCCTATTAAATATCCATAGGAAAATTGTAATTATTGTTTGAGATTCTTCTCCAGAATGACTGCAGGAGCAGCACCATAAGTGATGTTACAGCTTACATATGGCATGTCCTCTTCTGAGCTCACATTGAAAATGGCTATGGTGGCAGTATTGGGAGGTGGTGCCTTTAAAGAGGATTAATGAGGCTCTTGATGGACAGAAATGCTATGAACAAGGCAAATAACCCATGCTTGTCCTTTCCCAATCTGCTCCCTTGCCCTTCAATCTCTCCATCATGTTGCCAAACAGAATAAGGACCTTTCTTTCTAGTTGCAGTTACCAAGGCTTGGGCTCCTAATTACCAAATCTGTGTGCTAAATATATTTCTTTCCTTTATAAATTACCACCAATGCAACCACCCAATCAAGAACATTTAGCCTATAAAACTGTGAGTCAATAACTCATCTGCTTTGTTTTGTATATGGCTTGTTTTGAGGTAAGGTCTTAACTAAACCAGGCTATGGACTCTGATTTGTCTGCCTCTGCTTCCTAAGTGCCAGGATTTCAGGCAAGTTCATACTTGGATAACTTCTTTTCTTTATATGTAAAATCTCAGTTGCTTCATTATTTTAATGTTAAACAGACTAGTACATATAGCCTGCCTCAAAAAACTCTCAAGTGTGAAGTACTATTATCCTATAGAGAATCTTTGATTCCTATATATGGAAAATAATTAGTGCATTTTCAAAGTTATACATAAAACTATATATGTTGTTAAAGTAGATTTTTGTCACCATTTTTTCCTGTTTTCAGAGATTTTCTTGGGCATGGGCCTAACAAGACAGAAAATGGGCCATCTGAGTTAGAGGAGACCCACGCCAATGCTTTTTTCTCCAAATAACATAGTGAGGCTGTTTCTCAGAAAGACTCATGAATACTGAGTAAGCAGCGGAATTACTAAGAACCCTTACCACTGTCACGTGACATTTCACTGTCCTCAACAGTGCAGAGAGACAAGCTTGCTGTCAAAGATTGAGTTTCAGAGCAGAGAAACAACTTGTTTAAGATCAGAGTCCACCGAAGGCAGACCTGTGCTCCAGGTTCGGATCCTGACAGCAGTAATTTGTATTTAGTGAGGCTTCTCCAGGGAAGGCTATATGTGGCATTCATCTTTGTAATCCTGCAATGGAAAACCTGAGCATCCTACTTACAAAGAAAAGATGTCCTTTAGATCACCATTTTGGAGGCTAAAAGCCAGGTTGATTCAGCCTCTAGTGACATCCTGATGGTAGATGGTATTGATTGTAGAAGAGTATTAACAAGAAGGGTCAGTTGCATGGGAAAACAGGAAACCATGGAGACCAGGATCCCATGGTCATTGATGAGTACACCATCCGACTGAAGTAGGGCTCTCACTAGGCTCCACCTCTTAAGGTCCCACTTCCCACATCGCACATGAGTGACGACCAACCTCCCAGCATAGGAAATATTTTATTGTTATTGTTGTTTTGTTTTTCAAGACAGGGTTTTTCTTTGGCTGCTGTCCTGAAACTCACTTTGCAGATCAGACTGTCCCAGGTATCGGGGATCCACCTGCCTCTGCCTCCCAAATGCTGGGATCAAAGGCATGAACCACCACCTCCTGGCCATTCCTGCATAGGGAACTGTGAAAGACAGATCAGATCTGTATTTGACAGCACATGTAAGTACTTTGCACCCGTGTCTTCATGTAGGGGACTACAGTTCTTGTTTCCACCAAGAGGAATCTGGGACACAGAAAGTAGGACAGAGGCCACTGTTAATAGGCAGTAGAATGAACGTGGCTTCCAAGTGCTGCCTGCAGACCTCACCAGCCATCCCAGTTTGCACCGCCTCACTTAACAGGACCAATTACAATATTCCAGGCTTCTCACTGGCACTGAAGCACAATTAGCTTCAACCTGCCGGGTGAGAAGAAATGGTATGTTGAATAGTAAAGACAAAGCACCTACAAAATAAGGGTGAAAGAATTCTTGCAGCAGTCTGCTTCCACCTGGCCATTGCAAGGCAGGGACCACCTCTGGGAAGACACATCCACTGTCAGTCCTTATGTCTAATCCAAAGAATTTCCTCTCTTAACAGTTTGGTGTTGGGGAAACTAGTAAATGAATCCTTAAGCTTTCAAAATGATAATCTAGAGTTACTTAAATGTCTACAAATTTGTTCCTAAATGTATTTAAATCTTACCACTGAACATGATGCTGGTTATTAAAAAGTAATTCTGGGAAAATTAGCTCACAGCTACAAAATTAATATAATTTATTTATTACTTGCAGCCACAAATCAAGATGCTGTTAACACTGCCACACACTTTAATATGCACAGGAAATTTCCATATGGCTTCAATTTGGGGTTTCCGGTCACTCTTTCTCTTGACTGCAGAATAGCCCGCACATCTTGTCACAAAGCTTATCTTAAGCAGAATAGGGAGGATCTTCTGAATTGTAGAGATAAAGGTTTGTTTTATACATTTTCATAATGGTGAGCAAGCACGATTTAAATCTATAGGCTCATTATTGCTTAGAGATTAACTGATGCAGAAACCCAAGAGCGCCCAGCCTTTGACATTCCCCAAAGCTCCCGAATCCTGGTTCTGTGTCTCTCTCCTTTTCTCTCCATGTCTCATTGAGATGGTGAGAAGGAAGAAACACACACACATTTCATGCATGCACACACACATACATATACTTACACCACATACACACATATCTACATATAGTCACACCACCTACATATGTATGTACCACATTTACACATATCACATGCATATACATAAATACATACATATACTCACACATATGTATCTACATATACTCACACATATCTACATATAGTCAGACATGTATACATACACACCTACATAAACCGATACTACATATATACATATACCTACATATACATACACCACATTTACACACATCATATGCATACACATAAATACATACATACATATCATATGCATATACACATAACTACATATATATATATATACATACCACATTTACACATATCACTTGCATATACATACATACATATCTACACATATACCACGTGTACAAATACACGTTCTCACTTGATTTAAGGAGGTTGAAATGAAGCTCTTCAGAGCTTAAGCCCTCGTCTTTATGACCTTCTAGTCATGACTCTAAAGAAAGTTCAAGTTCCATAGTGATGTGAGGTACACTGCCTAATCCTTTGAGAACAGAAATAAACATTCTACTGTTAGGTGTAACAAATAGCATTGGAATCTCACCTGGTTTTTCCTTTTAATGTTGAATTTTCTGGGGACTGTGTGTCTTTTGAGCAGCTCTCTCAGAATTACTAGAATGTTCTATAGAATATAGCTGATTTCTTGCTTTATCATCCCTGGCAGGAAGACGAGGAGAGCAAAGAGCAGACCAGATCCTCCACAGCACTCCCCTATGGAATCGGTCTGCATCCATGTGAATGATGGTGGAGTCTGCGATTAAGTCACTACATTTTACACTGTTAGTTTCGTGATATTATTTTCTTTTTCTTACTATTTTATTTATTGTCCTGACACATGCATGGAAGTCAGTGGACAAATTTTAAGAGTTTCTTTCTTACATGAGTCTCAGAGATGGCACTTAGGGCATCAGGCTTGGTGACAGAAACCATTACTTACTGAGCCATCTTGCCAGCCCTCATGGTATTTTCTGTTGTCAATTTCCAAGGTTAAACAGACAAGGGGGCCTCAAGTTCAGTTAACACTACAGAGCAGACGTTTTTCCACTCCAGGTTTTCTGTTGATTACATCTTTTGGTTTCTGGTCTGCACAGGTGAGTCCGAGGATGGAGAAGCAAGGATGAAGGAATTGAGATTTCAGAGATGTTACCCTTCCCTCTGGTTTGCTGCAAACCATAATGTTCACCAAAGAAGGAAGTAAGGTTGATGGTTTCAATGGGCCAGTAAGATGTCCCGGGTTTTGATCCTGAGTCATAAAATGTGGAACCATTAATAAGAAAACCTAAATGAAAACCTAATGGCTGGAGAGAAGGGTTAAAGAAGCAGGCTCTATGGAGGAGTTTGTTTTGATATATCATGAGAAAAGTATCTTCCTTTGGAGTCACAGAGAGGTTTTTCTCAGTGCTGGGAGGTTTTCCTCGGTACCTAGTCAATGCAAGGAAAATGCTCCCCACTAAGCTCAGCCCCACAAGCTGGAGCAATACCTTCAAGTATCATTTTAAGTAAATCATCACAGTAAGTTTTTGATATATTGTGGTAATAAATGTAATTGTCTGCTCAGATGAGGGGACACAGAGAAATTATGTGGTTCACTAGCAAGTGGCAGACCTGAAATTATAGCCAAACATTCTATTATTAAATAAGACCACTTTGCTGTAATGAACTCACAGATAAAAACATCACACACCTAGATTAAGGTAGTCACTCACATAAATAGTCCAGTCCCAAACTCTGTAAATATCTGTGAAGTTCTGTACAGTTGTACTTCTGAAGCTTGGGAGATTCACTTAGGGTTATATAGTCTCACTTTCAATTAAACTTTAAATTTTTTTAAATTTATTTGTGTGCATTGGTGTTTTAAAAAAATTCAAATTTATTTGTGTGCATTGGTGTTTTGCTTGCATGCGTGTTTGTATGAGAATGTCAGGTACCCTGGAACTGGGGTTACAAACAGTTGTGAGCTGCCATGTGAGTGCCGGGAAGTGAACCCAGGTCCTCTGGAAAAGCAGCCAGTGCTCTTAACCACTGAGCCATATTTCCAGCCCTCACCATTATCTACCACTTAAAAGAAATAAGAACTCTGCCAGAACTAAACTAGAAAAATACAGGTTTATATCCTTTTCATAAATGCCTTTAGCCTGCATTCTGTCCTCTCTTGTGAACCCTGCATCACCTTTTCTCGGTCTTCTTTCTAGATGTCATATATCCAAATCCTTCACCAGTCAGTCTCACAGTCCTTCCAAAGTTTTAGAATGTCTAGGCTAACAGACAATAGTTGTAAACCTTAACAAAATCACAACTTGCTAAAGTAAAAGTAATTTGGAGCCAAACTTTTGCTTGCCTGTCTGTTAGTGTTCTTAAGAAGTATCTGTTCATGAGAGTTGTGTTTGGATTAATTCTTATGACTAATTGCTGTCTTTTAACATCTGCAGAAGTACAGCTTCTGACAAAGGAACCTGAACAATGTTTTTAAGATGAAGGACATTACTTGCAGAAGAAGCAAAATGAACTTCAAGTACATCTGACCTACAAGCCATTCTCTCTATATTTTTTAGTTGCTTAAAAGTGGGCCTAAAAGGATTATTGGTACTGACTACACCTCCCTCCCTCTGCAATATGGAATCACATAAGATGAGCCAGAAAAAATCTGACCTCAGCGAAAGGGGACAGGAGAAAACAAGCCATCAGATGCTAATGTCTTCCGAGACTACTCTTCCTAGGCAGGGAAGTTGTCAGAACTGAAATGAATCACACCATGCAGGGTAACACTTCCTATAATCCTAAGACTTGGGAAGCTGAAGCAGAAGAGAAAGACCCTGTTTCAAACCAACAATGGGGTGGCTCTCTTGTGCCAACCCTACAAAAGTAACTAAAAGCCAAGAGCTATCCCGAAAAGATGGTTTCCTGACACCGGTATGTTCTCACCTTGTTTCCTATTGGTGCTCTGCTCATCTTTGTTTCAGACGATGCATATTATAACCCAAGATTAAAACAAAGATTGGGGGACATAACCAGCTTGCCTGGCAGGTATGAGGTTTTCTAAAAAGACATGTGTGCCACCTCCTCCCAATCCCCAGCTCTCTAGTAAAAGAAAAATGACTCCCAAGAAATTATAATTCTGGAGGAAGAAGACGTTGAAGCCTTGGGGATGCCCAAAGGAGAATAGACATCCAGATATGGATCTTAAGAAAGATTTACAGATTGTACTTGACCTTGCAGGAGAGATTGGAGTTAGGACAATGGTGAGCAGGAACTGCACCTTTGAAGCACCACTTAGTTAGCACATCATTTCCATTTAAACCCGACTTTTATATTAGACTGGATGATAAACTTGTGAGGTTCACTGAATCTCTATGTACCACTTCCCAATGCTGCCACATCCAACAAATCTCCTTTTTACTATTAAAAATGGCACAGGTTCATATTTTCTTATTTTAATGAAGTTCTTCCCTTCCCTACAAAGAATACAGCATCATAGTTGCTTTATAATTTTACGTATCAACTAGATTTCACTGAAAATTTTACTACAAACCTTAGTACATCAGTATTTGTCAACATTGTAAATCTATTCCTTTGGAGACAGAGTTGGATTATGGGTAAGGATCTCAGCTAGTACCAGAGGTGAGTCACTGGTATATTTGGATGGCTTGTATTAGGAGCTGGGAAAAGACACTAAATATGAAAACTTTAGAGGAAGGCAACCCAAACCCCCACTATACACACTTCCCTAGTCAGAACAAATGTCGCCATCCTGTCTTGATTTGGTGGATATATACCCGAGCACTTCATACTGTACTTACTTTCCCTCTGTGCTTCTTATCAGACTGCGCATCCTGGTCATCTCAGTATCCGCTATAAATTCTTGGCATAGCAGGGACACAATGAATGTTGAGCCAAACCGACTTATCTCTCTAGAAAGTGTCCTGTGACTTTATCAATTTCCCCATCACAGAAGGCAAGAAAGAGTTTTCTTTGGGTTCTGTATCAGTTTAAAACACCAATTTCCTATTTGTTTCCCAAGCACACGGAGCTCCTGAGCCTCCCCGTAGGGCCTAATGTACACACAGTGTGGAAAAGCACTCCATGGCATGAAGAGCAGGTAGTTGTGTTTCAAATCTGTCATTTTTCACCAGGAGACTTCAGAAGGAAATTGGGTCACATTTCATGTATTTTAATAAATTAAAAGAATGTTTAACTTAGAAAATGTTATTTTTAACAATGGCTGAAGCTCGAGTTTGATCCAAAGGCCGGGTGGTAAAACTCCAAGGAGACTATTAATAGGAGGAGGGAGTACTCCCAAGCTAGTTGTGGCTTGAAGGAAAACTGAGCTTGGAAGGGCACCCAGAGATAAGGAGGCAAAGGGCAGTCGGAGCTAGCAGGGCACCACAATGTGCAGTCCTGCATCCTCCACTCCAAGTAGCCATCCCTGCCAACATGCAGCCAGCAAGCCACTTAGGTCAGAGAGAGCAGAATGTCAAACCCAGGCCTTCTCCCACTGAAATAAGGGACTGCACGGCTGAGTATAGAAAACCGGATGTCCAATATGAGAGATTCGATACCCAGTGCTGCTTCATTCATCTGTGAGAACTACTGCTCTGGGTTTTTTCTAACACTCTGATGTTTGGGTCAATTTTTTGTAATTTAAAAATCTGGACTTTCAGATCATGTGCCAGGACTGTGTAGGACACGGTATTTGTATAAGTTAAGGAGATGATTGGGACAGTTACTGGACAACAATAATGAAGCCGAGAAGGTGTCTGGCTCTCTGCAGGGTCATATGTCGTAGAGTGTGATATGACACCATGATGGCAATGGCCTTTGGCTTGAAGCCACTTCTCTGTTCCTCCCAAAGATTAGTTTCCATTCTCCCAGGAGTTGTCTCTCCTCACTGACATCTAACATTTGGCTCTGTGATCATAGGCATTCCGGGTGCTCACCTTGCCTGTCTGGCGGCAGCCTTGCACTGAGATCTTTACTGAGGAGCAAGATTGCAGCAAGTGGTAAATTCTGGGGTACCTATACACTGACGACTGTCAGTAGTCAATATGGTTGCCTGCTCAAGTCCCATCTTGTCTGCTCTACTGACTCATCCACCTGAAGCTGGGATAGCATCCCTGTGTGCTTTCTGATCCACAGGCTTGAGTACCTGGGAATCCTGGCTGCTGTAACCAACATCTCTTCATCTCTTCTTCACTGGATGTTTTTGAGGTTTTAGCAGTCTGACCAATAGGACACAGCTATGGGATGCATTTAGTCTGCATTAACTTCAATACATTCATGTGGGTGTTCATTATTTACCAACATGGCCACTATTCTCTACATGATAAGCAAGACAGAAGATGGTGTTTAGATTTTAGGGTTGGCTTCTCTGGCAATGTTCTTCTGCATCCTCTGTTGAATAACCCTGTACTGAGACATAAAGCTGCAGCATGAGAGGTCAGGTCACACCAGGAGTGTGTCCTACAGCATCTGCCATGTGTGGTACTGGAGGAAAGCCAAGAAGCCACAAGCCAGCTAGTGGAAAGTCCTTCCAAAGATCGCTTTGTGTCATTGTAAATGAGACACCTTTGCCCCATCCATGTCTCAATGCAGCATCCATTTCCCCCATGACACAATAGCACATTTGATATAGCTAAAAAGAAAAATCCATTTTAATTGCTATTTGTAAAGCTATTTTAGGATGTGCAATAAACAAATTGTCAAATCTTGATTTGAACATATGTGAAGAATATCTTCTTTTCTAATCATTAAATTTATTTCTATACACACAGAAAATGCAGGTAAAAATTATAAGCCATTAAACAAAAGCAATATTGTGACCAGTTTAGGTGGAGAAAAAGTGGCTTTTTTTCTATTAAAAATGTACAAGCAAACAATAAATGATTCATCAAAACATGCATGAGGAAGGGATATCTTAATTTCATCAACCAATTATCAAATATTATACTTACACATTTCTGACTTCATTAGAATGTGTAGTGTTTTCTAGCTTTTAAAACATATACAGTGTACTAGGCTTCCTTTTTTGCTTAAGTATATGCTAATTTTGTGTCTGACTGCACAGTTTTTAGTTTTGATTCTTTTTTTATGTCTCTCCCTCTGCTAATAGCACTGGCTTTAGAGTCTACAAACCCAGTTCAGTATCTAGATTAGGGTTGAAAGAGATGCACAAAGGAATGGGGTGCCGAACCTCTGAGGCTAGTTGAGGTTCAAGCAGGTCTAGAGAAACCCACATTGAAAGCCACAGAGAAAGATGTCAAAGCCGAAACAGACACATAAAAAGCCAATATAGTCAGATTAGGAGAAGGTAACAGTCAACAAAGATTAAAAATAGATGAGTAATAGTTATCTCTAATGGAAGTTGTGGAATTCCTTCCCAAGTTCAGTAAGTTTAAGGCGTATTGGCTATACATAGCCTTCAATTCATGATAAACATGAAATGTATTTGCTATGTCAGCAAACTCAGCATTTTTTCTAGCAACAGTTAGACTCTAAACTTCTGTATACAGTTATATTTTTATTTACTTTTAAAAAATTTTTGTTTGGAGACAAGATCTCATTATGTAGCTCTGAGTGACCTGGAACTTACTATGAAGAAGAGGCTAGCCTGGAAGTCATAAAGAGATGCCTGTCTCTGCCTCTTGGGTGCTAAGATTAAAGGTGTGCATTACCATTGCTGACACAGCTATTTGAAACAGGAATGATAAAAACACAGACTGGGATGTCCTCCACATAAATGAAACTCCAGTTCCTTGATACAAAAAGCTTTGTGACTAGTTCTCTCTGGGTCTCAGTTGCCTCACATATATGTCACCGAACAATAATTGCCTCCATCTCATAAGGTTCATATGAGGTATAAGTTAAATAATAGACTTAAGGTACTGACACTAACACCTGATCCAGAATTAGGCTTGGATTCATATTACTTGTCACCTTCAAACAAACACTTCTCTTTAGACTGTGATAAAATTAAGTTGGATCAAGCCAACATGGGTAATTACAAAGCCTGAATCAGATAAGAAAAAAATAGTTTTGACTGAACAAATTGCTTTGTCTCTAGCCTGGTCACACTGTGGCTGAGGCACTAACAGGTCACACAGTGTTACATGGATGGGAGATCATGGCAAGCAGGATATCAAATTAGCCATGAGTATAGCAAAGATTGGTCTCATCTGCCAGCCTCTAGGATCTCTCCACATTGCCACACTGACCAATTTAAGCATGTTGCTTTCTCTCTGTCAGATGTTGGAATTCTAGATTTACACTGAACCTCTTCTATCCACCTGCCAGAATGTGAAAAAGGACTGTAGAAACAGAATAACCTCCCAAGTGGTTAATTGTCACAGCAAGAAAACTGAAATAGATGAATCACATGATCACAGAACAGACTCTCCGTTCTACAACTGATTATCTGCAGTCATAGCCTAGAATTTCCTGTCCTAACAGAATTCTGTTGAAAATTAGAATCTTCCTTCTTCATCCTCACTATGCATCCTTCCACTTAAAAACTAGCCTGGAGGGACCATCTCACAGAACAACAACCACCTCAGGAGACAGGCTAATCTGGAAGAGGAAAGATCTCATAGAGTTCAGCAGAGCTGAGCCACAGGCAGCAGTGACGGCTAGAAGAAGGGTAAGTGGCTTCTCTTTAGGGCTGAGCCCCATTATTGGTTGGTCAGCCCTACACACACAAAGCACAAATAGACTTAGCAGAATGTTTTTACATACTAGTATACATTTAATCAAAATTTATTTAAAAAATTTTCAAAACTGGAAAGAAAACTAGCTTGGACCTGTCAGAAATAACCATGCTTTAGAAAGGGAGACAGGAGTGCGTCATCACGTAAAGCTACGCTGATTTTAGCCTTACAGTCCACCACTATGTAGAATATTGTGCTCATGACACAAAGAGTCAAAACAAAAAAGAAAAAAAAAGACTATTAACACCGTAAGATATCATAGATTATTTCATAATGATTTCCTACTAAAATATGAAATACAATCCATGTCTAAAAGCATTTTTAATTTAAGAATAAGAATTAGATCTTTTTGATGTGTCTCAAACCCTACAGAAAGCTTATATGAAAGTATGATTTTCTTTGGTTTCAAGTTAGAAAATGTGGAGGGGCAATCACAAACTCCTGGTATTTTACGTGATATTAATACTATTTCATCAAACTTATACTTCAGGCCTCTAAACTGAAACTATCCATTGCACTTCATAAGCTGAACTCGATTTTGCTAAATTACAGTCAGAGAGATTTCTGGGTCAGGTTTGCCGAGACCGTGTGTCAGTGTCAGTTTCTTCTGATATCCCATGACCATTAGTGGAGAGAATGGAAGATGAAACTCAAAATCACACAGAAATGTGGGAACTGTAGCACCAACCAGCACATGAGGATGGAGAATAAACTCTCAAAGCTGTGAAGGAAAAAAATTAAAAACCCACAATGTTAAAACTCTAGCTCTTCCAAGGAAGGGAGGGACTAACATTTCCTGCAAGAACCTATCCAAACGCTACTGTTTTCCACCCCAATGCATTGTCCAATGAGGGCTGGTAACAGAGGCCAGCTAAGTAATGAACTAAATGACCAAAAAAAAAAAAAAAAAATGAGTTATGGCTGTCCCAACACCTCTGTGCCCCAGGAGCAGGCATTTGGTTGTTGAATAAGTTCTGACCTTAGAGAGAGGCTTAACAAAATAAAAGAGGCAGAAGTGAGTAAGTCACAGTCACCAGAAAGTCACCTTAGTTTTGAGAAGAAAGCCAGACCTCCAGTACCTCTGCTTTTCTTCCTGACAGGCACTAGAAGCAGGTTTTTCAAGTCAGAGCTAGAGGCCTGGGCAGCCAGGGGTTTTCACTCTTCTTCACAGTATTACTAACAGAAAGTCCTCAGGACTAGAAACTGCCAGGAAAGAACTGTCAGTTACGCCAGGAAAACTTCTGCAAGATAAAGAAACACAATAATTAGCAAATCGAAGAGCCACATCCAGAAATCACAGAGTTAACAATGGAGACAAAAGATGAGTTTCCATACATTATTCACTAAGCCATCTGAGCAGCTATGACATTTTCATGAATATAAAAAGAAAGAGCAGGCAACCTTAAAAACCAAACAAGTAGCGAGAGTGTTGGTAAAGACAGATACTAAAAGCAAAAACAGAAAGGCTGGATAATCTGGCATTCACAAGGTCAAGCACAAGACACCACACCACACCCTCAGACACTGTCACCACACCAGACACCTTTGCTTGTCAAGAACAGAGGTGTAGAGAATGCAGAATGTGTTCCAAGTAAGGAGTCATTTAGTTTAGCAGCATGGGTGGTTACAAACAGGAAGACCAGTGTGAGACACTGCAGGAGTGTAGGCTATGGGATCCCCAGAGAAAAACTGAGGCTAGCTGGGGCTGGCAAGAAGTCGCTAAGTAGACATGAAGAAAGAGAGGGAGTAGGTACAAAGCAGATGACTGTCAAGCCTCAGCTGCCTTTATCTTTCTCTCACTCTGATGAGCTAATCCCAGGAGAGCGTCCAAATACAACAGAAAACATCTGGCTGGATATTCAGAGTGTGGGAGCAAAGCTTTTTCCAGCAGCTGCAGTTCTCTGCAGGTAAGGGGCAAGGATCCCAGAGAGCTGCCGACCCACACAGGTGTGAGACTCTCATGCTGGATGCTGTCACCTCCTTCCTGAAGCCGGAGCCCCCTTCCAAGAACAAGTACCCGAGCCAAAGAAGTCTGTTTTTGTTGACATTTAAGACGTATATACATCCTTGAAGGAGATTTATTCTGAGATGTCTGCTAGAGCTGGATAGTCAACACAAGTGACATTTGCATGATGTCATCAGTGAACACAGCAGCAGTACTGAACTGGCTCTTCAGAGAAAAAGGCTTGATTATTAAAAACCCCACCATGGCCAGTTCAATGGAATGCCATCACTCAGGTACTCTGATAGTCCTGTGGACAACTCTGAACAGATTCCTGCAGTATTCGCATCCGCCTTCCCAAGGCAGGCCCTATCTGTTACCTGCTCTGAACATTCAAAAGAAGACTATAGCCATCTAAAACCCATTTGTCCCAGATTCTTTTGAAAATTTGCCAACCTTTTGTCATCAAACTTGCTCAATACCTTCTACCTGGCAGTGGAGCACAGTCATTTGAACACATAGTTAGGTGAGAATGTACATAAATGTCTAAGAGAAGGATCCATAAAAAACTTAATTCAGAAACCCATTTAAATTCACAAACCAGGCAGGGGGAGGAATCCCGCTCTGCTCCTAAAAAGCTGGAGACAAATCTGGACTCCATTCCACAGTTTTCCCAGAGCAAGGAAGGAAGGAACTAGTTCATAAATTCTATCAGGAGCTTGGGGATTTTTGATGTAATGAGTTTTACAGTTTCAGAGGAGAATGCTTTGCTAATAATTATGTAACAGTAATTAAATCTGAAAAAGGCTGTACTCTAACTATGTTGATTTATTGCAGCCCCTACAAAGCACTCCTCAAGCGTGCGTTGGAGTGTGCGCTGCCTCCCTCCAGTTTTCTTTAAATTCGCACAGAGCCCTGGGTCACAGATGGTCTGGGATGCTATATTTTCCCCCATTAAATTCCTAATAATCTTTTTCTGAGGCTGAGTCATGGAAGCCTGGGGAGTTCTCATTTTAATTAGAAGGTTTAAGGAGCTAACTCTGTTTGAAATTTTCTCCTAGGAGGGATGGGTGCAGGTGAGCCCATTCAGAAGGATGACACAGTGCTGAGGCCAGGACCACATTTCCATATTAGATTGCTGCTGGTTTGGCTCAACTCCCACTTCTGAGGTTGATGATGCATTGTCTGAATTTGAGAAACCAACTTTGGAAAGCAGGACTTATTGGGAGATTATTCCTTGTGGGAAAGATACAATTTTTACTTAGTTCCCATCCCTATTTTGCATATAAAGCAATCATTCAGAAATGTGAATTTGTATTTATTATCCCAAAAGAAGTTTAAGGCACATCAGTCTGAGCTACTGAAACCAAGAAATTGATTTTGAGACCTTTGAATCCACAAGAATTTTTAATTCTCCCAAGTTCTAGTACGGCCGGGTGTAATTCAGAATGAGATTTTGGGGTTGGTTTTAGTAGCAGAAAGGCGTGGAATGTCTGTGCGCAGACAGGACAGGATGCTTAGAATTATGTCTATAGTTTATTGGCGTTCCAAGAGCAACATTCCAGATGAAAGATAAGATTTCTTAGAGTTTACTGATAATGTCTAGACAGTTGTAAAAACCTGGTAAGTAAGGCAAGGTGCTAAACCCACTTCCCTTAAAGTCATGTACAAAGAGCAGAGTGCATTTTCAGCTCTTCCTGTCACAAAGTAGGGTCCTCTAGCTTTGCAAAATAATGAGCACTTCATGCTTTGAGTGTAATGCAATCCAGACAAGGCAATGTGAACATGCCACCACCTCACTTGCCCCCTGTAGCTTTAACACAGCAGCCTGCTCAGAGCTGGCAGCAGCCACACTTCATCAAAGTAAAGCCAAGTATAAGCCCCATAAGCCGAGCGAATGAACGGCTTAAAAACTTGGTTTTGTAAATGTAGAATAGTGGCATCTTAGCTCATTAACAAAAAGAATTCCCCTTCACAGCCAAATGGGGCTCTGTTTCCCATTCATTCTATTGAGTTTTCTGGCCTCCTCATGCTGGGCTAATTGATTCATTGCAAGTTGAAGGAAAACACCTTTACAGAGGTAAAATGGATCCACTGTCTTTATTGTCATGGTTTCCTAACCTAGTTTACCCAGGACAGGTTCATGTCCTTATAGTCACAATTGAAAATACTTTACAAATATAAATCCTGAAGTTTATAATCTCCGACTGTGGAGTGTGGCATTTTAAATACATAATTTCCAGTGCTGGATGTGTAGTCTACTTTGTGCATAACAAAAATCAAATTGACAAAGGAAATAGAGTTCTCACACTCAGTTCTGGGTTATATCAGAAAGTATAAAGAAGTAAGACATAAGCAGCTTAAGGGTGCTTTACTGAAAAAGTCTTTTAAAGGCATTTAAGGATTTTCAATCTGGAAGAATAAATTTTTTCTCAGATACCTCTAGCCCAAGCTGATGTTTCTAGAACATGCTGGCTATAGCCATATGTTTAGCAATTCCATTTGTGAAATGTGTGGACAAGTGGCTGAGGGCTGCCAGACTGCCTCTCTTGAGCAGGCCTGCCTGCGTATGGGTGCAGATAATCTGTGAGAACGGGGAAACCAGCACCATCCCTCCTCACTCTGCTGCATGGGAAATCCAAACAAGTTCTCAGCTAAAGATCAGAGTTTTTGAAGTGGGGATCTTTGAACACTTCATTCACAAAATGGCATGGCAGAAAAGTCAGATGTGCAGGAAACGGTCAAATAAAAACGAATATGGATACACCGAGCCAGGAAAACTTTCAAATTATATATGTGAATATAAATTTTAATTAAAGATAAAGAGAAACCTAAAAGACTTAAGGAAATAATCCACCAAGGGAGTTAAGGGCAGCAAATCTGTGACCAAGTTCTTTAAGAGTTAAAAGAAGCAACGGTTCTGACTTCTGATTAATGGCCAGGGA
Organism: Phyllotis vaccarum; assembly: GCA_033318265.1. Lineage (NCBI taxonomy): Eukaryota > Metazoa > Chordata > Mammalia > Rodentia > Cricetidae > Phyllotis > Phyllotis vaccarum. Next base: position 83,047,823 of record JARWLC010000014.1, on the reverse strand, counting down.
CATCCCAAGCTGCTCTGCCACCTCAGCAGTGCACGGCTGGTACAGTGGGGTAATATCTAATAACTAATCTTTGACACAAGAATTAAGTCATTTTGCAAGAAAGCAGATCATTAGAAGCCAAATTGAATTATAAGTAATACTATCTCTGTAGAGGATTGTAAATTAATTGGTTTTTAACAATAACATTTCTGTATTTTATTAAAGCGGCGTAAGAATTGGGTGAAGAAACGAATGTAGCAGATAAACAGGCCAGGTGCTGGTGATGTAAATGAAATCGATGACAGATGGCGAGGAGCACGCTCGCTCACTGTGTGTGTATAATGGATAGAGATAATCAAATTCCTTTGTGAATTGGCGACTTTCTTTACATCAAGAACTTCAGTACGGGTTCACTTATGCTTCTTCCTACCTCCTAGCCCTCCACATGCACGTGCGCACATGCACACACACACACACACACACACACACACACACACCCCTCTCTTCATGAGTACAGAATCCTAATTATAGCCTATGCTTCTATCAGAAAGATGGGCTGTAACTCTATTTACATAACACTGCACATAAATGTCATTCCGCCAAATCAACCTGTATACACTAAACAACAGATTTCTCTGGGAAGAACACCTCATGGGAGAAACAAACAACCTGTGTAGGTTAAAGATATTCAGTCATTCATTCACTAAGAGAAGTGAGGCTTAATTTAAGTGGTCAGAGCCCATGGCGGAAGAGCCTTCGGGTTCATTTCATGGATTTCCTAGCAGTTTTAAAGACTGATGAGCATCCTCTTTCATTTCTCTTTCTCTTCCAGATGCCCAGTGTTAAGCCTCGGTACTCATAAAGAACCTGATCCAAATCTACAGTGAGCCGTAAGTTGCGAAGGAGCTGACTTTTCTCTTCCCTATTCCTGTACAAAGGGCAGTGCTTTATCATTCTGCTTTCAGATAAAGAGGAAATGGTGTGCCACCATCCTGTTCCACACAGAAGAACAGCAGTGGCAACAAGAACAAATAGAATTACCAGGGTCCTAACACACGTCCTTATAACTACTGAGGGTTTGACAATATTCAAACCTGTGCTTACAGTCCTGAGCATCGCTCCAGCATTACTAGCGTCTTCTTAACTGTCCAATGGACCTTCCCACATGAGTGTGTACATGGCCTTCCTACATTGCTGTGTACAGTATGGCACTACCAGCTCTTCTGTTCAGAGCTCACATGGAAAAAAGCCGTCTCTGGCCTCCTCACTTAGACTTGCAGATCTCAAGTCATCCTTGCTTCTTATAACCTTTTTACTTCAAATGTAGCCAAAATGTATAACCTGTAGACCTCTCCCAAACAGTACCATTCCTGAGTCCCACACTGGCATGACACTGGACCACCTCACTAGACTGTGTGGTTCCTCAGACCCTGTTTCCCACAAGTCTCCTGCAAGTCTCCCACTTCCCATGTGCCTTCACACTGTTTCCAAGGTTTTCTTACCTCAGTTCATAGTGGAGCACATTCAGTTTTCCTTTGGTTTTCTTAGCACCATAGGATCCATGAGATCAGTCCCATTGCACGGGATTAGTGTGCCCAGGGATACTACTCCATGATCCACACAGACACTATACATATCATTTCAGCCCTAGGACTTTTAAGGACACTGTACCTTTAGTTGCTCTAACCCCTTACCTTTTTACTAAAGCTATGTAGGATGTGCAAGCTTACTCCTGCATGAAGATCTCACAGATGATGCTGAACTTTTCAGTATTGTTGCGAGTCTACTATGTGGTACCAGTCTCATTCACCCATATATTCTCAGGTTGCTTTGCAAGTGGTAAATCAGTCTTTCCAGCTACACAAGGATGTGGTTCCTTTCAGGTGATGACTATATGTTAAACATATGTGTGCCTATCCTCACTAGCAAATACCAGTGATGCATGCAAGCCCTGCTACCTACTTTCTTATTGCACAGCAGGCCCTATGCTGAAGAGTTACCAATGTCCTCCTTCAGGAGTACTTCATAACTGGATCATTGCTCTCATCCTGTGCTCTTCAGACTAGGCTCTCACCATGCTCTTCCTTCACTGGGCCAGCTGTCTTTGACCACATTTCTGACTGGGGGCCATCTCTAATGGAAGGTTCCTCTTATCTTACCTTAATCTTGAGACCTTCACATTTTCATCAGACAATTCTTTCACCTTTTAAGGACCTTCATATTTAATACGTCTTCATGGCTCTAAGCCATGCAGTCAGTATCTGGTTCATATATGTTCACAGATGTGCTGTTTATAGGGAAATATTTTTGTGCTTTTTTTAAAAAAAAAACACTATGAATCTACCAGATTACTTCAAAATACAACTTATTTGCCCTCACATCTATATAGATACACACACATATATGTATGTATGTGTGTAGGTAGGTAGGGATTAAGATACACCTACTAGAACACCTCCATGGACTGGGCTCCAGATTTGACTCTGAGAAGCTAAATGGTATCTGCCTGGCAGGACTCCCTGCTGAAAAGGGCTGGAGTCTGGTCTGGTACTGTTAATTCTGTGTCAATTTCTCCAGAGGGAATAGTGTGCTTTCGGGCTGTTTCTGATTTCCTATTAGATGGCATTTAAGGAAGTATATTATATCCTGAACCTAAAAGGATCTGCTCTTTAATAAACTAAATTGACCTTTCTGTTTTTTACCCCATGGGGATTGGGGTCTTCCTCCTTGCCTTGAAGCCCCCCTTTCTTACCAGACAACAAACTGATTTTGTATCTGTTTTGTTTGGCTTTTTACATGACAACCACATATACAGCTGAGCGTAATGACCAAAAGTCACACTCCTGAGCCACTGGGTATGGCCAGATGAGACCATAGATAAACAATATGTTGAATTAGTGGGGTAGCTCCTGTTCTGCCTGGTGTGTGCTCTTGGCAAGGCATGAGGTCATGAGAATCCTAGGCAGTAGCAACTGACCTACTCATTGCCTAATCCTGAGGCCAGACCAAGAACCTTTAAACCTCATATTCCTAATTGTAAACTATGCAGTTTTCAATGAATGGCTTTTTTATTGCCCAAGTTGTAAGCTACAAGTAATCAATTATCAAGAAATTTTACCTATGCAGAATTTGGAATTGATCAAGAGCCTCCTGCTAAAACTTGACAGTCTTGGAGCCCACGGGTGGCTTAAATCTGAACAATGTTTAAAAACATGATGGCCAAGCCTCACACATATTCTAAATGAAAGCTAAGTTAGTAGGTATTGCCTGTCCGGGTTGTGTATGAGCCACTAACACACAGGAAAATATCGGCATGATTCCAGCCTTCTCCACCCAAGTCACCTTTCTTGCTATAAGACAGAGCTCTGATTTGAATGTACTGTAACAGTAAGGCTTGTCTAAGCACCTTGGGCTGTTCTTGAAGATTGAGTTTACTTGGAGCCTTTAACATCCCTCCCTTTACAGCAATCTTGGCCTTTCTTTTGCCCAGGAGGGATTCTATGATGGAGTTCCAAAGCCTTGCCTTGCTAGGGCATATGTAAGCAGCTGCTGCTCCCCCCTGCTCAGTACTGGCTGCAGCTGCCACAGTGCCCCAGAAGGACATTCGAATGGAGTGTGTTCCCGTAATTGCCTTGGCCCCCTGATTGAATTTATGCTCTATTTTAAAGTAACATTTTGTTGCATTTGCATTACTGAAATTACCAGGTTACGGTAAACTATAATCTCAAATCAATGTCCCCCCAAAGAAAACAGGCATGAACTTTATCACCAACAGCAAATTCAATTTTCGCGTTACCTACTGACAAAGGAGCTTGTGCCAGCAGAGCTTGCAGATTCCTGGAAAGTTCGCCAAACAGGAAGAAACTGCTCATCTTCCTCTTTAATGACTCCCATTTTTGCTTTCTATCTAACCACTGCTCTCCCCTGTAGGTGAAAACAAACTGGTACCTATTTTGTTACCTTGGAAAATCACATGGGATGAGTACCTAAAGGTATCCCCAGCTGGATGCTGGTAGAAATGAAGAACGGTTCAAGACATACTCTCTGTCAGTACCTCAAACAGTTAAACAGCTCACCAATTCCACTCTTAGATCCAGTGCTGCCAAAGGACCAAAAGGAGGCCTAGGGAGATGTCTAGGGCAGGGTTTTACAGCAGTGCTGTTCTGAATGGCTAAAGAGTAGAAATCTCTCGAGAGGTATCTCTCAACAGATCAGTGATGTGGTGAATGCATAGAATGTAATATTACTCAGCTGTTACAATGAGGTTTCCAGGCCCGGCTAGCCAGAGGTCCAGACCCACAGACCTGCAGTCCCAGATCGCTTAGCCACCCACCGCTGCTTAGGCCCCCCAAAGTGACTCATATTAAGACACTTATATTAAGTTCATGATGTTTGGCCTATGGCTTAGGCACATTGCTAGCTAGCTTCTTCATCTTCACCCAACCCATTTTCATTAATATGCCTGCCACATGGCCCGTGGCTTACCTGTGTTCCTTACATGTTTCCTCTTTGGGCATTTGGCTCAATCTGTTTCTGACTCTGCCCTTCTTTTCCTACCTATTCTTATTTCTCACCTACTTCTTCTACAGTGCTTACCAAGAGCCAAAACAGCTCCTTTATTTAAAGATTGATATTCACAGCATACGGAAAGACATTCCTTCATCACTCACACTTGCTGCAGCATGGATGGATTTGGAAAAAAGGTACAGTGAGATGCACTGAACACAAAAGACAGACACTACATAATTCCACTTCATATGAATATGCAGATTTGTGGGAACAAGAAAACTACAGGTCTCCAGGTTTAGGGGAGAAGAGTGGCCAGTTACTGTTTGCATGTTCGGAGTTTCTGCCTAAGATGATTAAAAAGTTCTAGAAACAGAAAGTTGTTGTCCATGGCCTCTTAATGTGATTGGAATATAAACATGCTGCGTGTGATATGATAATCTCAGGCCTTAAAGCAATTAACATACTGACTCAGATCTATGTATTTTATCACAAAAAAAGACATTCTCAAACAATACAGAATTATTGGTGTCTGCTGTAACACGAACGCTAACAAATTGAGATTCAAGACAATAAGGAATTTATCTCCAATTTTCTGAAACCTTTGTGATGATGAAATGACGTCTTTAATCACTAAAATACTGCAGAATACTTACACTGCATCTCTTCTTTTAACTAATTAATTGATTACATCAGAGTTGCAGTCATCCTCCTGGCCAGTCCCAACTCTCTCTCTCTCTCTCTCTCTCTCTCTCTCTCTCTCTCTCTCTCTCTCTCTCTCTCTCTCTCTCTCTCTCTCTCACACACACACACACACACACACACACTCTGCTCCACTCTTCCTCTGTTTCTGTTCAGGAAAGGGCAGACCTCTCTAAACTGTATCTCTTTTATAAAAGCAAAAGGAGCAAAGGAAAAAACCATTTTAATTTCTTCTTAAAAGTCTCAGTGCATATATGTATGTGTCTGCAGTGAGAAACAAGCACATGTCTACAGTGTACATTTGGAGCCTGAGTTTCAAAGCTCCTGATGGCACCTTCCATCTTGCTGTAGGATTGCTAGGATTAGAGTATTGCCTTGTCCTTTATGTGAGCTCTGGGTAGCCATCTTCAGGCCCCATTTGATTTCTACCATTGACCACACACTTGGCTTATTGCACTACAGTGAAGAATGTGTTCAGACTGGGTTCATTCCTGGAGTTCGAGAACAGAGTTGTAATCCTAAGAAAGTCCAGAATTTCCATGGGCATATAGTAGTAGTTCCCTGCCTGAAACACCACCAGTTCTGTGGGGCAGGCCCTTTGTATTTGCTTGAGATTAGATCTTTTTACAGTTTCAGTTACTGTTCAAATTCAGTTATCTCAAAGTCTTTAACTTCTACTATAGAGCCAAGGTCTCAAACTGCTCCCAACAGACTCCTCAGAGGCCTAGTTAAAAACAGACCTAGCTGAACCCTTCTTCTATGTTGATTGTTAGGTCTGAAATGGGGTTGCAGAAACACCAATTATAACCAGCTTCAAGGCAACTGCGGGCACTGTTGACCCAAAGACCATGACTTCCACCTTAGACACACAATCAAGAAACAAGGAAGGTAGACTGGAACTGAGGGGAGGAGGGACTCTGTAACCAAATTGGCTGTGTGTGTGTGACAGAAAGGACAGTGTGACTTCCTTCCTTAGTGGAGATGAATGGTTCCCTTCCTCTCCTGAGGTACACCATGTAGGAAAACAATTGTTATATTCTGTTCTGGGTGTTTGCTGCTCTTTCTTCTGAAGGGTCTTTTTAATACAGTGCATGATTGTGCTTAAGAGCATCACAAACCCTTGAGTTGCCTCACCAGGCAAAGAGCCAGAATGCAGTCACCAGCTCCCATCTACCTGTGGCTTTCTGGTTCTGTTGCCAGTTGCTCGTTAAATGGCCAATGTCATGTCACATCTCCATTTATTTTTTTCACACTTTAGAGGTTTAAACAAGCATCTTTGCCCTGCCCATCGCTTTCAATGCTGTCTCCAGAAGGATATATATCTGTGTGTATTTCTCAGGAATTTTTGCATTGTTTTCTGAGTCTCAAATTCTAAGAAAAGCCAGTGTGAGGATTAGAAAATTCTCACATTTAGGAAATATTATAATTAGCCATAATTAGTTCCTCAAGAACAAAGCTTAACAACAAAACTAGAGTTGGTGCCAGCTTGATGCAAACTCCTGACATTAGGTAGAAGGCCCACGAAGGAAGAACTGGGGACCAAGTGGAGGCTGGACTAGCTGAAGAGACTGGACAGCAGCCTTCCAGAGAAGCATCATTCATTGTCAGCCTCTATCACATATTGGCCAGTGGTCCTGTCGCTCTGGGCAGTAGAGACCCAGTGAGTTGTTATTAATGATAAAGTGCACAGTGGGGTTTTCAGCACAGCTCCAGGGATTAGGCACAGGGACAGATGTGCTGAGATTGGGGGACTGGACTCTGATTGAGAAGCCACAGTATTCCAGAAGCTCAAAGTATTATATACAATACAATGGGGAAGGAGGGTTGTTGCCTCCAGCTAAAGGAGTCCGGGTTAGCTAATCACAATAGGCACAGACTCTGCAGGGAGCAGCCTTCCTTATAAAAATCTGAGGCAAGAAAGTTATAGTGGACATTCTCTGCACACTCTTGTCAACATCTGCGCATGGAAGAGAGGAAAACTCTGACATCCCTCTGAGCTTCACATCAGGTAAGGGATGACTCACCACTCCCAAGGAACCAAGACCTTGGTATCCCCTGACATGGCCACACTCATATCAAACAATACATACTCACTAAGACTTCACTCACTCCCTACAGCACACCAGTGAGTTCACAGTTATAGTTCATATAGCGTGTGCTTCCTGTAAGGTCCCTCGCTGCAAAATAAACCCTTAATGGGCAGTGGCCTCGCATGACTGTATGGGAGGCTGTCACCTTAACTGGGAGATCAGAATTTCAACTTATGTTTTTCATTATTTGATTATTAATTTCTAAAGGCTATAGTTTCTGCAAGCACTACTCAACTTAATGTATTTTGTCCTTCAAACATGAACTTTAGCTAACCAAATAATGTAGTATGAACATCGCTAGAACATGTTTAAATTAATCATAATTTTGAAACTTTTAAAACTCCTGAGAATATAATGTATTATTATCCCAGAAAAATAAAAAACCTTATAACTTATAAGTTGTATGTGACTACTTTAAAAACACCCTTTCTTTTCACATTAAAAACATACTTTCTTTTCACAACAGTGTAATATTCTAATAATTAGCATGCTTACAGTTGATATGTTCAGATACAATGGCTCTCTCAGAATTTTTTTTATCTTTTGCTCAAAATTAATTGTCCTGTTATAAATCACTTTCTGGTGAGTGTTCTTGGTAACCTTACACAACAGAGGTTTCTCTAGGGAACACACCATTTCAATACCATAGCAAATATACTTCTAAAGAGATGAGTCCAAATTTTTTCTGGCTCCCGTTGTATAAGAGGCTTGGCTCTGCATCTTCTTGGATACTGTAGCTGTTCAGCATGGCGTCTCCATTGATTAGATCAAGCTGGTGAAGGCCTCTATCTTACTGTGCTACTCATGGCCCCAGTCACTTATGAGGCCACAAATCTTTCCACACTTCTCACCATTTTCCATTTTGTCATTGCATTTTAAACTATTTTTCCATTTTTGATGGGTTATAGGAGAGCATCACCCCCCTCACACATACACACTGTGAAGTAACTTGCTGCATGTTTTTAAACTTGTCTTCTTTCTACTTTATGGTGCATGTAAAAGAATTTCTAGAGATAGTGAGATGCTCAGTGAGTAAAAAGCTTGCTGGGTAAACATGAGAGCCGGAGTCTGGATCCCTAGCACCCACACAATCACCAGGTATGGTGGTGAATGCCTGTGACCCCATGAAGGGTGGACATAGGAAGATCCCAGGGTCTCACAGGCCAGCTAGTCAACTGAAAGAGAACACTCTAGGTGGAGAGCCCATGACTCAAAGAATAAGGTGAAGAACTACATTCCAATGCCAAATCTCTGGCTTCTACATGCACCTACATAGATAAACACATATGTGCATGTGTGTGTGTGTGTGTGTGTGTGTGTGTGTGTATGTGTGTGTTTATGTGTGTGTGATATGTGATGTGTGGTGTGTGTGTGTGTGTGTGTATGTGTGTGTGTGATGTGTGTGGTGTGTGTGTGTGATGTGTGTGGTGTGTGTGTGTGTGTATGTATGTGTGTGCACAGTTTCATTTTAAGTCCTATTCTTTTTCTGCATATTAATTTTTTTCTAACTAAAAATTTTAAACTTAGATATTTTCTTCTAAGGCTTATTATTCTGCCTTTAATATATAAGTTTGGTGATGGTCTTTGTTTATGATGTGATGTCAGATTTATTTTCTTTCATCTCCATGTAAAAAAAAAAATAATGCCATTTCACTGAACAGTCTACTCTCAAAAACTTTCAAATGGTCCTCTACCATCTATCAAATTTCCTCTTTCTGGGTCCTGTCCTAGGTCATTATTCTGTCTAACTGATCAGTTTGTCCATTCCTGTATATATACTTTATTGTTATGTATTTTTGTTTAATATATTTCTTTAATATACATTAACCTGATCTTGAAGTCATTACACTCTTAGGAAAGATCCTGAATAAAGGACCCAGATGAGCTAGTTTGCATCATCTGCACCAGCACAGCTGATCTGCATCCTGAACTTTTGGAATCTGTGGTGGACCAACATTTATTGCTGTTGGCTCTGTTAGGGGATTTGTAATACAACAATTGATAACTACTACAAATATTACAAAATAAAAGAGGAAAAAGAACATCTCAGAAACATTTTGAAATGTCACAGTGTCTATTATTGCCTTCACTGGGGAGTTAGTTAAGCCTTCCTTTAATTCAGGAGTGTACTGGTTTTGTAGGGAAAGAATCATCAGCTGAAGATGAGAGATGGTCTATAAAAATTAGGAAATGCTGAACTGTGATTACACAAGAAAACAGACATATTGACTATTAATTATATTAACAAGCTTCTCTAAGACACCTACAATTTGAGAAGTAATGGTTTAGATGATGGAGTGGAAACATGATTAAAAGCTAGCCGTTACTGCTTGCTGAAGAATTGATCATGCATACACTACTTGCTGAGATGATGCCAGGCAGGTCTGAAGATGTTTCCTTCTTCAGACCATCTGGATCCCTCACTCAGGAACTCCAAATGGACAACACGGCTTCTAAAATTCAGTTAGTTTACTTCCAGAAATTCATTTATGAGATAGGAGGATCTGCAATTAAATGCTCCTCACATCTGGCAGGGTCTGTGGAAGGTGGGAGCGTAAACACCAATGTGGAGGATGCATCTTCCATCTTCCTTTAAAAGAGCCATGGAGAGCCAGCAGAATGCCTCCATTTGGGTGCTTGTCCAGGCGCTTGCCACGGAAGCCCCAAGACCTGAGGGTGAGGCCCTAATCTGGTGGAAGAGGATTGACTCTGATAAGTTGTCTTCTGACTTCCTGTCAGTGCACCTAACACAGTGGCACACATATGCCTGCACACACAGAAACACCATACACAAACATAACAAAAATAAAACAGGCTTGGAGTGATGGTTCAGAGATTAGCAGCACTGAATGCTCTTCCAAAGGACCACGCATTCACATTCAATTTGCAGCATCTACTGGAGGCTCTCCAGCCTCCATAACTCCATTTCCAGTGGATTGTACACCCTCTTCCGGTCTCTGTGGATAACGCACACAGTGGTGCACAGAGGCACATGCAGGCAAAACATTCATACATATGAAATAAGTCAGTAAATCTTTGTTAAAAGAGGAACAAGAAATATGGGTGAGTGGCTAAGAGCATTGGCTGCTCTTCGAGAAGACCTGGGTTTGATTCCAAGAACACACATTCATAACTTCAGTTACGGGATCTGACACCCTCTTCTGGCCTCTATGGGAATCAGGCATGTATGCAGCATACATGCAGGCAGAACACTCATAAGCATCAAATAAAAACAAATAATTAATAAAACATTTATGAAGATACACAAGTAAGAGAATGTTTGCAGCAGTGGATAACTTATTGAGCACCTACTGTGTGCCAGGGACTGCATTGCATTTAAATAGAGCAAGGGGAAACAAAAAAAACATGGCATGGCCTTGTTCACACTAAGTTCACCTTGTGATAGAAAGGACACAGTCTATTATAAGCATTTAAAATGGGATGAGTTTTGAGATAAGGGAGAATGGAACACTCCTGAGGTCCAGGTTGCACTTACATTGAGACCTGAGGACAGAAGACCAATAGTGTTGCTGGCAAAGGCTACAGCATTACTGGCCACCTGGAGATGAAAAACTTGATTTAAAAGGACAGAGAGAAGCCCTCGGGACAGGAAAGTTTGGAAGGTGGAGGGAGGGGGGACTGGCTGGGGGAGTGGGCTGGATCTGCAGCCAGAAGGCTTGTGTTCATCTGAGGTGCAGGGATCAGTTCCCACAGGGATTCAAGCAGCCTGGCTGACCTCCCTCTTGGGATGATCAGTCACTGTAGCTACTCAGCCAGAAAGGAAGTAGGCAGAGTCAGCAACCAACCTGACCTGCTATCCCTGGGTCTGTGTCCTGTGCCTATTTTGTGTCTCTTCTGCTTCCTGCTCTGCTTCTTGCTCTTTGCTTTTACATTCCATGAGTTCACAGAACTCATCTTTCCATGTGCTATTTCAATTTTCTGAAGCACCCAATTTCCCGGCCCCATTACAGTTTACAGCCTCACAATGGTGCCTTTCATCTCAAAAAGGCATTTTCTTCACGTCTGTTTTGCATCGTTTCGTGGTCGTGAGATATCTTTTATTTTTCTAAACAATTTTATCGATTTCTTTCTTTATTTACAAAAGTCAAGATATGCTCACATTTGATAAAAAGGGAAGGTCTATATAGACAAAGGAAGGAAATAAAAATCTAGCTTTATTGCACGCTTCAAAGAGCCCACTGGAGCAGATGTGGCTTCTGGTGCGAAGCCTCTTCGAGTCTGCTTTCTCTCCACTAAAACACACCACCAAACCTTCTAAATAAATGTTCAACTTCAACACCTTTGTTTTGTATTTTATTCGTTTTCTGAGAATTTGGTATAAGAGTACTATACTGACATACTTTCTCTCTTCTGCCAAAATCCTCCTACATCTCCCTAGTCACTCTCAAATTCAAGGCCTCTGTTTCCTTTGTTATTGTTACACACACACACACACACACACACACACACACACACACACACACACACACAAAGAGAGAGAGAGAGAGGCGAGTAGCTATGTAGATTTAACTTTCTGAGTCCATTTAGTGTTGCTTGGATGTATGTGTGCTCAGGGTTGGCCAATTGGGATTGGATCACATATCAGGGGACTTGACTGGCTCTCCCACTCTCAGTAAATCATCAATTGCCTATAGTTATAAATATAGGACTAGGCTTCGTAAGACCTCCCCCATCCACACTGGCACCTCAATGGCTGTTGCTATTTCTGAGGTCTTGCTTAAGCAACAATATTGTTGAGATTTCCTAGGTGCAGCTTCGTATGTGTGGCACACACTATCCTCTCCAGAGCTGCCCTTCATTCCTACCTGTACCTGAAATGTGGCACAATTTTAGAAATGTGATGCTTGCCCTTTCTCATAAAAATCTTCTATCATTGGAATTTCATTACATAGTTCCTTCCTTCTTCCTTCCTTCCATCTTTCTTATGAAGGAGATGAACATATGCTGGTAAGCATGTGGAGCTTAGAAGACAGCCTGTGGGAGTTGGTTCTCTCCCACATGTGGGTTCTGGTGATAGAATTCAGGTATTTGGGCTTGGCAGAAAGCTCCCTTACCCACTAATACATCTTGCCAGCCCTAAAAGTTTACTTTAAATATTTTTTCTTACAAAATATTTTAAGTGTTCATAAGCAAGGTAATCTAACTGAAGACAAAAGTATCTGTAGTAGTGGGGGTTTCTGGGTCCTGGGCGGCCAGAGGTCCGAGACCCACACACCTGCCACCTGAGACTGCTTAGCCACCCGCCGCCCACTGCTCAGGCCCCCAGAAATGACTCAGACACTTATATTAAGTCCATGCTGTTTGGCCTATGGCTCAGACACTTTGCTAGCTAGCTCTTACATCTTAAATCAACCCATTTCTATTAATCTGTCTGCCACGTGGCCCGTGGCTCACTTGTGCTCCTACATGTTGCTCCTTGGGCGGTTGGCTCCATCTGCTTCTGACTCCGCCCTTCCTTTCCTACCTATTCTGATTCCTCCTCCTACTTCTTCTATGGCGCCTGTCATGGCCCAAAACAGCTCCTTTATTTAAAGATTGAGATTCACAGCATACAGAAAGGCATTCCCGCATCACTTCCCACTTTCTGTCTAATCAAAAAGGAAAGTTTCAATTTTAACATAGCAAAATTACATATAACAAAATAGCTATCAAGCAAGAATTACAGTTACAATATCTAGTCTATTTGTATTTAGGAAAATTAAAGAAAATACTCTATCATCTACCTTATCTTTATGAATCTAAAGTTTTATATGCAATATACCTTTTAAATGACTAAGAAAAACTGTACCTATAACTATCTAATCTTTAACTACATCAAAGACCACAGAAGGATATATTTACCCAAGTAAACCAGAAGTGCAAGCGACTTCTAAAATCTAGAAAGGACAGAGATGACACCTATCTGTCTGGACAGTCACCCAAAGTTCCTTTATAAAGTTGGGGCATCCATCTTGAGCCTACAGGACCAGAGTCTCTTTTCATTTCAGTGAAGCAGAAAATATGCTCTGCCCATTCTGGCACAGTTCATCAGTTGCTTCTACTCAAGTCCTGAAGAATGTCTGACAGTTTTCTTTGCAAAGCAGGAATCTGAATGACCATCTCAGCTTGTTCTCCCAAAGTTCAGAGGTCATCTTCCTATGGAACCTGCATGTCCAGTTTAAACAGCATACTGTCAAGCAGTCAATATAAGAACAGGTCCTTATCCAGTGGCTAACCATTGCCACAAAGAGAGTAGACTCCATATAAAGTTTCTTCGATGTCCATTTTTCTGTTGAAGTAAATTAGTGCCGCCAGGAGCAGACCTGTCTCACTGTCCAGAAAAGTCTAAGCTCTTAAAACATTTTAAATGCCACATTCTGTAGGTCTTAGAAGTATTTGAAGATTACCTACCTAATTGAAATATATCTTTGTATATCTAAAAATCTAATATGCATGCATTTTTAATTGTACATTACAATTCAAAATCAGTTACATAAACGTCTTATCTTAAACAAGAGTAGAAAAATACACACAGCATAAGAGAATTGACCTAAAATTTGTATCAATAAACCAAAATCGATACCAATGTAAAACATTTCGAGATTAACAGCTGATTTCCTGATCTAAGTAAATTCAATAATCTAATTTTTAAAAAATCATTCATATACTATATCCCCTTTTTCTTCTTAGACCATCAACCATTTATAATGAAAACAAATATTTAGAAACAATATTTGAGGAATTTGGGCATAGTTTTTTATCACTACTTCTTGCTGACTAAGGGGCGTTGAAAATCTCACGGATTGTTGAGACTGGATCATAATCTGCAGTCTTAAAGCTGATATGGCAATCTCTTCCCATCAGAGATTTTTTTCAGGGGGTCTTGGTTGATGAAACCATATTTGCCTGGAAGCAATCCACAGGCTCTCATCTTCTGTAGAAACAAAAGCAGAACTCTTCCAAAGCAATAAATCTTTAGACACAATTTTCAAAATCAAAATACCTTTAAAACATATATTCTTGTTTAACTTAGTAGTCTTTGCATTTGCAATCCATTGTCTTTCTGCAGTTAGCTCATTAACAATTAAAAAATTAAAAGAAAACACAATAACAACCAAAATCTAGATTTTGTGTCTATTTTTCATCTTTACGTGGCTTATTATATTTTTATTACTCTATTTCTCTCTTTAAAGACTTTTTTTAACCTCTTTTTTTTTCTCTGAAGCTTATGTATCTTTTACACACATTGTAACCCATTTACGGGTTTTTCTTTTCATCTGAATCTGTTTTATTGTGAATCCTTAATCATCTTCCAACCATAAGAGCTTTTAAAATATACTGTCTTAAAGAGCTGCATAGTTTTTGCCAGGGAAGCTGAATCAGTAAGTTCTCTTAAAGGGACCACGTCTCTGTTTGTGGCCAGCAAACAGAGCACGCCCAAGAAAATGCTGCTACTAAGAAACTGTCTTTGTTTCCTTTTTGTTCAAAATAAGCAGAAATCTAAAATCAATCACATGCTACTGAGTCTTCTGTCAGATTTCAGGAACCTGCCTGATTGTAGCTTACACTGCCTGCCGCCAGTCCGCTGGAGCCATTTTGAATGTGACCCGGCCACCACGGCTTTCTTTGTACAAAGACCTGCTTCGTATACACAATTTGGAAGCTGCCTTTGCTCACTTTCTGCTAAAACTCTTTTTAAACTTTCTCAGGCATTAAGTGGATAATCGACCCACGTTGGATGCGCCATCTGTAGTAGTGGGGGTTTCTGGGTCCCGGGCGGCCAGAGGTCCGAGACCCACACACCTGCCACCTGATACGGCTTAGCTGCCCAGCCACCGCCACCTGCTGCTCAGGCCCCCAGAAATGACTCAGACACTTATATTAACTTCATGCTGTTTGGCCTATGGCTCAGGCACTTTGCTAGCTTGCTCTTACATCTTAAAGTATCCATCATTTAAGTGTAGAAATTTTAGATATTTTATTATACTTGCTTTAGTTCCTTTAAATAAGATATTCCTACTTATCAAAATTCCTCCAGAAAGCTTTAAAATTGACACTCCATAGTTGTACATCCTTATGCAGTACAGGATGACGGCTGGGTGGAATTCATAATACATGAAACATAACTAGGTGTATAAAATACCTTGTTCACATAAACCACAAGAGGATGGGCACTTCCTTTGTCTTGAACATTTATAATTTCTTCGTCTTGGGAAGCTTTAGATCTCTCTCAATTCTGTTTCGGGGCATACCTGAAACTCCAGTCACCCCACTGTATGAACATCAGGCTCATTCCACCTGTGCACGCTACACTAGAGTTCCTTCCTCAACCTCATCAATTCTCTTTCCTCCTTTACTTTCTCTAGTGGCCACCAGTCTTCTGTGCATCTCCAAGGCCAAGCTTGCAGGCTTCCACATGAGTAAGAACATGCAGTGTCTGTCTTTCTGTGACTTACCTTGCTGCGCACAGTATCTTCCAGTTCCAGTTCACTCTTTTTGAAAATAAAATTCCATCATCTACATACGCATCATTTTCTTTGCTTAATTCCTTACCGGTGACCAGGGGCACCTCAGCGATTCCATGTCTTTGACCTTTTGGGGTTTTTTTTACTAAATATAATGTCATAGGGAAGCTGATCTCTGCTCTAGGCTTCAAGAATCACTTCAAATAAATGAAGCAGGACATAAGTCTGAACCTCTAACTCAATCTTCACTTCATGTCCACACTAACTTATCTATCTTGCTCTTTAATGGGCATAGTTGAGAAATGCTAATGTATAGAATCCTGCTCCCAGGTTTTTTGATTCAATACCTAAGATGAAACCCAAAGATATGCTGTCCTAACTGAAGCCTGAGTGATGTTTCTCTGGGAACCAGACATTGAGAACCAGGGTCTTTAGACATTTCACAGTCCACACATCCAAAGCAGTAACCATCCTCACCAGCTCCCAGGCCTTTTACCCTTTTACCTTCCTTCCAATGACATATGACTACTGCTTAATTATTTTGTTTCATAAAAAGGAAAGGTCCCAAGATTCAATGACAGAGCATTGTCACTACCCTCTGAAGCCAACTTTTAACCTAATGCAGTAGATACACATTTACCAAACTAATGAGAATTCATAGAACACCTTAATACAGTGTTGTGCTTAGTTACATGAACTGACTTCCTCATCAACATTGCTGTTATCTTGAGATACTACCGAACACAGTATCAAATGGTCCAAGTTTCTTGCAAGGCACACCTACTTTCTGCACTCCAGCACTGAGGCCAGTAGCTTCTTCGACTCCTGCTTATGTTTTCAACTCATCCCTATAACCACAGCCTCAGAAGGGCTTTAAGTTGCTTCTTATGGGAACCACGAACACATTCCCCAGACTGTTTTCCCTGCCATCTTTCTCTTGGTATATCCATACCAGTACCTGTTTTCTCGTTTGAAATAAAAATACGACCCTCCTCCTAACTTAAAAAGAAGAAACATCAGTAACCAGATTGTCAAATGTCATCTGTATTTGCTACTAGCTAAGAAAAAACTATCCCATGTAAAACAGCATTTTTTTTTTTAAAAAAAAAAAAGAGTTTTGTTTGTTGCTTAACTTTCATGTGCCCAAGCAGGCAACAGGGCATGAAGTAAGAACCTCTTTCACGTGACAATAGACAAGAATCAAAGAGAGGCAGTCATAGGAAGGGACCAGGAAAAATTCTAGACTTCTAGTGGGCTATTTCTTCTAGACAGGTCCCACTTCCATAGTTCTATTAACTGCACAAGATGACAATCACAACTGGAGTCCATTGATGTTTCAATCACTGGGAGTTAGATCCAATTCATTGGACACACCTATGGTCTTGGCAAGTGCTCTCACAGTCAGTCTCCTGGATGCTTTCTTTTCTCCTCTCTCCCCTTTTTTCTTTCTTTTACCAGAAGCATAAGGTTGTTTATTATTATTATTATTAGTTTTGATCATATTGACCCTCTTCCCCTATTCCCCCCAAATCCATCCTTCAGACATACCCAATTTCGTGTCCTCCTTTTCCCTTTAAGCACATTACCTACTGTTTATGCTGTTCATATACTCTTGGCTATGTGGCCTTTCTTACTCCAACCAAACTGACAAAACGAGCCGGGCACTATCTTTCCTTTTCTTCAGAATTTCTCCTGTAGATGTGTATAATCACCAAGGTAGAAAGTATAGTCCACTGAAAGCCATCTTGTATTGACACCTCTCTTCCTCTACTCAAGAGGACTGGCTTATTTCCCTCAGCTCCAGCTTAAAAAAAAAAATACTGGAAAAGCAGAGATATGGGCCCAACCTGAGTCAGGTGATCAACTCTTAACAGCTGGATAGCATCTAGGCCGGGAAGGAAAGACCGACTTGGGGTGGGTTGGGGGGCATTTGCAATGTCTCCTACACTCAGATAATTGGACATCTGGGAGCCTATATTTGAGCAGATAGCTACTAGTATCAAAAAAAAATTAGTAATATAGGTAAACAGACTCAAGTGAATCTATGATATCCTGGGTAGAAATACAGATGTCACATTTTAGACATGTCTAGAAGATATTCCCAATTTTCTGCATAATAACGAAACCAGAAGGGTGTTGCGCTAACTACAAAGCAAATGGAAAGTGATGAGCAATGTTCACAAAGCGGATGGTAATTTTATCCTCCAGTTTTCTAACTGACAGTTGGTCATGTAAGATATGAAAAGTAGGACACTTTTGGTGGTAAACAAAGACCAGACTGAAAATGCATTGTTTTACATATACAGTCTGAAAAAAATTAAAATCACTTGTATATTCAAGCAGCAACAATTATAAAAAATTAGAGATTATGAATATAAAACTGATGAGAAAAAAAGTTGTTCAGAGACCTAGACAACGAATCTTAGTAAAACATGATTATGATCAACAATTACTATAAGTGTTGTGAAGTTTAATGACGTTGATTGTTACAACTATTCTTGGCTGTCAACTAGAGTACATCTGGGATTAACTAAAATCCAAGTAGCTGTGTACACCCGTGAGAAATTTTTCTTTATTAAATCATTTGAAATGGAAAAACCCACTTTTAATCCAGATCTTCTGGAGTGGAGAGATCCATCATTAATCTGGGCCACACCTGGTAGAAGCCTACATAAAAGACATGGAAGGAGGAAGCTTTCTCTTTCTGCCAGCATGCCCTCACTCTTGCAAGGTCATTTCTTCATTAGCATTCAAGTCTGAAGCTTCTTTGGAATTCCAGAATAGATTGAAGACTAGCTGGGACATCCAGCCTCATAGATTGAACAACTACTGAATTCTAGGACCTTGCATTGGAAGATTGCCTTTGTTGGACTAGTTGGACCACAGCCTGGAAGACTAATAACAATTAAGTTCTATATGTTGTATTCTTCTTGAGAACCTAGCTGCTACATCAGCCATCTAGGAAAGAGCAAGAAAATGGTACATTAAGTTGCATTTATTTTAGTTCATTTTGTTGTTGTACCAGGATTCCCAAGAGGTGAATCTCTATAAGGAAGATCCATCTGTCTCAACAGCCTCAAAGGCTTGAAAGTCCAAAATTGAGTAGCTGTATCTAGTTGGTTTCTGATAAAGAACTCTTGCAGTCTTCAATTTACAGAAGAAATTGAAAGAGCAAGTAGGCCTGTGTGGAAAGAAAGGACAAGAAGTCAAAGTCCAAGACAGCTGACCCACAAGAAGATTTACCACCTATGAGAGCGGACACCTTCCATCAGAATACACCTCCCAATGATGCTGCCTTAGGAATCAGGCTCCAAAGCTTGAACCCCAGGGGATGGCATTAAACTACAGCAACATTTAAACTACAATTCCAGATTCTACAAATAACTAGAACGAGTGTTGAGAAGACAAGACATAAAGTTAAATGCAAAATTATAAAATTGTTGTTACTATTACTAGTGTGGGTATTCATGATAAATGTGTGTGCTGTGTGATTGTGTTGTGGTGTATGTAATGCTAGTGCGTGCATAGGAGGAGCAGAAGAGGAAGTTCAGTATCTTCTTCTATTGACCTTTGCCTTATAGCTCTCTCTGTCTCTCTGTCTCTGTCTCTCTCTCTCTCTCTCTGTCTCTCTGTCTCTCTCTCTGTCTCTCTCTGTCTCTCTCTGTCTCTCTCTGTCTCTCTCTCTCTCTCTCTCTCTCTCTCTCTCTCTCTCTCTCTCTCTCTCTTTCTCTCATGCACACATTCTCTGGGTGTCTGTCTGTCTCTCTCTGCCTCTCACATACTCTCTCTATGAAGCTCACAGTTTTGGATAAGCTGATTGGCCGCCGACTCCCTGGTCCATCTGAGTTTGGTTCCAGTACTGGGTTACAGGATAACACAGCTTTGCCCAGACTTTTTGAAAGTGAGTCTTAGAGACCTAAACTCGGGTCCTTATGCTTCCACAGCATGTGCTCTTATCCACTGAGCCATCTTACCACACTTATTTTTTTAACTTTCAAAAAACTATTTAATAGTATTTTGAAAATCATTCTTAAGTTATGATGGTTCAAAATCAAAGTTAAATTATAATATTTGTACCATAAAACTAGTCTTGCCAGCTAGCCCTGCTACTATTTTCACTGTTGAATCTTTAAGTTTATTGGAACCAGGCACTCAGTTAAGGCAGGGTGAGCAAAACAGAATTGTTTTCTTATGTTTACTTCTAATTTTGAAATGTAGTTTACTATGAGTTTTTTGCATTAATTTCAATTAAGTTTGATTTGACCAATCTTTTGAAAAACTCTAACAAAACAGTAACAGCACACATGTTTATTGATCTGTAAGCTGGATGAGCTCCGACGGGCCAAACACAGATATGAAAACTAACAGAAGGAAAGCAGAGAAAGCATAAACAGAAAACAAAGAGCCAAACAACAGACTATTTCCAGTGGTAAAATATATATTAGTACTTTTATATTTTTCAATATTTCTTCTGAAGCCCATTCTATATCAAGGAAAGAGATGAATATTGCAAATAAGTCCATAAATGAATAGCAGACAGAAGACAAGGAAATTCAAGGATATCCATTAGTTTCATCTGATAAAATAAGAGTAGCTCCCTCAACTTTCAACGGCCCTAGACAATTTGCCAGAAATAAATTAACTTTCGAGTTTCTGTCCAGCCTAATGGTGCCCAGATGAGGTGATGCCATCGTTAGGGCCCTGGCCCCAGCATGATCTTCCTCACCCAGCTGACTTAGCTAGTGCCTCTTAAGGCTGCATCTCAGGGAGGATTCTCTTGGACCCCACAATGAGATGAACCTTGATGTTCATGTTCTAACAAGCTGAACATTTTCTGGGTTTTGGAAACATTCAGACTATAGCTTGTCCTACAGGCTCTATGAAGATGGTTTTAAATTAGTGGCGGTGAAGCACCCACCACCTGATAATCATTCATTGGTGAGTGATGGAAGTAAGGTTCCCATAACAGCTTTTCATGATTTCTATTTCCACTTCCAGACCTCTTAGAATCATCTTATAGCAACTTTAGCATCTATCTATAGCTGACAGGTCAAGTGACTTCCATTAATTCTTCTAAAAAATTCCTTTGGCAACTGCCATAATGACAGCCAGTTTGTCCAGCCCAAAACAAGCAAACAGAAAGGACAGTGGACCCCATGAATGTGATGGCATTGTGTATCTATCCTCATTTGGTAATGGATCCTGTCATCTGCCTTTATTGTTTCCTATTCTGTTGGCCAGGATGCCTTATGGTAGTAGGCCCCGGGGCCTATGTATGGCATGCAGTTATTTGACGTAATTTGGAGGGTTTTGTTGTCCTTGAGATAGAGAAATAGACCCAAGGTGTTCAGCAACAGTCTCTTCCTACACATCATGCAGACACTCCAGAGAAGGGGAGTGTTGTCTCAGGAGTGCCCTCACCTGCACATTTTGTTCAGAGTTCCCTCGTTGTGACCTATCCTTATAACCTCCTCTCTCTTACCTCACATTAGTGTTCACCTCTATCACATACCCGAACATCCCTACCATCAGAGTCCAAGTTTGGTCTCTCATAGCCTTCATGTTCCCAGCAGGGGAGGCTGGTGCGCTCCACCTTTACCACCTAAAGTCTTGTTTCCAGAGAACTACAGTGGTTCTGAGGTCTAAAGGCAAGCATGCTGTCTTAATAAGGGAGATTCTGTAACTTAGCCTGGGAGAAAAGCAATAACAAAAAGGCATGTGTCTGGCAAGCCTAAGCATCCTTAGGATGCCTCCAGTAATGAAAGTGGGGAAGAGAAAGGTAGCAGAGCTTGATGGTTTTCTGCTTCTTTGCTGTCTAGCACTCATTATATTCTAATATCAACTATCTAGTTAGTATCTAATATCTAATAGTTAATAGCATCCATCTCCATCACCTTACCCCAGTGCAAGTCCTTCAGAAAAATTGAATGCCACATTAGACCCGCATTTGATCCAATGTTTACTTTCCAAAACCAACATTTGGAGTCACAATTGCTTATAGATAAATTATCCTGGAAACTTTAAATGACCAAGAAGAATAACATACAGATGTAATATCTGAACAAGAAACTGAGCAGCTATTTTTCCCTGTAGTGCTTAAGTTGGTGGATACTTCCTATACTGAGTTGGTTTGGATGTGAGAACTCTACTATATGAATACATTGTGTGTATGTGTGTGTGTGTGTGTGTGTGTGTGTGTGTGTGTGTGTATGTGTGTGTGCGTGTGCATGTGCATGTGCACACACGTTCAGAAACATGTGCAGCATTGAATTAAAGTTAAATTTTATTTTACATGACAACTGAGCATACGATATGGTTCCACGGTATTTCTTTTTATGAATATTTTATTTTTCTTATTAAATCCATTCCCAATAGTTTATGGTTTCTGAGCCATTGTGAAGGAGATGTTATTTGTTTTTCATTTCAATTTTTAGTAGTTATTGTTAGCAGATGGTAAAACTATTGATTCAGAAGCGCTTTGTGGTACTCCAACAATTTAATAAATTCTGCTAGCTTTATTAATAACTTTGAAACTCTTGTGTTTTATAGGTACATGCTGGCAATCATTATCAGCATCATTATCAGTCAGAGAGAGGTCCTCTCCTGTTGTAACATCTAGACTGCTAGTTTTTTTTTCTTTGCTGTGTGCCATTTGCTTGAAACTTCCAGTGTTTTAAAATACATGTGACAATTGGTGTCTTGATCTAACAGGAACTGTCTTATTCAGCTTCTCAGGGTCAGAACCCTCTTAGCTTTAGATAAGCTGTCTTCACAATACAATACAATACTCAAGTACACCCTTCCCATGCCCTTAATTATACAAACCCAGTGCTCATCTGAAATCATGGGTGGCCACTTCCTATTTATAAAGCACACAGAGACAGCTAGACAGTGTGTTCCAAGAACATACTGACTAAGTGATGGTTACTATCACTCTCTTGCTATCTCAGAGAACATCTCCAGGTTATCTTTAATAATATGAGATTTTGTTAGAGATGCCTGAGACTCACCAGTTATGCCACATTCTTATTCTACTGAGATGGGAAGCAAAGGGCAAAAAGATCTGGAAATATAGTTTGAGCGTCTTGGGGTGAAAATTTACTTCAAACTCTTTCAAATTGCTAGACAAATATGTTCCTAAAGGAAGATCTGAAGGAATAAGTTTAACCCATTCAGTACTTAGCGGAATAAATCAACAGAGCTGATAACAAACCACAGTAGAGTCAAGCAACTAGAATATGACTCATGAGACAGGGAAAGACCCATGTGAATATCATCAAGAGACATTTTGCTCATGTAAAAAAAGTTATAGAGATAAATAGATATACACCAGGATGTCAATTTATTGTGTTTTGTGTGAGGAACAGTTTATTTTCTGATGTTCATGTGTGGTACAATTTTAGCCAACATTAGAAACCTCAGGGATGTTTTGTGTAATGTTATACTATATAATTTGTAATTACTTAAAATATTAACTTAATTAAGAATTGATCCCAGTCTTCTGGAGCTCCCCTCCTCTTTTTCCAGGGAGGAAATATTATTTTATGAATTGCCATACTGGTTGTATGGTTCCTCCTATGGAATGACCAGTCACTCATCTACAGAAAAGCACAGGAGGCATTTCAGGGACAAAACTGGGCTCTGGCTTCTTCTCATTGGTCATATTATAATGTTAGGTTTAAAACTAAGATGTTAATAAAGTAGATTAAAAAAAAACTACTCTATTTTCAGCAACTCATTAAGAATATGAAAGTACTTATGGTTCTCATAATAATGAATAAAGTCTTTATAATAATGTAGTAGGTGGTTTCTGGCCTGGACTTTCGGGCCTGGCCTCAAGGTTTAGTTAGGCATGCAGACCCACAGACTGGCAGAGACACACAGATACTTTCATTAATTTGAAGCTGATCGGCCTAAGGCCCAGGCATATAACTTGCTATCTCTGTACCCTTAATCTAACCCATGACTCTTAACCTGTTCAGCCACGGTGCTTAGTACCTTTTCTCACAGCAGCATGGTTGTCCTCTGCTTCCTCCAGCTTCTCTCTGGCATTCTGCTTTGTGCTTCCTGTTCTCAAGAGTTTTCTTAGTCTGGTAGCCCCGCCCACACTTCCTGCCTGTCTTTGGCCGATCAGCACTTTTTATTAAACCAGTGGGTGGGACAATTAATTACCATGAAACAACACAGTCCCCTACATAATAAGACTTACCAAACCTTAAAAACGTGAAAATAATATGAAAATTTAGCATGCAAATTGGATTCCCATATTTGAGAAAATACTTTCTGGATGCTTCATTTATAGAATGAACACTTCCAACTTAATTAAAATACACCATGATTGTCCTTTCTTTGTTGAATTTAAATATGTGCATGCGTATTTAACTAATACTCACTTTAAGAGCAGCACCCCAGTTGCTATAGCTGGTCCATATTTTTTTTCTAGCAGCCATGTGCTTAGATCCTTTGTATACAGTCTATGCTGTGTTATTTTAAGAAGATTGTCAATAGAATCTATTATATTAAACAGCAAAATGTTTAGCCTCTGTTCAAAAAATAATACTGTGTGAATCCCTGTATTCAAGTTTTTGTAATTATACTCTGTTTAAAGATTTCTCAGCTTCATTCTTGGTCTCTCGACCCTCTGGGTGTTTTATCCCTTCTTGATATCAATTCAAACAAAATTCAATCATCAGCATGGCAAGTTGCTGTGGACTCTGCACCGTCAAACCTTACTGGCAGCATGTTGGGAAGAGCGGAGCCGTTGGCCCACCTTAACCACTAATGGCCACCACAAAGCCAAAGGAGGCAATCTGACGCCAACCGTGAAAGCATTTTCCACATATCCCTGATGAACTGTGAAATGACGAGTGCCTGACTTCCATGCCTGGGAGAATCATCTCCTGTTCTCTCCTTTCCCCCACTGCAAATCACATCTTACCTGCCTTTCTCAAACTTTTTCTAAGGTGGAGAAAGTAAGGCGTGTTTCCCTCACCACTAATGACCAAGCCACTGTTTTAATATGGTGGTCATGAGTTGGAGTAGGGGC
Organism: Phyllotis vaccarum; assembly: GCA_033318265.1. Taxonomy (NCBI): domain Eukaryota; kingdom Metazoa; phylum Chordata; class Mammalia; order Rodentia; family Cricetidae; genus Phyllotis; species Phyllotis vaccarum. Next base: position 83,023,035 of record JARWLC010000014.1, on the reverse strand, counting down.
CGTGATGCTAGCTATGCCTACAATGCTGAGAGACAGAGGAACATGCTCACTTCTCTGAGTCAGAAGCATAGTACAAAAGATGTAAGCATTCACCAGTCTTCTCAGCTAAGGTATTCTTCTCCAATTATTCATTACAACAGCCTTTGACTATCTTCAGTTCTAACAAGTAACCTATTTCCACCTTCCACTAACGTCCATTTTACCCAGTAATGGTCACTAAAATATTTAGGCTTCACTGAATCCGATGTTGGTGGCGTTCCTTGTATATACACATACAGATCTTCAACCCTGACTCCATCTTAGGAGCATTACTAGAGTGTGGCAAAGCTTACTCATCCTTCCTCTTTTTGTATGTGAGTACCCAAGAAAAAGGTTGGTAAATTTGCTTTTTGTCTTACAGTGGGTGATCTGAGAATATTAAATGAAAAAGACAGATTCAGAATAAAATTTCATTTCTAAGTCTAGTTTTGATGTTAAAATTAATATGTTGATACTCATTAGTAGGTACCGATGGACATTTTTTAATCCAAATAAATTGAAATGAATATACTTAGTTATTTTTGGAATTTCTATTTATAAGCTTAAACTTCAGATTAATATATCCTATTGATAATAATATAATTAATATTAATAGATCCTATTAAGATTATATATAATTCCTAGTAACCTACTGTATTTCCATAAAGTTTGGGATAAAGAAAGCAGATTTTATCATCTACAGTACACACACCCACACACACAACAACAACTAAGTAACTTATAAAGATGTACAACGCAGTGATTCTAGACACCAGACAGAGCAGGGCAGTGTTCATGTGGGGAAGGGACTCAAATGAAGTTAGTCATGCAATCATGCCAGCTGACTTCCCAGAGTCTTGATGGGCCAGGCCAGGATTCAGTAAGAGAAGCTGTGAGGAGCCAAAGTCTGTACTTGTTAAAAGCTGTTATTGGTAGTTGGAAAGAAAGAGGTTTCTGCTGTTCCTTAAGATGCATGATTATCAGCACATACATTTGAAGAAACTGCCCAAATTTCTGGGCACAACTGTCTGAGCAGGCATGTCCAACCTGTGGCACATGAGCCTCATGCATCCCAGGAGGGCTATGATTACAGCCCAGCACATTAACAGACTACAGTGTCACATCTTGAAATCAGAAGGTTGGGCCCCATAGATGAGAGAATTCAATAGGGGAATTTGGACTTTAGCTCTTCTACTTCCTGGCTGAGTGATATAAAGCAAATTCTATACTCTATGATTCTCGACAAAATGAATATATAATACCTCAGACACCAGAGATGCTTGTGAAATAAAAATCAAAGTATATTAAATGCAGAGTAGCGGGTTTAGATAGGAGCTCAGTTTAAAAGGGTGCCCCCCAACACACAGAGGGACACAAGAGATGTTGGATATGTGAAGGTAGGGGCTGGAGGGGTGTAGATGAAGTACTTGTAAATAAAGTGACCCATAAAAAATATGAACCCAATTCAAGGATTTAAATGATGTACTTCCCCACAAGCCAGAAGGGAGTAGTAGAGAATTATATGGAGAAGCAGAAGACCACTGCCCTGATGGCTCAAAAAAAAGAACTGTGGTCAAAAACTTGCTCTAGTCCTGTCTTGACCAAGCAGTTTTAATATCATTTAACTGCATCCCATAACAAAGCTAAAGGATATTTATGGAACCCAATGCCCACCACAATGGTTAAAGTTTCCAGCTTGATAAAACCTAGGTTTATAAAACAAGCAAGCAAAAAGCTGGGGGTGGGGGGGCTGCGCTTGTCTATCATAGAGCTTCTAGATGGAGATGTCTGGGAGCTGTGGTGGAAAGTAGTACACAGATGAGGGCCCTGGATCAGAGAGAAAGGAAAACCCAGGAGTGCTAGCATTAACCCCTCTGTTTCCTGATGACAGACACAGTGTGGCAGATACCTCCCAGTTGTGCCAGCATGTTTTTCCTGCCGTGATGGCTGTCTTCAAACCACAAGATAAACTCTGACCCTTTTAAGTTAATTCTTGTGGGTCACAGCAGTGAGAAAGGTAACCAAGACCTTCAAGAATCTAAAGATCCCTTTATCTGGCATTCAAGGAAAAAAAAAAAGTAACCACTAGCCATCCAAAGAAGCAGCATGATATGGTCTATGATAAGGAACAAATTAGCCAGTGAAAACAGATTCCAATATGACACTGATGGCTGGAATAGAAACTGCCACAATCATATTTCATATGTAGAAGAAATATGAAATATTTTAACTAAAGAGTGAGAGGTACTAAGACCCAAAGAGAACTTCTAGAGATGAAAACTACAGTGTCTATGAGTACAAATATATTTGATGATATATTGTATTTGATAATACAATTTTGATAATATTAAAAAAAGAACAGTGAATATGAAGATACAGAAGAAGGATGAAACACAGAGAAGAGGAGTAAAGTAATTTAGCAGAAACTTAATGAGTGAGGGCAACTGCAAACAACATAATAGACGTGACTCAGTCAAGGTGTCATGGATAACGGACAGTCAGACAGGTAGTTAGATGGTAGATAGATGGATACATACACACAAACATACATGACAGAGAGGTAGAAAATAGGTGGATAGGTAGATAGGTGATATGTAATTAGAGAGAGAAAGAGAATAGCAGATAGATAGTAGGTACATAGATAAATAAATAGTTAATAGAGAGATAGTAGGTAGACAAATTTAGTAGGTAGACAAAGAAATAATAGATAGATAGACACATAAATAACAGATGGTTAGATAGATGATAGATAGGTAATAAGTAGATAGATAATAGATAGATGATTCATAGATGTGTGTTAGACATAGATAGGTTGAATGATTTATTGACAGATGATAGATAGATAGAGATAATAGATAGTAGCTATACAGAGAAGGTAGATAATAGATAGACAGATAGATAATAGAAGGCAAAATATTAACAAATGGGGGCTCAAAACATCCACTGGGAATTGTTGACTGGGGAAGCCCTGCTGAGGCAGCCAGCTGGAGTTCAAGACTGAGTTTGGTCCTCATGAATGAGCTTCCCATGACTGAACTTCCCATTTCTCTTTTTCACTGAGGACGTTTTTCTGTCATGGAATAACACTGGTAACATCTGTTGGGAATGGATTACTGCTCAGCTGTTCTCAAGGACATGTTGTTTTCTTCAGCTGCTTCGGTGTTCAACTTGTCACAGTCAGAGGGTCAGCCCAACCCTAGACAAGGGGTGTCAGGGGACACTTTGAAACAGATATGCTTGGCTCTGAAATGGGAGAGAACAATTTCTCCTCCAGAGCCAGCTTTCCAGTGAACTCAGGCACCCCCTTAGAACAGATTTAGGGAATGGATACTTTTTATCTTTAAAAATAAGGCAAAATAGAAATTCTCTATCATGTAACACCTCAGCTTTTTGTCTTTAAAACAGAACTGGTTTTCTCAAACAAAACCAATACATGAAAGTATTTATAACATACACAGAGGGAAAATATGCAACAAAGATAGTACACAGGGCAAGAGAGAAAGACACACACTTCTGCCAATTCCAAGTGCTCTGCACAAGGTGCTAAGATAGAATTCCAAGGTAGACTGTGATTCACAGGACAGACACCAAAACAAAGAACAAGTGTGTCATAACAAATGAGCCAACAAATGAGTTTGAATGGAGTCCTAGGAAATCAGTAACCCAAAAAAGGCAAGGAAGGTGGGAACACGGAACAAAGGGCCATCTATTCTCCAGGAATGTCTGAAATACTGAATTGGAGACTGAGGTGTCTGCCTTGTATTCCTGTCAGTCCCCACACACTGCAGACCGCCAACAGGAAGAGATGGTTCCTGGTCCCGAAGCTCAGAAAGTGCTGCTGCTGTTGTTTAATTGAATGTGGATTTTTTTTTTTTTCAAAATCCAAGAAAGGAAAGGTGCTTAAAAAAGAATTAAATGCTCCCATTTTCTAGAGCAAGTTGCTATTACTTGTATAATCTTAAAACAAAGCATGCCACAACCACCTTGCAAAAGATTGGTTTTCCATATTGTTAGATAAGGTCACAGATTCAGAGACTGTGATACACTATTCTTGCAAAGAGTGAATGTTACTTGCCAACGGTTACAAGCTGCTTCTGCACGGTTTAACCTCTACCTGGGCTAACCTCCTCATGAGTTAACTTCTGCAACCAGGGAATTGAAAGTCAGAAGTGGCTTATTCTGAACACTATATTGTATGCATCCAAATGACTAACTAAAACGGCTAGTAAATCCATTTACAAGCGTTTGTTTTTCAATTTGGAGAAAAAGGATAATGTAACATTGGCCAATGGAATTTTTGTCAAATTGTTTTTCAATCCGATTGCCGAATGTGTTCTTAACTTGGTATAACAGAAAACTAGCACATCTTATTTCTAATAAATACGAACGGCAAAATGGCAGCGGTAAAATTCCTCAAGTTCTTTCTGACCTCCGAAAAGGAAGAGTTTTAAGGCCACAAGCTTTGCCTTCCAACTTTAAGAAATCAAGACTCTTCGCTTAACAATAAAAGCGAACACTGAGTTGGCTTTGGGGAGCTCCTACTATACAAAGTCTGATAAAATGCCATTATGTGTACATTATTGGTGCTTTTATACTGCCGTCCTGTTTGCTAAATAATGTGCTGTCAGTTGCTAACCTTGACCAAAGAACAATGTTTTAGACCCTCACAACATACTTGAAACTGATACCGAGACTGTTGCTGTTAATAAAGCAGAGAAATCTAGTTTTAAGACGCCCCAGGAACCAAGCTGGGAATCCTGGCAGGCTCCAAGTGGAGGCTGACAGGACTAGGTATTTGGGCCAGCAAGTTGGCTGTCTTACATTTGAACGCCTTAGTTGCCGAATCCTCTAGTCAAAGAAGTCTGAGCTAATGCAAAGACAAAGCAAGAGATGGTGTTTGTTTTCGTTTTTTCGAGAGCTGGGCGCCTGGAGAACAGACACAATGCCGCTATGCCTCTGAAAACCTGAAGCTACAGAATGATTTTCAAAATTAAGGGCAGCTCACAGCTGAAAATTATACTTTTGGGCAAGGGGCCAATTCGGGATGCGTTTCACTCTGGTTTGGAGCCCTGCCAAAGTCCCTGGGTCCCATTTGTTCAGTTTTATAGCAGCAAACAAAAAGGAAACAGGAGAGGCAGGAGCGAGCTCGTGAGCGGCTGTACGGAAGTCAGCATTTAAGGTCTTGCTAAGAAGCGTGTTAACATGGAGAGCTGCGCCTAGAGAGCAGGCGGCACTGGGCACTCTCAGGGACAATCACAGAACACGCCTGTGTGCAGCGGGGTGTCCCAGAGCTGGGCTGTTCTGCCGAGCCCAGGAAGCCCAGCCAAGAAGCACCTCGTTTTTTTCTTTCCCAGGAAAACCAAGGCTTCTTAAAACAGCCTCACAAGGTGACAAGACCCATTTCTAAAATAAATGGAGGGTAGAATTTCCCCCTGGTACTCATATGAAAATGCCTGTTTTCACTTTCCAATCACATAATAGCTAAAAAGCAATGGAACTGGACTTGGCAGTTTTCACAAATAAAAATAACTGTATTAATACTACTACTTTTTTTTCAAGCTGCAGGAAATATATATATATATTTATATTCATATACTCAATTTTTCATTATAAACTAAAACTGAGGGAAATAACTAAACTTACTATATTCTTTAACTTTAAAAAATGATTCTATTCATTTTCCGACGCTACTAATTTGAAGAGAATTGATTGCAGAAGATGTGAACAATAAAAACATAATTCTGCATTGGCCATGGTTAATCTTTTAGAATACTAATATCTCACCTTTTATATATGTTTCAGACATAAATATTTACACAATCTATATTATGTATTTTTTTCTGTTTTCTATACTGAGGCTATACTGTTATGGATGTAACATGCAGGCTGCATATAAAACTGAAAGGATTCATTTGTGTAAAGAGGGCTCTTTATGCTTCAGAACATTGATTTTCTTTTTCTCTTAACCATGCATTACACGCAGACTTGCAAGTATCTGCTATTTCAGAGTAGGCAAAGAGCACATTGGGGCACACCTGCAATCCTGCTCTCAGGGGGGGCAGGCAGAAGAATCTGGAATTCAAGGTCATTCATAGCTACATAGTTAATTAGATACCAGCTGGGGCTATGTGAGACCCTGTCTCAAACAACAAAGACAGGGTCTGGAGCAACGACTCAGTGGTTAAGAGCACTTGTTGCTCTTGTGGAGGACCTGGGTTTGGTTCCATATACCCACATGGTGACTCACATCCATCTGTAACTCAAGTTCCAGGGGATACAATGCCCTTCTAACCTCCATGGATACCAGACATCCATATGAAGTGCATACACATATATGTAGGCAACACACACAAAGGTAAAATAAACAAGTATTAACTGTAAGCTAAAAATTAACAACAAAAAAATCATGAGAATCCTTGTTTGAATAGACTTTAAAGTGAAATACAACACTATTTTATGAGAACATTTCTTTCTCTAGATTTTTATTCTTTATTTTTAATTGTGTATGTGTGTGTGAGAGAGAGAGAGTGCAGAGGGCAGTGGAGGTCAAAAGAGGGTTTGATTCCGCCTTGGGCTGGAATAGTTACAAGAGGTGACTGTAAAGCCCTAGACATGAGTGGCTGGGTTCTCTACAAACAGTACACACTATAACTGCTGAGCCATTTCTAAGGACCTGATCAACTGATCCTGTAGTGTACAACACGGCTATTTAAAAGTCCTCACTTCTGTATTAAGCTCTTTAGCCTACACTGAAGCTGCCGAGCTGCCCACTGGTGACTGCTGTCAAGTATATTTTTTCTGTCTTAGAGTTTCACGCTGTGACATAAGGCCATGACTGAAAAGAAAGTTGAGGAGGACAGGGTTTACTCAGCCTTACTCCCACATCAGTGAGGATGCAGGACCGGAACTCAAGCAGGGCAGGAACCTGAAAGCACAAGCTGGTACAGAGGCCATGGAGGAGGGATGCTGCTTACTGCTTGCGCTTACTGCTTGCTCTCCATGGCTTGCTGAACTGCTTTCTTATAGAGCCCAGGACCACAAGCCCAGGGATGGCACCACCGACAATGGGCTAGGTCCTCTCCTGTCAATCAGTGAATAAGAAGATGCCTTCATGAGTTTCCTACAGCCTGATCTTACAGAGGGATTTTCTTAGTTGGAGTTCCCTTCTTTCTTAGTTGAAGTTGAGTAAAACTATCCCACACACTTTCTGAGCCTAAATTGAGATTTAAAATCTTGTAAGGATTAAATTAGATAGCTACCATACCCCAGAAATGTGATTGACCTCTATAGTTATTCTCTAGCCTTAAAAAAAAAAAAATTATTGTTCTCACTCTCAAAAAAAAAAAAAAAAAAAAAAAACAAAAAAAAAAAAAAAAAAAAACCATAGTTGCTTATCATGTCTCTCACTCTCAAAAAATAACTTCATGTAAATTTTTGTTTGGAATCATTTGTACTGTGATTTGAGGGAAAATTCCTATTTCTAAGTATCATTCTCATAACTCTGAGAAGTCATTTAAATTCACTGGAGAAGTAGACTCAATTTAGGGTCCCCAGCCCAGCTCAGTGTAAGTAGTAGACAGTTCCAGTTAGCACTGTCCTTAGGGAACTGACTCCACTCTCTTAAGCATGAGTATTTTCCGGTGTTCACTAGACTCTTTATACTGAACTCTGATAGTATAAAGGTTAATAAAATTCTTCTCTTACTTATTATTTAACACATCAGTTTATTAGCACATATTTTTAAAATATAGAAATAAATATATTTAACATTGCTTAAAGAAATAAACACATTTAACCTAATTTAAATAATTTGCAGTATATACATGTGGCAAATGTTACATGGGATTCTATTCATATATATAATTTGTATGTTCTAATATATTCATTAAATTTTTAAATAAGACTAAGCATGATGTGTGTCTTGGGTAGTGCTCTACTGCTGCCAAGTGATATGGGATGTCTTTCTGTACACTGTGAATATACTTTACTATCATTTTTCTAATAAAGAAGCTGTTTTGGCCTATGGCAAAGCAACTTAGAGGCAGGTGGGAAATCCAAGCAGAGATAAAGATAAAGGAGGGCACAGTCAGGGAGGTGCTGTAGGAAACAAGATGTAATGATATAATGGAAGACAGGTAAAGCAATAAAGGCATGTGGTGATGATACATAGATTAATATAAATGGATTGAGTTGAGGTTTTAGAGATAGTGAGTAATGAGCATGAGCCATAGGCCAAACCATTTGTAATAAATATAAGCCTTGTGTGATTATTTGGGATTAAGCAGCTAAGGAACTGTGGATCTGAACCTCAGGGGCGGGCCAGGCCAGAAACTTCTGATAACAATGAAGACACCAGGAACATGGCAAATCATATAAAGCAAAGCATTTAACTGGAAGATAGCTTACACTATCAGAAGTTTAGTTCATGAGAATTATGGCATACAGCATGGCGGCAAGAAGAAGATGGTGCTGGAGAAGTAGCTTAGATCTGGATATGTAGATAGTAGGAAGAGAGCACTGGGCCTGGCTTGAGCTTCTGAAAACCCTAAAGTTAACCCCCAGTGATACACTTCCTCCAATAAGGCCACACCTACTCCAAAAAGGCAATGGGCCTCCTAATTCCTCTCAAGTAGTGCTGCTCCTGGATGACTACATATTCAAATATATGAGCCTATATACCACCACAATGTGTTATGAAATAATCACTCAATTATTTCATTGGTTCCCCACAAAAAGTCTATGTCACTTGAAGTCATGGTTCTTTGGCTTGCTCTTGATGCTATATCTATTTTATATTCACTGCATTAGCAAGACTTCAAAAAAGTGCTCCTAATAGTAACAAAGTATGTTGTCTTACTTTTATTTCAGTAAGAATGGCTCCTAGGGCTTTGAGCTGTTGCTTCTGAGTCTGTGTTGCTCTTTGGATGAAAGCCTCTCCTATTATTTCTAGTTTCCTAGAAAAATATTTCAATCAGAGGTAAACGTAAAACATCTTCATCTGCCTCTGTGACACCTCCAGTGTGACACTTCCATGGCGGCTCCTGTACTCTATGCTGACTGATGAATTAATAGACGTTGAACACTCATCTGTGGACTCCGTGCTGAAGCCTGTCTAACGATGCTGTGAAGGACTTTGATAGCCAGTTCTATTCAGTTAGAAATATTTTACTGACAATCATGTGAATTCATGTTCTTCTTCTTCTTTTTGGTTTTGGTTTTTTAAAGGAGGATTTCTCTGTGTCGCTCTGGCTGTCCTAGAATTTGCTCTGTAGACCAGGCTGGCCTCGAACTCACAGAGCTCCTCTTGCCTCTGTAAGTGTAGCTATCTTAAAGTTTTCATTTTTAAACGGTCACTTCCAGGTTTTATATTCATGTTACACATCTTTCCGAAAGCAATGGAGACAGTTTCACATTCTTTTGTGTGACCTGGATAAGGAGATGGGAACAGCATCCTTCAACGGCTGTACACATGCTCTGCACTGGGAGATTCCAAGCATCGTTTCTGACCATCAGCTGTCTCAGCGCTATGTTCAGTTCTTCTCTGGGTGTTGTCCTTTCTTCTCCTCTTCTTCAAATTTCAACTTTTCCATTTTCTGTTGTTTTAGATTTTGAGTTTTTTCTCCTCTTTTCCACAAGTCTTTATTTTCTGCCTCATTCCAATCAGTTTTCATTAGCTTTCGTGCATTCACTAAGTCCTTTCTCTGAGTTTTCTTCCCTTTTAAAGGTATTTAAGTCCTTTTCTAAGATGTTTATCATCTTCTGAACCCTGCTTGTTGCACCCAACACTTTCCTGGGTAGCACATTGGTCCTTAGATTTTAAGTGAGGGCTTGAGGAAAGCGCCTGCTCCTGGCCTCTATGTGGCTGTAAGCGTTTGTTTCACCCCTAATTTTGGCTGGTTATAATGTAGATAACTGAAGAGATATAGGGCAGGACTTATTTTTTTTTTTTAAAGCTTTATTAACTGAAGCATACTTTTCTCTCTTGGACTTTCTTACACACCTGTTCTGTAGCTTTCTTTGGCAGATATCTAGCAACTTGGGCATCTCCAACATCTTGAAGCCTCCAAAACAATCCACATTTCACTTTCACAGCTTCACACAATGACCACTTTAGGCCTCTGAAAAGGGACAGCTTTGACACATGCCTGATCTCAGTGACTTTCCTTAGCCTTGGAGGGAAATTCCATAACACCTTCCTTATATCCTTGACTCTAAAACCAGAACTACATGGCCAAATTCTGGTGCTTGATGGGACTAGAACTTGACCCCGCTGTTCACCTTTCTGTTGTTAATGGTTTTCTTTGGTACTTTAGCTTTCCTTTAATTCCTTCCTACAGCTGGAAGTTTATCTGGTTAGGGGTCCTATCCTGATGTCACCACCCCCTTTATTTCATTTACCATCAGGCTTCTCTTTAAACTTTCGTCTTCTTGAGCACCGGGCTTAACTCCATTATACTTCTTGACGCTCCTTGCCTCCCCAAACTGTCCATTTTGTATTTCTCTTTGTCCAGCTTCCTTCTTTTTACTATAGATTTTCATGAAAACAACATGACAGGGGCTGTCTTGAAATCTGCTCTGACAAGGCCATTAATCCCAAACTCTTCAACTTAGCCTAAGGAAGATAAAAGACAAGAGCAGAAAGCAGCCACATTCTCTGCCCAAATATCACAGGCCACTTACTAATATTCTTCCCTTCTGATACCTCTTGAGCCTGACTGCCATAATCTACACTGCTCACAGCACAACATCCTTCTGTTCTCCTACCAGTGTGGCCCATTAAGTCCTGCTTAAAAGCTACAACCTCTTTTCTACTACAAAGGCTCAAAGTCTTCCATAATCCCCAAACAAAGAGCATGGTCAGGCCTTTTACAGGATACCCCACTCCCTGGTGACAGCTTCTGCTTAGTCACTGTTCTATTGCTAAGAAGAGACACTTTGAAGGTAACTCTTATGAAATAAAGCACTTAACAGAGGCCTGCTTACAGTTTCAGTGGGTGGAGTCCATCATCATAGAGGGGATCACTGCAGCATCCAGATAGATATGGTGCTGAAGAAGCAGCTGAAAGTTCTGCAGCTGGCAGAGGCAGAGAAGAAAAGATCGGGTCTAGCATGGGCCTTTGAAACCTCAAAGTTCACCTCCAGTGACACAATTCCTCCAACAAGACCATGCCTCCTAATCCTTCTCAAATAGACTATGCTCAAAAATATGACCTATAAGGGCCATTCTTATTCAAAATATTGCATTAGCCTAGCTGCCACTAACTATAATACCTGTGGCCCCATTAATTCAAGAAGGCTATGTGGCAAGTTCCAGAAATGAAGTTGGTAGCTGTGACTGACCTTAACAAGTTGACTGTCAATACTGCATGCCACAGACTGCCCTGATGGGCACAACACCTTCTGAGCCAAAGTGGAGCTTCATCCTTTTGAAACGTGATCACTTTTGGTAACCGGCAGCTATCATAATCTGTGGAATGGTGTGACTGGTGATGATCCAAGATATATCCAGCCTCCTCAAATCCTTATTAATCCCATTTAACAAACATCATTACAAACTCAAGGATGTAAATGCTCCCCTTAGCTTGGCATTCCATTCTATCATAAGTGAATATTACAGGGACTTTCATATTTAAATGGCCCAAATTTTAACTTTCTTATTTTCAAACGTTTTTTATTTCTATAAAAACTTTAAATATACAACCAAATCACCAACACAATAAGTGAACAAAACAGAGTGTGAAATTAGGATTACAGAGTAAGCAAGACAAATTGGTACTTGCATGACATGTATTAAATCATACACTTTAAATTTAGCTAATTCTAATATACCTGGGACAAAAAAAGAAAAATGGGGCAAGGTCATAGTTTCTTTCTTTATGGAAATGTGGGCACCATAGCAAGTTTCTGTAAGGCAGACAGAGCAGCAAGACCAAAGCATTCCATATACAGACAAAATACAGTCAAGGGGGAAGGAAATCCCAGCTTGCACTGTGTATCTATAGAATAGAAAATATTTAAGATGCACAAACTCTCCTAGGTTGCCAGATTAAAGTGGTTGAGTCCCTACAAAAAGCCACAATTGTACACAGCCCACTACAAAAAGTTCTCAATCATATTTTAAATGTATAAGTTATAAAGAAGTCAAATCTGACTTCCATATTTTTTTGCCTTTTATAAATCAAAACTAATGAAGCAAATAGAGAAATCTTTTCATTAATGTCAGTGAACATCAAAAAAATATGATGGAGCTCTGATCGCAGAGGATTATTACACGTATGCACAAACTACAGTGAGAATTACTATAAAGCCACCATGTGTGTGGTGGGCACACTCACATAGTGCTGTGTGTTTTGGTTTTGTTGCTGTTGTTCATCATTTATTCTTGGATTTCACATCATGTATCATGGTTCGCTCATCTCCTCCAATTTGCCTTGCCACTATTGCAACCTCCCCACCAAATTTAAAAGAAAAAAAAAAAAAACTAAATTAAACAAAGAAACAAAACAAAAATTAAAAATAATAACCAAAAGAAGAATCTTGTCATAGAAGCAGTAGTGTGGCCCATTGAGTCACACAGTTTACCCTTTAGCCCACCCCTCCTTATTGCAAACATTCATTGCCTGGTCAGTGGTCTCTGCTTTCTGCTACACCATCAATAATAGGTTCTCACTGGGGCTCCTCTTAGATATGCTGTTGATGTCCTGTGCCATGGAAATCCTACTGTTTTCAATGTGTCGTTTCACCCCCTTCATATGCTCCAACAGTTCATAGATGAATATCGGGTGAGACAACTCATAGTCCTGGTTCTGGGTCTGAGTGGTTAGCTGAGTTGGTCAGCTCTCTAGATTTTCCTCGTCATCACTACCCAGAGAAGCTCTCCAGCACTGCCTTGACTAGCACACCCAAGGCAGTCAACAATAAGGAGAGTAGACCCGTTCTCCTACTCTCAGGCCATCAGATCTGGGTCCGCCTCACTTACATAGCTAGGGCCAGCTCTACTGTTTTGCCCATGCAACATGTAGGGCTCTCTCTCCTGACTGCTATAGGGGCATATACAGAAGAGTGGCACATTCTCACACCCTCAGGGTTGGCTCACCTGCCAACCTAACAACAGGGTCAGGTCTAGTGTGCTGCCCAGGTGTGATGCAAGGCCCATTCTTCTGTGTGTCGCAACTGGTATATGTCAAGGCTAACTCTCCTACTCTTATGATCTCAGAGCCAGCTCTCTCACCTGATGTAGGTGGTAATGAGTGAGGAGGGGATGGTGCCTTTCCCTCACACTATGCCACCACATGCTTAGTTCTCCTGCTCCCATGCCCTCAGGGTTGGATCACCTGTATCCCCAACCACAGGGTCAGCTCTAATATGCTTCCCAAGTGGGGTCACATCTATGGTGAGGAGTGAGGCTATCTTTCCTGACTGCAGGGGGTAAACTCTCCCCTGAGTGGTATAGCCAACTCACCTGCTACAGTATCTAGCAAGGGGCAGGGCTAGCCATCCAGAGGCCAATGGGTAGAGCTGGCTCAGCACAGCATGATTCCAATGACCCTTGTGCTTACATAAGCCATGGATATCACCACAGATTCCACCTATAGCAGGACCATGGATGCAGACATAGTCCATGGTAGCAGCTTGGTCCTGATACCACCATGGCCCTGGTGGCAGCACAGGCCACCCAGATCAGCATGGTCCCAGCAGCAGCATAGGCCCTGGCCACCAACATGCTCCTAGGTGGCTAGTCAGACCCTAAGCATCAGCAGAGCCCTTGGCAACTAGAGCCATGGATACCACTCCAGACCCTGGCCTCTGCAGGACCATGTTCCCAGACCATTCTGCCTCTCCATCTCTTCTACCTCCCTACCTTGTGTTCTCTCAGGTGCCCGACTGCACAGCACCAGGGTCACTTGGTTGGGTCACAGGTGCTCTTGGTTGAGTACTGCCTGCCTCTGCCTAAGGGAATAGCACGGAACTGCTGCTTTTCCTCTCTACTGTGCTTAGGCCTACCTTGGCCCTTACTTGGTCTGATGGTACTTGATCGCTTGGCACCTCTGGTGCTGGGGGTAGGGATTGTTCGTGATTGATTGTGACCCCTCAAACCAAAAAGTCTGAGGGAGCACCATCTGTGTTCTCTGTAGGTGGGACCAGCTAGCTTGAGGTTGACTGTGACCCTCCACCCTCTGATAGACCAAAAAGTCTTGAGGGAGCTCCATCTATGTCTTCTGCCAATTCAGGCCCCTAGAATTCTGTTTTTATAAGCTGACTTACTGCAAATACTATCAGAAGGTAATTTAAAGGTATTTTTATGTGAAAGATGTACTATTTTGAACAACATAGAAATTAGAAACACTATAAGAAATTAGTATAAAAAGAAAGACAGGACTAGGGTGTAGCTCATCATCAGAGTACTCCCTTAGTATGTGTGAAGCCCTGGGTTCAACCACCAGTGTTTAAAAAATAAATAAATAAAAGAAAATCAACTAAAATATTTCAAAGGAATGAGGGAAGTAAATAGTAATCATCAACAGAGGACCCAGAAAATGAAACAAAACATCTAAGTTCAACTCATGGCCGTTTATTTATCCAACAAATATTCCTGGTACTAGTCTCCACCAGGCAAAGTTCTGGGATCTGTGGATATGAATTCATTCATATTCTGAGAAGCTGGGAAAGGAACAGACAATCATGGAATCCTGGAATATATTGGAAGGAGCTAAGTTCTGTGGAGGGGGTAGAAGAAGAGGCAGCTGGAGAGGGATGTGATTTCTCACCAGCCTCCAACACTGACTGCCCTTGGCATAGAGAAGGTCAGCCTGAAAGGTCTTGGTTCTTGTGTCAGTACCTGAGGCACCAGCGGGATACCTCCTCACCTGAGGTATCACTGGGTACTGAAGAAGCCCAGATAATACTCCTAACTCAGGGTCGAGTTAAGCCTTTTTTGTATTAGTTTCCTGAAAACTGGCTTTGTCTTTCTGCCATTTTTTTTTCACTTATTCCAATACCTATACACTAACGATTTGTGAATAACCAATTTAACCTACTTTTAAGAGATTTACTTGGACACCAGGAAGGATAAAATGACTCATGCTGGCACCATTTGAATTTCTACCCCTTGGCCATGTTTGGTTCAGGTATGTCCAGCACAGTGATAGAGGGGGTGCAGCGTAGTAACATTGCGTGTGCTCAGTCTAGCTAGGTCTGCACAGACCACATGTCAGTAAGACAGTAAATTCCCTTTTCTTCCTAAATAGCTTATCTGTCTGCTTGCCTAGTAGGCACTTAGGAAACATCTTCAGAATAGGCAAGACAGATTGACGGGTGGTAAGTGTTGGGGACTCGCTTAGAAAAGGCTTGGAGAAGGATGTGCTGAACAGATCCCTATGAAAGTAAGGCTAAAATCCACCCTGGGTAGAAATAGCTAACAAAACAAGAACATTGCAAATGGGACAGAGGGATGGGATGGGGTAGGGGGGGAATAGGAGAGGGCTTCTTCAAATAAGAAGCAAGTAAGGAGGCCAATGTGGAGAGGCAGAAACAAAAGCAACACCTTCTGTGAGCTCGACTTCCCAAACAAATGGAAGACATACCAAACCAGACAAAATTGAGCCATAAATGACACAGTCAATGGGAAGATTGTATTTTTGTTTTCTTTTTCTTGTTTTTTGAGACAGGGTTTCTCTGTATACCCCTGACTGTCCTGGAACTGTCTCTGTAGACCAGGTTGGCCTCACACCTGCAAAGATCACCTGCCTCTCTCCAAAATGCTGGGATTAAAGGAGTGCCCCACATCTGCCTGCCAAGTAGGACTATATTTTATGGTAGCTTTATGAGTAAATCCCACAGAAATACCAATCACCTGACTGTGCCCACAGGGCTAGAGGACTCTGCTGAGGCTTTCTGACAGCATTCCTTGCCTGCTTGGTCACTGTTAGTCCTTGCATATCCTTGTCCAGTTGACAACTCGGGGTTTCTCACCATTTCATTTACTTACCCTTTTTGTTTTCTAGGAGTGGTGTGCTAGTCCTAAGTGAGTTTACAGGGTTCTGCTTGGAACAGTCTGAAGAAAAGCACGCATATGGAGAAGTGGTGTTCTATTAAAAACTGATGGGTTCTGAGGGGTGGGAGAAAAATGCAATCAGAGAAGAAATACCCAAAGTTTCATACCATGCCTTTTGTCTTAAAGAAAATTATAAAATGTTCAGCTGTGAACCATTGCTGCTCAATTCTGCAAGCACATTGAGCATCAAGCACTCCAGAGAATGACATAGACAGTCCTCCCGTCACCAACGGGATCAGCCAGAGCTCACTCCGTGATTTTGATGGGTAGTCACAGTTGTTTGCTTGATTTATTAGAGTTTCCTTTTTTTAAAAAAAAAAAATTGTCTATTTTGCGGAAAGATATGGGGGAATTGATGAAGCAGTTAAAACAGCTTCTTTAAAAACAGTGGACCAGAGATACAAAACCGACTTAGGCATCCATTGGGAAGGAAAATGAGTGGGTATTCATTGAAAAATGAATATTGAAAACAATGGAATGCTCTTCTGTCATTAAAAGAAATTAAATTCTGAGGTTTTCAGGATCATAGACAAACCCTGAGAACACTGTGTTAAGTGAAATAAGTCAGCTACAGAAAGACAAAAAGCACATGTTCTCATTTCCATGTGAAAGAGGTAATAACAGAAGTGGAGAGGAGGACACTGGTTACCAGAGCAATGGGAAGATACCAGAGAGAGACCCTGGAAAGAACAGCTATGAGGTATAGGGGCACAATAGGGTAAGAGAAATAACATTTAAGATTCTATTGCACATAGAATAATTAAGACCAACAGCATTAGCTGTATGTTTCAAAGGAACTAGTAAGTAGGATTTTTATTATTACCAGCACAAAGATATAAAAACTGAGGCAAAGATTGTCTATCAATTATCCTGATGTGATCACTGGATCTTGTACACATCTACTGAGGTGTC
This sequence comes from Phyllotis vaccarum, assembly GCA_033318265.1. NCBI lineage: Eukaryota > Metazoa > Chordata > Mammalia > Rodentia > Cricetidae > Phyllotis > Phyllotis vaccarum. Next base: position 83,006,051 of record JARWLC010000014.1, on the reverse strand, counting down.
AGCATGAATCCTTACATATGAGCAGCTGTTATATGTCAGATAAATTAAAACATCTGAAACAATGAACTCACCATTTAAAGGTCAAGAGTTGAAATTTAAATTAGTATATTTTTCTGAACAGCAGAAAGTTGACTCTATTATTCAGGCATTGTAGACTAATTCTAGGTATTGAGCTATAAATTAATATATTTCCCTATATGATGAATAGCATGTCCCAGTATCCAAAGGAATTTGGAAGCCTCTGAGTTACACAAAGTTAGATGGACTATACTCTGCAGCTAAAGATGGCAAGTCCTCACCAGCCCCATGCACACATCAGAGAATTACAAAATAGGTACTACTTCAACTCTGCTCTGCAGCACTGCATCAGAAAGTTCCAGTGAGATCTAAGGGAAAAGAAAGAGAAATAAAGGGAGCCAATAAAGAAGGAGGTAATTTTGTGCCTGTTCAGAGGCCATATATCCTGTACATAAAAATTTATAAAATCTGGGAGACAATTAATTATTAGAGTTAACAAACTCAGCAAATTCCAGAGCGCAAGATCACTACACAGTGTTTTCACACAACAGAGCAAACAATCTATAAAATAAATTAAGGCAGCAATCTAGTTTGCAGTAAGTCACTAGAGAAGTGAAACACTTATGGAGATACAGAAATAAGGAAGCAAGTGCTTTGTCCCTAAACGCAATTTAATGATGCTGGGAAAATCTAAATATTTGAATAAGTGTAAAATACTATACCATCAATAGGATGTTTGACAATGGCAGGATGCCAGGAACATTTGCCACAACCCAGAATTTACTGATTACCCCAAATCTCTATCAGAATTACAAGAATTTCTTTCCCAAAGTATAAAGTCTTATCCTCAGATGAATATGGAGTTGGAAAGGCTCTTGAGTAATGAAAACCAGGGAAGAGGAAAGAGAAATTGGTGGAGTCCTATGTACTGACTTCTGAACTAACTACACAGCTGTAGTCATTGACCCTTCTGGATCAACCCAATGGAATATAAAAGCCAAAAGTTAACTTTCACAAACGGCAACTGATTCTCATCAAAAGTGCCAAGATCATGTAATAGCTAAAATACTACCACATGAGACAAGAAAATCTAGATATCCAAGTGCAAAATGTAGAACATTATATACATTCACCTTATCTCTAGGTTACCTTGGGGTTGGCAAACTGGCTCTGTGAGTAAAGGTGCTTGCTGTACAAGTCTAGTGATCTGAGTTTGACCCTCAGAACCCACATAAAGATGGAAAGAGAACCAATCCACAGAGGAGACCTCTGGCCTCCAGTGAGCATATGCCTGCCCACAAATAATTTAAGAATTTAGAAATTCATTTAAAACAAATCAAAGGTCAAGAATAAGTAGCTGAAAATGGAAAACACTAAAAAGAAAACGGTAGTAACAACTTCACAGATTTAACATAAATCTGAGTCAAAGAAAATGTAAATAATTTAGACTTCATCTAACTTAGAGAAAACCCAAATGTATTTAAAGAAACTACCAAAAACAAAGCAAAACATAAAAACCACAATGTACTTATTTGAGAAAATTTGCAAAGAAAATATCTAGCAAGGGATTAATATATAGACCCTATAAGGATTGTTATAACACAGTAACAGCAGATAGCAACTGAGAGGAATATGGAGAGAGAACAAGTAGACATTCATCCAAAAGAAAATATACAACCATACAACAATCATATGAAAAGGCTCCTCATGTCACTCATAATTAGAGAAATGCCGATCACAATACAATCAGACAGCTCTTCCTACTTACAAGGATAGCTACAGTTCTGTTTTTGGTTTTTCTTGTTTGTTTTATGATTGTGCTGCTTAGCTTTTGCAAATTTGACACAAGCTAAAATCAACTGGGAGGAAGGTACATCCTTTAAGAATAGCTTTAATCAGGCTGGCTTATAGGTAAGTCTGTGAGGCATTTCCTCACTAATGATTGATGTAGGACAAAGTCTGCTGCAGGTGATGCTCTACCTCCGGGCAGGTGGTCCTGAGTTATGTAAGAAATAGGCTGAGTAAACTATAGGAAGCAAGATAGAAAACAGTGTTCCTCTATGGCCTCTGCCTCAGTTCCTATCTTTAGGTTCCTGCCCTGAATTCCTGCTCTGATTTCCCTCAATAATAAACTACAATCAAGACATGTGAGACAAATAAATTCTCCTCCTTTCCAAGATTCTTTTGGTTTTGTTGTCTGTCACAGGATAGGCAGCAAATAGGGACAAAGGTAAAGGAAATTATTAGCAAGGATATGGAGGAATTATAATTCTAATTATTGCTGGTAGGAATGCAACATGATACAGCTGCTGTGAAGAAAAACATTTGGAACTTTCTTAACTGATTAAGCAATTCTAGGCAGGGGAAGGGCATAGCAAATAAAGATGCTTCCACCAAGTCTAAATACCTGAGTTCAATTCCTGGAACCAACACGGTGGAAGGAGAGAGAACCAACTCTCACACATTATCCTCTGACTTCCACAAGCACCCACAAGCACGTGTCACACACACCAAATAAATAAATAAACGATATTTATCAAAGTCAATCCCAATCCCAGATATATATACAAAGAGATGAAAACAAAGGCTCAAAATAGACTTTCAGTGATGTTCATAGAATTCCACTTATCCTATTAAAATCACTGGGCTTATAATATATGGCTACAATAGGAGTCGCCCCTTGCAAACATCCTTAGAGAAGTAATCCCTTGAACGGACATATATAATTCCACTGATGAGAATCTAAAGAGAAGGTCACATAGCAGCCAGAAGATACCAGATAAGGGAAGGACAGAGGAAAGAGAGTGTGGTTTCAGATGGGCACAGTGTCAGATGGTTAAAATATCTGGATAATGATTACACAATGCTGTGAGTGAACTGGAGGTTAGGAACCACACTCTAATAACTGGCTAACATGATAAATACTGAGCTATAGATGGCTATATTTTTAACCACATAAACCCTTCTAAAATTGTTCGTTTTCCTGAAGGCTTTTAAAAAAATATCAAAAGGATGAAATGTAAGATACAACTCTTGATTTGCAGAAATTTTCATAGGGATTCACTGCAGCTTGCCCTGGGAAATGTTGATTATCTATGACAAATCCCTAGAGCAATGTGCTAACTTGGAACTTGGATCCTAAGAAAGGTGTTCAATCTCTCACACAAAAACAGTAACACTAATTGAAACTATAATAAGAGGCAAACTTTAGCAACCAAATTGACAAATACCAAAAGTAAAAGAATACACTGTGTTGTCAGGCTGTGGGCATAGACATGTTCATGTGCAATATTTGGAATGTAAACTGGTAAACATTTCAAGGAAGACAATATGGCAATATACATCCAAATGCAAGTGCATATTCTCTTTGGTTTTTTAATTGCTGTTTTTTTTTTTTTTTTCAGAGCCTCATGTATAAAAATACTGGCCTCAAATTTGCTATGTACGGAGATGACCTTGACTTCTGATTCTCCTGCCTCCACCTCCAGAGGGCTGCAACTACCGATATAAGCAACCACATGCTCTTTATGTACTGCTGGGGCCTGATCTTATGGCTTCCTGAATGCTAAGCACTCAATCAACTGAGCCAAATCTTCAGCTCCACACATTATATAAGATAAAGCAATTAAACCATAGGAACTTCAAGATCTTAAGTACTTGTAGATAGGGAAATAATATGCATATATAAAGTTACTCTCTTCTATCTGATTAGCAGTAAAAATATTGAAAACAATGTATCATAAGTGTGCGTAAATTTTAGAATATTTATGTAATGGTACATTATGTAACATAGAAAAATAGAAAAGTGCAATCTATTGTTGGCAGTGGGGTTTGGTTTTTGTGAGGCCTTATGCACTACTAAGAACTACAATGCCTGGATTTAGAAAAAAAAAAAAAAAAGTTAAAACAACAGGAGGTACCAAAAAAAATTGACATAAAAAGTAGGATGAGAACAGGTGATTCTAGTCACTTGCAGTTTTGTGAGAGGCATGGGAAGGAAGTAGAGGAAATGAGCAGCAGAGAGGGCTGGCTGTTGGGAGCTGAGGACACGTTCAGCGAGCTCCAGACATGGCGAGGAGAACAGAATCCAAGTGTGGATCTATTGCTTTGATGCTTTCATTTACATTATATTTAATTATCTGAAGGTGCTAAACTATGCACGGTACTAAGTTATGAAACATAACTTTTTATGCTACAACTTGGTTATGAAACATAACTTGTGCTGCCTTACACAAGCACACATATAATTAGAATCACAGAAAAGGAGGCGAAACAGCTAATGTTCAAAAAAAAAGATAATGGTTGAAGTTTTTCCAAGATTTATAAAAAGTGCTAAATCATTATAAATTCTAACCAGAACAAATAGGCCTCATTTTAAGTCAAATCATGACGGCAATAATATGGTTAAACTCAACACAAAAATGAAAATCTTTAAAACAGTCTCCCCGGCAAGAAAGGAGGAAGGAGAAACTGCAGTTAGTGTGTAAAACAAATAAAAAAACTGTTATTTAAATGAAATAAAATATTAAAAGAGGGAAAGCATTTTTTTTTTTAGTTGAGGCCAAATAGAATAAAAATAACCTTCCAAAGGAGGTTGTCTTCAGACTTTCCGGATTACGGAAATTCTAATGAAAATTTATTAAGTAAAGAACATATATTGCCAGACAGGGAACGTGTGGGAGAGACAAAAAGCAACTGTGTGCCTTGCAGCCAGGTGAAGACAGGGCTACACATTAGTGTGTTGGATCTAAAATACAGAAACACATCAGAAAGGACTGAGAGAGAGAAGCTGTGTCTGTTTCTGCTAAAGTTCCTATCTTGGCTAAGAACTGATAAAAATCCATTTAGTATTAGCAAATACAGACAATGTATGGCAGTCTTTACAATAATTTCCAAAACACAAGCATATATGCAAGCTAATAGAAAAAGAAAAGAAACAATCACATTTGAATCAAGGAACAAAGAACACAAAAGAAATATCATTAGAAAGCTTTATATTGTGAGCATTAAAAATTACACATTTATATAACCAAAAATTTTTATTCAAAGAGAGATTTTGGTATTAGGTAATAAAAATGAAACTTGACTATATGGTACTTAAGAGAAACCTGCAGAAAATATAAATGGATTTAAAGTTTGAAAATAAAAAGACAAAAACCAGCACAGATGAAATAGTTAAATAAACAACAGGAATCCTGGCCTGTCTGAACTACTGCGTAGTGCTCAAGGCCAGATGCCCAAGATAAAGAAGATTTCCTATTACAAAGTAGTTTAACAACAAAATATACAAGATATAATAAGATGAACCTCAGGTATCTATAAGGGAAAACATCAGTAGTGTGAAGAGGGTGAAGAACTGACTTTTAAATGGAGATTCCCAACACACCTCTCTAACGACTGAGCACATAACTAAGCTGACAACAGGACATGGAGAATTTTAACCAGTGTCAAATTGGCATCAATAACAGGCACACATAGAAAATACACTACTTTAAAGTTATTTTTGAAAAATCTATGTAATTTAAAATATGATACACCACAAAATATCATACTATGATCTCCTACAATGCAATTAAGCTAATGATTAATAAAATAAATATATTTATAAACTTCTGGTGTATAAAGATTAAGGAATATTAATCTGCATAAGTAGAGTAAAAGAAGAAATTACAATAGAAACTGAAACATAGGTTAGATTGAAATAATAGTGAGCTATATCAGATCTTGGGAAATGAAACTACAGCCACTATTCAGAAAAATTCAATGCCTTAGATGCACATTCTGGATTTTTTTTTAATTCCTTAAAGGTAAATAGGTTAACTGCTGACCTCAGGAAAGTGTGGAATAATAGGTTCAAGACAAAAGTGGGAAGTGGGAAGCAACAATGAGGGGACCATGGCACAGGAGACAGAGAGAACATCCAAAGAGATTATCTACTGGAGCTGCTAAGTCCCTGACGATATTGCTTATTACAAAAAGAGAGAGAAGAAGTAGGGTAAAAATCACCAAAACTAAAAATAAAAAGAAATGACATTATAGATCCACTAGGCTTTAATACATAATTAGAAGGTATTATGAACAACTGAATGGCAATAGATTTAATGTCAATAAAATGAAAATTCCTAAAAATGTTTAGTGAAATGAAATGTACTAAAAGTGACTCAAGAAGAAATGGAAAATGATATATTTATATGATGTTTTGTCATATATGTATATATGACATATATATATATAAATAAAACAAATAATTTTATTTTAAAAGTATCCAGGTCAACAAAGAAGCCTTGGTAAATTTCTACTGAGTACTTAAAAAAAATAATGTCGATGTATTATAAACAGTTTCAGGAAATAGCAATAAGAACACATTGCTATGGGATACTGCTCTGTAAAGATTTGTTGCTTGTATTGGCTTAATAAAATGCTGATTGGCCAGTAGGAAATATAAGCAAGGGAATGCTGGGAAACAGAAGAGAAGAGCAGAGGTGCCAAACAAGATCAGAATGCTGATCTGAGAAAAGGTACCAATCCACATGGCTAAACAAGATAAGAATCATGGGTTAGCTTAAGAGTAAGAGTTAGCAAGTAATAAGCCTGAGACATAGGCCAAATAGCTTGGCATGAATATAAGCTTCTGTATGATTCTTTGAGACTAAGAGAACGTGGATCGGGACCTCGGGCTTAGGAAGAGTAAGAAACTTCCAACTACAACATATTTCAATAGCTATGTCATAAGACAAACATAATACACCAAACCTTGACAACCTGTTATAAGAAAGAAAAAAGTGACTCAGTAGAGGATCCAAAACTCTAATATAATATATATTAGCAATTGAATCCAGCATCCGAAAGAATTTTATTCTAAGCAAGTTTAATGTGGATGTGAAATGTCTCCCAAAGATTGCTCCATAGGGCGATGTTTTTGGTAACCATAGAGCCAAGTCCAAGTAGAACAAACAAGACTGTAGTCTGCAGTTCTGCTTGTGAAAATGGAAGCCCTGATAGTATAGTTGACGAAACAACTGTAGAGCAAACTGCAAAATACAGGACAGTACTGTGGCAACAGAAGAATCAGGGACTGTTCTGAGGTGTCCTAGGCAGAATCTCACAGAAGCTGAGTTGGACGACATGACTACTGAAGTCCATGCTGATGCTATTTCACAAATGACTTCTCTGAAATTTTGTCAATGGCAGTAATAATACTGGAAGTCACAGACAGTGAAAAGGATGTATCCCATGCATTTGGGAAGGACAGAAGTGGCTGTGTGGGTACAGCAGAGCTGTATATCATGTGATATCAAAGCCTAAGGGGAAGGCAGTAGAGAAAGAAGCTGGCCTGGAAATATCCAGAAAAGCAGACTCCAATGGTGCTTGTCAAGCTGTGAAGTCTGTGCAAAGAACAAGACAGAGTAAGACAGTGTACAGAATGGGTTGGATTTCTTGTACAAAATGTTTCCATTTTGTAACTTAGCTGCAAAAGGTTGTTCCTACTGTCAAACAATATGTATGTAAAGATATTTGGACTCACCCCTCCGTGTTTTCTCTTCTTACAAAAAAAGAAATCTTTATTTTAAAAAAGGATCAAGTAGCATATTGCTTGTAGCCGGTGTGTATATATCTAAGGCCTTTTGCACAATTACACTAAGATTAAGTTGGTCAAATGAGGGAACATCTGGGTTAGGGGTTTGAATTAGTTTTGGGGAGCTATCAGAGTGTTGTTGACCCGTGACAGTCAACAATGTGCACTTACAAATTGACAGCTACAAAATGGGTGTGTTAGCCAGAAGCTCCTAAGCTCTTTATACACTGCTGGACTTCTACCAGAAATGTTTTTATTTCTGTTGCTTCCTTTTAAACTTTGTTTAGCCACTTAAAGAAAATCTACATAAGGAGCTAGGAAATGGTTCGAATGTCCACACAAGTATAAAGACCTGGGTTTGATCCTGAGACTCTGTAAAAAACCAACAGTGGTACATACATATAATCCTGGTACAATCAAGAGACAAGAGAATCACAGGAGCTTGAAAACCACCCAACCTACCTGGCAATCTCCAGATCAGCTCATATGACATAGGCATGGGGAGAGAGGAGACAGAGACAGTGAGAGCAAGGTGGATGTCTGCTAAACAATACACTTCATTGACGGAGCTTGAATCTCTGAGTTAGTGTGAACTTCTCTTTCCTCCTATGAGCTGTCACTGAATTTAGGACATCTTGGAATTTTCTTCTCACATTGTTGATGAGATTTAAATTAGCACAACATTGAGGAAAACAGTATGAGGTTCTTCAAATATTAAAGACAGAACTACCATATGATCCAGGAACCCAATTTCTGGGTGTATAGTTAAAGGAAATGAGTGATTACCACAAAGAAATGTCCAGACATTCATTACCACATCACTCACAGAAGCTAAGTTACAGAATCAACCAAAGTGGTCACGGGAGTACGAATAGAAAAGGAAAGAAAATACAGAATCTTTTTATGTAGCAAAGCATTATTCAGCCTTAAACAACAAAGAAATCTTGTCACTTGCAAAAATGGGCATGAACCCAGAGGGCAGTAAAGTGAAACAAACTGTGACCAGAAAAACAAATCTCACACATACATTCACAGAGAAAAAGAGGGGCTGAATATGGCCAGAAATGGAGAATTGGGGAAATGGAGAGTTGTTGGACAAAGGATCCAAGCTTCAACTCTAAGAAGAAACATTCCAGATAAGCATAAGCAAGGACAACATGATGACCATAGTCAATAACAATGAAGCTAGCAATATAGAGATTCTGAATGTTCTGCACACACACACACACACATACACACACACACACACACATGCACGCATGCACGCACGCACACACGCATGCACACAGACCGTAAGGTAACTGTGAGGTGACTGTCTAATCATTTCTTTGGTTGCTTTCTGTTTCAACATCTCCTCACATACATTTAATACATACATATATAATAACTGTAATAATTCCTCAGTAAATTCTATACTGAAAAAACCAAACTGTTTTCTTTACTGTGATTTTTTAAAGCAATTTAAAGCACAATTATGGTAATATACATATTCCTTTATGCAAATCACACAGTATTTGAATGCCAGCAAGTTGACTTTCCAGGTGTGGAAGGCAGTTCTCAGATCTACTTAAGTTTCACAAATAGTATTAGACAATGCTAAAACTAAATTTAATAATGGGAGGCCAGGAAGCTAACAGCTTGCTGGCTTATGGGGAAATTTACATAATGCTCCCACAGTTAAAATGCAAAAGGGGGGAAGCTTTCTTCTTTAGCTAAGGATCACCACCAGCAGTGAGTTAAGGAAGGGATAAAGAATCAAGTCTTACTCGCAGGAGATCACCAATGAGCAGCCAAAAAGGAGAGTTGTCCCAACTCAGAGCTTAGGACAGGTTCCTGGAGAAAGGCTCTGTTTGCCCTGATACCTGAAGAGTCTCTGGGAATCACAAAGTGAGCCCATGGTGACCATTTGAGGAGTGTACTAGGTTCTGATAGTTCAATGTGGTTCTATAATGACCATGCATTTTCCTGATAGTCTAGAAATGGCTTCTGAAAAGACCCCAGTGTTCTAGAAGACATTGATAGTCTCTAATCACCTACAACAATTATTTTATGATCTAGAAAACAGTGTTCCAAAATGTGGGGCTTTGACATGCCAAGCTGAGAAATCTTAAATTTGAGGTCCCTCTGCTCTCCTCCTGCCTTCTTGTCTCCAGATTGTCTTTGTTCCTCTTTTTCCTCTGAAGTTACATACAGAAAAGACACTCTCTGAAGCTCCTTCATTTATCTAGCTCAGCCTCTGAAGAATACAATTGTTTTTAGTCTACTTGAAAAAAACACTTTCCCAAGAAATTCTAAAGTCAAGTCACAGTGGAAGAAATTCAAAATCTAGTATCAGCCAGGAGCTCAGAAGCTTTCAGGTTATTGTTGGTCCCCTGGGCTTGTTCATTTCACCCTAATTTCCTACCTTTATAACATTGTCTATACTGTCTTTCTTGCACGAAGGGGTCTGCAGGCTGTATCATAGGGCTTTGTGAATGTATGCAACTCAACCCATCTGGAAACCTTTCCTTCCAATAATCTGCTTGTTGATGGTTTGTTTCTCTAGAATGGATGACTGAAGCTTCAGTGGAAAGGCCTAAACTTCCCTAAGATGCAGCTCCATCTTCACCTACTGACTAGGACAAGCTTGCAGCTTCTCAAATGGGCGCAGAATCCCAGCTGTGGCCCACATAGCTGACTGGAAACCCCCCCTCCCAAACTTCACAGTGCCTTCATGGGATCAATTTATGTGGGATCATTCAAGGTCATACCAGCATCCAGATGCATCTATAGAGAGGGAGGCTACAAGGCAGTTGAACCTCAGATCAGTGAGTCTCTCGGAATAAGAGAAGTCATCAGTGCATCCTCCCCATGAGTTTGATCTATGGACCTTGTTAGTGGCTGTCAAGTATTTTTCCTTCCTAATTGAATTTGATGTAGCATATTTATCATTTTGGTTAAATATATATTCAGCATATTTAAATACTGAATGTCATAAAGGAAGTTTCATGGATGTGTTCAATTTTGTTAATTATCATATTCAATTATTCCTTTTGTTCCATTTTTAGTCTACCCATAAATATCAGAGTTAAAACTAAAAGCAGTTCACATGGCCATAGCTAGCAAATTTGTTGGTGGTCTATACCACATTTTATTTTTATTTATACCTTTCCCTTCTGATCATTAATTCTCTTCAACAGAGTGTATCCCTGTGACTGTGATATTTGATAAATAAAACCATGACCCTAGTTGGTACCTAACTATAGTCCTGGAAACACTATTTTGACAAACTAAACAAAACGAAAGGCTATAACTGAGGCTCAAATTAAACTGTTTCCCTTTCTCTGTAAATGCATTGTATATATTCAAATGCTACACTTTTTAAAATATTGTATTTCATGTTCATTCATTCACATAATAACTTCTCATCAAATCCACTCTCCTCATTGTAGTAACGTGGTTTCTTGGTTCCAGGCAGCCAGAGGCCCAGACCCTGTACAGTTCATCAGTTACTTCTCCTTGAATCCTGAAGAATGTCTGACAGTTTTCTCTGTAAAGCAGGAACCTGAATGACCATCTTGGCTTGTTCTGCCCAAGTTCACCTTCTTATGGAACCTGCATGTCTACTTTTAACAGCACACTGTCAAGCAGTCAATATAAGAACAGGTTCATGTCCAGTGGCTAACCGTTGCCACAAAGAAACTAATCTCTATATGGAGTTTCTTCAATGCCCATTTTTCTCTTGAAGTAAATTGGTGCTGCCAGAAACAGATCTGTCTCACTGTCCAGAAAAGTCTAAGTTCTTAAAATATTTTAAATGCCATATTTTGTAGTTCTTAGAAGTATTTGAAGATTACCTACATAATTGAAATATATCTTTGTATACCTAAAAATCTAACATGCATTTCTTAATTATACATTACAATTTTAAATCAGTTACATAAACATCATATCTTAAACAAGAGTAGAAAAATACGTACAGCATAAGAGAATTGACCTTAAATTTGTATCAATAAACCAAAATCTATACCAATGTAAAATGTTTTGAGATTAACAGGTGATTTCCTGATCTAAGTAAATTCAATAATCTAACTTTTAAAAAAATCATTCATATACCATATCCCCTTTTTCTTCTTAGAATGAGATTAACTATGACTATTAACTAGTTATAATGAAAAAAACATTTATAAACAATATTTGGAGAATTGGGGCATAGTTTTTCATTACTACTTCCTACTGAGTTCGGGGAGATGAAAATCTCATGGGTTCTTGAGACTGGATCATCATCTGCATCCCTGAAGCTGATCTGGCCATCTCTTCCCATCAGAGGTTTTTTTTCAGGGGTCTTGGTTCATGAAACTATAAGATCCTGGAAGCAATCCACAGGTTCTCATCTTCTGTAGAAACAAAAGCAGAACTCTTCCAAAGCAATAAATTCTTAGACACAAATTTCAAAATCAAAATATCTTTAAAATATATATTCTTGTTTAACTTAGTAGCCTTTGCATTTGCAATCCGTTGTCTTTCTGTAGTTAGCTCATTAACAGTTAAAAAATTAAAAGAAAACACAATAACAACCAAAATCCAGATTTTGTGTCTGTTTTCCATCTTTACATGGCTTATTATATTTTTATTACTCTATTTCTCTTTTTAAAGACTTTCTCTATCCTCTTTCTTTTCTCTCTGAAGCCTATGTACCTTTTACACACATTGTAACCCGTTTACAGGTTTTTCTTTTCATCTGAATCTGTTTTATTGTGAATCCTTAATCATCTTCCAACCATAAGAGCTTTTAAAATACTCGTACTCTCTTAAAGAGCCACATAGTTTTTGCAGGTAAAGCTGAATCAGTAAGTTATCCTAAAGGGACCGCACCTGTTTGTGGCCAGCAAACAGAGCAGACCCAAGAAAATGCTGCTACTAAGAAACCGTCTTTGTTTCCTTTTTGTTCAAACTAAACAGAAACCTTAAATCAATCACATGCTACTGAGTCTTCTGTGAGATTTCAGGAACCGGCCTGATTGCAGCTTACACTGCCTGCCACCAGTCTGCCAGCGCGATTTTGAATGTGACCTAGATGCCACGCTTTCTTGGTACAATGACCCGTTTCAGATATGCAATTTGGAAGCTGCTTTGGCTCAGCTTCTGATCTAAAACACTTTTTAAACTTTCTCAGGCTTTCAGTGGATATCCAGCCCACATTGGGAAGCCATCTGTAGTAATGCGATTTCTTGGTTCCAGGTGGACAGAGGCCCAGACCCTGCCACCCCAGACCTCTTAGCCACCCACTGCTGCTGCTCAGGCCCCCAGAAATGACTCAGACACTTACATTAACTTCACGCTGTTTGGCCTATGGCTCAGGCACATTGCTAGCTTGTTCTTACATCTTAACTCAACCCATTTCCATTAATCTGTCTGCCACGTGGCCCGTGACTCACCTGTGTTCCTTACATGTTGCTCCTTTGGACTTCAGGCTGGATCTGTCTGACTCTGCCCTGCTTCTCCTACCTCTGCTTTGATTTCTCCTCCTACTTTTTCTATGGTGCCTGTCATGGGCCAAAACAGCACCTTTATTTAAAGATTGATATTCACAGCATACAGATAGACATTCCCACATCACCTCATCACCCCCTCCACCACTTTTCCGTTCCAACTTCACATTCTCTTACTTAAATGCATATTTTAAAGTGTTTCTCTTTCAGTCACTCAAATCTTGTCATTAGAAATGCTGGTCCTTTTTAGTGGTTCTCTCCACCTCAGCTACTGTGGGCCACCACTCCCAGTTGACTTTAATAAAATCAGCCTGGAATATCAGAGAACAGAATCACCCACAAGCTACTGTTGTTTCTACCCCATATCTGCTCTGTTTCTAATAGAAAACAGAGTCAATCACCATGCCTGCCCCACCCCCATGGACAGAGCTGGCCTAGAACTTGAAGTCCTCCTTCCTCTCTCCTCCTCCTCATCCTCATCCTCCCCCTCCTTCTCCTCCTCTTTCTCCTTCTGCTTTTCCTCCTAGCACTGACTTCCAGGACTGATCCACCACACTTTCCTTGTATTAATACAACCACATTCACAAATCAGGGAGATGAAGAATAAAGAAGGGAAAGACTGACATGGGGTGCAAGAACAAACATCACTGGACACTGGTGTTCTTCTTTGTTCCCTTCGTGACCATGGCCACTGACCATGCCATTCCTGCCTCAGTCCCGTCCATGCCAAAATGAAGAGCATTACTCTGAGCTAAAATAAAGCCTCTTCCCAAGTTACTTTTGTCAGGTATTTGGCTGTAGCAATAAGAACAGTAACTAATATATTCTGCAATGTGACAGTTGTATCTGGGGGACTTTCGCTAGTACTATTATGGTACTGCTTTCTGGACAGCTGAGATGCATAGCATATGTCCCAAATGATTATCCCATTCATAATATTCATGTATTTATTCCTCGAGATTCTAAATGAACTGGACAGAAGCCTACTTGACATATCCCATAAGATAGTACAGTCTTTTCCCCAAGAGCCTGGAGCTCTCCAATCAACACTGAGTTCTCTAGTTAATACCAGTACACTGCACCCTCAGACTTCTATTGTACCTAAACATAGAGCATAGAGTTGGCTGTGTGTTCACCAAGCTTGGTGAACTCTCTGTGATGTATTCTTGTGAAATACTCTTGAAAAACAAGTGTCTGTGTTCCCTGATCCTTTGACACATCCCTCAAACCAGAATAGTGCCTGCACAGGGGCAGAACAAAAATTTCCACCAGTGTCCACTCAAATGTGTGGTGAGGAGTAAAGCCCAAGGGAGGGACTGAGGGATCTGGTCATTCCCTGGTCAGTCTCAGGCTCACGTGAACAGTTCTCACAGAAGCTTCTCCTACTCTACTTTCCTCTGCTGTCATCTATACTAATCTTCCTCATCTATAATTGGGGGGGGGGTCTCTCTTGGGCCATTGTCATCTATTGATGGAATAAAACTCTCCTCAGTGGGGTTGTTTTGAAAAGAATCTGGAAACTTCCATGGAACCACATCTGATCCAGGTCCCCATGCTGACTGTCTTGGAGACATAGTTCTCAGGGAAGCCTGATCTCTTCAGTCTGTGGCTAGGCACATAGTTCTCTCCAGTCTTCTGATTTTGGTGATCTAGGAACATAACACACCAGCTCCTTCTAGCTCCGGCTACAAGTGTAAGTCTCAGGATGCTCTGCTACAAAGACATAGACTCCCTCCTTCCTACTGAGAAACAGGGACATCAACACTAAACCCCAAAAATGTCTCCAAAGGTCTACCACCTGGCATCCTCAGCCTCCCCTCTATTTTAGCTTTCAGGTGTCATTATGAGTCCCAAATATTGGGGCATGACACACTCATACTAAAACTTATATTCAGGATCTGTCCGAAATTCAAACTCAGGTGGGCATGCATCATTTTCCCCAGCATATTACATACAGCTGATGCGACCTTTCTACTAAGGTAAAGGCTGCTGCCTGTCATTCTTACCTATCACATGGTACAAAAGTGCGTGCTCTTCCATCTATGATAACTCCACAAGTATCCATCCGCACTGTGCAGCAAACCACTCCCCCTCGCTCCGTATTTCATTTCATTTGTATTGTCTTTGCTTCTACTCTCACTCTAGACCCAAGCCTTTTATTCAGGACATTTTATTCATTTTTATACTTTTATCTATAAGAAGGATTCAGAAAATCTCATTATTTTTCTAAAATTCCAGTCTTTAGAAAACTTCTTAGACAGAAGAAGCAGGAGCTAAGAATTCCTGGGCATTCCTGAAGTAGAGGCAGGCAGATCTCTGAGTTAAAGGCCAGACTGATCTACATAGCAAGTTCCAAGTAAGTGAGGGCTACATAGTGAAACTTTGACTTATGACAACAATAATAATAAATTTCAAAGTCTCTTATAAAAAGAATCTTATTCATGAAAATTTACTTACTTAGATATTTACAAGGATCCTTTGCCTCTTGCTGACTGCCCTGGTCTGGCTGATTAGCATTCCTCAAAAACTTTCTGATACTCCAAGATGAGGGGTGAAAAAAAAAAAAAAAGGCCTCTTAAACCAGGAGTCAGCTTTAAGTGATGCCTCCTCATGGATGCTTTAAAACAGCTTTGAAGTTTTACAGAAATGAATAGCATTAACACCAGTGAAAAGTAGAACAAAGAGCTTAGTAACAAAGTAAGAAAATCTGACCTTTTTGACACAGGGCCCAGATTCACATGCCTTATTGCCTTATATCTTAGGAGGGGATCCCTTGTTCATGGTTGTTAAGAAGGAAAGAAAACTCTAAACCTCCATCAAGATCATAGAACTTCTGCATCCTCTCCATCACATGATGCTCTAATGAGGGATGCATGGATGCTATCATCAGCCAGAAAGGTAGCAGCTTGTCATTCACTGAGATCATGACTCTTTTTAAGACATCCAAATGGTGACTTCTCATCTCATAGACCCCTATCCCTATCGTCATTGAGAGAGGGCAACTCTTCAGAAAACACCTGGGCAAGACTTAGGCTGTGGGCTACCAGCATAGTAGTCTCCATAAATAAAGCACTATGGGCCAAGGAGAAGATAGAAATAGAAGCAGTATAAACCAGGGCTAGCGTTTTCCATGCAGTCCATCTGTTCCATATGCTAGCAAGCCGTCAGTGGACGTAGGAGTGGATCCCATTTCTGTCTGAGAGAGCAGAAGTAGACAGGAAATGTGTGAGCTGCCGGGCTCACCAACCTACCCGCCATCTGTGTCTCCAGCCAAGAGACTCAGCCACGCTGCCCGTGGTCAGAGCAGAGGGGCTAAGCACCCTCCCACCTGCTTCCAACTGGGGACGGAGCAACCCCAAAAGGAAAGAACTTCAGGAAAGGGGACCTTCTGGAAGACTTGGGAGGAGAGGAACAACAGACAGAAACTTGTAAAACTCTTTGCTTAAGGAAGTAAAAGAAAGCTATTTGGTTCCTAGTACCGTTGATAAAGAGATGTCATGGAGAAAGACAAGGAAGAGAGAGAAAAACAATGGATATGAAAACTCAGATATTGGACTGAAATGCAAAACAATGGACTAACATGGTAAACCAACTTAAAAAAAAAAAACAAACTGATGGACCAAAACTCAGTTTGCTCTATAGACATTATAGAAAATACAGGAAGGGGGTGACTGAAAGAAGATACTCAATGGGGGAAATAGGGCAGGAAAGAATGCTTCCAAATGAGCAAGAAGGACAGACAGATGGATTGATGGGTAATGCCAAAGTCTGGGCCTGAACACCTCTGAAGTTCGTGAGTTAGAGGCTTTGTCATCAGCCTCTGGTGCCTTTAGGAGTTTGAGCTTAGTGAATGGAAGTTATGTCATTGGAGAATCTTACAAAGGACACTAGGACCCCCAATCCCTTCCTCTTTCTTTCTTTGTTTCACAAATATAAGAGGCATAAACTGACGTCCTTTATCTGGTATTCCCATTATGATCTACAGAGTTATGACAGGCACAAAGCCACATTTAAAGTGACTGATCATGGGTCAAAACTTCTGAAACCTGAGCTGAAACAAACCTTTCCATTTTTAAGTTCATTATCACAGCTTTTGTCAAGGTAACAGACGGCAGAAATCATGCATGTATATATACATACATACTTACATACATACATACATACATACATACATATATATACATACATGATGGATGGTGAAGATAGATAAATAATAGATGATGGATGGATAGACAGACAAATATATAGATAGATAGATAGATAGATAGATAGATAGATAGATAGATAGATAGATAGATATCCAAAAAATTGGGCAAGGACCATGTAAAACAAATTCACAAAAAAGGAAATTCAAATAACTGATAGTATGTAGAAAGATCCTTCTGAGCTACAGAGAATGAGGGGAAACGCTAGTGTTAAAAATGCCTTTGTTGGCTGTAATTTGACAGTGAAGAAAGCATGTGACTATCCCTTGACTCATGTCCATCAGAAGCAAAGCAGAAGAAGAGGAGTAAGAAGCAGAGACAAGTGTCCAGGAAGGAATACAGGAGCTAAGGAGAGGTGATGGTGAATGTAACAGAAGACAATCTAATAAAACTTTAATAAAAACAAGCTCAAACAATTTTTCTACAATTTAACTTTTCTACTATTTTTATTTTTAACAATCAGAAATTTAGTATGCATCATATAATTTTATAATGTATTATGCATAAATATCAGAGGGAAAATTATTTTTAAGCATCTATAATCCTTTCTCTGGAGGTTTATGCCTATACTTAGCATTGATATACTTCTTTTGGAACATGTTCTATGCACAAATGTTCCTTCAAATCATTAGGTTTTGTAATTACATTAATTGAATATACCATAATAATTTCTAGTTTGTCCCTATTTTGGAAATGTGCATTAGACCCAAATTTTAAAATAACAAATAAATAATTTTACATAATTTCTTAACATTTCTAATGACATTTTAATTATGCATTCATAAATGTAAAATGATTATGTTTAAATATTGCTAATTCTTCCTATTTCTTATTACCCTATTGTGTTCATGAACACAATTACACAGATCAGAATTTCCTCGTATTACATAAGATTTCCATAGACCATCACCAACCTTTTATCTTTAAGTTATATATCGTATAAAAGGAGAAATATTATGAAATAATTTGTATGCACCTTTTATTGGTAATATGTTTGTAAGTTTTACATTAATAAGGTACCTATACTCAAGGCTTAGGCACTGTCTTTTCATGAGGCTTGGGCCACTCCAGCGAAAATCACCATCCACCCACCTTACCCTCCAACCCCTACACTCCCAATGCTCTTCACCTTTTTCTCTTTTCAATATTCCATTACAATGACCATCTTCAACTGGCAATTTAGAGCTGCTAGGAAAGGGAAAGTTAGTGGAACCTGGTAGGTGGAACATACATCAATGGTTAGCCACACCCAAGAGCACATAACTAGCACTAATTGGACTGGGCAGATTAAAAAAAATAAAAAAGATACAAAGTTGGATGAAGATAGAATGATAAATGAAGTTGGGGAAATGCTATGGGACTAGGCTCTTGTACACTGTAAATATGTCACTTGTATTGGTTTAATAAAACATTGGTTAGTGGGCAGGCAGGAAGTATGGGAGGGGGCTACTAGACTAGGAGAAGACTGGGAGGAAGAAGGACAGATCAGGAGATGCCAGCCAGACGCAGAGGAAACAAAATGAGCAGGCTGCAATGAGACGAGGTGAGACCACATTTAGATAAGAAGAGGTTAATTTAAATGTAAGAGCTAGTGAATAATAAGCCTGAACCATTGTCCCAGCAGTTACTACAATATTAAGACTCCAAATCAATTATTTCATAAGTCGGCTGCAGTACCAGCCTGGTAGGACAGGGAAATTGCTGACTATAAGAAAAGATGAATATGGTCATATACAACAACGAAATTCTCAGACAATTAATAAAAATTTATATCTTAAGAATATTTTAAAATCAAAATATATTTTCTTAGTTCCATTGTTTACTTCCTTATATTTAATTCATTAACATGGAAATTATGCACAGTACAAAATTGGAAGCAAACTTTAAAGTTTAATTATTTTGCAATTCCTGCAGCTTCATTCTTGTATTTACATGTGACTGCATTTTATTTTATGCTAGTTTTCGATAGTAACACCTTCTGATAGGTAGATGCCTTCTGGTGTCTGTACACTATTCATGCATATGCTACATGCAGGGACTGGTTCCAGGACCCCTGCGGATACCCAGACCTGGGACACACAAGTGAAAATGGTACACTAGTTGCATATGATCTGACCACATTCTTTTGGGTTCTGTTAATCACTTCTAGATAACTTATAATAACTGCCAAACTTAAAAGTCTTGTGTGTTCATAACAGTTGTAGATTTTTCACATGTGTTGAACCATGGTTATTTAAATCTGTGGGTGTGGTGCCCTTGGCTACAGAGGGCTGACTATATTGTATGGTTTTAAGAATTATAACTTTAATACATTTGAAATAATATAGTTCTAGCCTCCTCTAATTGATCTCCAATTTTATTTTTCTTTGTTATTTCATATGGCAGTGAACTTCAAAAATAGTCTGTCAAACTCAAAACTAGGATTTATAATGCCAGCCCCACCAAGCTAGTCCTTACTACTGAAGGCATAGTTGGGAGACACATGCACCATCCACCCCATTCCAGTTTCCTGGTCCAGATGCCCACAGTGGGGACTTATTTTCTGGTCTTAATTCCCCTATACATTGCTACTGCATTCTGGGGTCACCTCCCAATAAACTACTTGCACTAAAATCCTGGAGTGAAGAAGGGCTTCCAAAGAACTACAGTATGAAGTTTCTGGCTTAGACTAGCCCCAAGATCCGGACCACCTGTCCCAAATAGTCTGCCCGTAGCTGCTTGGTCCCAATTAATCACACAAAGTGTTATATTAATTTCATGCTGTTTGGTCTATAGCTTGGGCATATTGCTAGCTAGCTCATGCATCTTGACCCATTTCTATTAGTCTATGTCTTGCCACATGGCTTGTGGCTTTACCTGTGTTCCATGAAATCTTGTTCTCTTGGGCAGCAGCTTGTCTCTGTCTGACTCCCCCCTTCTTCTTCTTTATCTGTACTCAAATTTCTTGCCTGCCAATAAGCTGGCTTACCATAGGCCAAAACAGTTTCTTTATTATTCAATGATAATTCCCAGCATACAGAAAGACATCCCACATCAGAGGACCCCAAATAAAAATATTTAATAGGAGTACTATGACTATTTTGTTGTGCTTTTCTTAATGACGGAGGTATTCATTGTCAATGTCTGGTTATGTAGACAAGTTTTGTACTTACAGTGGTCGCTCTTGGTCCTCTTTGTCTAAGTGTGAAGACTAAAAGGTGGTCTCAGAATTTGAAGCTTTCAAGACTAAAATCAAAAAAGTTCTGGGAGACACCAGAAAGTAACCCTGGATTCAGTGTCATTCTACTTACAAGTTTCCCACCTGCACTTATAGGTGTATGTACTTACTCTTGCGGACTCTACATTAAGCATTCTTGAATCAGGAGGGGATGTGGGGACACAGTTTAAGAGCACTCCAAATTCCCCCAAACCAAGCAGTGTTCATTAAATGCAGGTTAATTTCCTACAAAAGAACAGAACTTGCACCCATTATGCATAGGAGGCATGCTGGGGGATGGAGGCAAGAAGGCCTGAGAGCTCAAGTGACCATGGGACTTGAGAGAGGGACAAATGGTTGTCACTCAATAGCCATTAATGTTTCCTAGATATGCCTCATACAACGATCTCACATTTTACCAAAAGTCCTGCAGTGTTTCATGGGACATGAAGAAAATTATCATGTTCATTAAACCAAGTATCACTAAGTGCAGTGTTCAACCCTTAAGCACATGGAGGCATGTTTAGGTCTCCAGTGGCATTTGCTAGCTGACTTTCTTGCTAATTTCTGAAACAGACTCTCAAGCATGACATCTCTAATGGAAAAATGTAAGCACAAACAATACTTCCATGGTCTGTCAGCACCCAGTACCAGAAGCATCACTTAGAATCTGAATGTTGAGTTATACCTGAAACATCCTAATGCTGCCACATGGAGACACAGGTTGTAATGATGTGTGAAAACATTTTGTAAACCATAAAGAATCATGTAAGTTGATTAACCCAGAATTCATCCATCACACATCATCATGACAGTTAAATCTGTAACATTTTACATTGATGTGCTAGAATCATTTTAATATGGACTGTGAGCAGGGACTTCCTCATCATTCAATCCCAGCCCTAGAAATGCAAACACAGGACCAAATAATTCACAACTCTTTGCCTTGTGAATAGGTAAATAGACAACTACACCATCCAATATCAGATATAATTTTCTACAAAATGTCCCCTTTCCATCTACCCTGAGTCAGCTGTCCCTACTACATGCTACTTGTATCGCTTAAACCTCTTGCCAGAAGTGGTCACCTTACTTGTCTACTGGGTCACCTGTCCCTCCCACCAAAGCTCAAAAAAAGCAGGGAGAATTTCTCAATTTCATATGCCACTATCTCTCCAACAGGTGGGAAAGTACTGGTATTGAGCAAGTCCTGGAGAAATCCAAAGTAAATGAAGGAAAGAGAACGCAGAACCAGGAGCTCTCCTGAGATCATCTCTCTATTTTTTCAAAAGTGCCTTAAACATGGGTAATAGGAGATTAACTGTGGGAAAATACTTAACCCATGAGCGTTTCAGCATTTCAAGGCTATCCCAAGCACACTTGAACTCTCTGACAACTGACTTGTCAAGAAATGGGATCCCTCATTCAATGATCTTGGCCTTTCCCTTACCTGTTGGCCTTCCTAAGACCAAGCTCCCCAGTAGAACAAACTTACCCTAATGCTATGTTTCTGCTAAAGAGCAAAAATATCTCAGCCCTCTGTGTCTATACTTTCAATAATCCTGTTAGCAGTCAGAAAAATAGAAGGAAAAGAAGAGCTGATCACAGGATTCTTAGAACTACCCAATCCAATCAGAGAGTGAGCTTGGCAGATAGTATATGTCAGGCTTGGAAAAACAGAGCCTGAGCACTAGTTTGTTGAGACACATTTCTCTGCCCTAGTCATGTAGTCAGGTCCTTTACCACACTACAGTGCTGGAGTCCTGCTCCCCAACACTCTCACAGGATCTGACCTAGTTATTTTCTGTTGTTTAAAAAAACAAAACAAAACAAAAAAAACACTGGCCAGAACCAACCTGGGTGTAGTAAGAGTTTCTGGTCCGGCCTTTCTGCTCTATCCTAAGGTTTGGACCCGCTCACAGCCCCACTGCCTGCCACTTAGTCCCCAAATAATCACACAAAGGCTTGTATTAATTACATGCTGGTTGGCCTATGTTTCAGGTATATGACTTGCTAACTCTTAACTCTTAAACTAACCGGTGATTAGCCAATAGACTTCCTACCTTTTTTCAGAGCAGCATTTTGGCCTTCTTTCCTCTGCATTTGCTGGCATCTCTGCTCTGCTCTTCATCTTCCCAGAGTTTTCTTAGTCTGGTAGCCCCGCTCATACTTCCTGTCTTCCTTCTGGCCAATCACCTGTTAAACCAGTAGGACAGACAAATATTTACAGTGTACCAGAACATAATCCAATAGCACCTGGGGTTGGGACAGATTGTTTTATTTAATAGACTACAGTCCATCATGAAGGGACGTTAGGACAGGAACTAACTGAAGAAATTGAAGCAGAAACCATGGAGGAACATTGCCTAGTAGCTTGCTCTCTGTGGCTTGTTCAGATTTTGTCTTTATACAACACAGGACCTGCCTGGGATAGTAGCACATATGATCCCTAATCAAGAAAATGCTCCCACACATACATACCCACAGTTTAATCTATTAGAGGCTCTTCTCAGTTGAGGTTCCTTCTTCCCAAGTGACTCTAGCATGGATCAAGTTGATAGAAAGTTAGCTATCACAGAATCTGTGGCCATCTCTGCTTCAAACTCTGGTACATTACCCCCAGCTGCATTATTACCCCGAGGACAGTATCAACTCTTCCTGAGGACAGCATCCTGGGTGGTCTAATCATCTTCCAGGAGGTTCTATTTTGCAAAGCTTGCACCATCCTCACTGAGGAAGTTTCCAGCACATGAGAGTCAAGTCCAGAATATCAGGTTCATTTGTTTTGTATCGTTCTTTGAACGACCAATAGGTACCTGCCCAAGCCTGCCCTCTCTGGCTGTAGGTGACAAGGAGTAGGAAGTTCCAGTAAGATGACTCAGACACCTTTCTGACAGGACTATAATTAAACAGGATTGAAGTGGTACTGTGTGACCTCTTTCCCATGCCACAGAGCCACAGAAACAGTCTCAGACCACAAAAAAAGACAATCAAAGGAGCAGAGTTTAGTCCACCTGAAGTACCCAAGCAGGCGCCCCATGCTTCTACATTTGAAAGTATAGACCTTCGTCGGATGGTTAGATCTGAAAACTCACTAATAAGTCACTTCTTTATGTCTCAAGACAAAAAAAAAAAAAACCCTAAAATATAGGTGTTAGTGCACCTTCTTCCTCTGAGGAAACAGGAAAGAGCTCCCTGGCTCACAAATGTTTCCTTCTAGCAAGACCAGCTGTGAATCCTGTTGCTGCCATTTCAATCTTTTTCTCAACACGTCTTTAGGAGGTGAATAGAACAGAAACAGGTGGGACAAACTGGCCCTTAATACAGATTGTGCCAGGAACTCAAAGAGAGGCCTTCATTTGCATTGTATAGTAACTACTTCTGAGTGGAAAGCTGAAAATCCAAGAGAACAAGACAAGATGTTAACCAAACAGCGAGTGGTGGAGCCAGAATTCCTGCTCAGGCTGTCCGACAGTCCTCTGGTAGAAAATGGAGGCGACCAAAAAGTCATGTTCATTGCCAGCCCAGTAGGACCTGCAATGCTCAATACTAGTTCAAAATCTTGGCTTACAGTCCCATGTATTTGGTACTATATTGGCATATGCCTCCTTAAAAAGACACAGGTACAGCTGGCATTAAAGGTGGGGGTGGGAAGATTAATTAAGAAATGGCTTTACTTTATGAAAAGACTCACAACGGGGTTCCTTTAAATAGTTAGCTCCCCTGGTGTTTTTATTATGTAGATTGATTTACCAAAAACAGTAAGTTTACAAAAAATGATAATAACAATAATAAACTTTTCAGGACTACATTTGCTGCATAAAGTGAAGCATCTATAGTTAAGCTTCTGGCCTCATTTGAGTCCAAAGACAGGCTCCAAAAGAGGTCAGCTGGATATAATTATATCAGCTCTACTCCCAAGGGCACAGGTCTACTGCAGCAACAGCACAGAGGAGGGAGAACTGTAGACACGCGAGCACGCGCACACACACGCACACACGCGCACACACGCACACACGCACACACTCACACACGCGCGCGCGCGCACACACACACACACACACACACACACACACACACACACACACACACACACACACACACACACACACACACACACACACCCCCAAGAAGAAGTCAGGAAGAATCCTCAGATCTGCTTTCTTGAAGTCATGGGCTTCCTTCTTTCCTTCTGCCTCTGACAGCCCTGTAGGCCCTGCCTTATTCCCAAAAGCACTGAGGTCTCCTGCTGTATTTGACATCTAAGCTCTTCATTTGCACTCTAGAGAATGGGCTACCTGAAATCCTTTGCTCTGCCAAATAGTCAGTGAATTTCCCATTTCCCTGGCATTTTCCACCAATTCTCCCTTTTCATCTACACTCCCCAGACCTGATGTGTGACTGATCACATTTCTGGATCTCTGGACCATTGCACCGTAATATCACAAGAAATGTATTATGTGAAGTGTAATTCTGACTTTAGCGAATTAAAAATACTTAGAATACTTAATTTAATACTACACAGTTATAATTCTACACATGCATTCTTGTTTGGATCAGAGAGCATGCACTCCCTCGGTGCAGGAGGAGCCCCCTCTCTCTCTCTCTCTCTCTCTCTCTCTCTCTCTCTCTCTCTCTCTCTCTCTCTCTCTCTCTCTCATTCATCTCTGGGCCCTCATTGGCCAGCACAGTGACTGACAATAACAGGGGTCAATGGTTCTGATTTCATAACAAAGGAGAAGAATGTAAAATTTGAAATGCTATTTGTTCATTGTCAAGGCCTAAACTAAAGTGCCAGTCACATCAGAAATAGAGTTTTTACACGCAGCAAGATCATCTAAACGGTCTGTTTCTAGTTTGGTTCCCTTGCCTCCCAAATAGCACTGTAAAATGATTTCATAAGTAAAATTAGTGAAGGAATACTTTTATGTTTCCTTAGTCAATGCTACCACTGTTGAGGAAGTCGGGCCAAAGCCGCCATTACCATGGATGGGATTCCAGCAGGTAACACTTTGTAATTCTAATGCACACTCCTTTCATCTTCAATTGCAAGAAGAAAGAGAAAGATTGAGGTGAAAAGTGTAAGAGAAATAATATCGCTATGCTTACAGTCCCCCCACCCCGCCCCAATGTTTTTCTCCTTAATGTGTGCAATTGGTAATTAAATATATTTCTGCTGGTCTTGTGGCCATATGCCTACAATATGTAAAAATACATTTGCGCTTTCCCCCCTCTGTTCCTTTTGTTCCCAGCGTTGACTGCTGTCAGAGAGAGAACAGTCCAGATTCCCGTGTGCTGGTATCCGTGGGCTCCGACTTGCCAAGCTGCCAGTCTGGGCCGTCACACCTTACTGCCTTTAAAGATTGCCCTGCAGAGATAGAGGGAAATGGCAATTTTTACATGATGCAGTCTGGCGACCCAAGAGATTTGAAGTCAGAACTGGTGCCAAGATTTACCCAGGAGAGCAAGCAGAGGCAAAAAAAAAAAAAAAAAAAAAAAAAAAAAAAAAAAAAAAAAAAAAAAAAAAAAAAAAAAAAACCCAAACCAGAGAACCTGGACCAAAAGAAAAAAAAAAAAGAAAGAAAAGAATAGAAAAGAAAAGCGGGAGGGCTGGGGGATGGGGAAGCACTATGAAATCTCTAAGGGTTCTCTCCAAAAGCCTGAGAGGAAGGCTCCTGAGGGGGCAAAGGCTAGGCTCCTACGCCTACGTGGGTCCTAAAGAAAGTCAAAGGGAAGAGGTCGGCTTTTTTGCATGCCCTAAATTGTAGTAGATTGCAGAATGTAAATGAGACAATTATTACACCAACGCTCATCAAGCTGGGCTGGAAAGACTTCAATAGCCTGATGAATATGCATGCAAATTTGTTAATTAAGTTAATTATTCTGCTGAAAATTCATTTGTCTTCCAAGGACATTTTCCCCATGATTTTAACATGCTAGCTCCATTAGTCATGCTCCACGCTATCCCACCTTACTGTTGTCCACTTCTTCCCCCGCCTTTTCTTATAAAAATAGTTTAAAGTTTAAAATTAAAAAAAAAAAAAAAAAAAAAACACTTGATTGGTTCTTTTAATTGACCCCTGCAATGTTGGAAGATGCCTAGAGCCAGCTCGGTAGGCATTCTCAGAAACACGTTTCAATTAAATATTTCCTTGATATATAAAATGTCTGCAAAATGTCACATTGGTGGGGAGGAGAAGCGCTCTATCTGGGATCATTAAAGCTAGAATGTGAATGTTCTCTGTAGTGACTGTAAGAAGTAATCTGTCCCTGCTGTGGGCGATTTCACAATTCCAAGTGCTATTTGATGCAGGGATCTACCTTGCTGCGGGAGCATGGAGATTCCAGGCTCCCCACTCCTTCAGCCGCAAGGCGGAAACATGGTGAACATGTGTGTTCAAACAAGAACCAGTACTGTGGTACTTTTCCTGTCACCCATGAGGGCCCAAACCTGTTACCATGGCAACAAGGGGGGAAATGGTGGGTTTAAAAATCACATCTAAATGGCAAATTGAGATATTTGAAAGAAACAGGTTTAATTTGTTAGCCCAAAAAAAAAAAAGTAGAGTGTTTTTTTGTTGTTGCTGTTTTTTTGTTTGTTTGTTTGTTTGTTTGTTTGTTTCCCCCGAACATCCTTTTGCGGGGAAAGCAAGTTTGTCTAATGGAAGCTTTCATTGTGGGCCTCAAAATCGAGATCAATGGTAGATGGGGTGAAAGTGATCAAATCCTTGCTCTTAAGGCTCCTAGACACGTGCGAAGCAGCCTATACAAACCACCTCAGACTAACATATGGTCAGTACCAATTTAGAGGAAACAGTACCAGGCCTGGTACAAGAAATGCTCTTCATAAGGTCTTGGGAGTATTTGAAATCAATACTATTCCAGAAAAGCAGAGGGATAGGACTCCTTGTGTGTGTTACACAATTGCTGTCGGAAGGACCAGCCTCTGCCTGTCAATTGGACATCATGTGCTACTTAAATGTTTCTCTTGTTCTTGGTTTTCCTTAGAAAGGTGAATTCACAATTCAGTTCTCCCTAAACTTCATTCAGATAGAAACTCTCCCATGTGATTTCTTGCTACAAAGCTTATTCTCACAGTTAAAGGTCAGACTCTCTTGGAGCCAGCTAAAAGAAAGAACATAATAATGGAAGTAACAAAATTTAATTGAAAGAGTAGAAGAAAAATTAATTGGCATGCCACATCTTTGGAGCCAAAGTATCTGTTTTATACAGTATGAGTGGCACTCCGTGTCACATAGATTGTAAACCAATTAAGATGATATTTTAAACCCTGCGATTTCTATAATTCCATCTGTTTTAGGTTTAATTAGCAAAGTTACAAAAGCCAAATATATTTGAATAATTTGAAAGCAGGCTGAATGGCAAAAAAAATGAAAAGTTCCCATAAATATTTAACTACACAATCATGTACATTTCATGAGAATGTACTTTCCGTGTGCTCTAAGATGACACATGTGAAATTTTCTATATTTTACCAACAAGAAGCCATATCCAAGGGAAATTATCAAATGCTGCTAAGCTGTTAATACATTCAGTTGTTTTTTTAATCAAATTTCCTGAGATTCCTTCTAATAAAATTTATACTTGTCATCTAAGCTTGATCATGGGCCCAGTGGGGAGGAAGGTGCTTAAAATCAGACGTTATTGTGTACACTCTTTAAACCGCTGCCTCTGGCTTTAGAGAGGCTTAATGCTTTGCAGGTAGAAGGACATACTCATCAGGAGCCTAACATTTTTAGTCTCCCAATAACCCAGTTTTGAGAAATAAAAGCACATGGTGATGTATAGCATCTTTAAAATTGAATGCAAAATCTAAAAGTACAAATTGAAGAATTCAACTCCTTATACCATTATTGAAGGAAAATGTTATACTGAATTTTTCAAGCCTGGCCCAACATGAACTCTTGCCATGTTCTTTGGTTTGGATGTTGTGCTGAGCAGCTGTGCATTATTCTGGGCCTCATATGGCCCCAGTCACCAATGACTGACAGAATGATGGTGACGGTGTGACACATGATATCTACTCTGCCCAAAACCCTGCCATCCCATGATAGTGACTCAGTGGGTGTCCAGCTCTGTCCTCTTTCTTACTACACTGCTGACATATAACAAGAAGTAATTAATTTGGGTAGGCTTGTCTTTTTCATTACCAGAAATATAGTGAGTACAACTGATCCTGTCCTGCTTTATTTAAACACATTACTTTTGTTAAGGTTTGCATCAAACACCACCAATTAAGAAAACAGAATAATAAAAGAAATGATGCATAAAGCCCATGTGCGGTATCCATGTCACTCTGGAAAGCTGACATTTAGCAAGAGTCTACTTGGTGACACATTTTACCTACTCATCTCTTTCAGTATTGTCTCATCCAAGAAAGGTATAGATACCCTCTGTTTGATAAGAAAAGAAAACCCCAAAATAAGAATGTCGCTTAAGTATTAAAAAGGAGAGAAATACCAACAAGAAATCTTCAGGAGTAGGACCAAGAGCCAGAAAGCACATCCTGAGCTTTCTCTACCCCAGAGTACCTGGATGCCCCTACCATTTTCTTAAACACCCACCTTGCAATTCTGGAGATATGACTCAGTGGTTAAAGGGCACTGACTGCTCTTCTAGATGATCTGGGTTCAATTCCTGGTACCCACATGGTTGCTCACAAACAGTTCCAAGGACACAACACTCTCTTCTGGCCTCCACAGGCACCAGGCACACATGTGGTATAGACAGGCATATATGCAGGCAATATACCATAGACATGAACTAACAATGATAATAATAATAATAATAATAATAATAATAATAATAATAAAATTAAATTAAATTAAATTAATTTAAATTAAATTTAAAACAGTCATCTCAAAAGACCATGCATGATACAGCCGATTCTTCTAGATTCTATTAGGCAAATGGGTCCCGGTCCCCTTGTGGATATCATAACTATGAATGTTCAAGTTCTTTATCGAAGATGGCAGTGTATTTGCATAGATCTACAAGCTTATGCTTCTGTAATCAACATAGGATGGTCTATAATGCCTTATAAGATGTCTGAATATTATGCTAACTGTGTCTGTACTTCACTATACATACTATTTGTTTAATAGCAACAAGGAAAGGAAACAAGCCTATGCAGGTTCAATATAGATGAACTTGCTTTCAAATATTTTAACCTGAAGTTGTTTGAACCCAGGGATGTAGAAGCGAGATATGGGGAAAAATAGCTGTGTAACAATATCTATTTTACTTATAAAATTCCACCTGAGCTTCCCACCTGTAGGTCATTTTATTGTATTTAATCTTTACTCTCTGAAGGGTTTATTATCATTGAAAATACCTATCTACTCTTGTGTATTCTAAGTTTAAACAAAAATATAATGAATTATCCTAAGAAGAAGGTTAAAGAGATTTTGTTTGTAAATAGTCCCTGGAAGCACCTGTTCCCGCTTGGTTCACCTGCACTTGCCTTTCCCTCCATCCCTGCTTCTGCCTCACTTGCCAAGAGGCTGTCACCAGAGGGCAGGGTTGTGCTGAGCCCCCGCGACTTTCTTCTTGAAATATGAAGGGAGGGCCCTGCAGCAGTTTTTGCTGCTGTGATAAATGACACCTTTCTGGATAAAACCTTACAACAGAGAGGGAATCTGGAGGAGAGAGAGAGGGAGAAGAAAGGGAAGATGGAAGGAAAGATGGAAAGAGGAAGGGAAGCAGGAGGGAGAAAGGGAGGGAGGGAACTAGAAGAGATACCAGAATATGAGAGCATCAGAAAGTTAGTTTCAGTGTCCTCTCTTTGGTTAGAGTTTGAACAAGAATGCTAACCAACACAGGCTTCATAAAAAATAAAAAAGGAAGAAAGAGTGTGCACCCTTTTATTTTCTTAATTCTGTACTGCTTTGTATTCAAATTTCCCAAGGTGAAAGTAGACCAACATCTTCAGAGATCCATCTGTGCTGCTCGGAAAGATGGCTGCTTTCTGCTTGCCCATTCCTAGTTGTCTGTGTCATTTTTAATATTGGTCTGTTTTCTTAACATTTAAATAGTCTGATGAACCAGTCATTCCGATAACAATGTATCAATTTATAATTACATGCCAGAGTTGAGTTTCTATTCTAACAGATTGGCCAAGAGACAAAACTGAGTCTTTTTATAGTCCCTGCCTGTGCAGTCACACTTTGACTATGACATTTGGAAAGCAGTGTTGGGGACTGATCGCTAGCCAGATAATTCAAACCAAAAAAACTCATTTTGCACCCTCAACTCCTTAATTTCCCTGTCTATAAGAATGAATTCAACTTTTATATATATATATATATAAGACATATATATATATATATATATAATCAGAAATTCTATAAGGGATATACAACAGGTTTGTGCCTTGGAATTTTATGTTCTTTGTTTTATCAAAGACATTTAAGCAATACATTGTAATAATTATAGAATCTAACTATATGTCACTGTTGAACTAAATTACATAGTAGAAATGGCAACAGGTATCAGAGCTTAGAGCCAGAGGTGTAAATGGCATAATCAAAGCTTCATTCTGATGTTTACTCACTAGGATTTGCTGTAACTTAGGCATGTTCTTTCAGAAACTGACACTTCAGTTGTGACCATGCCCCAGGTGAGCATAATAGTGTCTACCTCACAAAACTGATTAGTAAATGCATTAGTTATTAGTGTTTAAAGTTAACATGGCACAGGA
This sequence comes from Phyllotis vaccarum, assembly GCA_033318265.1. Taxonomy (NCBI): domain Eukaryota; kingdom Metazoa; phylum Chordata; class Mammalia; order Rodentia; family Cricetidae; genus Phyllotis; species Phyllotis vaccarum. The sequence goes on along the minus strand of JARWLC010000014.1, from coordinate 82,974,865 downwards.
AGCATTACATGTTATTACTACTGGGATTTTCACTTATGGGTAAGCTAGCTGGCAGTAGAGAGCTCTCCTAGGTTGTTGTGTAGTAGAATCCACAGCATTGAAGCCCCCATCATCACCACTGGCATGTGAAAAACTCCTGGCTAAAACTCTTTACATTTCTTGAAATGTGTGTATGTAGCCTACAACCCAGCATTCATGCAGCAAAGGCAAGATGACCGCATGAGTTTGAGGTTAGCCTAGGATACGTGAGACAGTGTCTTATAAGAACAAGGGCAGAGACTGTATCTCAGAAATAGACCACGTTGCCCAGCAAGGACAACACCATGGCTCAACCCCAGTACTGTAAAGATCTGAAAACACGGACTTCCACTCAAATCTCTTTATCTATAGTCTGTGCTGTTCACATGAGGGGTCTGCAGATGAACTTTCACTATCTTAAAATTTCATGATGCATATTCTACATTCAAGGTACGGTAATAAGTATTTATAGGTTGACATGGACAGATGCCATGTAGAATGCATGGACCTTCCCTCTTAGATTTGGCACAAGCTGATTAATTTATGACATATTCATTGGAAACATAGATGCAAAGTGAGACATGCTACAGAAATGGGTATTTGGAGGTGAACTGGGTCCTCCTGTTCTTTAGGACTGTCTTCCAAGTCAAACTGCTACATCTTCAAAAGTTCACCTGAGTCTGATGAGCAAAGATCATCATGGTTGGGCTCGTTGACTATAGACCTGTTTTCTTGGAAGAAGGGGACTAAATGGGTCAAAGGATCCTCACTGCTCTAGCCATCCATCTCAAATGGTCATATGCAACTTTCCCTAATTACATGTGACTTTAGGATCTTTAGGTAGGGCTAGAAAATAGGTAGAAAATAATTAGACGAGTCTTTACCTACACAACTTGGGAATATCATCCATGTCGGATGCAGAACTTTCCAGGAGGCTGCTTTAAAGTCACCCATGATCTAACCTATAGTTGCTCAGTCTTTGCTATGTAAAGTAAGCCCGACAAACTCTTTGATTCCTTAGGGTAAACTTCAATGGAATCACATCTTAGCTTGCCTTTGGGACATTAGAAGGAGGGTAGACATTGTTTACATCTCTTTCAAGGAAAGAATTTTGGCAAAACCTTCTCAGACTTATATGCCAAAGTTCCCAAAACCTGGGAGTGTGACAACATAGGATCTTTACAGAAGTAAGTAAATTAGCATGAGGTTTTTAATACAGGTCCAGAATGTTAGTATGTAAGAGGACACCCAGACACAAAAACAGAAATAAGTTGTGCAAAGATGGACATCTACAAGCCCAGGAGAAGTACCTGAGAAGAAATTGACCCTACTAACAGATTAACATTGGATCTCTACATTTATATAATAATTCATTCTGTCATTCAGTGTGTGTGTGTGTGTGTGTGTGTGTGTGTGTGTGTGTGTAGGTCAAAGGACAACTTGTGGAAGTAGACTCTCTCTTTCTACTGAATGGCTTCTATGGGTAGAACTCACATTATTAGGATTGGTGGAAAGCACATTTACCCTCTGGGTCTTCAACATAGAAGATAGATATGTGCAGAAGGTTTATGAGGTTGTTTCCACGGTAGGAAGACCATATGAAGCATATGGATGGAGAAAGCACTGTAATTAAAACTTAAATTGGAGGATAGGAAAAGGGATAAAACATGCAAAATAAGAAGAGATGATAGGCTTTCATGTTAGTCTGGATATAGTGAGAAACCACTGAACTATTTTAGTGGAACTATAACACCTGAACTATATGTGGGAAGATTAGTCTTATTTTAATAAGTTACTTAGTAATTTAATATAGTACATGATGAGGATTTGGAGAAAGAAAGCAGTAAGTTAGAGAATGCTGGTGACCTATGGAAACAGAATAAAGGGTACAGAAGCAGATTCTGAAAGGCAGGCATTGAAGAAGTAGAGGCTTTGGGATGGGAGAGAGAACCTTTCTGTGGGAGTTGAGGGGGAGCTGAGAGATACTCTTTCTGCTCTGGAAGGATAACAAATCTGCATAACCACAATGCTCAAGTCCTTTATAAGGTCATAGAGTATGTGTATATACTTTCTCATATGTTTCTACAATCAACTCAGGATTGCTTATAATGCCTAATGCAATGTGAATGCCGAGCAAATCATATCTCTACTTGATCACACACACTGGTTAATGGTGAAAAGAAAATAAGTCTGTGGAGGTTCAATATAGATGAACTTTTTTCAATGATTTTTAATTGTTGGGTATTAACAAGTGTAGATTTGTAGATCAGACACAAAAGCTTTGCCTAGAGGTATGCCCTACCTTGACACCAGTTGCCAAGCACACTAGTTTATGTTTGCTTTGCCATTGTCAGTCTTAGGCATGTCAAGATAGTGCTTTGGATCTTGGCCAAGCTATGGGAGTGATGAAACCACCAAAAGACACAACAGGAACACAAAGAAGTCCGGGTAATAAACCTAGGGTACACTTAGGGAGCAAAGTCACTGAAAAGGATGTGGTGGGTGTCTTGGAAGGAGGACAGTTTGTGTTTGTGAAAAAAAAATCTACCAAGTCCCTGGTGTACCACTGGAGTCTTGAATGAAAACCTCCCTGTGTACCTATTTAAATTTGTGACATGTTCAGCAGAGTAGGGTGCTCCCAGGTTACAGCAGAAAATAGATTCACCTTTTTTAGCGCAAGCAAATTTTCAGGCAAAGAAGTAGAGATGTCAGTTTTTTCTTAACCATGAGACATCTAAATAAAAGTGTCTAGAATCAAAGAGCTGAGTTTCCACCCCCTAGTTCCACATATCCAACTACACATCTCTGTGTCTGTGATAAAACACTGACCTTGGGGAGGGAAGGCTTTATTTCAGCTCACACTTCTGTGTAATAGTTCACCACTGGGGGAAATGCAGTTAGGAATTCAAGGCAGGAGCTGAAGAGCAGAACACAGAAAAACCCTACTTTCTGGCTTGTTTGAGGGTCCCCTTTCTTACCTTCCAGGACCCCTTGGTCAGGACTGGCAAACACCTACATAAGTCAATCAAGAAAATGCTTCAAAGACAAAAATACCCATTCAAGATTGTACACTTCATAAAACTTAAAGAAAACATATGTGAATGCATTCTCCTTTATTGACGCTAGAGTCACCCAGTCTGACCTCCTTCTCCCAAAAAGTGACAAGATTTAAATTTGGGATCTCAGTGAAGGTTACGTTAGTAAGTATCCTCTGAATCTTCACATTTTCATCTTTTCACTGCCTACTCAGAGATTCTCTTTCTCCTACACACTATTTGGTTTCTTCTCTCTGCCCAAGGCCTCCTTGTGGTATACAAGTTTATATGCCCTCTGTTGTAAATGCAGTGACTATATGGCGCCCATCTAATCTGCTAGAGGGAGAGTTAGTCTATCACTGCCACCACCAGAAGCCCACAGGTGTGCTTCCTCAAAAGGAAAATGCTCAGAGTGAAGAAGTCCCCTGAATATGACTTTCTTGGTTTGGAACCTTGTACTTTTCAGCTTGAAAGAAATAGAAATTTTATCAAAGTGAATTTATGAACAGTTATAAACATTTTACAGCAATGAGATTTCTGGGCATGTTTAACTACTATAAAATAAAAACATTTGTACTGAACACCAATTAGTTTTAAATTAACTTAAAGATCCAAGAGAGTTCAACTTTTATGTTGATGATCATAGTGACAACATTTATTTTACTTTCATAAGATGTACGTGTACATATAGTAAAATGGGTATGAAGATGGAGCAAATGGACATGTCAACCACTTTGCAGTTACTGGCTCCCATTGAAATGTGGCTATGATTTACTAATTTATGGAAAAAAATCTTCATTATCATATTTTATTGTTAGCTATAGTCCTTAAGTATTTTATTTCCTAATGATTATTAAACTTTAACAAGAAAGTAGTCTACATAGACAGTTAACTCTAAGCCCGGTGAATAAGCTCTAAAAGTCAAATTTTCGTGTTAAATTGTATCTAAATAACTTCAGACAGATAAACTTTTACTCACTAAAACCATTCTAAAGAGGCTCCCAGAGGTTCCTTATATTATCTACTATATGATACTCAGAAAAAGTTAATAAACTGCTATGTAAGATAGAAGTTTAATTAATATCTTACTGATTCTAGTTCTTTTAATACTAATATTTATCAATAATTTGTCAACACTTGCTTCATTGATATTTTAAGTAATTCTTTAAAACAAGGATAGAAAATGGACATACAGTCCATACACTGCAATTGAAGAAATTTTGTCATTATTTGTCTTTGGGAAAAGAAATCTGGTGACCAGGCAAAATTAAAATTTACGCTGTTTTATTAAGTCAGTGTATCAGCTAAGACCATTATAGTCTTTGAGGCTATAACCATCATAACCTTTGACCCAAGTGTTTCTATGTGTCACCACCCACATCAGACTTGAAGAGCTACTCTGTATAGCAATTCAGAACCAGTAGCACATAGGGTGATATGAAGTTAACACACAAAGCCAGAAATCTAATCATGCTATATTTTAGTAACTGTTCATCTTGAACCCAAAAGAAACAAGCCCCCAAACATTGTAGTATGAGGTTCCTGGCCCGGATTTTCGGGCCTAACCTCAAGGTCTAGGCCCACAGACCTGCAGACCTACAGACCCACAATCCCACAGAGACACACAGAGGCTTACTATAATTTTAGGCTGATCGGCCTCAGGCCCAGGCATATCACTTGCTAGCTCTCTACCCTTCATCTAACCCATCTCTTGTTCGGCCATGTAGCTGGGTATCTTTTCTTTAGAGCAGCATGGTTGTCCTCTGCTTCCTGCGGCTTCTCTCTGGCATTCTGCTGCTGCTTCCTGTTCTCAGAGATTTTAGTCTGGTAGCCCCGCCCACACTTCCTGCCTGCCTTTGGCCAATCAGCATTTTTTATTAAACCAGTGGGTGGGACATTTATTTACCATGAAACAACACAATACCCCTACAAAACATATTTGGTAGAGCTCAATGACAAAGCCACAGATTTCATTTTAAAAATTAGTTTTCTCTTTAGTCATCTCATGTGGGTAAAGGTAGTTCCCTCAAGGATTACTGCAGACTTCTAGAAAAAGAAACAATCAAAGAATATTGAACTCAACATCATAAACACCATGATATTTTCCACCCCAGCACTACTTCCCATATTAAATCTTTCTAAGTATTTTTATCAAAGAATTACTTGCCATAATAATTAAACCTACATGAAATTTTCATGAAATCATATTGTTTCTACAAGTTGTGTACTGACTCTATAGTGTTGTTGATGACAATTTTCCTTTTAAAAAGGACAACATTGTACTTGAGAAGCTGTCTACAAGCCCTGCTGGCACAAAGGTAAGAGGAAAGAGTATTTGATTATAAGTATAGAGGATATTGACATGCCCTTGTCCCGTGAAGTAGGGCTATTTTAGTAGGATCTACGTCAAGTGCATTGGCACTGCAAGATTACCATATTGTAATGATTACCAATTGTACAGGTGAGGAGGTTGCGGACCCTGCCATTGGTACTAGACTAGGAGATGGATAACTGGGTCAGTCTGGTTTGTACTGTACTGGAGTATTGTCTGCCAGCTCTGTGCTGGCTGCCACAGCCAGTACCCATCAAGCATAACTGAAGCATAACTGCAGATTTCTGAAAAGTGACATAAATCAAAACAAAACCCACATTTCATTTCGGTTCAAACTCAGAGCCAATGCTAATATTGACTGTGTGTTTGATTACCCAGTGATAGTTGAGTATTTCTTTGTACAAAGCATCCCTTGTTAAAATAAAAAAGATATCCTGGATCCTTTGGAACTCTGGATAAGTTTGGTTTATCCATTTAAATTGAACGGAAAAACAGTGATGTTGGAGGAAGGAATGTCTCTTTGATGAAAATCTCAATTCAGAGAGACTTGGGGATAACGATAAAAACAAAAGCTACAAACAGACGTAAAACCCATCTAGAAAATGTCTAACGTCCATAATTGACCAACATTTCCTGGAGACACACATGTTTTCTTTCATAGTCAGTTTAAATGGCTCAAAAACAGCAGGACGATGGCCAGACTCCCTTGTTAAAGGAAACAATTACTTGGTAGTATAGGTTATTTTAATGGACATATCACTTTAAACAAAGCCACCACATCTGTTCCACCTTCTAATTACAAATGCAACAGGATGCAATTCACTAATGCGTCATAAAAAAATAAAATGTAAGTGACTGAAATGCATGTGTCTATTCCTTAGTAGAAGCAGTATGCAATCTGTTGTGTTAATTACATGTTCTGGGCACAAATCAGATAGAAAACCTGCTCCTTGCTGAAACATGACTTCTTCTCCTTGGGTATGGTTGGTACTGTATGGGCACCATGGCTCTTTCAACCTGTATGTACCCAAAAGAAAGAGCAAGCATTCCCAGACAAGCCCTTTTTGAACACTGATGCTCTGTGATCAATATGATGGAGTATACACCATCTAAATGCACACACACACACACACACACACACACATACAACACACACACACACATACACACATACACACAACACACACACACACACACACATACACACACAGGCACACACACATACAACACACAAACACACACATACACACACAGACACACACACATACAACACACACACACACATACACACACAGGCACACACACATACAACACACAAACACACACATACACACACAGACACACACACACACAACACACACACACACACACACACACACACACACATCACTCATGTGCTCATATATTTGAACACTGCTCTCCAGTTAGTGGTCATAATTGTAGAACGTTCAGGAGGCAGAGCATACTACAGAAAATGGGTCACTGGGAATGGGCCTTGAGGATTTAAAATCTGGAGCCTTTTTGTGTGCCTCTCTGGCAAGATGTGAGAAAACCTGAATGACACCCTCCCACTCCCACAGAGTTGCTACAGTCAGGCCTTCCCACCATGATGTTCTGGACCTTCAAACTGTCAGATATTTGGTCACAGCTATAAGGAAAGGTGTTGTTATTCTTGTGTATGGGATGTACTCTTTCTGATACATAAGAAGCAGTTTTACCTCAGAGCAAGGAGAAAATGTGAGAAATATTTTCACAGTGTTATTCCTGCTCTCTTTGGTCCAAAAAAAGTGACAAAGCCCCACCCAATGTTCCCAGACAACTCTTTTCAATTTTGTAGTGGGAAAACAGGCATAAGTTTATGTCTTATCCCCTCAAAAAAAAAAAAGATAACTTTTCCCCTAAAAGTAATTTAATTAAGGAACATATTTGGATGGGGATCAATTTAGACCTCAGAGTGAGGAAGAGAAATATGTGAGTAAAAGTTAGGAGATAAAATCCTGGAGGTAGGAGAGCAGAACAAAGCAGCTAATCCAAAACCCGAGGAGCAACACATGCTGAGAACTTACATCTTCTCTTGAATGTAGACCGAACTCACCTGGAGTCTTTTATACGCATTCTGTGACAACTGGACATGTTGGAGGGATATGGCTGGAGTGACAGCTTTCCTAGTTCCGAAGTGGCCATGTCTAAACAGATGCTGTGTTCTAGCCTAGGAGAAGACCTGTGGCCAACACTGAAACCTGGGAGATTCTTAGAAAACAATTAAACCTGCACTGAAATTAACCAGCTCTGGCTCTGACAAAATCCTGCTCCTTCGGAGGGAAAGAGCAGAGCGAATGCCAACAAGGATTTTCAATCTGAAAACAATTTTCACATCTTGTTTATTATAACTAAATCTCAGGTCAGTTCTCTTAGCCTCACCCTTCCAGGTCTGGGGAAAGGATAAAATGAAATAATATATAAATTACTTACAGCAGCGCTGAGGAAACATTAGCCTTTAATGTTTACAAACCTTGTCAATTGCTTATCTTTCTTATCTAATACATAATTAATTATCCTTTTAACTGATAGTAATATAGGAGTTAAAAATAAAATCTGATGACAGAACTATATACAACCAAAGCTTCAAATTCATTGAATACTCGTGCAAGCACACACACATACATACACACTCACATCCACACCCACCCACATCCACACACTCACATTCACACACACATACACACACATATATACCCACTCACATATACATACACACACAGAAACACACTCACATACTTATACACTCATACACACACACACACACACACACACACACACACACACAAACACACAAATTGACTTCAACATCTCCAGGATCTATTCCAGAGCTAGAAACTGCTGATCATGTGCACACTCATCTTCTTGTTAGCATTACTTAACAACACAGTGTGTCACCTAAGTATGGAGTAAAACCTATAAGGCGTATTATATGCAGATACCATGTCTTTCACTCATTTAATCATTTGCTTATTTTGATTTTTGAGAAAGGGTCTCATGCAGTCTAACAGAGCCTCAAACCTGCTCTACAGAGAGGTGGCCATGAGTGTCGAACCCTCCCCTCCAGCTCTCAGGTACTGGGATTACAAGATTACCATAGCTGGCCCTCCTATGGCTTTTTAAATAAAGGATTTGAACATGCAGAAAATTTCGGATCCACGGAGCTTCATGGTGAATACCATAGAAAGATAAAAGACACGGAAACTTATCTTGAACTTATTTACCACTGAAATCACAAGAAGATGAAGCTTACTGTAGAGCTGCGAAGTCCAATCTGTGTGGACCTCAAGGTTCACGGTTCTTTCTCTGCCTGTAGGATTTAAATCCCTCCAATGTTCCTCATCTATGTCATGGAGGGGATGACTAATACAATCCCAGAGACTTGGTGGCTGTGACTGACAAAGCAACAACCTGAGGTGTGCTGCTGCCCGAGTTCCTGAAAGTACTCAGTGAAGAGTAATTAGTATTATTAGAGCACCTACTCCTGGAAGCGAATTTTGTCACTTTCTGTCAAATCTTTTAAAGTGGATCCTGTCATTTTCATAAGTGAGAAGGAAATCCTGGTGGGGTTTGACAAAAAGAAAGAAGGACCCTGAAGAAAATCATTTCTCCTTTACATATGAATCTGACTTCCTTTGATATCAACATGAAATCCCCATGCGCATAGAAATGAGGCAGACCGGATGCTCTGTGCATCTATTTGGCTTGTAACTTCAAAAGCAAACTCCAAAGCAATCTGTTGTAGCGTGTGGCCCTCACAGCCTCCTGACTGGATTCACTAAATGGCTGCAGCTAGAAGTTCATCTGCAAACTGCAGCTTCCCCTCATCTTACTGACAGTAAAAGACATTTGCACATGCATCTATTGGGTGTTTTCCATCTAAGCTTCCTGGCTTCCCTACTCCCACTATGGCATACTAATGTCAAAATGTTAAACTTGTAGTGTCCTGGCTGTTCTCCCATCCATGAATTATTTGAGCCTAAAGCTGCAACCTTATGTAGGTCTTCCTATGACCTTACTCAATGATATGCCCACACTCCAAACCATTGCTAAAACTTGGGAAGCCGAAATAATCCTTAGTTCATTTACCCTCAAGATCTACTCTCATTTCCCACTCTGCTATTAATTAACAAACAGCGCTTATATACAGCATGAGTCTGACCTGCTGCACATGCGAAGTGAAGCTCTTCTTAGATTCCGCTAATGGTTCCAGAAACATTCTCAGCATGTTAGTGGCATGTGCAAGCTTGATATGTGCCACATTCAGTGTTTCCTTATGTTTCTCACGCTTCCTCTTCATGTGATTGTCCAATTTGTTAACATGCAACCAAAAGGCACTCACTGAAGGCTCAACGCACAGGGTTATAGAATTTCATACGTCTATTATCAAAATTGTGAAATAAACCTCTTTCTGACGTTCAGCCTTAAGTGTCTTACTATAGCAACACCAAATAGATTGATACATCTAATTCTTTCTAGGACTTTAACTGATATGGAGTGGTTATAGAAAACAGACTCTAGTAACAGGATTCTGGGATGGGGCTATCCATACCATTCATAAAAGCATAAGCAAATTTTCTACCAGAAAAAAAAAATGAGACTGTAATTCATGACATTTGCTACCAAAGTTAACATTCAGATCACCCACATCCCCTGTCCCTTAGGAAGCCCCGGATGAAGTACCAAAGGAGTTTTAATTTGCATTTCCCTGATTACTAAGGATGTGGGACACATTTTTAGATACTTCGTAACTATTTCACACTGCAGGAGGGTGTAAAATGTATTCTATTGATTCCATGATTCTGGTGGGAGTACGGGTAATTAACATTAAGTAACAAATAAGTGATAAAATAAAGAAATCAATTCTATTGTGCCCTACTTGAACCAGGAAATCAATAAAATACAAACAAAATACAGCTACCTTATATTAGCTTCTGGAAATTTTACTAGTGTATAAAACCTAAAGGTCTTAAGCCCAAGCTCCAATGTGGTAGTTAAGAACGCTATACCACTAGTGATGGTTAATCCCAACACCTACAAACCTCTGAAGAAATTTATTTAATTTACCTAGACCCAATGTCCTCACTGAACTCATAGGTCTGAGGACCAAGAAAAGTATTTCTTTTGTTTATCTGGTTTCTAGTAAAGGTAAAAAGACTATATTATCAAGTTATTTTGTATTTTTAATTAACAAGTAGCACTTATGTACTTATCATGACTAATGTAATACTTTAAAATTCATATGTACATATATATGTGCGGTTAAATGATCAAATGAGTTAACATATTACCTCATGTTTATTTTATGTCATTATTATTACTATTACAACTACTACTGTGTTCATTCAACGAATAACAGAAATTATTGAGTAAATATGTTCATTCGATTCTGGTCCCAGTAGCAAGTACGTACAATCAATCAATGTAAAAGGAGGAAAGAAAAGCCAGAAAGCTGGCTCACAGGCAAAGACACTTCCAAGCCAAATGAGTCAGTTTAATAATACCCAGGACCCACATGGTAGAAGGCAAGAGCCAACACCTACAAGTTGTCTTCTGAGTTCCACATATATGCGATGGTACACACACAAACACACACACACACACAAACACACACACTCATATATTATACCAAAAAGAGCGAAATAATCTCCATGCTGTCATAAATTTTTATTTCGGCTACATTCTAGATGTTTTAAGCACAATAAGTTGGCTTCATCAGTTGGGACAGTGACAAGGCAGAATGTCATGACAGGGGAAGAAATAAAGCAAAGCTACTTACCTCATGGTGGTCAACAAACAAACAAACAAAAAAGATGGGCCAGGATCCCAATATCCCCATCAAGTGTTCTCCAGATGAGCTAGCATCCTTCCACTAGGTGTTACCACAGCAAGGTCCTACGGCTTCCCAGTAGCACCATAAGCTACTGACAAAGCTTTCATCACATGAACTTTAGGGAACTTCTGAGTTCCAAATTATAAGTATCTCGGAATGCTGTGTCACCTTCTTTAGGGACACAATGTACTCTCTTGGATTACATATTAGTCTAGGATTCAAGCAACTTGGATCAACCAATCCAGATTTGTCCTTAACTTCCCCTTTACAGATTCTTTTATTTCTGGTCTTCAAATGGAAGGATGGGAGGGTATGGTTGCTAAGATCCTTTACATCACTTCACTAGTCTTGTTTACCTACAGAAAAGAAGCCCAGAGTTGCCCTAATCTCCATACTTGGTCATTTAGGAAGAGTGAATAGATGAGGGAGTAGTATAACTCAAACATGTTTGCTTTTTCGACATTGTTTTCTTAAAATATAGCGTCAACTATACAGAGAGCTAACAACTTCAAGTGTGTAGCTCTGTGGCATTTAGTATAGCCACAATGCCGTTAACCAATGCCTTCATCTAGTTCTAAGACATTTTGTCACCTTAGTAGAAAGCCCAATACTCTACAGAGCAGTCACTTCCCATTTCCCTCTCCTGTTTGCCCTCAGGAGCCACCAGCCTGCTTTCTGTCCCTATGGACATTTCATACAAAAGAAATCAAATAGTAGTTATCACATGTTTTCAGAATCTATGTATCAGTTGTAGCATACATTGATATTCTATTCCTTCTTGCTGTCCTACTGTGTGAATCCTGCGATCTGCACACCCATTCACTCATTGATGCTTGATCATTACAGCCATTTCTGAACCATCCATTATCCTTACTGACTTTCAATACTTTTCTCTTTTTTATTTAGTTAAAGCCTCTTGGTTTTTGACAACTGATAACCTGTAAACTTGAAAAGACATATATTGAAAGAAGACTTTGCTTTAGAAGTCTTATTTTTCTTGGTGAAACATTATTCCCTACAACCCAGATATCATTTTTTTCTCTCAATGACAGCTTGTCACCTTACATGAATACTCTAAAAGTAGTCTTGGCATGAAAGTGAATAACTGACATCATAGTCTACAAGTAACTCTACTTGTACATACACACAAATAACTATGCTCCAAAAGATGAGCAGGAAGAAGCAAAGGGGGTGAGGGGAGGAAGGGAGGAGGAAGAGGGGAAGAGGAGGAAAAAGAGAGGATTGGTTTTTTTGGAACGTTCAGAGAACAGACTGTATTGTCTACCATATCAAGAAAGAAGACTGGCCTGGTCAGCAGAGGGTAGACGTGGTCTTGGTACCCCTGGCCTCCTCTATAGAGTAAATAATCATGGGAAAATTGTACCACTTCTCTAACTCATCTGCTTCCACCCAGTCCCTTCGCACTGTCAATACACACCAGCATCATGAGGACCACTGCTGCCCCAACCGGATAGCATAGCTCCAAACCAGAGTTTGTGGCTAACTGAGTTAGCTATCTGGTTTGGAAGTGAACTAAGCCCATGACCTATCAGGAGAAACTACTTATTATTCAGCACAAGTATATGCAACATGTATCTTGTGATGCGTTCTCTTCCCATTTCAGTTCTGCATGATGAATATTGTCCCCAAATCTACATCACCCTAAAAAGTTGTGTCTATACCCCACTGCAAGAATGTGGATCTGGCAATGATCCAGTTCATTTGATCTACATAGCTGATGGAAACAGATAATTTAAGTTCCAAATTTCCTCATTAATCAAAATAGTCTGATGACGGATACATCTGCTTTTACTTTGGGTTGTGTGGACACAGTCTAATTGTGCATTTCCTAAAAAACAAAACGGTATCATCTGGAACATTTACAGAGCTCTTCCTGCCCACATTTCTTCCCCAGCCGTTGACTAAACAGATAACTCAGTAATTAAAATTCATAATCAACACATGGTGAGGAGTTTTCCTCTTTCTTCTGCTTTTTCAATCCTTCTCTCTGACTTCTGGATGATTTGCCAACTGTTCCATTTCTCAGGAGCAAATACTCAAGGTTATTCATGCCTGTGGCCCTCACCTCGGCCATTTTTTTAACCCTTTCTTCTCTCTTGTAGTCTCAGCAGTGAATCAACCACCCTGGGAGATATGCCTGCAGTTCTGAGTTCATCACAGAGGCCCTATGGAGAGTGGTATGCCACCCTATGATGAGGGCCACCTCTTCTGGAAGGCCTGTTTTTCCTAGACTACCCTATAAGGCTTGGGTTTGTGAAGGTAATTTGGCTAGGGATACTCTGAGTTGAACACTAAAATAATGGGGTGGTGGGCAGCTGAGGTCATTAGTGGGAATAAAGGGACCTTTATAAATGTTTGTCTAAAATCATAATGTGAATACATTCAATGAGGAAGGCCCACAAGTTTGACCACGACTTAGGTTCACTGACAGTTGAGTCATAATCAGCTTGAGAGAAAGTTGAAAATACCACAGTTTTTTAAACTAAACAGAAGCCAATATCATTGCCCATGTCCTAAGATGGGAATGTAGGATACCAGGCCCATAACCTCAAGTAATTCTTTGAACACTTCGCCTCAGGCCACTACAAATTTTCCTCCTCAGCACTTAGGGAACTCCTTCTCCCCAATCACAGACCTCCATTCCTCCACACAGAATATGCTGTTACCCTTCCATGGGATAAAGCCATAGAGCCTCCAGAGTGAGCAGCAAACACCTCCTCCAGCCTCATTCAGACCACAGTGACTTCAGGGCTGAGAGGCCCAGCTGCTGCTTCTTTCAGGTTTAAAGCGTGGAGATTCTAAGCTATTGCATCATCCAGTCACAAGGCCACTTTTAACTGGCTTGTGCCTTTCTCCAGGACTCACCTTCATCACCAGATCGACTAAGTGAAGACACTCCTGACAGTTCCAGAAATCCACGAAGCCGGAGTGGTATTTTTAACACAGCCATTTTAAACAGTGTCTGTGCTGAACCGCTTTTGCTTTGGCTGTTGGTACAGGTGAAAAGCTGAGAACAGCTGAGCTCCGGAGCCGACATGTGTGGCCCAGGGTGGGCCCTCGATTTTTCAAAGGGTAACGTTTTCACACATGGCAAAACACACCAGTGTTTTTAGTATTCATGGCTCAGTATAGCTCCCTCATGAGAGTTTCATAGACAAACAAGAGGCATCTAACAATGGAAATCCTATCACTGTATCTGTTCCCCCCTTCATCCCATCTGGAAAACTCATGCGCACACCTGGGAAGTTCACTTTCTTGAATCTCTAAAAACTTTTAGCATTGTTCAGAGAATCTTTCCCTTAGTGTACTCAGACAGACACTCTGAGGGTGCCCCCTCACTCTAAGGAAAACATGGTCCCCAATTCTGCGTCCTACAATTCTTCGCTCCATCTAAAATGTGCCCTAGAAGCAGGACAGTTTTCTGAGCTTGCAAGATAAAAAGAATTGGCTATCCAGAATGTAGAAGGCTCTGAGCCAGATCCTGTGGGCTATACAAAAGTGCTTCTCTGAAGCCTTGGGTGGCTCACACCAGTACCTCAAGGAAAGCAAAGCTACAGCCTGCTTCCTGGACAGAGGAGCATGGAGAACTCATCCCTCCCGCATCCTTCACAGATGCCCCCACAGCCCCATTTGATCCCTTCCCTAGATCCTCAAACCTGGACTTTCAGCAACTCCCCATAGGCTGTGCCAACACTTTATGATGAAGTGATCCATTGTGATCCCAGAGGGATCTGCTGTGGAATGAGAGTCGTTCTGTGCAGAAACCACTTGAGTTCCTAGACTCCCTACCTACCCTAAGGCAGAGTCTCACTAAAGAGCACAACCAAATTCAGCAGAAATCCACTCTCCAGGAAACAAGAAAGATTGGCTCTGATTAGTGCGAACAATTTAATTTCACAAAAGTAAGATGTCTGCACTTCCTGCCCTCCATGTCTTCCTGCTCTCATTTGTTTTCCCATGAGTCTTTTCTCCTCTTTCCTCTGCCAAGTGAAACCTCGCATTCTTACATCCCACATGTCTGTGAACTCTTAGTCTTGAATGATTATCCCTGTTTTGTTTTGTTTTTTTTCTTGATAATCAGTCATGGTTCAGTTTTATTTACACACCCTCAATCACTAAAACTAACTCACAGTACTGTAGGATTTTCACTAGGGCATACTAGTGCAGTGGGTTCCTGCCTTCCCAGACGCCTTTACACAATGGGAGTCCTCAGCAACAGTGCTCAGAAAGGCAGGAGAATGGGGTCATGGTACTGCTAATTTTCCTTAGGCCCATATGGTTACAATGGGCAATTACATCAAGCCAAAGCCACAGTTCTTGCAATGGAGCCCTCTCTACATCCCAGTTATGACCGCTGATCTTCCCACTTGCAGCTGCCAGCCAACCAGTACCAAGAGTCCTAAACACCCCAGAGTTCTAAGTGCCCTTTGAAAACTTCCTACATCCTGCTCCCCCCTTTATGAATGATTCCATGTACAAATCCTTCAAATCATGCAGCCCGGAGATGCCCCTGCAGTCCAGAATCCTCAATGATATGGAGGGAGCAAAAATTATAAGATGTGGCAGTTCACTGGACTTCTGCTAGAGGCACATTCAGCATATCCACCCCATATTCAGCAGCAGTGTCTTGCTGGCATTTCCTTGTGCCGTGACCTCCTTCAAGGTTGGACGAAGTTGTAAATCTGAACCCCCCCCCTCCGGAGTAGCATGTGCTGTGGAACCAGCTGCTGGATGCTCCCAGGAGAACTCAGGGGTCAGAGTTTCACCTGCTGCTGCAGCAGCAGCTGCACTAGCCCACCGAGTCCTTCACAAGAGAGCTAAGATGGAGCGATGTCCAAAGAAGAAAATGAGAGGCAGAGAGTTAAGTGTATGTGGCTGGGCTCTGGTGATGCCCTGTATTCTCACACCAGATCTAGTCTTTCTTGGCATTCCAGAAAGATCAGACTCTGGGCACTTGGATGATTAAAGGGAAACACTAAGGGGCAGGGATTACAGGGGTAGCTACACCAGGAACATAGCCCACCTTCCTGCCAGCCTATGGGCTGAGCTGGTAGAGACTGCATCCGGAAAGAGACAGTAAGCCCAAAGTGAGTGGAGGGGCAGAAATAAGAATCTAGAAGCACATCCAGTGTTGGTCTATTTCACTATCACTCTACTCAGGAAATTCAATTAATACAAGAGGATTTTACCTCAAAAATAATCAAGCACCTAAATGTGGCAGCCAAGGAAGATCTAAGCAAATGTGTAGAGAGCAAATGAAGTCCTAAGCTAATGTGATTGCTTGACATTGCTGTGGCCTCAGATCTGTGGGAAATCAGCAAAGCCTTCCTCTGGTACTAGTGTTTACAAAGGATTGACCAGTATGTACAAAAACTAGCCATTGCAGCTTCCTCCTTTAGATGGCTGCAACCTGAGACTACAGATACTGGGCCTAGCTGACTCCTCCTCCTATGCTGAACATAACAAACACTAAGCACAGGGAAGTGCCCTATTACCAAGATAGTATATGCCACTCCATCTGAGTGTGCATAGCCCATCTGACATGGCTTTCTTGTGCGTGTATTTGTCATTTCTTCAGTGTCACTGTCCCATTTGCATTCTCTCACCATGCTAGTCAGGTTTCCAGAATCTTGTCATGATGAACATAGTACTAAATAAAGAAAGCACTTATTGAAGGTTTGAAGAAACACATTCCCATATAAATTGTTGGTGATTATGTAACATAGAATAGTACTACTGATAACTTTGTATGCATGTAAAGGAAACAGAGGAAAGATGCATACACATAAGCATTTGTATGAGGAATGCATGGATATATTCAGGTGCATGTGCACAGGTATATGTATACATATAGGGGCTGCAGGTCAACACAGATGGCATTCCTCGGGCACTGTCCACCTTGTCTTTGGACAGTAGGACCCGAGGCCTGACAGCTAGGCCTAGTTGGTAGCCAGTAAGCCCCAGAGATCCAGCTGCCTCTATCTCTCCAGCACTAAGATTGGGGCATACCACCACAACCTTTTATGGCACATCCAAACCAGGAGACAAGTCACTCAAGCATCTTAGTGAAATTCTCCAAAAAGACAAAATAAGGGCAAGTCCAAGGCACTAAAGGTCTTTGGATGGTTCCCCTATAGGTCAAAGACTTAGTGTAGATTTATCTCCTGATGTGTCAATCAAAACAGATTTCAATAACAAAAATTCCCCAAATTATGTGGCTTACAAAATATTACTTAACAAAAGGTTGATTATTACTCCTGCCCTGTCTTTTGTGTGTCAACTGCAGTGCCTGTTCCACATGTCCTTGCTCAGGGACTCAATCCGGTAGATCCTCCAAATGCATACCCTTGCTGCTGGTCAAACCAGTAGAGGGAGCCTGGGAAGGCTGGATGCTGACTCTGGTTACATTCCTCACTGTGGGAGAAAAGCCCATTGCTACTCAACAGTTCTCTGATCCAGACAAATCCCACAAATAGCTTCCAAGGGATGAGTAAGAACTGCTCTGCCTTGTTGAAAACAAAAAGCCTGAGTAGGCCACTCTCGTATCTGTCACATAGACCTAAGCCAAGGGTTTGTTTCCAGCCTTATCAGACATTATAATGTCTTCCTGAAATTATGCTACATCTTTGCTCTTGAATATCCCCAAAAGCCTGCATTGTGAAAGCTTAGTCTCTAGCCTGGGGCAACGCTAGAAAGTGATGAACACTTTAGATCTGAGGTCTAGTGTAAGGAAGCTAGGGCTCAGTGCATGCTGATAAGATGATATTGCCCCCTCCTTTCCCTCTCTCTTTCAGTTCTCATGAGATAAGTACTTTCTACCACCATGTACTTCCCTAGGGGTGAACTGTCCTTCACAGACAACAAGAGACCAAAGACTGAAACCTCTAAAGCTAGAAGCCAAAATGCTCCTCTCCCTTTTTAAATTGGATTGTCTCTGTTGTCTCTGACAACAAGCAGAACTGGCCAAGAAAACACTTCAAAAAAGAAACACGAGACAGGTCCTCCCGCTGTATAATGTCAAAACCATAAGGTCAGGGTCAAGTGGGACAGGCCTTGTTTTGCCATTTACTAGTTATGTGACTTCAAACAACTCTTCACTCTTCTGGGAAGTTAGAATAATTGCATGTAATTTATAAGAATGCTTAAGGGGTAAATAATATCAATACTATAAACTCTGTTTTTAAAAATCTAATTTAATGGTCAGGTAAAGATCTGTCCATGGTAGCCACCACTAGGAACCATGCCTGGTGGCAAATGTGGGTTCTGGGACACTTTCAACCACAGCAGCAAAATGATGCCTTAAAAAAACATGTCCCAGAAGATCAAACCACAGAAAATGTCACCATTACCTCAGTAAACAATGGATTTTAGAATTCACTAATCTGTGTAACTTCACTGAATACTGTACATTGTATCTTCTGTTTAAACTACCTCATTGGTAATGGGGGAAACTCCCAATATTTAGTTTTCACAACCTATTCAGACAGAGAAGGCACAGCCAACACACTTTCTTTGAATTGGCCTGACATGTGTTTACAGGGTTCTCTGCTGGCCATTCTACCTCTTTCTCATCCCAGGCTTGTGCCACCAGCTTAAGCAAACATATGCCTCTGCATACAAGAAACACACTCAGGTCTTTGTCTCTTCCAGGCAAAGAAATAAAACAAACAAGTAAACAGAAAAGGTTGATATGATAAAAATGGAGCCAACCACAATTTTTGGCGAAGACACACCAAACCAGCTAAACTAATTTTAAAAATCAAAACCAACTTGAAGGGATGAATGCACAATTTACTGGGTACTAATCCAATCGAGTGGGCTCATAGCTGCCCAAATAAAAGCAATCATAGAGGAGTTAGCCCTCTAAGCTCGTGGTGAGTTGGGCACTTTGCTGAAGGCTTTTGTGGATGCTCTTGTGCTGTCTCCATAACCCAAGCCTGCAGCACCAGTCTATCCACAGTTCTCAGGCAACAAATGGCACACTGAGAGATCAGGCACTTTCCCCAAGGAAACAGTTCAGCACTCACACTTGGCCTACATGTAGCTGTTGCATTTGACCCTAAATATCCCAGGTAGCTTCACATCTTGATTTTAACCTAACAGCATACAAACTGTTTGTAATTCCTGTAGCCAAAATACAAAAATTTAATTTATGTATTTTACATGCACATAATTATGTATCATAGATAATATTTTGAATAATCATGAACAAGAGATTTCAGTTTGAAAGCTCTTCATACTCCCATTCTCTTTGTCCACAAGTATTTGTTATGCACCTCTACTGGGCTCTGTGATGGGCAGTGGATTATAGAGCTGGGAGACACAATCTCTTATCTCAGTAGTTCATACTCTGGTCAGAGAAAGAACTTTCAAAACTGCAAGTTAACATTGGTACAACAAAATAAACACAGAATCCGGTTTGGAGTTTTAAACAATTGGCCAGTTAAGGACAGCACAAGCTGTGGCAGGGCTCAATGAACAGCTATGGTAGCAAAGACTTTGGAATTATTTGTCTGCATGTTCTATGGCTCCAGAGCAAATTGTGTCCACCAGAGCGGTGAAGGCTTTTGCTGGAATGCACTGATGACAGTGTTTAATAACAGTGTCATGAACTCATAAGAAAGTGGAAGAGGAACTAGAATTTGGGGGAAATGGCCATCTGTATGCTGCCATGATCTCTTCTTGGTACCAAAATCCAAGAGATAAGGGAGGCTTCTGTAAACATAAGATAATCTAGAAACAACAAATTGGAAGGAAGTGCAAGCTCTCTTCCAGAAGGCAGAGTAAGTACCAGGGAGGGGCATGCATACATGGCAGGATCCTCACATGCCACAAATACAGTAAAGTCAAAAGAAAGGAAGGAAAAGCCACAGGGCAGTCGTTGGCACTGGATGCCTATTCTTACTGCTTATCTGGTATGAAGTCTGCACCAAAGAAGTAGTTAGCGGGGAAAGGATAGAAGGGCATTATTGTGAGTATTTTCTTCAACAGCTGCAGCAGAGGGAAGTGATTTTATTAGCATCTGCACAAGAAAATAAGTGTGAATTGGAACCTCTGTCCTCTGAGAAGCTGAGGCCAAATTACCTGAGACTGAACCATAAACAAAGAAAGAAACGTGTCCACACCCTAGTGAATCCTAGTGACAGTCCTGTTCCTTAAGAAACTGAATTTGGATAAATTGCTAAATTCTGGAACTTTCTTCTTGGAAATATGTCTTGGAACAGGGTGTTCTTCTGCAGCCCCTAACTGCTGCATCCTGATTCTGTCTCCACATGACACACCTTCAGCTGTGCTAGTACATTGTGTCCATAGAGCAATGGGACCACCTAAAACATATTTATTTGTTTATTATCTTAATAAACTTTATTATACTTTGGAAATCAGTAGAAACATCACGTACTAATATTAACCAGACCTGAAGTCTACACAAATTGTACACTATCTCTCATACACAGAGTCTAGACAATAATGTATGTTTATATGAAAACAAAGCTGGACAGAGAAGGTTGGGCTCTGAGGGATGAAAATGCCTTTCCCTGTAAGTACAAAGATTTTCCTTTATATATTTCTAAGCACAAGGACTAGCGTCAGCCAATACTTTCAGTGTTCACTGTCTTCTCGGCTCGCAGAGGAGTAAACTTCACATCACTAGGCAATCACATCATCTGGCCAACCGTAACACATGGCCTCCTCCACCTCCTCTCCCATACAGACATCTGCCTCTGACACATCAACTAAACCACTGAAGGACTGTAGAGCTTCAAGGGAATGTTTAGTCTTCTCCTAGGCACATCTGTGCATTACTGCATGATGTCCATAGATAGTTAGGATCCTGCCATGTCAGCCTGGCAAGAATCCAACATGGTACCCTGATACCTGATCTGCCCATGATAGCTGACCAATGTCCTCAGACTTCACTTTCTCCCGGGTAATATCTGGTCCACTACTGTCTTTGAACACTCCTTGAAGTAGGTTTAACTTGAATCCCCTTCATCCTGATTCTTCTTCCTGCAGACCCTACCCTCCTGCTTGGTGCACTTCTTAGTTGATGATGGCGCTGGGCTCCCGGTGGAGGCCAAGCTCTCTGTCAGAGTGCAGGGCAGGGTTACCATGTTTCCACACTTGCTGCAAGAGTCCTAAATAAAATCACCCTTACCATGATTTAATAAGTGCTCTTGGCTAATTTTCCCTTAATGTCATATTAGGTTGCCCACAAAGTACTGACTAATTCTTACACCCATCCAAACCCCTTAAGACATTAGTCATTCTTGGTGTTGTTTTGAGAGAACAGTTAGATCAACCCTAACAAGAGCTCCAGCATTGCTTGCCCTTTATCTGAGCCTTGGTTCCTTTATTAGATGAAGGACTGTTAAAGGGTACCCGAACTCTCAGCTCCCCATCCTGTTACCAGCTCTTGCCTTTAGTAAACGGAACACAACAAAGAGAGAAGGTAATTTCATACACCATATCATAGCTAATTTCCATTGGAGGGAAAACTGTCTCTTCTAACTTTGGCAAACCTGTCTTCAGAAAGAAGAGGTTGCTCAGCTCCCGGGTGCTGCAGTGTCCGCTACCCCAGCAGCTGCTGGCATGGCAGGCTCGGTTTGGCCAATCCCTGGATCAGACTGACCTCTAGGGGCCGCGTGGCAACCGGCAGCCAGGGCTCTCTCGCACACAAAAGGAGCCGCTGGAGGCTTGCAGCGGGAGCCCGCCAAAGCATCCAGCACAGAGGGCTCTCAGATGCAGACACCACAAAGCCAAAACATTAACATTTTGCTTGCTATTTATTCAGCTTCTTTGTCTTTAATTCCCCGTCGCCAAGTAGCCTCCAAATGTGTCTCTTTCGGTATCAAAGTGATCACTTCGGATTAAAGCATTCCTTCTGGAAAGATACCTTAATTAAAATGTGTGTGGCTGGGAGGAGTGGGTGGGCAGCAGCATCTTTCTAACTCCTCTATGAGAAAAAGAAAAATAAATTAAATAATTCAAGAAAAGAAGAAATAGCCTTTTCACAGTGAGACAGAAATGAGTTTGAAGCTTTTGATGTTTCTGATGAGTCTCAACACTGAATACTGAAGGCAGTGACTGCAAGCTAACAATTGCTGAGAATCTACTATATATCTACTAAGCACTATCTTCAATGCTACAGAGATGCTGACTCTCAGAGTCTCAGCTTACAGGTAGCAAAGCCATGATTAAACTCCAAGGCATAGTTTTTCTACTGCTGCTGTATGCAAATACCATTCCTTTCTGATCCCTCCCCCATAATTCTAAAGGCATTTCAGATTCAAACTAGGATCCTCAAGATCTTCACTTAGGCACAGCAAGCTACTGTTAACACAGAGGTTGTCTAGCATCTGGTGCTGAAGGAAAAGTCAAGGGAGACTCCCAGAGGGAGAAAGGAAGCAGGGTTTTCTACAAGGTGCATAAGCTTTCAACACTGGGGAATAATCAAAAGACTTGATCATTGTTTTGGGTAAGACCCATCTCCCTCCACCTCCTAGTTCTCATCTCGACAATGGGAAGAGCGACATGCCTTCACAGGAAGATCTTCAGGAAGCTTGGTGAGTACCACATGTCACAGGCATAGTGAATGCCTGGCCCAGGCTATGCTCTGAATAGACGTGCCCAAATGATCAGTGCAGCTTTACTGTGGTTTGTCGTTGGAACCTGGATCTGCAAGCTTGAGGGGATGGAGAAAGATGGTTATGAAGTTGATTTCCACATGGAAAGATATGTGTTAGAATTCTCCAGAGAGTCAAAACCAAGACAATGGATGTATAGAGAGAGGTAGTAAGAGACTGACTCGAGAATTCGGTTATATGTTGTAGAACCTGGAAAGTGTAAAGGCAAACTGGAGAACTGGGAAATCCTAAAACAGAACTCCCAATCCCAAACCACTGACATACAACGTTTGGGGATCCACTAATGCAAGCTTTAGCGTCCAAAATCCAGAGTCCCTGGAGTTCTAAGGCCTCTGACAGAAGAGAAATGTCATCACTGAAAAAGAAATATTGCCCTTCTGCATTTTCGTTCCATTTGGCAGATCTGGTGATGTTCCTACCTGCAAGGCTCTGATACTCACACCTGCAAGGCTCTGATACAGGCAAAATTTGATTCACAAAAACACCTAAGAGCAAGTAAGACAAAAAGAGAAATATGCACCCATGGTGGGAGGTGGGACTCATGTATCTATACACCCAGAACTGCTTCATGGGCTTGGGTAGGCTCCTTAATATCACGATGAAGGACTCTCACCAAATATTTCTAACTTGGTTCTGATGGAGCCTATAAATCTATTAGTGTACGGGGCATACAGAGTACAAAAGAGCATGTTAAATCATATTATCAGGAATGTAATAAATAAAAATAAGAACTTGGAAAAGTTTAAGGACAAAAGATCCACTTTCCTTAGGAAAAAAATTGTCAGGATGGGAGGAGGAGGTGAACATACCTAGTATAAGATATTTAAAAGGCACCTCAACCAAACCTGAGTAGACTTTGAATTATGCTTTGGGGGACAGCAAAACCATCAAGGTCCCCTAAACATTGATTAGATCTCTGATATTAAAAATGTGTTTGTTCTCAAAAGAGGTCTTTATTACTTAGAGATGTGTGCCAAAACATTCATGAATGATATAATGCAAAGGCTAGACTCCGCTTTCCATAGACCTCTCCCAGGGGAAAGATAAGAAAGTCTGGGGATATGCTTATCACTGTTAAACTGGATAGTGACATCATGGAGATTATTTCACTCTTTTTGGAATTATATATACATAAATGGAATTTCCCATTATATTTTTTCTTCCGAACGACTGTTCTAGCCTTGGATAGTAAAGAGTCAGATGCAAATATTTGCATATGGTCAAGTACAGGGGCAAAATATATGGGTGCAGCGAGGAAGGATATGCAATCTAGAAAGGCACAGGTGCAAAAGCTGGGTGGTGACACACACATTTGAACAGAAATACTGAAGACAGAGTCTGGAAAGCCATGGGAAGTGCCAGAAAAAAAAAAAATAGTGGTTTCTGATAACTCTTATGTGCCAAACATGCCAAACATGCATTTTCCACTTAAGCCTTTTGTATTTGTCAGACATTTTCTTCTACTGTGACCACAACACCTGACAACCAGAAAGGAGGAAAGATTTGTGTTGCTTACCTCAGTGGTCCCAGGCCATCTCTGTGAAGAGGAGGTGATGGAACAGAGCTAACCTACCCCAGTAACCAGGAAGCAAAGGGAGAGGCTCACAGAATGGGGTACAGGAAGCCAACTGAAACAGGGAGGGGCCAGGACAAGATATACCCCCCTTGAACAGACACTTCATGACCTCCCACCTCCTTCTAGGCCTTCTCACTGTCTCCTAAAGCATCCAGTGAGTCCTAGCCCTCATGATCTAACTATCCCTAGAAATGCCCTCACAGACACAGTCAAACATGGGACATAGTAACCTCTTAACTTCTTCCCAATCTAGTCAAGATGTCAGTCCAAATAAGCATTTTAATATTGGTCAATAATTAACTATACCTTACAGAAGAACAAAGTGATGTTTATAGAAAATATGTAATATTTGTGGGGACACAGCCAAAGCTAAATCTTGAGCCACCAATATCCAAACACAGAGAACTGAAAACAGCCCACAGCCTAAGCACAGTCAACAGACTTGAGGCCTGAGTAGATCTTAGCCCAGAACTGGGCTTCATGGAAGGTTCTCTAGCTTGGCCTGGAAAAGAAACCAGAAGTCAGGAAATTACAAGACACTGTAGACATCTGTATGAAAGATGGTGAAAGCCTACACAAAGGGAGACAGAACAAAGCAGGCTGATATCAAAATGAAGAGAACAGGGACATATCAGAACGAGTAATGGATTGAGAAGGAGAGAAGGAGGAAGTGAGCCAAGCAGTGCTGAATTTGCCAAGATGCTAAAAATGAGCGGTTCCTTGAATTCACCGGAGCCAGGCAGAAGACACCGATCCTGCTGTATTTGATGCAGCTATATTTCTCTGTGCATCACTTACTGCAGGGAACCATGGAGTTGGCCTAGTCTAAGCTGCCCTGAGAGGCATATCCAAGGTTTTTCAGGTTAGAGTCCATGGTTCCCGAGGGCACTGTGTGCCTTTCAGTTTCTGAGAAACCGAGACACTTCCAGAGGCAGTGAAGCATTCAGGACAGATTGTGGTTTTCGGTATGTTCTGAGGAAGTGTGGGAGGTCGACAGGACAATTGGTCTTAGACATTACTCTTGAGTACTCTACATAGCTTGCAAATGTCATTGTCAACTACAATTGTGTTGGTCCTGGCAACTGCCATTACATTCTGTTTTTGATAAGAGTATAAAAAGTCTGATTGCTCGCAATAAAATTTGTCTCAGCCTCAGTCATGCTGCAGCCCCACCAACGCAAACCTGGTTTGATTTCTCACAAGCCGTATCAGGTGACCCTGGGCTAAGTAAGTGTGTGTATTTCAGGAATACTTAAATGTCTCTTTACAAATATGATACTGCTATGATTTGAACATGTCCCCTGGAAGTTCATGTCAGAAACATTTTTAAATGATTTTTTTATTCATATACAAAGAAACCGATTTCATCATGACATTCTCAGATATGTATGTGTATATATCTCACTACACTTTATTGTTACCCTCTACACTGTCCTTTCTCACCCTAAATAATTCTCTTGTCAGTCTGAATGATGACTGCACCCCAGTCCCCCACTCATGGACTTCTTCCTCTGTCATATCCCCTTTTCTCTGTCCATTACATATATGCTGGTGTATATATATTATAATCCTTCCATCATATGTCAGAGCTATGTTTTATGATAGCTCTATTTTTAGTTTTTGTGGAACCTCCATTCTGATTTTGACAGTGGCTACATAGTTCACCTCCTCCCCAGTAGTATTTAAGGATTCCTCTTTCTCTACATCCTCACCAGCATCTGCTATCAGTATGCTATCAGTATGTTCTTGGTGACAGTCATTCTGACTGAAGTGAGGTAGAATCTCAAAGTAGTTCTATTTTATGTAATTTATGTCTAAGGATGTTGCACTTTTTTTTTTAAAAAAAAAAATATCTACTAGCTGTTTGTATTTCTTCCTTTTCATTAGACCACTTACTGACTTGGTGAATTTTTTGGCTTAGGCTATTTAATATTTATAGTTCTTTGTAAATTCTGGATGCCAATGCCCTAGGAGATGTGTAATTGGCAAAGATGTTCTCTCATTCTGCAGGCTTTCTTCACCTGCTGCTTTCCTCTACTGTGTGGGAGCATTTTGTTTCATACAATTTCATTTGTCAGTTTTCAGGGTTATGTCCCTTTTGGGGAAGTTGTTTGTTTGTTTGAAGTCCTTTTAAC
This sequence comes from Phyllotis vaccarum, assembly GCA_033318265.1. Taxonomy (NCBI): domain Eukaryota; kingdom Metazoa; phylum Chordata; class Mammalia; order Rodentia; family Cricetidae; genus Phyllotis; species Phyllotis vaccarum. The sequence continues at coordinate 82,948,231 of JARWLC010000014.1, read as the reverse complement.
AAAGCCCTTACCTATGTGTATATCTTAAAATGTTTCGTCTATGCTTTTCTCCAGAAGTTTCAGAGATTCAGGTCTTCTATTAAGATTATTCACACATTTTGAATTGACTTCTGCGCAGGATGCACAGTATTCATTTCAATTTTTGCATGTGCATATACAGTTTTCTCAGCATAAATTTTTGAGGGACCTATCGTTACTGCAATGTATGTCTTTGTTATGTATCATCAACTGTACTGAAACTGAAACCCTTATGGTAATGATATTTAAAGATAAGGCTCCTTGAAAGCTATTGGAATTGGTGAGGTCATGACCATAGAAGACCCATAACAACATTTGGGACCTTATAAGGAAAGGGAATATCCAAGCCAGCATATTTATTTACTCTGTCTTGCCATTGGACTCCCTCTGCCATTGTGTGCCACAATATGAAAGCTCTTACCAGCCGTGTCAGTGTCCTGCTCTTGAGCGTCCCAGCCTCAGAGCCATGAACTGCACAAATATGTCTTCCTTACAGAGCACCCAGTTTGTGATGTTACAACAATAAAAAATTAACCGAGATACCTATGAAATTGAAGAAAATGATTTTCACAAGACAAGTTATAGTGTGTTCTCTGTACCTCACAGTTTCAGGAGAACCACTGGATTCTAGTCTGTATGGCAGGGCTTCCAGGAGGTTTAGGTCTGGTGGAAGATCTGAACAAACAACCTGACTGACTGCCTAGAGTCTGTCTATTGAAAGAGAGTTGAACCCTCTTGTTTATGAAACAAAAGCCAAACAAACAATCCAAACCATGGCTCTAGATGCCCCTATGCTTGAGGTTATGAAGATGGATGATAGTTTTATCTTCTGCAAAGATCAGAATGAATGGCACGAAGCCCACTGAAGTGAAGTGAATGGTCCAAACTATACAGCTCGATGATGGCTGAGGCAATACAGAAGGCAGACTTCCTGTTGCCCTGTTTGTATAAACCTTACTCCAGCCAGTCAGAGGGGCCTCAGGATCCTACAACACAGTGCCCAAGACAATGGTAAAACTTTAGTAATTTCTCCAATTATTTGTTCAATTAAAAATCAAAAGCCATATGAGCCTTGTACTGGTACTGTCATTAGTTTAGTTTAAGGATCTTTTGATAAATTAACTAATGTAGCTTACTAGGTCCTAGAGAGTCAAATGAGATCAAGCTCTGTAGAAAATGTCCCTGTGCTCAGGTTAGTAGGAACACTGCCTCTAGCATCTTGGCCCTGCATCTTGGGGAAGTACCTGGGATGGATAGCAGTACCTTTTTGTATCAAGCCTTCCAAAGCTACTCAAAATACCTGGTCACTATTTTGGGAACAGGACACTCAGACATTGTAAGAAAAGTTTACTTAAAAGATACAGATGAGCTATGGTCTCAGTAGAATAGGTATGTCATCAGACTCTCTGAAAATAATGATAAACAGGTACCAGCTGCCTGTCAATCACAGCTGCACTTAGAACAGGCTGGAGAGTGAGTCCTCACGTCAAGATAGAAAAGGAGCCCATAGTGGTATCTAATTAGCAGATGCCAGGGTAAATAACCCTTGTCACACTGGCTGCCCTGAGCAGTTTAAGCCCAGGTACCAAAAGAAGACTTTCCCTATCTTGACCCCCATCTATGGATATAGAGGTAGCACCAGACCTAGATTAGATGTTCCATAGGATAATCTAGTCATAAAGTAGGATTATAGTTGGTCCATATTCATTGTAGACAACTGGCTTCATTTATTTATACACTTTCTGGCCCAAGCCCTGGGCTAATATTATGTAATGAAGAGGATCGAATCCTTTGTAGCTGAGTAACCCAATGAAGGATACAACAGTCAGACTCTGACTTACAGGGTGTAATATATCCTACAACACTGGCATAGAAAAAAAACTGCAAGAAGGATTCAGAGAATAAAAAATACTATCTAATTCCATTTAAGGAATTAGAGGGGGAGAGAGTCAAGGAAAGCTACAAGGAAAGTGGCCATGAAAGGTTTCACATGTGATTACATCACTAGACCGAGAGAAACATCAGTGTCCAAAATGGGGTAAATGTGTACAAATTACACGAAGACAGAAACATAATGGATGGAATGTTTGAGCCCTCACTGTAGCCTCACTACTCTAGATGCCAGATGAGTAACAACTCCGACTGTTGTCCCTTCCAGATGCATGACATATTCTACTCGCCTTACTTGTCTGTCAGTGATGACCTTTGCAAGTGCTTGATCATGGCCAGTGACGGACAATACAAGATGGAAGAAAAAACAAAATCTTCTTTAACTTTTGTTCAAGGAACAGAGCTTTGAATATACAGAGATCAAAGAGCCACAATGAAGCATCATCCTCTCGTTTAACTCTTCAAGCACAATGGAACCCAAGAACTATCTGTGGTCAAGCATCTTTGGACCATCAAGGTGTTGCTAAAACAAGCATTACACCGAGGCCTGAAGAAAAAGGAGAGATAACTTAGCTTCATCCAAGTTTCAAATTTTTATTTTAAAATCTATATAGTAGTAGTAATGGTAGCAGGACGTTTCTAAGTTCTTACACTAATCTCCAGTCACCTTGGACAGCCACCTTGACAGATTCCATCCCAGTATTATTCAGAAAAGGTTCATTACCTGCTTATGCTCTCTTGCAATGAACAGTGTTACGCTCTTTGCAAGATTCTATTTTTTTATTTTTAAATGCTCATTTGGGAATGCTAAAGTTTGTTTCGCTAAGTCATTTGTAACTGACACCAAATAAATAGCATATGATCTGAAGTCTATAAATTTGCCTCCTGGTTTCAAAGTCTTCTACTCCCCAGAGCTGGAACTCTGGCACCTCACTCAGCCACATGGTTGAATTGTTGGCAAGATGAGGACAAAACTTTCCATAAGAACCTTTAGTCCTAAAATAGATTCACATTCCCAACTGCATCAGCCCCTTCTCCTTTCTTCTTGACCTGCATTTCTGTTGCCTTCACCAGCAATTTTAATCCTCACAATGACCCCCATCAGGGAAGAAGCTAAAGACAGAAGCAGAGGACAATGGAGATCCTCCCTAAAACACACTCCTTCAAAGCATGCGTTGACTGTTTACTATGGATCAAGTATCAGGAAGGCCACAGCAAACACATCAGAGTCGTAGGCCTTAAGGGAGTAGACACCCTAGATGGAAAACAGAGAACAGAGACCAGGACTGGCAGATGTGAGAAGAAATGTAGATTTCAGCATCCTCTAGGGACATATGTCAAAGTTAAATCTACTGTGAGAGTAGAAACTTGATCTATAATGTTTAGTAGTGGGGATATTAGAAGTGAGCAGTATTCTGCAACATCGTCAGGGAAGCCATTAGTGAATCCCAGTTGCTTCAGAAAAGGAGAGATCAAAGAGACACAGACATATGTGCACTTCTTGATGTTTCTTAACATCTTATGGCCTGCATCAACATCCCCACCAAGCCTCACCTCTTTATCATGCAGAATCTTCATGAAAGCACCATTAGTGACTGTGTTTTCTCTGTGCTCCACTGTGGGATCACCCCTCTCCAACCATTACACCGAAGCTTGAAGAAAAAGAAGAGAAAACTTCACTTCATCCAAGTTTTAAATTTTTATTTTAAAATATATACAGTAGTAATAATTAAAAAAAATCATGCTATTAATGCAACCATCATTGACTTTCTTAAGTCTTCCCCTACCAGGCCTACAGTCCCAGGAACCTATGCGACTGAGGCAGGAGGATCACATTAACTCTTACCAGAGCTACAGAGAGAGCCTGAGGTCAATCTAGGTAATTGAGATCTTGTCTCAAAATTTGAAAAGAAACCAATTCTGAAAAGCAGGCTAGGGAATAGCTCAGCGGTAGAGTGCTTGCAAAGCATTTGAAAGCCCTGGAGTCAATTTTCAATAGTGCAAAGAAAATTTTGAATTAAGTAAAATAAATATCACAGATAATAAACTTTCCTCTGGGACACCAATCAGCTCCCAAATCATGACACAGAGACTCAATATTAGTTATGAATGTAAGGCCTCATTTTGCGCGTGTTCCACTAGCTTTTATGATTTATTTTAACCTGCTTCTCTCCATCTATCTTTCACATCAGGGCTTTTTACCATTTTTTGGCTCTGAATGTCCTACTCCATGACTGCCTGGCTGTTGGCTTCCTGCCTGGTTTGTCCCAGGCATCTCCTTCTCTTTCTCCCCCATTCTATTCTCTTTTTTCAAGCCTAGATTACACCTCCTACTTATTCTCTCTGCCTGCCAGCCCCGACTATACTTCTACTATTGGCTGCTCAGCTTTTTATTAGACCAATCAAGTGCCTTAGCCAGACAAAGCAACACATATTTACATCATTAAACAGATGCAACATAAACAAATGTAACACATCTTTACACAGCTCAACAAATGCAGCATAGATAAATGTGATGCACCTTTACATAGTTAAAGTAATATTCCACAACAATTTAAAATCAGTTTCATATTGACATATGTACATATGTGCATATATGCATGTATATATTGTGTGTATGTACGCACACACATATACTAGTTTATTATTTTTCGGCTGCTTTATTGCATTCCATTTGTGCATAAAGCATACTTGATTCATCTTGCCCTTGTTAAGCGTCTCACTGGCTTCTAATTCCTTGTTGTCATACACTTTGCTCCAACAAAAATCTTAATAAAGATTTCCATGCAGTGCTCAGAGGTTCTCTGGGTTAAATGTATGTAAGAATTGTTAATCATCACTCTGTGCAACTCGATATCATTAGCACCTCCATACTGCTTCATCTGCATGCACGGTGTGTCACCAGTCCAAATATCTGCTCTATAATCTCCTAGACACTTGTCGATATTTTTGCATCCATTTGGAACAGGATTTTTTATTTGCTTGTTTGGTTCTATTTGTTCTGGTCAATTAGGTGTCCATAGCTTTCCCTCTATTTCAATAGTCATTTCTTCCTGGTCTCCTCCCATGGCTCCTCCTTGTTGACCTTTGATGGATGAAGATGTCCCTGAGATCTGTCCCAGGCTTGAAGCCTTTCATTTGACTATTAATATTCAGATCCATAGGTGCACTTAAACTCCCATGGCCTTACTGTCATATATATCCATGTTAATAGCCTCAAGTACATGCACAGCCTTGACCTTCACCGCAAATGTCAAGCTTATGAAGCTGCCTGCTAACTCAGTGCTTCCGCTAAAAATCTGGCCCCTGATAGATAGAGTGCCAGAGTAAAACTCTTCTTTTTCCCCACAATCTATTCATCACCTTTATTCTTCAATTCTGTAAACAGCAATGCTGTTTACAAGTGGTGGATGCTACCGTCTTTGAGTATAACTGACCCCTCTCCCCTTTTCACCCACACCCAGCATGACAACAGCACTGCCGACTCTATTCAAACTGTGACTGTCATTGCGCCCTTTCCCACTACCTCACCCCATCTCACCCCATCTCACCCTGTCCCGCGCCTTCTTTGCCCGCAAACAAGACGCAGTACAACAGGATCCTTCTGCAGCAGGTTTATTGAAGCTTCACACACTAGGGCAAAGAACAGAAGACCCCAAGCCTCCCAGGCAGGCTGCTTTTATAGGCAACCTTGTTTATCCCTGATGTGGGCCTTTCCCCTTGGTCAGCACACCCTCACCAGATATGATGTATCTGTCTGGGGGCCAGGCTTCTTGCTGGAAAATTACAAGGTACCATGCACAGTGACTTGTTTACTAAGGAGCTTCCTTAAACCACTTAGTTATAGGCCGGATACAAGCACCATCTTTAGGGTGCGGCTGGCTCCCTACATCTCCCCCTTTTCTTATATTTAAAATGAGGGAGGCTATCCAGTGGATGGAAACAGAGGTTTGTCCTCCCAAAACTTTTGGGAACTATGTACAAAGGAGACATTCCTGATGCGTCCACCAGGTACACCTCCCGACCAGCCCTGCACCTTTGTGGGAGATGGGATTTGTGTGCCTTGCCCATATGCAGACAAACATGTTCCATGGATCCCCTCAAACTCTAAGGTGGAACCATTGCAGTGCTTAGCCTTACAATCCACATAGAAACTATAACAGGTATGCTCTAATGAGGTGCAATGGCAATTAAGCCTCTCAGTGCAAGAGCCATACCTATACAATATACACAATCAACCCTGCTCAATTCCAAGCAATAGGCCAAAGCCTGCCCAAACTTCCTCACCAATCAGGGAGAGGCATACCTTCCGCAAGGTTAGGTGACCACAATCAGTCAAACTTAAAATTTTTGCTCATTCAGAGCTGCCAGCCAAATCGTAGGGGATTGTCCATCTTCAATAGCCATTAAGGCTTGGGTCAAAATTGTCCTTTCTCTCTTTCTGGACGCTCGCATCTGGCAAATAAGCCAAAGACTGCCTCCGAATCCCATGACCATGAGGATCCCAAGGGTTCCCATGCCGGCCCATTCCTTCAGGTACGAAACGGCTGAGGAAATCCATGTGGAAAGGCCCTCTGTTAAGGACAGGTCCAGACGGGTGGAATTAATCTGAACGATGGCAACGCGGAGCTCTCGTAGCGTCTGCTCAAACTCTGAAGACCAATTCTGTAAGATAAACTGAGAAAGGCTTTTCGACAAATTAGCTGCCCTAGAAAATTTTTCATACTGAATGGAGGTAACACAAAGTCCAGGAAGCTTTTGTTCACATCCCAATTGGGCCATTTGCCATAAAATGTCTAATTGTTCTTGTACCAAATCAATATGCTGGTTAACCAGCATAAGTCCTCCTTGAATTTGGCTATTAGCAGATGCTTGCTTATCTAAGGCCATTGTTACCGAGGCTGATAAATTATTAATAGCCCGAGCAGTTTGCACAGTGTTGGAAAGGGCGAGGGCTGAAGCGGTTGCTGTGGCCCCTACAGCCATGACCGCAACAATCCCAACAATTATAGCAGAAATACCAAAATCTCTTTTAGGTCGAAACAAACTCATGCTGCTAGGAGCCTCAACCGGCACAGGCACAAATCGTGGCATGCGAGTTACCATCGCAAAGGAATACTTCTGAGCATCCCAACAAAGGGTATAAAAGCAGGTGCTCTGGGCACACTCTAAAACATCTTTATCTATAGAAACATTACTTACAATCCAAATAAAGGGAGGCCACACACAAACCGGGGTAAAATCTACACTCAGCCGTTTAAAGCTGACATAGCTTACATCTTGGGCCTGCCAGGTACCTGATCCTGTACCCGAACTAGGCTGAGGTCCCATTTTCTTTCCCCAGTCATATTTTAGCTGCCCATGTTCTACCGCCCCACCCCCAATCATTGCGAGGGGTGATAAATCTGTGCAGCTCCCATTAATTCCACAAAGCAACCACTGATCAAAGGGGTTGCCATTAACTTCAGCTTCTCCAAAATTTGAGAAATTGGCTCCCAAACGGGGGGAAAAGGAAAACAGGTTAGGGGTAACCCAACCAACAATTCTAGATTGGCACCCGGTCCACGGTGGGGTTAACTCTTTATCCGGGGCCCCTGAACAAAAGGGTGCCAGCTTTGGCTGCTGTGGGGGTAAGGAGCCCTCAGCAGCCCTAGGCCACCAGCCATACAAAACCGTAGCATTTGTAGCAATCTTTGTTCCTTCAAATTTGCTCTCTCTCTGCCAGGCAGCAGAATAATTTTGTAACACAATACATGAACTATTCTCAATATCTAAATTAAAAGCAAAACATAGACTCCCTTTTAAACCTAAACTCCTATTATTCTTAAAAGCTTCTATCTGCTGATCTTTTGGCAAAAAAGCTAGGCCTAACTCTCTACTAACAGTAAAAAAGCGGGGAAAAACTTGGGCGTCATACATCACCGGCATCGGAAAAGGGAAGGTGGACATTATCCCCCAAGGAAGTTGGGTCTGCTGTGTAGCATACTGTCCTTGCCCAGTCAACATCTCAAAGGTCCATTCCCTCTGTTCAGGGGTTATGGCCGCAGCATTTACTCTAGCCTGTTCTTGAGCTATCTCATGCCATAGAGCCTTCCACTCTAGATACTGACCCATGCTTGACAGGGAAGCTTTAGCCACCGTCTGCCAGTCTGATGGAGTCAGGTTCCACAAGGCAAGCCGATCAAGTTGTGTAATAGTGAAGTTGGCATTTACACCAAACTTGCGGACAGATTCTGCAAGCTCTTTAATCTGACTAAATTCTACTGGGGCATACACCCGATCATTATTTTGGCCCTCATATACCGGAAATGCTAAACTAAGTTGTCGCCTCGTGGCCTCCGGCAGAAAAGAAAAGTTTGTAGCACCGCTCACACCATAAGGAGGAGGAGCTGTAGGCGGAGGTCTGTGCACTCGCTGGCTTTCTGCCTTGTGCCTGTTCTTTCTGATTTGGTTACGAGGAGGATCATCAGGGGAGTATCTCTCTGCCTCATATTTGGCTGCCTCCTCTTCCAAATCAAATTCATCTCCTGGGTCTAGTGGGTTTTCCTCATCTACATGGCTGGATTTAGAGGAAGAAATGGAGGATTCTATTTCATCCCTGATCTCTAAATTAGCCAATTCTTTCCAGGGGTAGGTAAGTTTGGTCTCTCTCCTTCTTCTAACCTCTGAATTTTTCTCTGAATTTTTCTCATAATTTTTCTCGAAACTTTTCTCCCCCATACCAGTACTGGGGGGTCCTTTTTCCTTTTTCTCCCCCATACCGGTACTGGGGGGTCCTTTTTCCTTATGTACAGTTTTCTTGGGGCGCGCTCCCAATCTCTCATCCCGCTCGGTTTCTGATAGGCTATCCTGAACCTCTCTCAACATTATCTGTCCCTCTGTGACTACTGGCAAGCAGGACTCATCCTTTAAACAATTCTTGATCATCTTCCATATAGCTTTGGTGCCCATCCTTAAATCACCCTCATTAAATTTTCGATCGAGGTCTCTCCCCAACTTGTTCCAGGAAGAAATGGTAAAGGATCCCGAACAACCGTACCATGGGGCGACCCGATCAACCTCCTTGATAAATCCTTTAAGGGTTCTTGGTGCAATTTTGATATCATGCTGTTTTAAAATGAAATCCAGGGTTGAAATCATCGACTGTGAAGTACCCATGATACCATAAACGAAACCAAAGAGTGCTGCCACTTACCTACGTTGGTCTTAGGCACTCAGCACCGAAACCGATGAAAAAGAAAGGCAACCACAAGAAAGATGATCAGGGTGACTAGAACCAAACCTAATCCTGCCAAAACCTCCTGCCAGTAAGCACTAAAAACCAAACCCCAGTCAGGTACCATACCTCTCCGAGCGAACACTCTGCAGTTCTGAATCCTCCTCACCACTGAGGGGTCTCCGCTGGTGCAGCTGATGTTGTTGTTCCCGGGTTTCGGCACCACTTGTCCCGCGCCTTCTTTGCCCGCAAACAAGACGCAGTACAACAGGATCCTTCTGCAGCAGGTTTATTGAAGCTTCACACACTAGGGCAAAGAACAGAAGACCCCAAGCCTCCCAGGCAGGCTGCTTTTATAGGCAACCTTGTTTATCCCTGATGTGGGCCTTTCCCATTGGTCAGCACACCCTCACCAGATATGATGTATCTGTCTGGGGGCCAGGCTTCTTGCTGGAAAATTACAAGGTACCATGCACAGTGACTTGTTTACTAAGGAGCTTCCTTAAACCACTTAGTTATAGGCCGGATACAAGCACCATCTTTAGGGTGCGGCTGGCTCCCTACATCACCCCAGAGTTGTAATAGTCACCTCTAACATTCCTTGGCTTATCTTTTTCTTGGTCCAGTCATTTCCCCACACAGCAGCCTGAGTATTCACTAAGGTGAACAACATGCCTCCATTCATTTAAAACTCAGCTACTTCCAATCGGCTCAGAGAAGGAAGTCAGACTCTTCCCTCATTCTCTACAGGACTGGACCCTTGACTGTGTTTGTCCTCATTTCTTAGCTTCCCTACTTACTTTCCTGTCCATGTCCTTTCAAAACACACTGACCACTTTCACTCTGTCTAGTATGAGGTTCTACTCCATGCAGGGCCTGTGTAGCCGCTCTTTCCACTAATGTTTTGCATTTCCAGAATAAAACTTGTAGACTCAAAATATCTGAGAAATGGTACTAGAGAAATGATTCAGCAGTTAAGAGTACTTGCTGCTCTTCCAGAGGACCCAAGTTAGGTTCCAGCTCCCAATCAGGCAGCTTACAGCTGCCTATAACTCTAGTTTCAAGAGACCTCACCTCTCCTAAACTCCACAGACACTTGCTTACACACACACACACACACAAATACAAACACACACATACGCATGCACGCCCGCACGCATACACACACACACACACACACACACACACAGACGTGCACACACGCGCGAGACAGAAAAAGAGAGACAGAAAAGAGAGAACAAATAAATTTTCAAAAGTTTTATTCTTTTCATATTTCCCACATTGTACCACAGGATTTCTTTCATCATGATTGTTGACATATTGTACTTTTCATTTACCTACTGATTGGACCATAGCTGATTCCACCCCTTGGCTATTGTGAATGTCAGTAAAAAGATGCACATAAATCTCTTTGTTGTGTTGATTTTATTTCCTGATTTACACAGAAACAAAAAACATAGACTTTTCAGGTATAGGACACATCAGTCAGAAGAACAGGTGAGAGACCCACCTGCCCTCAGAAGATTCCCATACCATTGGTTCCAGTCTCAAAGACTGAACCCACTTCTACCCCTTCTCATCCTACAAGCTGCTCCTGCTACCATGTCCTCTACCCCCACCTTGGGCAGATGTTCACTGCTTAGGTTCAGGTCACTGCTTAGGTGCAGGCCATTCCAATCAGAAGAACAGGTTCAGGCCACACCCATCTGAAGAACAGATGTAGGCCATGACAGCCAAAAAAAAAAAAAAAACAGATAGGCTAACTAAGGAATACTGGACCATGTAGAGAAGTCAGACTGAGACTCTCTGATGGACCAGACGTCACTCTGGCTGCCAAAAACTTGAGGACACAAAGACCAGAATATAAAAGAGAAAACAGAAACCAAGGAACAAAATACCCACCCAACAAAGACAAACACATAAATCAGCACATAGATCTATAATCATCCCAAACCCAGATACTTTGATGTCAGCATAAGGACAAAGTTAATAACAAGCAGGGCAATATGTCACCCCCCCACCCCGAATAAAGCTATCTTACCACAGCAACACCTGAATATTTCAACATAACCAAAACACACACACAAAAAGACCTTAATGCAAACTTTATGAAAATGAAAGAGGTTCTTAAAGAGAAAATGATTAAATCACATAAAGAATTCCAGAAGGACACTCCAACAACTGGAGACCCCGAAGCCTCCCTCCCGATCCACAAGTGACTTAGAGGTAAGTGGAACCTTGACCCTCAGGCCAAGCAGAGACCGTGGTCTCCAAACCTCAGCCCAAGGACACAGCCCCTGGCACCCTAACTATACCCAGCTCTACCCTAAACCAAAAAAATCTGGGAGAACTCCCCCCAAGCCAAATCCCCAGCAAAACACAGCTGGAGGGACATCCCATGGCCAAATCCCACCCCAAACACATACTGTGTCATCACATACCTACAACTAGAGACCCTAAAACCTCTTGGTCCACACTTGACTAAGAGCCAACTAAAACCCAACTAAGAATGACCCCTATGACAACTGGAGACACACAGATCCTTGGCCTAAAGCCAACTAAGAACTGACTAAGAACAGCTCCTGAAATTACTGGAGACACTCAGCCCCTGGGCTAACAACTGACTAAGAGCCAACCAAGAGCTAAGAGTGAATTGAAGAAGCAATGGGCAGATGCCAGTGCAAGAATACATATAACAACATGAAGAACCACCAGAAGAAGCTGATGGTCTACAATGTCAAGACCTGAGTATAACAATGAAGAGGACACAGACAGAAACAACAATAAAAACAACTTTATGAAAATAATAGAAGCTTTAAAAGAGGATATTTAAAAACTTCCTTAAAGAAATAGAAGAAAATACAAACAAAAAATTGAAAAAGATGAACAAATCCCTGAAAGAAAATAAAGAAAAAGAAAACAAACAGATTAAAGAAACATTCCAGAAATTAAAAATTGAAATAGAAGCAATAAAGAAGGCACAAACCTAAGCAAAGCTGGAAATAGAAAACCTGAAGAAACAAACCAGAACCACAGATGCAAGCATAACCAACACAATGCAAGAGAAGAAAGAGAGAATCTCTGAAGTAGAAGATTCAATAGTGGAAATATATACATCAGTTAAAGAAAACACTAAAACCTAAAAAGTCATAACACAAAACATCCAGGAAATCGGGATATCATGAAAAGACCAAACCTTAGAATAAATGGAATCAAAGAAGGAGAATACCAGCTCAAAGACACAAAAAATATATTTTTAAAAAATCATAGAAGAAAACTTTCCCAACCTAAACAAGGAAATGCCTATAAAGATACAAGAAGCTTACAGAACACCAAATAGACTAGACCCCTCCCCCCAAAAAAGTCTGCTTACTACATAATAATTAAGCAACTAAACCTACAGAACAAAGAAAAAAATGCTAAGAGCTGCAAAGGAAAAGGCCAAATTACCTACAAAGGCAGACCCATCAGAAAAACACTGGAAATAATGAAAGCAAGAACATCCTGGTCAGATGTTATACGAACACTAAGAGAACATGGCTGGCAACCCAGACTACTAATACCCAGCAAAACTATCAATCACCATAGAGGGAGTAAACAAGTTATTTCCTGACAAAACCAGATTTAAAAAATACCTATCCACAAATCCTGCCCTACAGAAAGCATTAGAGGGAAAACGCCAACTTAAGGAAATGAGATACACCCATGAAACCACAAACAATTGATAATCACACAGAAGAAAAATCCAAAGAAACTAAATACACACAAGCTACCACCAAAAAATAACTGAAGGAACATTGCTAAATTCTTTATATGAGGCCACAATCACCCTGATTCCCAAGCCACTCAAAGATGCAACAAAGAAAGAGAATTAGAGACCAATCTCCCTCATGGACATTCATGCAAAAATACTCAATACAATTCTGGCAAATCAAATCCAACAACATATCAAAAAAAAAAAAAATCATCCACCATGATTAGGTATGCTTCATCCCACAGATGTGAATGTCATCCATCATATAAACAAACTGAAAGAAAAAAACCACATGATCATCTCATTAGATGCTGAAAAAGCCTTTGACAAAATTCAGCAGTCCTTCATGATAAAAGTCCTGGAGAAATCAGGAGTACAGGGAAAATACCTAAATATGAAAAAGATGATATGCAGCAAGCTGACAGCCAATATCAAACTAAATGGAGAAACACTCAAAGCAATCCCACTAAAATCAGGAACAAGACAAAGCTGTCCTCTCTGTCCTTATCTATTCAAAATAGTTCTAGAAGTTTTAACTAAAGCAATAAGAGAACAAAAGGAGATTAAGGGGATGCAAATTGGAAAGGAAGGAGTCAAACTATCTCTATTTGAAGATGATGTGATCCCATACATAAATGACCCCAAAAGTTCTACCAGGGAACTCCTGCAGCTGATAAACACCTTCAGCAAGGTAGTAGGGTACAAGATTAATTCAAAAAAAAAATCAATGGCCCTCCTATATTCTAAGGATAAAAGGGCTGAAAAAGAAACATTACCCTTTAAAATAGCTGTAAATAACATTAAACATCTTGGTGTAACTCTAACCAAAGAAGTAGCAGATCTGTTTAACAAAAACTTTGAGTCACTGAAGAAAGAAATTGAAGAGGATATCAGAAAATGGAAAGATCTCCCATACTCCTGGATAGGTAGGATCAACATAGCAAAAATGACAATTTTACCAAAAGCAATCTACAGATTCAATACAGTTCTCATCAAAATCCCAACACAATTTTTATAGACCTTGAAAGAACAATACTCAACTTCATATGGAATAACAGGAAACCCAGGATTGCCAAAACAATCCTGCTCAGTAAAAGAACTTCAGGAGGAATCACTATCCCTGGCTTCAATCTATACTATAGAGCTATTGTAATAAAAAGCAGTCTGGTGCTGGCACAAGAACAGACTTGTGGATCAATAGAATTGAATTAAGGACTCTGACATTAACCTACACACCTATGAACACCTGATTTTGACAAAGAGGCCAGAAATATTCAATGGAAAAAGGATAGTATCTTCAACAAATGGTGTTGGCATAACTGGATGGTAGTATGTAGAAGAATGCAAATAGATCCAAAACCATCACCCTGCACAAAACTCAAATCCAAGTAGATCAAAAACCTCAACATAAACTCAGCTACACTGAACTTGATAGAAAAGAAAGTAGGAAATAACCTCCAATGCCTTGGCACAGGTGGCCACTTCCTAGATATAACACCAGTAGCACAGACACTAAGAACAACAATCAATAAGTGGGACTTCCTGAAACTGAGAAGCTTCTGTAAGGCAAAGGAAACAGTCAATAAGACAAACCTACAGCCTACAGAATAGAAAAAGATCTTTACCAACCTCACATCGGACAGAGGAGTGGTCTCTGAGATATATAGAGAACTCAAGAAACTAGAGACTAACCCCCCAAATAATCCATTTTAAAAATGGAATCAGGTTCAGATCTAAGAAGGGAATTCTCAGAAGAATTATAAATGGCTGAAAGGCACTTAAAGAATTGCTCATCATCTTTAGCCATCAGAAAAATGCAAATCAAAACAACTTTGAGATACACCTTACACTTGTCAGAATGGTGTGAGTATAAACTTTTACAGCCACTCTGGAATACAGTATGGCAGTTCCTCAGAAAACTGGGAATCAATCTCCCCAAGGATCCAGCAATACCACTATTGGGCATATACCTGAAGGATGCATATTCATACCCCAAAGACATTAGCTCAACTATGTTCACAACAGCATTATCTGTAATAGCAAGAACCTGGAAACAACCTAGATGCCCCTCAACTGAAGAATGGATTAACAAACTGGAGTACATCTACACAATGGAGTACTGCTCAGCAGAAAAAAAAAAAAAAATGACATCCTAAAATTTGCAGCCAAATGGATAGATTTGCAGAATATCCTCCTGAGTGAGGTATCACAAGCTCAGAAAGATAAACATAGGATGTACTCACTCATAAATGGATTTTAGACAAAAAGCAAAGAGTACCAAGCTGCAAATCACAACCCCTGTACAGTTTCAGATCAGAAGGAACTTAAGAGAAACACCCCAAGATTCCCCTAAGAAGAGAAAACAGAGATCACCTTAGCAAATTGGGGTCATAACAGGTTGCACCCAAGAAGAGTTGGGAACAAATCATGAAAGAAGGAGATGGTTGAGTGAGAGGACCAACAAAGAGGGAGGGGAAAAAAGGAGATGGATATCTTGATAGGGGAAGCCAATATAGGGTTGGTAAGAGACCAGGTGCTAGGGAAAGCTCCAAGAACTCACAGGATGTCCCTGACTAGGTCTCCAACCAATAGTGGAGGGGGTGCCTAAACAGGAATTCCCCTACAAGCAAATGAATAACCACCCTAAGCATCATCACGGAATCAACATCCAAAAATGAATAGAGGTGGAGGCAGAGATCCATGACTGAGGACTGGGCAGAACTCCTGGTCCAGCTGAGAGCAGAGGAAGAGAGTCTGTATGAGCAAGGGGATAAGGATTATGAGGAAAATTCCCATAGTGATGGCTGGCTGGAGCTCTGAGGACAACAACAGCCACTGGGGAACCATCAGGAAAAGAAGCTAGGCCCTCTAAATGTAGGCAACTGTCAAATGGCATGGGTAGAGCCTCAAGGGGTGGAATCAGACTGTGTTCCTGTGTGGGGAATGGCACCTTGAAGCAAATATCTCAGAAGCAGCTCTGAATGACTAAGAGCATTTCTGGACCTGAAAGACAATATCTACCAGATTATTTTGTTACTTTATGCACATTTTTATGTATTTAAAAAGTCTTTTTTCCCATGTATTCCCCTGTTCCCCCTCCCTTCCCTCCTCCCAATCCTTCCCAGTCAGTCTTCGGCCTTACCCCTCCCTATATCCCAATCGCCTTTCTGAAAAGGGCAAGAAGTCCCAAGATGGGTAGGCTCAGCATGGCACATTTCTCCAGTCAAGTCCGATTTCCTCACCTAATATCAAGACTGGGTTAGGTGTTCCTCTGCAGAGACTGGGCTTCAAGGTCCAGTCCACACACAGGAACACAGTCTGATCCCATCCCTCGAGGCTCCACATATTGCCCATGCCAATCCACAGTTGCCTACCCTTGAAGGGCCTAGCTCCTTTTGATTCAGTGAGCTCCTGAGAGCTCCAGCCAGGCATTTCTGTAGGATTCCTCCTTATAATCCCTATCCCCTTGCTCATACAGTCTCTCCTCCCCTGCTCTCAGCTGGACCAGGAACTCCACCCAGTGCTCAGCCATGGATCTCTGCCTTCATCTCTATTCATTGTTGAATGTAGGTTCTAGGTTGACTCTTAGAGTGGTTATTCATTTGACTATAGGGGAAGTCCTGCTCAGGCACACCCTCCACTATTGGTTGGAGACCTAGCCAGGGACATCCTGTGAGTTCTTGGAGGTTTCCCTAGCACCTGGTCTCTTTCCAGCCCCATATTGGCTTCCTCTATCAAGATATCCATCTCTTTTTTTTTCTCCCTCTTATATCCAGTGAGGTTCCTTCACAGGTAAAGGAGAAGTAAAGACCTTCCATGAAAGGGAAATATAAGGGAATCCATCACCACTAGACCAGAATTACAAAGATTCAGGGAATTCTTCACCAAGAAAATAATTTATTAAATACTGGCATTAAGAATGTGAATAAATTGTATTAGAACAGAGATTTTAAAAAACAATGAGGAATACAAAGTATTTCAATACAGTCAACCATCAAATATATGAACTAAAAGGATGAAATATGCAAAAATATTTAAAAACTACTTGGATAAAATTGAAATAAAATATAGTAAGTATACATACCTCAAATGCAAGAGCAGCACCCAGTTTTATAAAAGCAAAGGCTACTACATAAAAAGAGATTTGAATCCCAATGTAATAGCTGGCAACTTTAATAACAAAAATGACTTTTAAAAACCAGGGAAAAAAATAAATGAACACATGAATGAGTTCAATCTAGTGACTCTCAGGAAGACGTGTTAAAAGTGTACCCTGGATAAAAGATAGACAACTTCAGTAAATGTTGATGAGAAGATTGAGTATCCACATGAAAGAGGCTCAAACTAGACCTATCTGAATATAAGAAACACGGGCAGGAGACTTTCTACCAGTCAATTTGAAACTATTAGGATGGGGAGGGATCATTCCATTTGTTTTACTTTAGAGATATCCCCATAAGGCTGTAGGAGAGATGAACAAAAAGTGTTCTTCTAAGGGCAATGGTGGAGATGGGCACTCTCTGGCTCTGGTCCTCCAGGGACCTGATCATCCACACCTGCTCCTGAGAGCAGTCACTGTGATGCTGATTTTATTAAATATAAAATATATCACCACACATATATCTGTCTGTCTCCTCACATTAGTGCCTAGAAACCTCCTTAATCCTGCTTCCAAGTGGCTTCTCATAATACATGTTTTAAGTGCTAATGGTGGCAGTGACTCTCATCACCTGTGTGGCTTTCCTGCGGCATGTCCAAAGATAAGGGGTGAGGCTCTGATGCTCGTGTTTGACAAATATTCTGTTGAGTTAAGAATAGATTTATTTAGTCTTTTTCTGCATATTTAAAAATGACAATCACATAATATAGTGTTGGACTGTGGTGGAAGGCAATACATGTTTCATAATATCAGAAGAAATATGGATATGAAGTGGAAACTCACATACATAAGCTATATTGTCAAGTCAGACATTCAACCATTGACAAAATCAGGCGATACTGACCAACAGCCTGGTGCTGAAAGCAGGAACCACCACTAGTATCAACTAAGATACTTCACGTTGCCAAAGCTGTAGTGGGAAGTCCAAGAAGATTATAAAAGTGAGATTCCACCAAGTTAATGTAGGTGGAGAAGCTATTTAGGCAAAGAGGCCTTCCTTCCAAAGTGGATATGAGAATTAGGTTAAAAAAAAGGGGGGGGGGGAGCTGAGTCTGCTAAACTAACACACATTTTCTCTCTCCCTTGCTTGCCCACTCACTCTTTCTTTCTCTCTCTTTTTATTAGCTGAAGGTATCTGAGTTTTTCTTCTTCTGCAAAGAGAACAAACTGGTAATAAAAAGAAGCTTGTCTTTGGGCCTCCTCACACACGGTGCTGGCATTTCCTGTAATGGTAAGAGTGGAGAGGTGATTGCTAGGTGTCTAACATAAGACTACTTAATACAACCCAGCTCACCGTTCCCAACAGCTTCTGCAAAGGTTTTTCTGCAAAAGGACCATCTCATTATAGTAAAATTGAGCATGTGGTTATTATGCATGGAGATTTGTATTCTCCTGCAGTTATCTGGCATGAAACACATTCTCCAAGAGTGGCAAGAGTCTTCAGTTGCTGAGAAACACAGAAGAATTCTTCTGCCTGGAAACCCGGCTGCTTTGATCTATCTGCTTTCCATTTCGCTGCCCATCTTTCTGCTGGCATGCGATGCTGGGTGATGGTAGGCAAGGACCGCAGGCAGAAAAAATGCAGTGTTGTAGGAAGCAAATGATCACTTCGAGACTTCACTGTTTAATATTGCAAAAGCCTGTGGAGGAGGTGCTTGAGAAAAGCCAGTGGGCAAGTTGCAGTCCACATTCATGGCAGTTCCTATGCTCTGCCTACATTCCCCAAATTCCTTTAGGAGGAAAGAACCATCCCTTCAATGCCTCCCCATGCAAAGTCTGAAATACCTAGCAAAGTGACTCCCAGCGGCTCATATCTAGATGGTTCTTACAATCAGAACGAATTGCTTTAATATCTTCAATTATTGGAGTTTTTCTCTTTTGTTCTACTAACTTAGTCCTGCTTGTGAATAAAATTTTGTATCTGGGGAGTCCCCTTCCTCTTCTTCACACTTTTTTGGGGCACCTAATTAAGGATAGGGGCTTTCTTCTCAGAGAGCAAATGCACGATAGACATAGAGCAAAACCTAGACTTAGACCACACATTTAACCCTATTATCCTACATTTTCCACAGTGCCTCCCAGTCCCTCGGTGTGATGACTTTTGACACACATGATCTAATGCATATGGTAGTAAATGGAAGCACACTCCCTGAGTCGCTAATGTAACCAAAGTTAAGGTGTGTGGCAGCCTGGCAGATAGGGCATGAGCCCCGACTCAGGCTTCCTCAC
Source organism: Phyllotis vaccarum (assembly GCA_033318265.1). Lineage (NCBI taxonomy): Eukaryota > Metazoa > Chordata > Mammalia > Rodentia > Cricetidae > Phyllotis > Phyllotis vaccarum. The sequence goes on along the minus strand of JARWLC010000014.1, from coordinate 82,928,965 downwards.
CTGCTCTGTGCCTCGGAGAAGCTGCTTTAGCTCTATGATGATCAGTCCTGGTTTTGAACTCCATAGTTTGAGAAGTGCCTAGGATCGGAATAAAGCCATCTACATTGTTTGAGGGATCATTTCCAAGGAGGATTCTGAGGGGAGACTGGAAACAGCTATATTACAAGAGTTCAGGAAGAAAGCCACCTTGCAGGGACATCTGTCTCTCTCTGCATCATGGTTACTATGGAGTAAGTTGTTATGACTCTCACTCTTCACCAGGATGGGCTGCCACCCCTGACACCGTGAATGGAAATGAATTCATCTACATTTGAATGGTTTCCCTCACGTGCTAACACCAGAATGATGGACACATGCTCATCTTTCTCAAACAGGAAAAGAAAAGAAGACAAAATATTTTCCAGTGTCAGTACTGCTCCATACTCCTGATGTTCTAGTATGTGCTTTATAAAATTTAGGAATCAATAGCTATATTTTCATTAATTTAAGCCAATAGCCCTTTACTATTTAGCTATCTCAACTTTTTTCTTATCTTAAAAGTTGTGAATCAGAAATACAATTCAGGAGAGAGGAAGAGAATGAAGAGTCCTTTCCCAAACAGAGGATCATGTGTATGACCTTGAAGTCCCCCAGACCGCCAAGAACTGACTCCACAGGAAGATTTGCAGTGCCTCGAGTAGCCCTATCCTATTTGGTGCAGATCTGTGTGTAAGAGCCCTGACCCTGGTTTTGGAGAAAGTCTACCCTTGGAATCTGCACTGATATTCATACTTTGCTGTTTTGAAGTAGACAGAATTAGTCGCATTGTCTTTCCAGCATAGAAGTGTACAGAAGACAGAACTATGGTTCTGTTCCTTTCCATGTATCCCCAGCATTGCGCATATTTCCTGGCTCGGACTTTAAATATCTCTCAGCTGTCATGAGATAACTCCATTGACTTCAAGTTAACTTGTGCCTCTTTCATCATAGGCACTTTATCATATGCTACTCAGACTGTTTCTCTAAGATGTTCTTCAGGACCTAGAAAGATGGCTCAGTGGCTAAGAGCACTTGCTATTCTTCCAGCTGACGTGGGTTTGATTCCAAAGCATCTCTATGGTGGCTCACAACTGTTTGTAACCCCAGTTCTACAGAATCTGATGCTTTATTTTAGCCTCTGTGGGCATCGGTCACACACACAGTGCATGGGCATACATGACTGTAAAAACATTATGCATATAAAATTAAAATAAATTTAAATGTAAGTACTTTAAGTGGTCCTTCAGATTTAGCACAATATTCCAGAGTCATTTTCACAGACATAAAAAAATTATTATCCACCTCATTCTATTTGTCTTACTCAGCTCATTCAGAAAAAAAATTAAATCAGCTACACTATTCCTAGAAAATTCTTGGAGATAGATTCCAAAGTATGGATTATATTTAGTTAGTACACATCCGAACATACTCAGCTGTTGACTAATGATTACATTTCCCTTTAGGGAGAAAACATGCCAGTTCTGTCTAAATCTGTCCTGCTACTAATTTCAACCCACACCAACCATTAAATCTTTATTTTGTTCCCCATGTTGGATACTGAGCTTCTTCTCATCTACAATCAGCCTAATTTTTCTCCAAAATTAAGCTTCTTTTAAATGGTTTTTTTTTCCTGAATTAATATTGCCTGTGCAAAATTTAGTGGTTGCTAATTCTCTCCTTCTCCCCTAACTAGGCCAATAATATCTTTCTCTGCCCCCCTTTCCATCTACACAACTGCAGGGGGAAAAATGGCCTCATCTTCAAATGGCCATCACCACAAAGCACAGAAATAGGTGAGGGAAAGGAATGTTTCCCTCAGGGAAGTGTTTCTCCTGTCCAGGATGCAATAGGACAAGAGGAGAGTGTGTTCTGAAGGAGACTCTCACAAGACAAAAATGAGTAGAGAAAACAAACTATTCCACTGTTAATTTAAATTAAGACTTGAACTTCCACAATTTCAGGCCACCAATTGTTTCTGAAGTGAGTTCTGTTTCTTGAGAAGACAAACACAAATCTACAAACATCTTCACGTTCGAACCACCAACCAGTAGGAGACTAGAAAACAGATTATCTCTGGGATGCAGGCTATGTCATTGAGGAGCTTAAGGTCTAGACACTCTGGTCATTTACAGGTGAAGAGTCAAGAAACACAGAGCAGGCAACTGTAGAAACTGCCAACCAACATGGCTTCCTCAGCATCTATGTTTGCACCCCAGTGTGTCCCTCAGTTTTCGGGCTTCTCTTGCTTATCTGTTTTTGTAGAAAAGGAAAAGAAAGTTGTGGTGAAATCTAAGGGACTTTATGGGAAGACCAAAAAAATTCAAGTACTCTTTTTAACTCTTATTCCCAGAGAGAATGGAGACCATGAAGGAACAAGCAAGTTCGGATGTGTGAAAAATCCTGAGTTGGATCAGATATGAAGTTCATATTGATGTTGGTGATACCTATGCATGAGCAAATGCAAAGTTTATCTGCTGAAAGCACAAAGACATTTTTGGTGAGACAAAACTGGAAGCATAAAAGTGGTTTAAAATCATACAAGTGAAATTGTTTTATATGTGAAATGTTAGCCACAGAGAGTAAGAGAAAAAACATCAATACACTCACACACCTGGGTGTGGATTTATAACAAGCACTAAGGTGCCTAAAAATCCTACCATGCATACTTATTTCAATTCAGATTCTGGGCTACAGGTAGAGATGTGTCAGCAAACCTATTGTTTTCATCCAAGTGAAAGGGCCCTCTAGACAGTCAAAGATTAAGTCCAGTATGTACGGTGATAAAGACAAGGATTTGACCTTTCAGATAGGTGACTGGATCTCTGCACCTCATTTTTATCACCTAAAAAACCCCCAAAAATTATAGTTCCCTTTTGTACATTTGTTTCATGAAATAATATATGATATGTGCATGAAACACATGAGGCATACACAAAAAACAAACAAACAAAAAAATGCAGGTGTCAAGATCTCTGGACTGACAACTGGGAAACTTGTGATTGAAATAGGTCCTCTGAATGTGGATGACAGGCAGTATTCAACAATTCTTTTGTGTGTGTGTTTCATGTTTGTCCATTATGAACATCATACTTTCAGCAGTCAAAGCAAACGTACTTTCTTGGCCAGTGGCTAACTTTTGTCATAAAGACTGTCAACTCCATATGGAGTTTCTTTGATGTCCATAATCCTCTCTGAAGTAGATTGGTGCTTCCAGGGACAGGTGTCCCATTGTCATAAAAATAATAAGAACCTGCGTTAGTAAAATATCTTAAATGCAATATTCTATGGATCTCTGAAGTGTCTGAAGAAGACCTTTTTATCTAAAGTATATCTGTTTGATCTTGAAAATATATCTAATATGATTAGAAGTTTGATTGTAATGTCTAACTACTAACTTACATTTCTTTATATCCTAATTTGATGTGGGAATGTCTTTGTGTATGCTGTGAATATCAATCTTTAAATAAAGGAGCTGTTTTGGCCCATGACAGGCACCATAGAAAAAGTAGGAGGAGAAATCAGAGGAGGAGAAGCAGAGCGGAGTCAGGCAGACCAAGCAAGAAGCCAAAAGGAGCAACATGTAAGGAACACAGGTGAGCCACGGGCCATGTGGCAGACAGATTAGTGAAAATGGGTTGAGTTAAGGTGTAAGAGCTAGCTATCAAGGTGCCTGAGCCATAGGCCAAACAGTATGAACTTAATATAAGTGTCTGAATCATTTTAGGTGCCTGAGCAGCAGCAGGCGGCTAAGGGATCTAGGACTGACTGCAGGTCTGTAGGTCTGGAGCTCTGGCTGGCCCGGGGCAAGAAACCTCATTGCAACACTAGTTGGTAATAATAACTTTCATGGACTAGCAAATACATTGTTAGATGGACCTTAAACAAGCATAGAGATACATGTGCAGTAACAAAATTAATTTCAACTTTATATCAATATACACAATTTGTATACAATATACAAAAATTCAATCAAATGTAAAAGCTAGTAATTGTTTTTTAAAAGAAGATTCAATAATCTACCTTTATTATAACTATATGCCCTTTCTTTCTGTCTTTTTTAAATAAGAACTCAGACTCTAATCCCCCTTGTTTAGCTATTTTTCTAACCATTACAAATAACATATTTTAACCAATTACTCTAAACAATGACAACCATCTATAACCCACTGAAAGACCCAAAACCACTCAACCTACCTCCTCTTGGGAAAATGGCTGCCATATTCTTAAATTTACTTCATGCTGTCTGGGGGTAACAGCATCTTTAGGGGAACCTAAAAAAAAAAAGTTTTGTTAATTGCCAAGTCCTGAAATAAGTAGCTGTATCATTTGTTGTCCAGGCTCTGCATAACAGAAAAGTGCACAGCTTGTCCCAAGTCCTAGCTAGAGTACTCTGTGGATCTGGTTCATCTCAACTAGCAACCTCGAAATTATCCTGAGTAGTTTGTAGTCCAAATCTGATCTTCAGTTGGTGTTTGTCAGCCTAGTGGCTTTGTCAGAGTTCATGTGAAATCATCATTGTGGGGCCCCATCTTCCTTTTGGATACTTCAAGTTCGCAATTAGGCATTATCATAGATCACTGCAGAAAACTGGTAAGAGACTAAAACCCAACACAATGTACAGGAAGCTAAATATATAAGTATTTATTTAGCATAAGATTAGTAACAATAGAATAGTCCCTTATTTTTAGTTATTCTTCTGTCCCATATCAAGTGGCTCTTCTGATATGATACAGAGATTTTATATTTTCCTTTAACAAGTGTGCTTGAGTTTAAAGAAGGAGAGAGCCACACTACAACTCTAAAGCCAGCTTTAATTTATAATTAAACTGGAACTTTAATTTCTTTTACAAATAAAGGCATATAGAGGTTAAACAATGAGATTTTACCCCATAGAGTATATTGGTACCAATAGGTCTGATATTACTTTTCTTGTAAATTTTTCTGGATAGCCTCCATTTTGCTTTAGACATCTTTGTATCCAAGGTCATTTAACTTATTGAGATGGGTGTTTCTAGTTTTCTGTAAAGACAAAAACAAAACTCTGTCCCAACCCTTTGTTTTTCTTACAACTTAAAGAATTGTAATATGTGTGGATGAGCCATCAATTCTTATTTTCATGAAGTTTCTCTGGTTCAAATCAAGTCTTTATTAATTTTGATGGTATCCATAGCTTTTCTTCACCTGTGGAAACAAAAGTAAAGCCCCTTCCCCAATGTAGTATGTATTTTGGCTTCCATTCTGAGGTCAGTACATCTTTGAAGTAGACAGGCTGATTTAGCTCAGTTATTTTTTCTATAGTCCAATGCCTTTCAGCATCTGTTGTTCCTTTCTCATTAGCACTGAGAAAATTCAAAGTTAATAAAGCATTACGCAGTCTATTTCTGGGGGTCTTTGCTATTCCTTTCTGCTTATTTAGTACATCCTTTAAAGTTCGATTTGATCTCTCTAGGATTGCTTGCCCTGTAGGATTGTATAGTATACCTATAATATGCTTTATATTATAATAAGCAAAAAAAGTTTCGTTTTACTAGAGGCATGTGCCAGAGCATTGTCAGCCTTAATTTGTACAGGTATTCCCATGATGGCCATAACTTCTAACAAATGTGTGATTACAGAATCAGCCTTTTCTGAACTCAAAGCAGTTGCCATTGAAATTCTAAAAGTGTATCATTTGTATGACGTACATATATTAATTTTCCAAATTCTGTAAAATGAAACCCATCCATCTGCCAAACTTCATTTCTATATGTATTTTTAGGGTTACTTCCTGCTGGTAATGGAGTTTGGTTATAGAAGGAACAGGTAAGACGTCTTTTTACAATTTCTTTGATATTGTTATTATGTTTTTATGAAGCTCTGAGGCCTCTAGCACATTTTCTATTAATAATTTATCAATTTCATCATTACCTTGTGCTAAAGGACCTAAAAGACCCATATGGGTTTGAATGTGTGTTACATAGAAGGGATGATTTCTAACCCTGATTATTTCTTGTAACAGAATAAATAATGAAGTTAATTCTGATTCATCATTAATAAAATCAGCAGTTTCAATGTGTAAAACAACTCTTTCTGCATACCGAGTCAATGACTATGTTAAGAGGTTTGGTAATATCTATTAAAACCATCACGGTAGCATATAATTCTGAATTTTGAACAGAATAATAGGACTTTAGCTACTTTACTTACACTTTCTGATTTGTAACCTGCCTTTCCTGACTTGTTTACATCAGTATAAAATGTAGAGGCTTCAGAAATTGATTTATCTCATACAACACAGGGAAGAATGCACTTAGTTGTCTTTAGAAATTCAATTATTTTGCTTTGAGTATATCTGTTGTTAATAGTTCCAAAAAAATTTATTGCAGGCTCTTTGCCAAGATTTACTTTCTGCCCTTAATTGATCAATTTCTTCATTAGCTAAAGGTACAACAATTTCTGCTGGGTCCATTCCTGTCAATTGACAAAGTCTTAATTTTCCTTTAAAAATCAAATCAGAAATCTTTCCCACATGTGTCTTTAATTTATTACCTCATTTATGTGATAGAAATATCCATTCCAATATATTTTCCCTTTGCATAAAAATTCCTGTAGAATGCTTAGAGGGCAAGATAACTAAAGTGCAGTTAAGGTCTGGATCTACATGATCCATATGTGCATCCTGTAATTTCTTTTCCATAAAAGCCATTTCTCTCTCAGCTTCAGGTGACAACTCTCTCAGACTACTTAAGTCCTTGTCTCCATTTAAGGTTTTAAACAAATTATCCAGTTCATCATTTTTTATTCCAATCACGGTTTGTAAATTGAAAAGGTTTCCTAACAATCTTTGGAAATCATTAAATTGTCTTAATCTATCTCTCCTGATTTGTACCTTTTGGAGTCTAATTTTTTGCTGAGCTATTTTATAAGCTAAATAATTAATGGAATCCCTGCTTTGTATTATTTCTGGGACAATTTGTAGTCCCAAAACAGTCAAAAGTTTTGGGGTTTTTTGTTTTGTTTTGTTTTGTTTTAACTTTTTCAGACATTCTTTCTAAGGTATTGATATTTGAATCAGCCAACAAGATGTCATCCATCTAATAATAAATAATAAAATGTGGAAATTTGTTACATATATGTCTTAATGGATTTTGTATAAAATATTGGCACAGAGTGGGGCTATTCGGCAGTCCCTGAATGAGGACATTCCATTGATAATCTTTACAGGCTGAGAATTATTATAAGTGGGCACTGTAAAGGCAAATTTTTCTTTGTCTTGTTCTTGTAGAGGTATTATAAAGAAACAGTCTTTTAAGTCAATAACTATAATCGGCCGTTCTTTAGGTAACAGAGAAGGTAAAAGAATTCCAGACTGCAGAGAGTCCATTGGCTGGATCGCCTTGTTTATCGTCTTTAAATCTGTTATCACTCTCCATTTTCCAGATTTTTTTTAATAACAAATACAAGAGAATTCCAAGGACTGGTTGATTCTTCAATATGCTGAGCATTTAACTGCTCCTGTACCAGCTGTTCTAAGGCCTGAAGTTTCTCTTTTGTTAAAGGCCATTGATGAACCCATATAGGCTTCTCTGTTAGCCATTTTAGAGGTAGTGCTGTGGGTGTCTTTGAAAGATCAGCAGCTGTTATGCCTTGTTTCTTTACAACATGAATGGTTTGTGACTGTTTCTCATAATACCTTCTAATGTTTTTCCCAGAAACATTATTTATTTCTGGTTTTGGAGAAATGTTAATCTGACTATTCCATTGTTGTAGTAAGTCTCATCCCCATAAGTTTATAGCAATGTTATCCATATATGACTTTAATATTCCTCTCTGTCCTTCTGGTCCTATACACTCAAGCTATCATCTTGCATTGTGTTTTACCTGGGATAATGATCCAATTACCAAAACTGAACATTTACCTCCTGAAGGGGCCAATTTAGATGCCAAGAATCTTGTAAAAATGATTATTATATCTACCCCTGTATACACTAAACCATTAATAACAACATCATTTATTTGTATTCTGAACTTTGGCCTTTGTTCATTTATAGAAGCTTGCCAAAATATTAGCTTTATAGTTTTCCCAAGTTTTTTTTCCTTTTCTATACATTTTCTATCATTCAGTGTAGTATTTTTTTAAAATAGGTTTTAATTGCTTTAGTTGTTCTGGGAAGATGTTTTCTCTAAGATGGCAGGGTAAGATTCAATAGGATTTAATATGGGAGCTTTTAAAAGCCCCCTTGGGGCATTTCCCAAAGGCAGAAAGTTACCTTGTTTGTACCTTGTTGAGTTGCACTCATTAATCCAATGCCTCCCCTGCCACACCTTTGGCATACTCAAGAAGGGTGGGGCATTCTTTTGAGGATTATTCCTAAAAAAGACACTTTCTGGGAATGCCTTGTTTACAATCTCTTTTTATGTCAACTTATCTTCCACAATTTTAACATTTTGACTTTTTCTTATGCCTTAGAAATAATTTCTCCTACCTAGTTATCCTCACAGTTATAAGGCTCGTTATTAATTGTATCATGAATCCAATCCTTCAAGGGTACTGATCTTGTTTTAATGGTCTAATTATTCTTTTATATTGTGAGTTAGTATTCTTAAAAGCTAGCAATTCAATTATTATCCATCTAGCTTCTAATCTGGTAACATTCTGTTTACTGCTGCAGTTAATCTCTGCAAAAAGTCTGTAAAAGTTTCTTTGGGGCTTTGAATTACTTTTGTAAAGGACTCAGTTTTCTTTCCTGTCTCTTCAATCCAATCCAATGCATTTAATGCTGCTATGTAGCTTATATCCAGAGTATGCTCATCGTATAGTGTTTGCTTTTCTATATCAAAATAATCTCCCTCCCCAAGAAGTTAGTGTTGGGAGACTTATTTTTTCATTTTATTATTTTTATTATTTAAAAAATGCCTTTTTTATCCATGTATCCCCCTGATCCCCCTCCCTTCCCTCCTTTCAATCTCTTCAAGTCAGCCTTCAGTTTCCCCCCTCCCCATCTATTCATCCTCTCCCCCCAAAAGGCAAGAAGTCCCAAGGTAGGTCAGTTTAGAATGGCACATCCACTCAAGGCAAGTCTGATTTCCTCATCCCAAAGTGACTTCTATGCCTCTGGCTCTGCTTCTTTGTTCTATTCTTAGCCTCCTCCTTCCACCATGTTTTCCACTATAAAAGTGCCTCAGCCTAAAACCAATAGTAACCATATCTAACTACTCCTCAGGGGTGATCTGGTTAAATGATGACCAGGAAGTTAACATTTGTTTTACAAATAGTGAGTAGGTACCATATGTAATGATTGCTTCCTTGATTCTCCTTAATTGTATCACTTGTACCAGAGCCCAACTAACTTCTGTACAGTTTTTATCATTCTGTGATTTCTTTAAAGTTACTGAATATATTAATGTTGACTGTTTGATAATCTTAGGCTGTTTTTTGTGTAATCTTATAAGACAGTGCTGAAATGTTTCCTGTCTGAGTTTGAATATCTTAAAAGGCTTTATAAAGACTTTCTTCTTAGCATTCTTATTGACTGACTTTTTAAATAATAAAACTGAAGTAATCAAACAAATAATATTCATAATAAACAATATAACAAACATTTTGAGGATAATCCCATATACTTTATTTATTTCTTTAATCTTTCCAATATCAAATCATCTAGAGGAAGATTTAAAAAAGACCAAACACCTTCCATTGTCTTAAACAAATTCCCCCTTTAAAAATTATCTGATTAATCATCAAACTTGTTGTCGGTGACAATTAAAATATCTGTGAAGTAGTTACCTAATATGATAGGAGCCCACAAAGGGGTTCAAAAAGAGAAAAATAAAACACAACCCACCAGGAGAAGGAGACCACTGTCTGAAAAACCCAGATAAAAGTGAAGAAGAAACATGTGTGACCAGTTCTGCCTAAGTCTGAAGGCTAACTCAGAACAGAAAGCCTAGCCAGCCAGTAATTATTCCTTTGGCCACATGTTGCTCTGTCCAGCAAGTGGCTTTTTTGGAAATCCATGCTCCAAGCTGGATGCCAAGTTAAACACTAATTCTAGTTGTTATTAAATGAAAACTCAAAGCCAGATACTGGGGGAAAAGGCTGAAATATCAGAGATAGGAAGCAGGCTACAGTCAATTCTCACCAAGCTATCTTCCGAAGTTCTCAGTCTGTAGAAGTTGTCACAAAATACCACACCCTCTGCCAAGCCTCCTTAAATATCTTCTTCGCCCACTTGTTTCACTTCTGGGTTCAACTTTGCATCATATTCTAGAGTTAAGATTAAAGGTGAAAGCTACTATTATTTGATAGTTAGGCCTTGAACTCACAGAAACACAGAAAGACCTTTGTCTCTGGAGTTATGGGATTAAAGGCACAGGTCACCACTTGGTCCTTCTCCTGCTGGGATTAAAAGCTTGAGTTATAACTCTCTGACCCTCCTGGTTTCACTGTGAATGGATCTGTTCTCTAATATTCCAGGCTGATTGTATTAAATATAAAATATATCACCACAGTATACTATCTTACCTGTGTATCATCTAGAATTCTAAGAATTACAAACATAAAATGAATGGTGTTCATGCCTTTGGCATGACCAGGAATGGAGACATACATTTGAAACAAAGAAAGATGTTAAAAGTGTGTATCCATGGCACTCTTCACATTTTCTAATGTGTTCCCAGTATTTGTCTTAGAAATGGAGCAACATGTAAGGAACACAGGTGAGCCACGGGCCATATGGCAGACAGATTAATAGAAATGGATTGATTTAAGATGTAAGAGCTAACTAGCAATGTGCTTGAGCCATAGGCCAAACAGCATAAAGTTAATATAAGCGTCTGAGTCATTTCTGGGGTTCTGAGCAGCAGAGGCGGGTGGCTATGGGTCTGGTGCGGCAGGTCTATGAGTCTGGGCCTCTGGCCACCCGGGACCAAGAACCACACTGCAACAGCTGTGCTTCATACTGAATGTCTCACCGGCCAAAAACTTGTCAAGTAGGCCAGGTTGTCTGACTAGTAAACCTCAGGAACCCAGCTGACCCTGCCTCTGTCACTTGGATTAGAGGCACAGCAGCCTCCATAGCCCCAAACCACAGGGTTTGATTGATGGGTCTGTCTGACTTTTTGTGTTGGTGGCACACTTTGTCAAGTTTGAGGTCAGTGTTTGTTCTTCATGTGTCCCACTTTAGCCCCCCCTCTGTCCTATCCTTGTTGCAACTGACAAACTTTTATTAATTTTTACTTAAGCCAGTGTTGTTATATCACTAGCATGGGAATTTTCTACTCTTATTCATGTTTTGATTCTGTATTTCTTTGGACTCCACAAATTAGGTGATATTAGTTAGGTATTTATCTGAATATGTTTTCCTGATATGTCTTTCCTTCTTGCATATTAGACTAATAAGTTCTCAGAATAATTTTCTTTCTATCTGAACCAACCACTTTTTGAGAAGGAATTTCACCATGTAGTAGAGGCTCAAATTCATAATCCTCCTCAACAAGTCCTGACATTACAGGTATATGTCACCACACCATGCTCTAACTTTTTCCCTTTCTTTCTTCCTTCCTTCCTTTTGAGTTATTTATTTAATACACATGAGTGTTTGTCTGCATGTGCAACACAAATATGCCTGGTGCTCACAAAAGACAGAAAGGATATCAGTTCCTTTAGCATTGGGTTTACAGACAGTTTTGAGCCTTTATGTAAGTGCTGGGAACTGAACCCCAAACTTCTGCAAGAACAGCCAGTGATCTTAACCACTGTGCGTGCTCTCTCTCTCTCTCTCTCTCTCTCTCTCTCTCTCTCTCTCTCTCTCTCTCTCTCTCTCTCTCCCTCTCTCCAGTCCTACAACTTTTTTAAATGAACATCTGATAAAAAAATCATTTCTGCTTTGATTTATTTGAAAATGTCATTTAACACAGTGCTCCTTACTTCATATAAGTTACTACTAGGAACTGATAGAAACAAGCAAATTCATCTATATTTTGTCATATAATTAATTTGAGAGCTACATATTATGTAAGAAGATGATAAATCCTGATGAAAAGACAAGGGGAACAATGATTAATTATATTTTATAATTATGAGAGATGATATTATTGTTAATCAACTTTTTGCAACTAGGGAGAGGGGCAGTAGGGAAGAAGCTAGCTCTGTAGTAGTCTAAAAGATGGGAAAGTCATCACAAAGGCCTGAGGTGGAAGTAGGGTTTTTGTTAGACACATAGCAAGCATCAGTTTGGCTGCAAGGAAATATGGAAAGATGAACTGTCAGAGGCTATCAGAGAACCTACATGGAACTACCACGAAGGTACTATAGGAGAGTGTCAAGGAAGGAGGCTATGAATTAGACTGTGTTCCTACCAAATTCATGTGATGAAGCACTAAATATTACTGCATTTGGAGACACTACTTGAATGATATATTTATGGGTAAGTAGTATCCTAAGAATGGGACTCTAGTCCCATGTGACTGATGTTCTCTGAAGAGAAGACATGTCAGATTTTCATGCACAAAGGAACATGCAAAAAAGAAAAAGAGAGAGAGAGAGAGAGTGGGAGCTGTGTACCAGCAATTGGAGGGGGGATGTTTCAGAAGAAACCAGCAAAGCCAGCACCTTCTCGTCAATCTTCCAGCCTCCAAATGTCCATAATTTGGTCACCTAATCTGGGCTATTTTATTAAAGCCCTAGAAAGTTCATCAAAAGAATGATGTGACCAGACTCTCACTGTTTCCTCAGCTGTCACTTCCTTACAAAGTCTCCCTTATCTTGGGTTATCTCATAATTTTACCAAGCTAATCCTCTTTCAAGGAGTCCCTGACTGGTAAGAAACTGTTTCTTTGCTGCTGCCTCTATCCTAGTATTCAAAACCTTACACAAAGTCCCTTCCTGTCTCCAATTTAAGGAGATGAAATCTCTAGTTCACTGGTCCTATCCTGTGACCTTTTCAGGATTCAAAGGTAGCATCTAGCCTATGTGATCCCTCCTTCTGCCCTCTTGTTAATCTGATGGCCAGCCCTCTTCAGTAAGCTTCCCCTGTAGTTACAAATTTGTAGAAGATTCTTGGTGCAGAAGGTTATAGACTTACCAGCCTTTCTAGTTTGTGAAAATCTTCTAAGCTACCTGGTAATGAGGCAGCAGACAAACAACATCTGGGCAGATATTTATCTTGTTACGTTAAACATGCACCTGGCCCCTTAATTATCAACTATAATTGACAACTTCATCATCACAGAGTATTTTTCTGTCCATGCCACAGTGGTGCAAGTAATTAGGTAATAATTAATGATTCTTAAAGTACAATATTTCCTGTGAGTTCAATTTTCACTGTATGTATACTTAAAGAGAAGCACTTCTGTTTGCTTTACCCTACAGATGAATATTAGAGTGAATGGAAATTTCTGTGCTTCTTTGGGAGTCTCAGAGGATGGTCTGCATTCATTTTTGACCATCCTTCAACTCCATACAGCACTTTACTTTCTGTCATCCTTACCAAATAATAGCTACATATTAGGACTAATTATAGGGACACTCACGACAATGTTTACAACTACATTAGGCATTAGGAGGAAATCTTTAAAAACATAAACAAGCAACTCTGGAAACAGAGTTAATTAAATTATAGCAACTAGACTAAAAATGTTATTCAAAGATTTTAAGCAATTTCAAAGGCAGTGTGAAAATATGAGTAATGTTTTTATACCACAATGCTTTGGATCTTTAATGTTCCCATACGGTTCATCTACCTGGTCCCTAGAGTAATTTTGTCCCCAATGTGATGATACTGGGAATTGTAGGACTCTTCAGGGTCAGTATGCTGGTGCTTGTGCAGTAATGATGTGGGGATGTCTTTCTGTATGCTGTGAATATCAGTCTTTAAATAAAGGAGCTGTTTTGGCCCATGACAGGCACCACAGAAAAAGTAGGAGGAGAAATCAGAGCATAGGTAAGAGAATGGCGGAGTCAGATCAGACCAAGCCAGCCACCCAAGAAGAAGCATGTAAGGAACACAGGTGAGCCACGGGCCATGTGGCAGGATAGATTAATGAAAATGGGTTGACTTAAGATGAACTAGCTAGCTATCAAGGTGCCTAAGCCATAGGCCAAACAGCATGAACTTAATATAAGTATCTGAATCATTTCTGGGGGCCTAATCAGCAGCTGGAGGCTAAGGAGTCCGGGGCTGCAGGTCTGTGGGTCCAGACCGCTGGCCGCTTGGGGTCAGAAACCTTATTGTAACACAGTGCCCTGTTGAACCCTGTCCTCTCTCCTCCCCTTTCAGGTCCACATTGGCCCTAAGTCAATGGTTCTTCTCCACCACATGCTCCCATCATGAGTGCCATCCCAACACAGATCCAAAGCCATCAAGCCAACAACTAGAGCTTCCCAAATGCTGAGCCTGATTTTTTTTTTCTTTATATGCCAATCATCTCAAGCATTTTTGGATACTGACAGAAAATTAATACATATCATGATAAGCAAAAAGTCATGATTATAATTATACAAAATATATAATACAATGAATAAAACTGAAAATAAAGAGATAATTTAGCAAGGCCCCCAAGTGATAGTTATTTCGCTAGAGCATGGTAAAACTGCATATCTGATTTGTTTACTGAGCAACTGGTTGCTTTTGCAGTTCAGCACAAGGCTTTGTGCATACTACATGAACACTCTACTCGCCACTGAACTGTGTCTTCATAATTTCCTCATAATTTCCTCTGAAAAGATATTTTCCTCACACTTTTGAGTAACACACCAAAAATAGGACATCCACAGGACACACAGGGTATATGCTGAGAGTTAATGGTCCTCTGGGATTGTATTAGTGTAATTAGACTGTTCTCTAGAGTAACAAATATAACAGAATTAATCTTTCAATAGATAGACTGATCTATTGATAGATAGATAGATAGATAGATAGATAGATAGATAGATAGATAGATAGATAGATAGATAGATAGGCATAAAGAAACATAGAGGGGATTTAACAAAATGATTTATAGGCTACAGTCCAGCTAATCCTACAATGTCTGGCTGGGAAAGTCCAAGAATCCAGTAGTTGCTTAGTCAACAAGGCTAGATATCTCAGTTGGTCTTCAGTATATACTGGAATCCCCCAAAAATAGGTCCCATTGCCAATGTGCTAGCAAGGCAAGGGCAAGCAGGCAAAGAGCAACAGCTTCCTTCTTCTGTCCTTATATAGGCTTCCAAAAGAGACTGTGACTTAGATTAAAGATGTGTCTTCCTGCCTCAAGATCTAGATCAAAGGTGTATGTCTTCCTACCTCAAAGGTGTAGACCACAAGTAGATTCACCTACTTCAAACCAAGTAAAAATAATCTCTCAGATATGTGCCCCCCATTTCTGGATTGTAGTTTATTCAGGATGTAGTCGAATTGACAACCAAGAATAGCCATCCCAGGTACCTTACTGCCTTCCTCAGGAGGACCTTTTTTAGACTCATACACTTTTACATATCACTCTAAAAATACTTTATGTACCTATAAAAATCTGCTCACTTACATTATTTATACAAATGGCATCAGCAATGTTTGATGCCTTCCCTTTCTCACTCACTAACTCTTGAACTAGTTCCATGTCACCACACAGAAAGCTACCCAGTTATTAGTGGCTATGATATTTTATTAAATAAATTTATCATAACTCATTAACCATTCTATATTCATGTACATTTAGATTCATTCCAGTTTTTTGAAATACTGTTTCACATGATAGTCTGAAGGATCAGTTTTAAGTGCAAATGAGATTGTACTTCTGGTATGAAGACAGTCTTGCAAAGTCAAGATTCCTATATTTATCTTCATGTACCTCCATGAAAAAAAACAGAATGGTCAATTTAAATACAGGGAATATCAACACTGTAGCAACAGGAAAAAGGGAAAGTATCCATCCAGTTTATGTAAAACTAAGTTTAGATGGATGTGCATACCAAACCCTGGGTCATTTATCTTGGCCAGCAAGATGGTTCAGCAGGTAAAGATGCTGCTGGACAGGCATGAATACTGAAATTCAACCTCAGAACCCACACAAAGATGGGAGAAGAAAACCAACTCCACCAAGTTGTCCTTTGACCTTCATATACACACTATGGCACACATGCCTGCATATATATATGCCCTATGCACGTATATACATAACAATTTTTGTTTTAATTTTTTAAATTCTCTAATTGCATAATGTGGTTGTTTGAAAGTAATTGGACTCCATAAATTAATAGGTACTGGCACTATTAGGAGGTGTAGTTTCTTGAATTAGGTATGCCCTTGTTGGAGGAAGTGTGTCACTGTGGGGATGAACTTTGAGGTCTCATATATGCTCAAGTCACATCCAGTGTCTCAGTTCACTTCATGTTCCCTGAACATGTCTCCAGCACCATGTCTGCCAATCCACTTCCATATCCCATCATGATAATAATGGACTGAACCTCTGAACTGTAAGTCACCTCAATTAATATTTTCCTTTGTTAGAGTTGCCATGGTGATGGTGTCTCTTCACAGCAATAGAAACCCCAAGACCCATAGAGATTTCTGATTAGTAATCTATACAAAACTCATAAAAAGGCTCCTTCAAATTTGTCTAAGAGCTATGTATATGCTTCAAAAAATTATTGGCAGAAATATGTGCATCTGCTAACAATAGAATATCTGCTCTTAAATCATCTCCCCTGCTTACAAATGTGTATTTTAAATGTGTATTTGGGAATTATAAGGAGTTAAAAAAGGCAAATACTTGGTCCAAGGTCCTGGACAATGACTTTGAAGAGGTGGTTGAATCCTAACTTTATACTGCTTTACAGATAATAACACTGATGGGTTCTGAGTGGTAGCACAGAGCTGGAATTTCCTAACTTCTTACAAGCATTAAAAAAAAAAATCTGGAAAATTATCCTGCTAAATACCAGCAGAATTTTAGTCATGATCCCTAAAAGATCTGAATTTTGTACTGAGGAAGGCAGAAATAGATGATCCTTTACAAAAACTGAGAAACCACTTCAAATTAACTCAATATACAACTAGATTATTGTATTGAAATTATGATGTTCATTTAACTTCTCAACAGAAGTAAAATAAGTCTTTTTAAGGCATAAATCACACTAGTATAATCAGAGTATCTCTATAATATCTTGATATTTATACATATATGTATGTATATGATATATATAAATAAATCTAAATGGTTCAAAACTACGACACAAAGGGAACCAAATATGAGATGCTAAATCTCACATGATTCTATGTTTACTTCAGCATAGTCTTTAAAATAAGTGATGACATAGTTACAGAAATTAGGTGACACAACGGCATATTTTTGTATGAAACTTTAAGAAATACCACAGGAAAAAATATTTTTAAAAGCTAAGGCTAGAGGCAATGGAGACACCTAAGTCCATAAAGTTATTACTGTATAAGCATGAAGACTTAAGTTCATTCCTCAGTCCCCATGCTTAATATATATAGTAAATGTTTTTAAATTCATATTTTATTTCATATTCACACATATAGACAGATGTGTGGCATGTGCTTCTAAAATCCCTGTGCTAGAAAGACAGAGATGGGTGGATCTCTGGGACTTGCTACCAGCTATAATAGATGTATCAGTGATCTCCAGGCCAAGTGAAAGATCTTTTCTCCAAAGGAAGGAAGGAAGGAAAGAAGGAAGAGAGAGAAAGAGAGAGAGAGAGAGAGACAGAGAGAGAGAGAGAGAGAGAGAGAGAGTGTGTGTGTGTGTGTGTGTGTGTGTGTGTGTGTGTGTGACACCAGAGGTGTCAACCTGAAAAATGACACCAGAGGTTGATCTCTGGTTCCCATATGCATTTGCACAGGTAAGTAAATGTACCTGCACACGCATAGAAACAGAAAGAGAGGGAGCCTGGTGGAGTCAGCCACCCTAACTAAACCTGTAATCCTTAGCCACATCTTGGCAGATTAAAGGTATAGGCAGAAACAGAAAGTAATAGAGGGAGCTGGGTACAGTCAACCACCCTAACCAAGAAATGTGCTCAGAAACAGAAAAAGATAAGAAATAAGAGATATACAATGAAGACAAATTAAAAAAAAACTCTAAATGGTTTAGAGTGTGTTTAAAATATATATGTAAGTGTGAGAGAGAAAAGAAAAAACGGTAGAAAAAGTCTTTTAAAAAGAAATAGAATAAAAATAAAATAAATCATGTGAAGATGGAAAATACAAAGTGCTGGATACTGTATGCTATTGTCTTTTCTTTAAGGTTTTTTTTTTTTCTGAAAATGAAGTAGTAAAAGCTGCTAAAAGCCATTTGATTAGAAATGCTGCTGGATTAATCCAACCTAAATATTTTGTAAATGAGTTGACTTTAAAATTGAAGTCAAGAGATATGCTACTTTGGACAAGAGGTTTTCTTTTTATTTTCACAGAAAATAAGAGGCAATGGATTTATTCCTGGTTAAAGAAAATAAGGTTTGATCAAGGAAGACCCCCTAAAATGTCTCCAGTGGAAACGGATGGCCCAGACAACTCAGCATTTCAGAGTATCTTTGTTGAAGTTTCCTCTGAGCTCTGCATCCAAACAACCTCAAGGAGAATGGTTGAGATGACCCATGCCTTAGTGACTATTCCACTAAAGACTTGTCCATAATCCTAAATTTTTCTTTAGATCCACATAAGATTACCAGCACCCCAATCAGCAGGAAGTAGCCTAGAGAACTATGCCCACATTCCCAAAAAACGGATTATGAATGTTTTCTTTGTTTACAGTGTTGGTTATAAATTGTTAGAGAGGATATATATAGATAACAGGAAAAAAGTATATTAGATTTGGGGTTCTTGTTTTAAAAGGAAAAAATGGGAAATGTGGTGGGATTATGTTATTACATTGTAAATAATTGTCCCACCTACTGGTTTAATAAAAATGCTGATTGGCTGAAGGCAGACAAGAAGTGTGGGTGGGGCTACCAGACTAATAAAACTCTGGGAACAGGAAAAACAGAGCAGAAATGCCACAGATACATAAGAGCAGCCAGCAGATGCAGAGGACAACTATGCTGCTCTGAGAAAAGGTACCGAGCTGCATGGCTGAACAGGATAAGAATCATGGATTATTTTAAGAGCAAGAACTAGCTAGCAATATGCCTGAGCCATAGGCTGATCAGCATAAAATTAATACAAGCATCTATGGGTTTGTGGGCCTGAGGGTCTGGACCACAGGCCAGACAGGTCAGAAACTTATTGCAACAGAAGGAAGGAAGGAACAAAGGAAAGAAGAAGGAAGGAAGGAAAGAAACAAACAAACAAACAAAGAATGGCACCAGAGGTTGATCTCTAGTTTGCATACACATTTTTATAGATAAGTAAATGTACCTGCACGCCCATACACAAATGTATACACACACATATACAAGACTTACATAGAAAGTCAACAGCTGTGTCTAACTGAAAACCATAGGTACAAATGTAAATATAAACATAAAGCTACATGTATCTCATTTATTAGTAACCTTGAAATAAGTCAAAAGAAAATATCAAAAATGAAGCACACAGTGGTACCCTTGACCAGTAACCCCAGGTAGAAACCCCAGAGCTATTCCACCCACCTACCTGCCCACCAGCCATCTCATATATCATGCCATTCAAGAACCATGTGACTGACATTCTACAACCAGGTATGGACCCCAGAGCTAGTCAGTCTACTCACTTGACAATCCCTCCACCTACCTGACTACCCAGAATCCTGGTATCTTGTGGCATTCTATACCCCTAGCCCCAGATGTGGACCCCCAGACTGGCCTTTTCCACCTGAAGACTATATAACATCTGCACCTCATTCAAACACAGCATCACCAATTCATACTGTGACCACATATGCTTCCACCAAAGGCCACTTGGAGAACTCTGCAGACAGCTGAAAATCCACAGTGAGAATCTTTTAAGCTTACAGAAACTTTGCTTCTGTGCTCAAAGTAGCACTTTCCTCAAGCTGAGATAGAATCATTTTGAACACTCCCTTTGCACATCAACACAGAGCTGCCCAAAATTAAACCCCTAGCACCATTCATCTGGTGCACATCTTGATGAATTAAGGTAATAGCAAAGATCCAAACATCCATTTACTATAACTCCAGATGACTAAGTCCATCACAAAAACACAAGCCTAAAAAACAAAATTATATGTCTCCTGCAGAAGATAGTATCCTCATTATAATGTTTCTTGAGAAAAGTGACTTAGATGATATACAAAAAATAGTTTTCAAAATATTAATATAAATATAATCAAGGAACTTTAAAGGGGCATAAATAAATGCTAAAAATATATAATACAGTTAAATGGAAACAAGTTAAGATATTAGAATAGATTTTAATATAAAGATAAAATCTCTGAAGACAGATCAAACTGAAGGAAAATTTATTAGACAAGTCTCTAGGGCATTTTCTCAATTAGTGATTCATACGAAAGGATCCAGACCATGGGGACAGTGCCGCCACAGTCACATGACCTTGAGTGTGTAAGAAAGCAGTCTGAGGGAATGGAGAGATGGCTCAACAGTTAACAGTGCTTGCTCCTACAGAGGACCTGAATTTGGTTCCCAGCACCCTCACGGGGTCTCACAATCGGATGCCATCTTCTGACCTTTTCGGGCATCCGGCACACATGTGGTACACAAACATACACCAGGCAAAACATTCATATGTATTAACTAATTAAATCTTAAAAATTAAAGCAGACAGCAATCTGTGGAGACCACTCTTACTATCAGCATTCTTTGATGGCCTCTGCTTCCATTATTATCTCCAGGTTCTTGCTTTGGCTTCCCATAAGGGACTGTGACCTGTAATAAGAAAAAACAAATCTTTTCTCTCAAGTTGCTTTTGGTCATTCATCACAGTAATTAGAAGCATAACTAAGGTGGAATCATAAAAGAAAAGTTTCCAAATCTAAGTAAAATGATGCTTATCAAGGGTCCCGAGCACACAGAACACAAACAGACAGGGTCAGAAAAGAAGCTCCCATCATGTAAAACTAAAAATAATAAATACGCAGAACAAAGTTAAGGTATTAAAAGCTGCAAATGAAAAAGACCAAGTTGTAGATGAAGGCTGGACTGTCCGAATTGACATCAATAACAAATATTACCAGGAAGAAAGAGAAAGACTCCCATGCACAATGTTCAAAAAAAATATCATGGAATAAATTTAACTAAGGAAATGAGGGATTTGTATAATAAAAACTTTACAACATTTAAGAAAGAAATTGAAGAAAATACCAGAAGATGGAAAGCCTCCCATGCTCATAAAATGGTAGGATTAATATTGTGAAAGTGACCATCCTCTCAAAAGTAATTATGGATTCAACACAGTTCCCACAAATAGTTCAACATAATTCTTTCTCAAAATTGAAAAAAAAATTTAAATCTTATACGGAAACATAAATAAACACAAGACAGTCAAGACAATCCTGAACAATAAAAGAACTGCTGGAGGTATCACCATCTGTGATTGTAAGTTATAGGACACATAGAAAGCAAAATATTTTTTTAAAAAAACAGTGTGGTACTGACATAAAAACAGACACATTGACCAATGCAACAGATCGAGGGCCCACATAGAAGCCCAATCCCTACAAATATGTGATTTTTGACCAAAAGGCCAAAATTATGCATTGGAATAAGCACATCTTCAACAAATGTTGCTGATCAAACTGGAAATCTACATGTAGGCAATGAAGCTAGGTCTCTCCACAAGACTAATATCAAATGGATCAATGGCTTTAATGTAAGACCTGAAACCCTGACTCTGTAAGAGGAAAAAGGACGATTATGCTTGAACTTATAGGCTTAAGAAAGGATTTTTTATGAACAGGATCTCATAGTGCAGGCATTAGAACCAGCCATTGACACATGAGTCCACATGAAACTACAAATCTCTATACAGTACAGAACACCATCATTTGAACGAAGAAGCAACCAATGAATAGAAGAACAGTTACCAGCTATACATCTGACAGAGGGCTAGTATCTTGAATATATCACTGAAGCCACACATCAAGAATCAAACAATGTAATTAAAAAATTGGAGCAAAACACTGAGCAAAGAGTTCTTAAATTATAAAACACAAATGGCTAAGAAATAACTTTTTAAAGCTTTTAATGCCATTAGACAACAGGGGAATGAAATTATAGCAACTTTGAGATTTCCTCTTATACTAGTCAGAAGATGTGTATATACACATATGTGTGTGTGTGTGTAAAAGTATGTGTATGTGTTTATGACTTATATATAAGGTATATATTATATAAAGACACACACATACACACACAAAATAAGTGCTGTCCTGGATGTGGGAAAGGGTAGATATTTACTACTGAACTTGATGAGAGTGCAAAATGGTACTTCCACTATAGAAATCTGTATAGAGTTTTCTCAGAAAGCTATAAATAGATCTACCACACGATCCAGCCACACCACTCTTGGGCACATATCCTAAAGATTCTATATCTTATTATATATTCCCCACCCATCTACAGTCATTGCTGCTCTAGTCATGATAGCCAGGAAATGAAAACAGCCTATATATCCATCCACTGATGAACGGACAGTGAAAATATTGTACATAATGGAATATTATTCAGATGCTAAAAAATGAAATTTTCAGGTAAATGGATGGAACCGTAAGTACTTGCAAACTACTTCTAGACTTTTGGAAGAAATGTGTGCAGTAACAGAGTTGCCTCATTTGCTCTCGCCTGTCAGAATGCCTGTGCCTCTGAGTTTGTTGGATATCCGGTTGGTTAAGCTTTGGTTCTGTTTCGCTTTAACATATTTGTATTTTAAAAAATAGGTCAAGTTTTCAACCAACCAAGCAAGACTAAGACTAACAGCATTTATGAGGCCCAGACTTTTCATAGAGTCATAGCATCTACAGCTCTGGTCCCACCTCAAGTTATTTCACTAGCATTAAGCTATGTGTGTGGTGATATATTTTATATTTAATAAAGTCAGCCTGGAATATAAGAGGACAGGAAATGATGGTGCATGTTGTTAGTCCCAGAACTTGGGAGGCAGAGGCAGGAGGAACTTTTGTGAGTTCAAGGCCAACCTGGTCTACAAAGCAAGTTCCAGGACAGTCAGGACTGTTATACAGAAACAACACATAAAACAAACAAAAAATGTAAAAAGCTGGGAGATATAGATCTGTCCTTTGATATTCCAGGCTGATTTTATTAAATATAAAATATATCACCACACACAAATATAAGAAACATGTGCCCCAAGAGAGAAATCTTATAGAAAAAAATTGAACTTTCATAACAAAATTGTTTAATAAAACAAAGAGGTATGTTTTAAGTATCAAGAGGGAAAGTAGACTTTTTCTTCAAAGAAGCCGAGAAACACAGTTCACTTCTGTTGTAAGCAGTGTTATCAAGACAACCACAGCATTGTATTAGCAAGGATGCTCTAGAGTTCTGTCCTAGCAAATGTTCTATAAAATTGTAAAAAGACACTTCCGGCTATGCAAACTGAAGGAATTAAGCAAGAGTAGATCACCATGAGTGAATTAACAAAGACATGGGAAAATAATCCAAAATTCACAAGTGTGTAGGAGCCAAAGGGAAATGTGAGGATCTATCTAAATGAATTTTATTTTATTTTTTAGGTTTTTTAAAACAGAGTTTCTCTGTGTAGCCCTGGCTGTCCTGGAACTATCACCTGCTTCTGCCTCTCAAGTGCTGGGATTAAAGGCATGGAGGGGGGGACACCATCACCTGTAAGTAAATTTTAAAAGCCTAGACACAGTCATTGAGCACTGGAATTAACAGGTCTGTTAAATTAAGCTGCATGAGGACAATTCTAGAGTGTTTGTACTAACAGAAAAATATTGAAAATACTAATGTCTAATAATGTTGTTTTGACTATAAATTTTCCGTTTTAATAAATGATTAGTTGCAGATGTCATGATTATATAGAAAAAACATTTTTAAAGTATAAGTAATTCTCTGAAAAACTTAATTTTATTTCTTTAGAGAAGTAACAATTGGAATAGAAAATTACTAAATATAACAACATTTCCAAAATATTAAAGATATGAATATCAATACTAAATCTAATAGAAGGTGTCTCTCTTCTTAGAAAGCTATAAGACATGGTGAAGAAATATTAAATATTAAGCACAAAATCAGAGAATAAGAAATTGAAAACTCTACTGTTAAAAGATGTCAGTGGAAATTAAGACTGTGATAATGAAGCTACAATTCACAGAACCAGAGAAGTTGACTGTAGAGTAGGATTAAGGGGCAGATAGATTTCCCCTGAAGGAAAATAAAATAGGTATCGAATGAGTGGGGAACTGGGGAGGGAGAGAGAGGGGGGGAGGAGAAGGAGAGGACATGTGGAGACACAGTTAAAATTAAGAAGCTCTCTCTCCTCTCTCTCTCTCTCTCTCTCTCTCTCTCTCTCTGTGTGTGTGTGTGTGTGTGTGTGTGTGTGTGTGTGTGTGTGTGTGAAGGTGATCTAATGAAATTGCCAAATGATGGAGGAAACAGATCCCTAATTGGACATCTCTTTCACCAAATGTTTCCATTGCCAGAAATAGGTTACATCTAATTGAGTTGTTGGCCAAAGGAATTCCATGGAAACTCTCAAACAACCCAGGATATGGCCAAGGTTATATACTGTTCTCCACAAAGTGATGCCAAGGCCTATTGTTGAAGGCAGTGCCTGCACAATTTGCTGAATAGCAAGTGAAGCTGGTGCCTGCCTGGAACCTTCGTTCCCATGTGCTAGCATCTGTGGTACAGGAAGGTACTCTGCAGGCTACCAAAGAGAAATGGAAGAACCAACCCAGCCACAAACTCTTGATCTACAATGGCTTCCTGACCTCAAAATATGCCAGTGCAGTGAAAGCACAAAGTTTGTGGGAGAAAGCAACCAGTATCTGATTTAAGATCCATTCCATGAGATGGAGCTCATACCCAAAACTACTGGGTGCCTAAGAACACGAGACTAGATAATGACCTAGGGGAAAACCAAATACTGCTCTGTTAGAAAAAGTTAAGAATAAAATGACTCACAATGGCATTCTGCTATACTCATAAGCCAGTCCCTTGCCCAGCCATCATCAGAGAAGCTTCCACCTGCATCAGATGAAATAATGCACATAGACCACAGCCAGAGAGTGAAAACCTTGGGAACACTGAGCCCTAAAAGGTATGTCACCATTAAATCCCTCCCCTCAGGGCTCAGGAAACTCTACAGAACAGGAGGTGATAGATGTATCAGAGGGGACAAAATGTCAGAGAGGAATCAAGGCTTTCTAAACACAGCAGGGCCAATGCACACATGAACTCACCGAGTGAGGCACATAAACAGGGTCTATCTGGGTCTGCACCAGATGGGGTCTCAGAGCTGAAATAAATGATCACATGCCCATAACTCTCACCCGGAAGCTATCTCCAACTGATAACTAGTTGACAATCAAATTTTAGTTTTCTCCATGGAGTCTCACTGGGGAAATAAACTATTCTTAAGGGTAGGCTGCATGCCCAGCAGTCGATGGCCAGCCAAGATGAACTCAACTTTGGAGGCTCTTTGTCTCATAATTTTGTGTTAAACCTTTTTTATTTTGTTTTTATTTTATCTAACTTTTTAGTTTCTATTATATCTCTCTCCTCCTCCGCATATATATTACGGTTTCCAACACAGTGTTTATATGGGATTCCTAAGTGTGAAATGAGTGGCCTCTCGCTTTATAACTGTTTCTCATGCCTTTTCTTGGGCTCCTTCCCTTCTATTTTTTTTTTTCTGTTCCAATGTGTTAATTTTGTTTTCTCTTATTCTATTTTATTTTATTATTATCCCGTAGAAGCCTGTCTGTTTTCTATGAGAGAAGGTGGATCTGGATGAGAGGGGAGGTCAGAGAAACCCAGAAGAGGAGAGAGAGGAAACTATAATCAGGGTATATTATATGATATATATTCTCAGTGAAGGGAAAAGAAAAATAAGAGATCAGATCAAGAATTTGAGAGCGATTGGGAGAGAGTTGGGGGGGGGGAGAAGGTGGAGTGAAAATAATGTAAATACAGCACTTGGCTGTGAAACTGTCAAAGAACTAAACATGGATATATGAAAAAATATTTCAGTTACTCTTAAAATGACTTTAAAGATAAAATGGACTTTTGATCAAAATAGTGGACACTGCTTCGGGGGGAAATTTACAAGGGGATTCCAAGATTTATAAAAAATTGCAAATGGAGGAAAATCCAGAGCCACTCTTGAACTAGCATCATTGAAAACTTACAGTGTCATATATAGACAAGTGTGCTCAAATTCCAAAAATTTTATAACACAGGAGAAACAAATAATTAGTGGGATCAAATCAAAAGTTCAAAAGCTCCCTATGAAACTGATGACTATGAAAAAAAACCAAAAGTAAGATCCTAGCCTGTTTGCTAGAGCCCGTGAATACTTGTACCTTAGAGGGGAAAGGTTCAGGTGTGGTTAAAAATCACTGAGAGAGTGAGATGACCAGACAAGGGCTATCCTGGTGAAACCAAGGTAGGAAAAACTGAGGGGCACAGGCCAAGGCAAACACATTCTCAGCTGGAGAAGGATAAGCCTTAGAGTTCTTTGCACAATGTGGTATGTACAGGTGTAATGTTATATTAATAAAACACCCTTGGAAACTTATGGAAGAGTATATCTTAGCATCTGTAACACATGTGCGCGCGTGCACGCGAACACACACAAATCTGCTGTAAATGGAACATCTTCATCACCACCTCCAAGACTCAGAGAACCTGGAGGAAGGAGGAACAGACAGAATGTAAGAACCAAGACAGGGAGAGCAGTGTGGGTCACTGACTTGGTGTCCAGAAAATACTAATACTCCAAATCAGCACACCTATGAGCTCTGAGCAGGCGGACAGCAGATCTGAGTAGGCATTACAGAAGGGGCTATTCAACTATCAAGTAACCATATAAAAAGTCACTGAAGCTGGGATCTCAGCCAATGGGAGAGTGCTTGCCGACCATGCATGAGGCCTGGAGCTCAGCCCCAGGACTGCAAGAAATATATTCAGTTTCTTTATTCAACACAGGAATGATCATGACCATTAAAGCCGTTGCTTTTACATGCTGTACCGTTGCTTCCCCACAGGAATAGCCAAATGTAAAACAGTGGCATCGCCATGTGAACTGACACCAG
Organism: Phyllotis vaccarum; assembly: GCA_033318265.1. Taxonomy (NCBI): domain Eukaryota; kingdom Metazoa; phylum Chordata; class Mammalia; order Rodentia; family Cricetidae; genus Phyllotis; species Phyllotis vaccarum. The sequence goes on along the minus strand of JARWLC010000014.1, from coordinate 82,901,776 downwards.
ATGGACATCCTGTGGGAGTGTAAAGTTTTACAGCCACTTTGAAAAACTGTCCTCTAAAGCTTAATATACACATTCTTATGACGAAGATTGTAACTGGACCATATGTGTGTGCATGTATGTACTAAAAGATATATACATTGATACTATTTGGAGCAGTCAAAAGCTAACACAGCCAAAATTTATCAATACAAGCATGGATAAATAAACTGACATTTGTTTTTTGGTTTTTCTTTAAGTATGACACAAGAATGAGCTATCTCTGCACGTAGCAGCAGGGGGTACGATATGATGAGAAACAGTCTAGACATTTTTTTAAAAAGGGATATGCCATGTGAATCCACGTGTTCAGTTTCTAGACTGGCGGTATGGCCCAGTGCATGAGGACTTGGATTCAATCCCCACCACCAAGCAGCCAACAAACCACCAAAGGAATCTAAAGCAGAACAAATCCACTTGTTTCAGACTCATGTTAGTCAACCCCTCCAGGGATGGACGCAGCTTCTGGGCACAGGCATCTGTGGTGATATATTGTCCTGGAGTTCAGCCCTTCACCTTGGCCCCCCTTCCCCTTTCTGCCGAGGCCTCAAAGGCATTCAGTCTGAGGACTCAGGAGGAGGTGGCTGCGTGAGAAGTGCCCGTGGCTTGTTTCTCTATCTCTCTGATCTTTCAGCTTCTCCTCAATATCTGGCTCCAGTTTTCATTATAATATCAAGTAGAAGTCCTGCATTAGGCATTCTTTCACATGGCCTAAGTGGAGAGTATGTGGCCATTGTGATATTGGCATTTGATGCTTATGATTTGAATGGGTTTTTTGTTTTTGTTATTGAAAATGTTGTATTTCAATTAAAAATAGTATTTAAATTAAAAAAGAGGCTGTCAAGGAACCAACAGAACCATGGGAGAGCAACATGTCTCACTTAAACATGAGACAATGCTTTAGTAGAAAGTATGAAGGAATTATGCTGGCAACCATGGTGACAGCATCTCCTGGACCCTGACCACCAAGCTCCTCAATTTCCTGTCACCAGACAAAGCCCATAAGGGAGCTCAGGAGCAGCAAAAGTTTGTTCGGGCTCAGTTTCAGCCCACGACCAGTTAGTCCCATTGTTCTGGATCTGTGACATCAGAGCAATCATGACAGGAAGCCTGCTTGCCATGTGGCAGCCCAGAAATCAAAAAGATTCTTCCACTGACCCCCATTTCCTAGTAATTTTACCCATGCCCAGAATGGCAGCTGAGGGACAGCCCGTAACATATGAGCCATTGGGGGACACTAGCCAAACCACAGCTCTGACCATGAAGAAATGGGTGATGTTTTAGAATCTTAACATATATGTCCAACCTATTTGTTTAATGAAGTAAACGAATGTGATTCATTCCAGTTTGTTTCAGAAGTATTATCACATACCAATACATTCTACATAGTGGTCCAGACAAGACCTGACTCAAGCCCAACATTGAAATGGAGCTATCTCATCCCCTAACTGTAAAGCTCCACCAACGGCACCCTTAGACAATGTCTCTGGTAGCCCCAAAGCTTTCTATGTCAGCACAGAGAAAGTCCTGAATGGATTCCATATGCTGGAGTGTCCTGTCATTTTCCCTGCAGTAATATGGCTCCCAGCCCCCCAGTAAGTCTTGGTACCCTTGGGATTTTAGAGCTGAAGAATCTGTTGTTTGGGCTACCCTGTGAATCCTAAGATATGTAGTCAAAGCTGTACCTTCTCCTCACTAGGTACCAGGAGCAAACACGATATCTAACAACCCAAACCATCTCTAGACATTGCTAAAGGTCCCAGTGGTACAAAACACGATTTGAAAATGACAGTTTCCATTTGTCTCACTGATATGGAACCATCTGTAAGGGTTCAGCTGTGGTTGTCACCTCTGGATCCCTAGTGTCAATATCAAGGCGTGTATAATCAAACATTGGTCAAACAAAGACACCATCATTCAGTCACTGTGGGAAGGACAGGGAGACTGAGGGGCAGGCCTGAGGGAGACAGGGTCAATGGCATCAGATAGATTTAAAGGATGAGTCTGAGGTGTGACAGTGATGGGGATGAGTGTTAGAGATGAGGGTATCACTGCCTTACGATGAAGAAAAGAATCACAATCTGGGGTGGACGAGCAAAAAGACATGAAGTATTTGAAGTGAAGGTAGATACACGGAGAGCAGCCCGCTGCTATGAATGTTCAAGAAGGGCCACCGCAGACAGAATTGTGAGGGTGAGGATTTCCCAGTTAAGGCTAGGCCCTTAGAGATGTTCCTGCAAATCTATGTGAGCCCACTAACTAGTTACCTTCTACCCTTACCATCGTTTCAGAGCAACCCCCCCACCCGACACACACACTTCCTCTAACTCCAAAATCATGCAGAAGAGTTGTTAGAAGAAGTCTAATTTTTAATGGGATGAGACAAGGAAGAGGGAGTGAGCAGGCCGGAATTCCAGGAGAGGCAGGCAGTCTTTGGTACCTCCTTTTCCGAAGGGTCTGTGCAGGTCAGAGAGCTTTTTAGTGCAGAGTTGGTGCCATCTAGTGGCAGATTCTTACAAGTGCAGCATTGCCCGCTGGGAGGACCAGTGGGGCCAAGGTCAGCCAGCGAAGAAAGGGATTTAGGAAGCTAAAAGGAAGATGGGCAACCTTATAAGCTCCCCTCCCAAGGCCCGGGAACCCCAGGTCCAGCTCAGAATAGGACCCACACCGACACTCTGCTCACCTCGGCAGCCAGGGCCTTCTCAGGAGGCTGGGTCTCTTTGCCTGATCCCTAGTGTCTGGTCGATGCTGTCCCATGATGACGTTTTCTTCATGGTTATTAGCAGACTTTATTGCCAGTGCTTGGATATATTATTTCTTCTTTGAAAATCCAACAAGCTTTTAATTAGATACGCAACGGGAAGAGATATTAAGCTATATTAATGCATCTGAAAGCCCAGCACAGCTAAAAGGAAGATCATCTCATAGATAAAGCGCTGTTGAAAATTACGAGAGCTGCTTCCAGTAAGTGCCCAAATGGAGACCTCCAGGGAGGGTCAATTGTTACTTAACACTTGCAGCAAAGCACAGCCTGTGATCACACCACTGTGACTCAATTTTGTGTAAAGCAAATAACAGGAAATGAAGGTTACACGTCTGATTCCAAGTTAGCTTCATTTTTAAAGCCCCAATCATGTAACGAGACAAATTTAATGAAAGCTAGACTCACAAGTAATTACATCATCACAAACTTGAAAATAAGGGTTCGTGGAATACTTCTCTTTCCAAGAAATGTCGCAAACATGTCCATGTCTCAGAAACATTCTTTGATAAATCCACTGGGGTGACTCCCTCCCTCCACCTCCTTTTTGAACTTGGCTGCCTTGTGACATATTTCTGGTAATAAAAAAAAAGTAGATGGCATTTTCTGATTAAGCCTGGGCCTTGCAGGCTTGCCTTGAAGGTTCTGCCCTCCAGGATCTCCATCAGCTGGTGAGGAAATAACCTGGGCAACCCTGGTAGAGCAAAGACTGGCCATCCTAGCCAAGTAAGTCACCATGAAATGATATGTTCAGCCATGATCAGCAAAGGTCCAGGACCAGGAAAAACTGAAAAGAAAGTCCCTGCTGATCCCAGTCCCAGAAGTCAATCTTGAGGCTTATGAGCTGAGTAAAGGATGGTGATTTTATGACCTTGGGTTTTGAAGTGGCTTGTGGTAAATCCACTGCTAATGGATACACACTAGGTAGCCCTTATGTTAACTAGTATTTCAGGATTTAGAATTATTTCATACACATAACAAGACATCCAAATCATAAGACCCGTTCTAAACCCAGAAGCTATGTGTGTTTTATATGCACCTTGTACAAACTTTTACTCCTTTTCTTAAATCTTTAAATCTGTCTTTATGTATTTGGTAGGGTGTGCTGGCATGGGAGAACAACTTCCTGGAATTGGTTATTTCCTTCCACAACATGGATCCTTGGAACTGAACTCAAGTCCTCTGGCCTGGTGACAGGCTCATTCTCCACTGTTCTATCTCAATAAAATCCTTTAAGCATATTTAGGTGAAGGTAATTTTATGCAATATTTTTGCTATTTTTTTTATCAAGTTGGCATTTAATTTTTTTCTTCAGGTTGGGGTGGGGAGCATTGCTATAGCCATTAAACCTATATAACCATTATAGGGGTACACTATAGAAAAACGTATTTCCTGGCTCAGAAGCCATAATTCACAAAGAGAAGTACATCTGAAAAGCAGCCACATGGGACTGAGCAAACAGGAGACAGAGGTCTCCCAGCTCCCTCTGGAGTCTTCTTGCCTTGAACATAATGAACTCCACTCTGACAATCCCAGAACTGAGCAGAGAGGTGAAATTTTAATGCATAAAGCTATGGTTTTCATATCTCCCTAGGCCCTCTTTTTTTGCATCTAACTCATTTTAACAGCGAATTTTCTTATTCAAAACTTATTTCTACTTCAATCTCTTTATTATCTACAATTAAACCATTTTAAATATCTCTTTCAATATGCTGCTCCGTTGTGCAAAATTCTTCCTATTTCCTACTGCACAAGAATAGTCTCTGAAAACAAAATTGGAAAAGAACTGAAAAATAATACCCTGAGCTTTGTAAAAAGTAGGAAAAAAAAATGTTGATTCTAAACATACTGTTGGGAAAATAGACAGACGGGGGAGAATATTTGTAACTTGTATCTGGTGAAGAATACATTTTTATGAATGGATAAATGAATGCCATGCCCTTTCCCCTTCTTCCTACCAAAACCCTCCTCCCCATTATTTCCCTTCACACCACCTGCGTCCCGTTCTCCACCCTTAGAAGCCCCTCCCTGCTGCCCCTCAATGTTCTCTTTCTAGTTTTGTGGCGTCTTTACTTCCAATTAGTACAAGGTAGGATTTGCATATAAGTGAGAATTTGCATCATTTGTATTTCCAAGTCTGGGCTATCTCTGTGTGCTTTCTAGCTCCACCTACTTATAAGTTTCTTGGTTTCATTTTCTTTGCAGCTGAATAAAACTCCATTGTGTACAGGTACCGCACTGACATTGCCATCAGCTGGTGGACAGGTTATTACCACTACTCTTGATTTCCCGTCAGACCTTGATTGTAAGATCCTATTGCTAAAGATAACACAAAATTTGATCACTGGATATTAAGAAATCCAGTGGTACTGACCAGGATGCTTTATGTCTGCTAGCTAGCTTTTACAATACTGAAAGATGCTGTGTAGGCTGTCTGGAGGGAAGTCATCAAAAGTCCTACCTAGCTGTGAGCCCTGTGAACTACAATAATCATGGATGTGATGAGGGATGGCCTGGGTGCAATAATCGTATGTACCTATAGCTGTGTAACAAATACTTTCTGGCTAGATTTAAGACCTGCTTCATTAGAGGTAATGCATGCATGGTAGCGTAAGTCTGTCCAAGAACCCATAGTTGGGAAGTTCATTGACTCCAGGTATTCATCTTACAACTGGTTTTCTCCTAGATGAGTATAGCACTAAATTCATATCTCTCTACCCATAGCTTAGTGCAGCTCTCAGACATCGGCAGAGAAGTTCCTGTGCAGTGAACAGTGGTTAATGTGGAAACTCACAATTAATCAAAGTACAGATAGAGAGTGAGTGTTCAGCCTCAAATGAAAGCTTGACCAGAGCTGGGGGTGGGGGTGGAGGAATCATGGAAAGAAGGGCAGAAAGATGGTACTCACCAGAAACTGGGGATGAATGGAACAAAGCAGTGACTTTTAGATACGACAGAACCCCTCATGAATTCACAGCAGTTATAGTTGCCTGCATAGAAACTGCACAAGATCAAGCCAATAAACATTTCATCAAGGCAAGAAGAGGAACTCATGAATCCCTACATGCTCAGCTGTTGCTGAAGTTCTGCTGACATTTGATAGCTGCTAAGGAAAAGCAAATCAGTTTTCTTTAAAAGCATGGCCTCTGATAGATCAACCAGGCTCCAGCGGGGAGACCCATGTCCATGAGTTTATTGTCATCACAGACTGGAGTTTGTAAGCAATTAAAACATTGGCTTTTTTTTTTTTTAAAGAGTATACTAAGTAAGTTTGGAGAGGATTCAGAGTCAGGTGTGGACCTGAGAGTAGTCAGGGTGAGGAGTAGAGTATAAATATTACTAACATACATTGTGGGAAACTCTCAAAGAATTAATAAAAATGTATTATATTAATTTTTTAAAGTGTTGTACCTGGAAGATGGTTTGTCTGTCCTCAATTCAGAACCAACATCTCAGTATTAAAAGCTGTGGTCAGGAACTTTAAAAGCATCGGGTCATAATGATTTCATGATCATGGGGGGAGATTAATGAAATTCCCACAATAATGAGTTAGTAGTCCAGACAGCTGAGTGTTAGAATGCAAGCCTGGACCTCCTTCAGTCAGTCTTCTCTGTTCCCATTTTCCTCCCAGTTTTTGTCATAAGATGCCCATCAGAAAATGAAACTATTCTAGCACCATGCCCTTGGATTTTTCAGTAAATTGTTCAGGTTTGGTATTTGGTCATATATCCTGAGGATGCGAAAGAACAGACAGCTTTCTAAAAACCTAATAGCATGAAATGCCAGCAAGGACACAGCACAGCTAAGGCTTGCAGTAACATTCTGAACAAAACCTTGGCTGCATGGACATGAAGATTAGTAATTAATAAATGGGATCCCAGGGTTTGTGCTACCTAAATATAACACCAATAGCACAGACACTGAGAGCAACAATTAATAAATAGGACCTCCCAAAACTGAGAAGCTTCTGTAAGGAAAAGAATATGGTTAATAAGACAAAAACAACAACCTACAGAATGGAAAAAGATCTTCACCAATCTTACAACTAACTGAGGACTGGTCTCTAAAAATATATAAAGAACTCAAAAAACTAGAGATCAGAAAACCAAATAATCCAATTAAAAAAAAACAAAAAACAAAAAACGGGGATCTAAACAGAGAATGCTCAACAGAAGCATCTCAAAAAGGCAGAAAGACACTTAAAGAATTGTTCAACATCCTTAGCCATCAGGGAAATGCAAATCAAAACAACTCTGAGATACCATCTTACACCTGTCAGATTAACCCAAATCAAAAACACTGATGACAGCCTATGATGGAGAGGATGTGGAGCAAGGGGAACACTCCTCCATCGCTGGTGGGAGTGTAAACTTGTACAGCCACTCTGGAAACTAGTACAGCAGTTTCTTAGAAAACTTGGAATCAATCTACCTCATAATCTCAATGCCACTCTTGAGCATATACCCAAAGGATGCCTATTCAAACCACAAGGACATTTGCTCAAGTATGTTCATAGAAGCATTGTTTGCAATAGCCAGAACCTGGAAACAACCTAGATGCCCTTCAACCAAAGAATGGATTTTTTAAAATGTGGGACATTTACACAATGGAGTAAAATAATAATAATAATAATAATAATAATAATAATAATAATAATAATAATAATAAATGAAATTTCATGATACTATAAAGCCCCTGTATCTTTGTCTTGCAAAGGTCACCATCATTTGAGAGCATAAGCAGAATAAAGAATGGGGGGGGGGTCTTTACTAATATACGTCTGATAGGTGAGTATGTTGAATATATAAAGAAGTCAAAAACTAAGCATCAGAAAACTGACCCAATTTTTTAAATGGGACATGGTACTACACAGAGAGTTTGAAAAAGGTGACATCAAGTGGCTGAAAAGCACTTTTTTAATGCACAATATCAGGGAAATTCAAATTAAAACTACTTTGAGATTTTATTTTATTTCTGTCAGAATGGCTAAGATTTAAGAACAAAAATGTCAAGTTGATGCTGAATAATTCCAGGAGTATTTATTCACTGGTGAGAGTGCAAACTGGTTCCACCACAACAGAAATCAGTGCAAAGGATCCTCAAAAAGCTTGAAATAGATCTACCAAATGATCCAGCCATACAACTATAAGGCATATACTTGAGTAGAAAGTATGTCACTGTAGGGCTAGACTTAGAGGTATCCTATGCTCAAGCTCTGTGTGATACCCAGGCAACTTCCTGTTTCCTGCAATTCAAAATGTAGGCACTTGGCTACTTCTCCAGCATGATGCCTGGCTGCAGGCCACCATGTTACACCATGATGATAATGGACTAAACCTCTGAAAATATAAAGCTACCCCAATTAAATGTTTTTCCTTTATAATAATTTCCATGGTTATGGTGTCTTTTCACAGCAATAGAAACAGTAACGAAGACAATGTCTGCTGGGAGCATGCCCTGGTACTTGAGATTCCAGAGAAGAAGTAAGGAGTAGGCAAGGGAAGAAGTGAACCACACCATGGTGCTGGTGAGGAGAATCTTACAGCCTGACTAGCTAGCAGTCAGAATGCTTGTTTATTTGTACAGAATTCAGTAAACAGAGGTAGACTCATTTTGTTCGAAAACATAGATTGTATCATTTTTGTTTCCAGACACGTGGTTAACTTCTTTCTTTCACAACTGGGGTCATAATTTTAGTCATCTGTCACATCATTTTTCTTCATGTTTAGGCATCACTGATAAACAGTTATATTGTATAATCATTTTTACACATTAATCCCATAACCCAATTTTTAAAATATATTTATTTATTTTACACCCCTGCCACAGTTTCCCTTCCCTCCTTTCATCCCAGTCCTTCCCCCTACCCTCGTCTGTTCCCACCTCCCAATCCACTCCCTCTCCATTTATGTTCAGGAAAGGGCAGCTTTCCAATGAGTATCATCAACAAAACACAGCATATCAAGTTGCAGTAAGACTTCCCCATGTATTGAGTCTGGGTAAGGCTACCCGGTATGAGACGTAAGGTCTCAAAATCCAGTAAAAGAATCAAATACAGCCACTGTTCCCACTGTTTGGAGTCCCACAGGAAGACCAAGCTGCATGACTGCAACATATTCGGAGAGTACGTAGGTCAGTCCCATGCAGGCTCCCTAGACATAACCCATTTTTAAGAATCTAGAGGCATATTACAGTTTGTTCTCAGGCTGATGACTCTTGTGTCTTCAAGGATGCTAGATAGAAAGAAAATCTCCAAGCCAGCTCATGCAGATTGTTACATCCTGAGCAATATATTATTAACCATTTATGATAAGAGTTCCCAAGAAAGCCCTCAGTCCAAAAATGCTGCAGTAATTATTCAATATCTGTTATAACACAATTTTACATTTTATATCTTTATAGAATGTATTTATATGTCTAATTTTGGCATCCTTTTGCTTCTTTTTCATATGACAGTACAGTGGCTCTGCACAAGCTAATTTTCTAAGAAAGGGAGGTTCTGACACCTCATTATTTTATCATCTTTCTACATCATTCTTTGCTTATCAATATAAGTCCCTATGTATGGCAGAAGTAACTTCAGCTAATCTAACTTTGTTGCTGTATATGCCATATAATCACCTGAGCATATAGTAGGAAGAGGCTTGTAATCTGATCTGTGGCCAACTTATCAAATCTTGTTGACCAATTAAGTTTACTTTGTTTTGATTATCTTATTCCTGAGTAAGCACGGGGACAGATGTTTCAAGAATACCTCATAGCCTCATAAAGAGACCTCTAGCTTCTTTATGTGTGTCACAACCTCCAAGGCATAATGAAGACCTTCAAGTAGATAAGGACAGCTCCCCAAAAGCAGGATGGGTAGTATGTTTAGGAATTTCCTGGGGAAGCTTAGAAGCAGTACTCTGGCAGAAGGCATAAATGATTCATAAGAAATTCCCCACCAATCCAATATACCCAAGTTGTAAAATATTAAAGTTCCCCAAGCATTCAACATGTGGACATCAAAACCAAAAGTGTCACAAAGGCCATCATGTGGCTCAGCTTTGCTGGATATTTGTCAAGCAGCTGTGGTGGCTTTATGACTTTTGCATTCCCATTAGATGTGCCTGCACCAAATGTCCATCTTCAAATAACAAATGCATAACAAAAATAGGAAACATTTACACAATGGAATATTATTCTGCTGCTAAAACAAAAAAATTATGAAATTCACGGGTAAAGGCTGCGGCTGGAATCAGTATTCTAAGTGAGGCAGCTGAGTCCCAGAAAGACAATGTTGCCTGTTTTCTCTTATTTGTGCAAGATAACTTTGAATCTTCAGATATTTATGTACCATTTGGAATACCCATGGTGTTGGGGAATTAGCAAAAGGCTGTGGTGAGGTGGCTTCCAAGGTAAGGAAGATAGAATGCAGGGTTATAGAGATCTAAAGGGGAATAATGGAGCAGGGAGAATTAAAGGGAGTGAAAGACAGAAGGACAGGAACTAAGAGTTAATACTGAGAAGGATAAATATACTCTCAAAAATATATGAAAACTTACTACTACAGAAGCTTCCTAAAATACATAAACGTACACAAACTCTTAAAGTTGTGATGTACTGGCCCTACAACGAGCGATGCTCTACTGCAGGTCACCATTGGCTAATAGAACAAATAGGAATGGCTTACCCACTCAGCTCTACTTCTTAAGATGTCTTCCACCTTTCACACTCCACCCATGTTCTTTTGTTCATTTTTGTTGCCAGTGCTGAGCAGGGTGCCCTGTGGTATGCTGCAGAAATTACCATCACTGTGCTCATCTCTATAATTTTAAACAACTACAGGATCCCCAACCTTCTCCAAGGTCCAGCCCAGTGTCTTCCTGACTCTCCCCATCCACATACCTTTCCCCAACCCATTATATCTATCCTGGGTTTCACATCCTGTGCCCCTGCCTAGTCTGGCCACTGTTACCTACACTGAAATTTACCTGTAGGCTTCTGCCAAGACCTGCCCTACGTGCTACAACCCACAGCATCCAAATTCTCCACCCAGACAGACTTTCCACATCCTTCTCCAGGGTCTAGCCTGGTGACTCTCCCTGGACCTCTCAATCCATATGCCCTCTCCAACCCACCATATGTGGTGATCTATATTTAATAAAATTAGTCTGGAATATCAAAGAAGAATCAACTACAGAGCCAAGCCATGAAAGCTGTGTGGTAGCTCACATCATTAGTCCCAGTACTTGGAAAGTAAGGGCTTGTGAAGAAGAGGCAGGCATAGGAACTCTGTGAGTTCAAGGCCAGACTGATCTACAAAGCAAGTTCCAGGACAGCCAGGACTGTTACATATAAAATCCTGTCTTGAAAAAAACAAAACAAAACAAAGGCTGGAGAAATGGCCCTTTCCTCTGGTATTGCATACACGAAAAACCCTGTCTCTGTCTCCCAAGTGCTAAGACTAACAGCATGGGCTACCACTGCCTGGCTTTCATGGCTTGGCTCTGTGGTAATTCCCCTCTGATATTCCAAATGACTTTCATTAAATATATATCATCACAAGCATATCTAGCGTAGGTCCTTCATCCAAGACCCCAAACAAGGTCTAGAAACCCCCAACTGCACTATAAATCATCCCTAAGCTTCTTCCAGGACCCATCTTACCTATCCCACAAGCCATGGGCCCCTTTCAAACTTCCTACCCAGTCAGATCTACCCTCATCCTCCGGGATTGTATGAAGAGGCACATCCTGTATATCACTTCCCTCTAGCCACCTGTATTATTTGAACAAGCTATGTACAACCTCTAGTTCCACCCCTCAACTCCCATGAACATCATCTCTTCTACCCTAACCTGCTTTGACTGTATCAGACTTAAAACTAACCAAAAAAAGTCCATGTGCCAAGGTTACATCTCAAAAATACAAACAATATAATCACGCTAGTTTCTTCTCTCTAAAACTAACCAGTCTTGTAGAAATGTTTGCTAGTGAGAATTGCCTAGATGAGCCAAGAATACTGAATTTAAAAGAACAACCATAAACTTCGGCAAATAATTCATGGAATTTAAAGAATACACAAAGAAACAGACCAATGAAATTGAGAAAGGATTTAGGGAGAATAAAGGCCTAAACCATATTTAAGAATACTCAAGCATAAGGACGATGGAACTGAAGACAATCTGGGATTTGAGAATGGGATCCAATAAGAGGGTAGAAATATTGAAGAAAACTCGGGCAGAAGTGAAGATGAGCATGCAAAACCTAATAACTCAATTTGGAAAGTCAAAGAAAATCTTTATGAGTAGAATGAATCAAGTAGAAGTCAGAAGATATCGTCAAGAAGGACTTGAAGAGAGAGGATGATGCCAAGTCAGCAAGAAATAAGAAAATCTAAAAATGCATACAGAAAATGTGGGACACCTTGAAAGAAAAACCTTCAAATTATAATAGATGAGGAAGAGAAACCCCGAATCAATGACATATACCAGATCTTCAAGAAGATCATACCCCATTCAGACACAAGATGCATATAGAACACCTGATAGACATATCCAGAAAAGAAAGTCTCTGTGGCATGTTATAATGAAAAGGATAAGTATAAACAACAAAGAAAGCATATTGGAAGCTGCAAAAAGTTTAAAAAAAACCATTAGAATAACAGCTAATTTCTCAATGGAAACTTTGAAAAGCAGAAAAGCCTATCGTCTTGGATGGTTCTATGTCAGGATAACATGGGCTGGAGTCATCTAAGGAGAAGGACCCTAATTGAGAAAATGTCTCTATAAGATTAGACTGTAGGCAAGCCTACAAGTCATGATCTGAATTAGTAATTGATGTGGAAGGGCCCGGCCCATGGTGGGTGGTGTCATCCCTGAGCAGGTAATCATGGCTGAGTAATTCATGGGGAAGCAACAGCCTCTGTGTCAGCTTGTGCCTCCAGGTTCCTGCCCTTTTTGAGTTCCTGTCCTGACTTCCTTCACTGATGAACAGCAATGTGGAACTGTGAGCCAAATAAATCCCCCTTTCCCCCAATTTATTTTTGGTCATGGTGTTTCATCACAGCAGAAACTCTAACTAAAATACCTATAACAATGTACTGCAAGCTCCAAAGGAACATGATGGCCAAGCTAAACTAATATGCCCAAAAAAATTGTCTGTAATAATTAAAGGAGAAATGATATAAACAGCCTAAAAATTTATATTCCACAAGCCCAAATCTAAAAGCAAACAAACAAAATTACAAAAAGCAAAATTTAGGTCTGAGGAAAGAGAGGAATAAGCATAGCTCAGAGACTGTGGAAAGAAATATGAAGCCATAGTTATTAAAACGTAAAGTACCACTAAGAAAAATACACCAAAACCAAAGATCAATGACACAAAGACCACAATAATGCACATAGTTCATAAATAACTTTAATTATTAATAACCTCATCTTCAATCAAAAGACACAAACTGAGTGAATTGATCAAGAAACAAAATCCATCTATCTGTTGTGTACAAGAAACACATCTTGGCTTTGAAGAGGGGTACTTCCTTTGGATAAAAGTATTCCAATCAAATGAGACTAAAAAGCAAGTAAGCGTCACTATCTGAATATCTGACAAAAAAAAACCTTCAACTAAAACCCATCATAAGAGATAAAGATGGCACCTCATTCAAATCAAGGGAAAAGTTAACCAAGAAGATATTACTGGTCTAAGAATATATGCACCGAACAGTGATACACCCAATCCACCCCCCCAAAAAAAAAAGAAGAGAGAAAGAAATGTACTACTAGATTTAAAGACACAAATATCAATTCTTTAACAGTAGATTATTTCAGTACCCCACTTTTTCCAATAGATAAGTGATGTGGACAAAAAATAAATAGATAAGTGTCCTTGAATAGATAAGAGTGATAGATCCTTGTCCCAACTAGCCAAAAGAAAGAGAGCCAGGACCCAAACTAACAGAATCAGAAATAACTGGAAAACACTATAAAACACCAAAAAAGAACATTAAAGGAGAATGCTTTAAAACCTCTACTTCATTAAGTGAGAAAACCTAAAAGAAATGGACAAATTTTTAGGTCGAGCCAAACAACCAAAATCAAAATAAAAAAGAAGTCAACAACCTAAATAGGCCCATAACAAATGAGAAGATTAAATCATAATAATAATAAAAACTTTCCAGTTTTAAAAAAAAAAGTCCAGGGCCACATGGATTCAGAGTAGAATTCTACCAGACTTTCAAAGAAGGTTCTACTATCATTCTTTTTTAAACTAGTCAGAAAAGATAGAAATAAAAGGAAGGAAGGAAGGGAGGGAGGGAGGGAGGGAGGGAGGGAGGGAGGGAGGGAGGGAGGGAGGGAGGGAACAGGCGTACTCCTAAACTCCATCCATGAGCCAGTATCTCTCTCTAATACAAAACTCAGGTAAAGACACAACAACAAAAGGAAAGCTTCAGGCCAGTGCCCTGATGAACACAGAATCAAAAAATACTCAATGAAATAATTGCAAACATAACACAGACTTACATAAAAAGGATTATACACAATGACTGAGTTGACTTTATCACTGAAATGCAAGGACTGCTCAACATACGCAACTCAATAAATTTAATAAAGCACATAAATGGACTTAGAGACAAAAATCATCACATTATCATCTCAGTCACTGCAGAAAAATTCTTGATGTGGCTTTCATGGCAAAAGGACTAAAACATGTAGGACTTGAGGAATATGTCTTAACACAATAAAAGCTATATGTGAGAAACCCAGAGTCAACATCATCCTAAATGGAGAGAAGCTTGAAGCAATACCATTGATGTCAGGAATAAAACAGGGGTGTCCAGTATCTGCATTCCTTTTCAGTATTATGCTCAATGCACTAGATGGGACGGTAAGACAAGAAAAGAAAATAAAGGGGATGAGATGCCAAAAATTCTACTAAGAAATTTCTAGAAATGACAAACAAATTTATGGCAGAATCAATTTACTCACATCAATAGATTTTCTATATACTAGCAAACATGCAGAAAAAGAAATGTTGGGCATATGCCCACTCACATTAGCCTCAAAAAATAATAATAAAATAAAATATATAGGAATAAACCTAACCAAGGAAGTGAAAGACCTCTCCAATAAAAACTTCAAACCACTGAGGAAAGAGATAAGGATAACAGAAAATGGAAAGCCATCCCAAGCTCATGTATTGGTAGGATTAACATTATAAAAATAACAGCTTAATGTAATTCCAATCAAAATCACCATCTCATTCTTTACAGAAATATTAACAAAATCCTAAAATTTCTATGGATCCACAAAAGGTCTCACTTAGCCAAAACAAATCTGAACAAAACCAACATTGTTGGAGGGATTTCCATCACAGATTTTAGGATATACCACAGAACCATAGTAACCAAGCAGCACGGCACTGGCAGAAAAATAGACATGTGGATCGATGGGACAAAACTGAAACCCCAACCTCAGTGTAAATAACTGCAAAAGCTTAATGTCTGACAAAGATGCCAAAAACTTATGCATCTTCATGGGGGGGCGGGGCATCGTCAACAAATGGTGATGGCAAAAATGGATGTCCACACACAGAGAATGAAAATAGACCCATTCATTGCATGAAAATGAACTCCAGTTGGATCGAAGACCTTAATCAGAAACCTGAAACACTGAAACTGTTAGAAGGACATATAGGCAGCACCTACATGATGTAGGTGTAGGAAAAGACATTGTGAATATAACTCCATTTGCCCAAGAATTAAAGTCAACAATTGACAAGAGGGACTTCATAAAACCACAAAGTTTCTGCATACCTAAAGACACAATCAACTGGGTGAAAGTGAATCCATGTAATAAACACATCTGACAGAGGATTCACATCCAAAATATATAAAGAAAAACAACAACAAAAATAACCAAAGAGCTTTAAAAAAAAAAAAAAATAGTCCATTAAAAAAAAATAGGTTTGGGACCTGAACAGAGAATTCTCAAAACACTAATTGGCTAGAAAACATCTTTTAAAAATGCCATCACCCTTATCAAGTGCAAGTATGGAAATAAAAATTGAAACACCTTCAGCAAAGATCAACAAAATAACTGATAGCAAACGTTGGTGATGATGTTGGAGAAAGGAACCCTCATTTACGGATGGAGGGATTGCAAACGGGTGCAGCCACTGTGAAAACAGTGTGGAGAAGTGTAGTAGGAGGTTTCTGGCCTGACTTTTCAGCCTAACCTCAAGATTTAGGCCCACAGACCCTCAGACCCGCAGACCCACAGTCCCACAGAGACACACAGATGCTTTCAATAGTTTTAGGCTGATTGGCCTCAGGCCCACGCATATCACTTGCTAGCTCTCTACCCTTCATCTAACCCTTGATTCTTCCTGTTCAGCCATGCGGCTCGGTACCTTTCTTTAAAGCAGCATAGTTGTCCTCTGCTTCCTTCTGCTTCTCTCTGGCATTCTGCTGCTGCTTCCTGTTCTCAGAGTTTTTAGTCTGGTAGCCCCGCCCACACTTCCTGCCTGCCTTTGGCCCATCAGCACTTTTTATTAAACCAGTGGGTGGGACAATTATTTACCATGAAACAACACAATACCCCTACAGAGAAGTCTCAAAAAGCTAAAACCTGGTCCTAGCATATGAGTAAATTTCTTGGTATTTGCCCAAAGGATTCAACATCCTACTCCACAGATACTCATCTATGTTCATTGTTACTCTGTTCTCAAAAGCTAGGAAACAGAAGCAACCTCAATGTCCTTCAGTGATGAATGAACAAAGAAAATATTATAAAGAAAATGAAATCATGAACTTTGCAGGTAAATGGATGAGATTAAAAATGATTATATTCAGTGAGGTAACCCAGATCCAGAAAAATAAATACCACATTTTCCCTCACCTAAAGTTCCTAGCTCCAAATCTTCAGTTTTGAGTACATATCCTGGAATAATTGCAGAAAACAGGAAAGTAAAAAATTAGGGTCGGGTATGGAAGTGGTTGAGCAATAAAGAGGGGAATAGCAGAGTGCAAATAATCAAGGGGACTTTAATTGAGAGGAGAATGGACTTAAATACAGGAGGAGGGAGCAAAACAGAAATGGTAACTGAAAAAATCCTAAGGGACCACACTACTACTCTCTTTCTGTGGTGGCTATTCTTGGTTGATGTGACTACATGTGGAATTAATTAAAACACCTGAGAGGGATTTTTCTCATTTAAACTATTGTAAGAGTAAAGACTCACCTTTTATCCAAATCTTCTGATTTAATCTATACCACACCTTCAGCTGGCAACCTATGAAAAAGGCACAGAAGAAGGACCCACTTCCTGGTCTCGAGGCATCCTCTCTGGGATCTGTCATGGTAGAAGAGGTAAGGCAGCATTCTGGCCCTGGTCTCTATTATTAGGCCCCATTAATTTCATCATGAGGGACCTTCCTTCATGTCCTAATCATCTTCCAAATCCCCTCTAGTGCCAACACTTTGGGGGGTTACATTAATTTGAGGTGGATCCAAACATTGCCTGTCACAGTTAGAATGCCGGAGGGTTTATTAAAGCTTACAGTTCCAGAAGATTATAATTCATGAGCACTGTGGAAGGGAGTATGGCTGGCAGCAGGCAGGCAGGCATGGTGCTGGAGAACTAACCGAGAGCTCATGTCTTGAAACAAAACTATCAGATAGAGACAAAGAAAGGAGCAAGTCTTTTGAGACCTCAAAGCTCACCCCCAGTGACACACCTCTCCCAACCAGGCCACACCTCCTAATCATCCTCAAACAATCGACTAAGGGTGCCATTTTGTTTCTAATTCTGACCCAGATCTCTGTTAGGAACAGGCTGAGTGGGGGACCCACATCTGGAAAGGGCATGAGACTCTGGGTGGATAAAGTACTTGAGTCTGGCCTTTGAGGTCACAGAGAGCAAGTACAAATAAAGGGGCCTCTTAATGCCATGAAATTCTGTGTGGAGATTTTCTTATGCCATAGATATGTGAAGAATAATATACATCCTGACTTGGAAAACATGGGAACCAGAAAGAAGAATCTTTGCTCAAGGCTGTAGATTTTAAAAGGCACACAGGATCATGATGAGTTGACACAGACCCATGTCACATGCCCACACTAATGAATACTGTGCTGGCTAGAAAAGGAACATGATGCTGCTCTGGTCTTGTAGAAAAGACTTGTAACCCCATTTTACCTGAACATTTTTTGCCATGACCCTGAGTATCAAAGCATACAGTCACCATGTAGAGCATGTGGCAGTTCATCAGAACAATGGGAATCAATTGACCTCAAGATCCAGCTATTCCACTCCAGAGCATATACCGAAAGGATGCTTTACCCTACCACAGAGGCACCTGTTCAACCATGTTCATTACTGCTCTATTTACAGTAGAAACTGGAAACAACATAGATGCTCATCAGTGAATGAATAGACAAAGAAAATGTCATATGCTTATATAATGGAATATCACTCAGTTGTTTAAAAATGAAATTATGAAACACAAAGATAAATGAACATAACTAGAAAAATAATTTTGAGTGAGGAAAGTCAGACCAGGAAGACAAATATGGTATGTATTCACTTACATGTGGGTGCCAGCTATTGTCAGTAACTATTAATAAGCAAGCTACAATCTGTAGACCCACAGATGACAGAGAGTAATGACCTGGGGAGAGAGGGTGAATCTCACAAAGAAGGGGGAACAGCATAGATAATTATAGATGGATGGGAAGGACTGAAATGGGTGAAAACAGGAAAGATGAGGGGAGATGGAAGCCAGGGGAGGAGCATAGGGAGGGGCAGCTAAAACCTCAGCCATCTGAGGAGTCTTATGGAAAATCCAACCCAGTAGAAGCTTCCTATAGTATATACATACACAAAGGCTATCTCAATAAAATCCACAAGTAATAGGGGATACAGAGCCCCAACTGGGCATCCCTCATCACCAAACGAAGCTTCCAATACTGAGAATGGACTATAACTAATCAAGTTGTTGGCCAAAGGAGTCCTATAGGAATCTCTAAAAATATTACTGTCAATATTGGTGGGGTTATTGGTGGTTCTCCACAAATGGATGGCAAAGCCCTACTGCCAAAGACAATACCTACATAGCTCATTGAACATGTAGAGGTCAAGGTGGTGCCTACCTAGAGCTTCACCCCCACAAGCTAGTTTTCATCATATTGGAAGGTACTCTACATGCTATCAAAGAAGAAAAGTAAACACCAACCCAGACACAAACCTTTTGATCTATAATGGTGTCCTGCCTGCAAGATACACTAATGATGCAATGGTGGCACAAAGTTTGTAGGAGAAATCAATGTCTGATGTGAGTTAAGGTCCAGTACCCATAACTGTTGGTGACCAAGAACCTGAGACTAGATGATGACCTAGGGGAAAACTAAGTACTGTTGTACCAGAAGAACTTAACAATAGATAACTCTTAATGACATTCTGCTGTACTCATAAGTCAGTCCCTTGCTCAGCCATCATCAGAGAAGCTTCCTCCTGCAGCAGGTGGAAAAAGTACATAGACCACAGCCTGACAATATTCAGAGAGTGAAGAACCTTGGAACACTAAGCCCTAAAAGAGATGTTTCAACAAATCTCTCCCCTCAGGGATGAGGGAACTCTGCAGAACAGGAGATAGAAAGAATGTTGTTGTATGAATAAAGGAAACTCAGGGCCAGATCTCTGGGAAAGTCAGAGATATTAGAGAGAGTAAACACCACAATCAGATCTCACCCAGATGTCTTCCAGCTTCCTCAGCCTTGCTCCTCGTAGCTTTTTCCACCCTTCTGTCTTTCTGCGTCTGCCTTAAATACTTTCTTCGCTCAGTTAAGGCATGGCACCACCACTGCCTGCCTGGGAGCCTGGAACTCCTTCTGTAAACTAAGATGGCCTCAAATTCAGATGGGATTAAGGGCGTAGGTCACCACTCCTGGGGTACTCCCTGTGCTGGGATTAAAGGTGTGAGTTACCACTGTGTGATCCTCCTAGACTGACTGTGGGTAGATCCCTGTGATATCTCCGAATGTTTTATTTATATTACAAAATATCCCCACAGAGTGTAAGAGTCAGAGGGGGTGGAGGACGTCAGGGAATCAGGCCTTCTAAACATAGCAGGACCAATGCCCACATGAACAGGGTTTTATGGGTCTGCACCAGATGGAGGTCTTAGAGCTGAAAGTGGGCATGTGCCCCAACTCTAACCCAAAAGCTAAGCCATTTGAGGAGTCTCAAGGAAAAAATCCAACACAGTAGAAGCTTCTAAATAAAACCACTTCTAAATAAAAAGTTAGCCTCCTCACTAGAGAAATAAATTACTCTTAACTACTGCAGTCAACAGCCAACAGAAAATGAACTCAACAGCATCTTTAGAGTGTCCATGTCTCATAATGTGTCAGGGCTTTCTTGATCTTTATTGAATATTTTTAGTTTTGTGTGCATTTTATTATCCATTTTCTCTCGCTTTACCCTACAAGTCATACATATTATATATATACATATAATGGATTGGAGGTTCTTTGTCTCATAGTGTTAAGTCAGGGAGTTTTTATTTTTGTTTTCTACTTTATAGGTCCTGTGCACATATATTATGGCTTCTGGTTTAAGATTTTTATGGGATTCCTGGGTGTACAAACATGTGTCTCAGTGTCCATTTACATTTCCTGTACTTTTTTTTGGCTCCTGGTTTGTTTTTTTTTTTTTTTTTGCTTGTGTAGTCATACTGATTTGTTATTTATTTATCATTATTCTTTGGATGGCTATTTGTCTTCTAGTGAGAGACAGAAAGGGCATGAATCCAGATGGGAGGGAGGGTGAGGAAGAGCTAGGAGAAGGAGGAGGAACCATAATCAAAATATACTGCATCGAAATCTATCATACTGAAAACTCTGTTTTCAACAAAAGAAAAATTACATATGCCACTATAATTTTCAGTAGTAATAAATCATAAAGAGATTTATTCTAAAGCAAAAACCTTAGTGTGCATATAATTTTATAATTTATTAAAGATAAGCAAATTTGCATGCTAAGGAGGGAAATGTAGTTGTCTATTTTTAGATAAGGAAATCTTGGCTGACTATTTGATGGTGCTGGACATAGAGCATTTTCAGCATCTTAATAGTTTGCCTCACATTCTGGTTCACACCTAGAATCATCAAAACTGAGGGCCACTCTCACAAGTATATGGTATAAAATGGCAGAATTACATTTGAGGGCTTTTCTGAAATTGCTAGAAACTTTTCCTAACTCTAAGCAAAATGTCACTTAACAATTTTTTTTTTTTTAATGAAAACTCACATGAGCAACTTAAACAAGATTTTTTTCAAGATTTTCTTCAAATAAAATATTTTAACAATCCAAAAATTCCTGATTTGATTCACACTCAGGAACTATGGTAGGAAATGTCTGGCCTTTGTTTTCCATAATTGAGATACTAACTTTGTTCAAGGGCAGCAAACTTTTCAGAGGTGTCTCAAGGAGGTGTCTCAGCTAGTGTTCACTGGGGTAGTCTAGTTTCACGTGAAAGCACATAGTGCAAAGTTCACACAAGTGCAGAACCAAGGCTTCAATGAAATCGCCTGATGCGACATAGGCAACTGTGCAGGAAGTACCTTGGACCCATTCATTACACGACTGAGTTTGAATTAGTTTTTCATTTTTGAATGTTCAGAAGCCTCTGGTTGTTGCCAAGTTGTGGCAACCCACAGTTAAGAAGCGGTGCTGTGGACAACCTCTCTGCTCTGGAGCCAGAACCAATGAAATGCTTTTAATGCTGTTTGGAAAACCTGAAGATTGTTCTGAGAGTCCTGATGCAGACTTTGGGAGGGTCTGAAAAAAATGTTTGATGCTAATGCCACCACTCAAAATGAGTGTGCAACCCATGGGAGAACTGCCTTTTGCAGAACAGAAACAGAGGAGTGAACGGGGAAGGGGACAGAAGGAAGGTGGTGAAGACTGAGAGACTGCAGTCAGGATTAAAATAAATAAAAAATTAATAAAAACAAAAATAATAACACTCTACTCCTTATCTTATTATCGAAGAGCTCAAATCACTGTCACAAACTCTCAACTATCCAAATGCATGCGTCTGTCCATTCGTCTGTGTATTTGACTGAACTGTATGCATTATAATAGAAAACCATGATATCGATGCTTTCATTTATTCCCTAATTTCACTCATTTGCCATAGGGTAAGCAAAATATTTAATATTAAACTCTTTTGCCTTCTCCCGGGACCCTTTTCCTCCTATTGAATTGCCTTGTCCAGCCTCAATCTGAGTGCTTTTGCCTTGTTTCATTGTATCTTGCTTTGCCCTTGGTCATCCTCTCTGGGAAGCCTGTTCTTTTCTGAAGGGAAACAGAGTAGGATCTGGCTGAGAGGCGAGTTGGGGGAGGCGACTAGGAGGGGAATTATGGTCAGGATGCACTGCATTAAAAAAAAAATCTATCTTCAATAAAATAAAAAATAATTTCTAAAAAGAAGAAATGAGTGTCTACTCCAAAAATCTTACAGATATTAACACTGACTAAAACTTGGCAGTGAGGAGTTATACCCACAGGGACAGGGATGAACTGGTCACCTGATGCTTCAGGGGCAAGGCTTTAGAGTACTACAGAAAGGGGGCTGGTGACTGGGGCTGTCCAGCCTTCCACTCTCCCTGCAGGGCTTAGTTGAATTCATTTTCCCAGTTATCTGTTCTCTTGTGCCTGTCTCTCTTCAGGACAACATAGTTGGGTGCGGTGATATTCAGACTCTGCCACATTTGCTTCTGTGACCTCATGGCTTTAAAGAGCACCCAGGTCAGGGAAGGCACCCCACCAGTGTGTCTAAAGAAGAAATGAATATATCTAACACAAGGAAGAAATGCATCCAAGTTTCCTAGTGGCAGAGTCTGGTATGTCGACCCCAGAGCAAGTCACTGAGGAAGTGCCCTACTGAAGAGTGAAGCCGGCCATGGAAAGAGGGAGGGGCTAGACTCGGTCACCCAAATGGCCTCGTGCTGACCCTGCCCCAGTAGGCTGGCATGAACACTGAGCCATAAAAATTTTCCCTCCTGAGGCCCAAGTGCGTTGTCCTACCCCTCCATCCTGTTGCTGGCTGTGAAACATGTGAAATGGAGGGACAGGAGGTATGATGGTAGATCCATTGGGAATCAGTCAGTGATTGCTGGACAGAGAACAGGCAAAAGCTACATCAGCCAAGCAAGTGAAGAGGCCAGCATTCCCACAGCATCCCTTGGGTGTCTGTCTGGTTACCTAGTACGCTCAGACTGCAGCCATCCCCCGGTATTCTCAGGTCCACACGGGACTAGTTCCTGTCCTACCAAACACCAAGGTGGCTCAAGTCTATTGTACAAAATGGCATACACGGTCTAGATGTTTCCTCCTGTGCGCCTTCCATCACGTCTAGACCACTTCTGAAACACAACACAATGTGAGTACTGCACAGATAGGAGCTGGACTCACTCAGTAGTGAGGGCTTCTCCCAGAATATGTTCCATTCCAGGTTTTCGGCACCTACAGATAAGGAACCTCCAGGGGCCCAGATGAATTCACTAGCCTCCCAGCGAACAGTAAGCTCCTGGGGAGGGAGCCTTCTTTCTCTGATCTCAGTGATCTCCAAAGTCTCAAAGTGAAGACAGAAGCAAAACTCTCCATGAAAATCTGAAGCATGACCAGATTGATGCGGATGTCTATGCTTACAATTAAGTGTGAAAGTTCTTAGACATAAATTCACATCCTGAATGGCACCAAAAACACTTCTGTATTCTCCAGGATGTGTAGTCTCCAGAAATAATTTTTCTGTGTGATCATACAGAATTACAAATATGTGTCATCAGAAGTCCAAAGACTAAAGCCTTTCCTGGTTCTCTATGGGTCACATTCTTCTTACAAGATATTTTGGATGTGTCTCCTCCCAGTATTAATTATAACAAGCATTTAAGCTTGCTCGGCGTTAATTGTAGCAAACATTGAAGCTTGCTCTTGCTTCTTATTATCTCCTTACCAGCCACTGTGTAGGAACAAGCCCAATAGGCAGAGCTACACATGTCATTAACAAACTGGCCAGCAGAGGGCAGTGTAGACCTAAAAGGTGTTTCCCCCATGCCCAAGAACTCTAGATAAAGGAACCTGCTTGGAGAGGAAATGATTGTCAAATTCCCAGTTCCTCATTCCTGTTTGTATTCTTTCACCTCCCTCACTGGCCCCTCTGTTTTAAACAAAAGAAAAATGTGCTCTTGCCATGATCTGATTTAGATCTCCCTCTGTTCCTGAAGCAAAGGTATAATCAAACAAAAGGAAAGTGTCCTCCATCATGCCACCTGCAAAGCACACAAGGCTGTCCTCTAACCCCAGGCCAGGGAGGAAGCAGTCTGGGAACTCATGTTCCCCAGGCCACTGTGTATGACCCAAGTTTCCTGTAAACTCAAGCAGACATGTGCTTCCCATCAGAGATGGGCCACCTCTAGGGCACCCACTCTAGGTCTAGCACTCCAGGCCAAGAGGAAGTCTTATTTGTTGAGTGAACTACAGAGGGAGTGTACACTTAATGTCTGTCCTTGCTCTCTCCTTTCCTCTGCAGCTCTTTGGCTTCAGTAGAAGGTTCCTTTCCCAGCCATATTCTTGGAAGTAAATAGGAGCTTGAGAACAGCCACCCCTTTCCAAGCAGGACCCTTGCCCCATATACCAATGTTTCCAGACTCTTGTTCCGAAGCCTGGAGCTGTCTACTCCTTCCTGGTGGATGGCAGAAGTCAGGCTCTTTCCAAAGACTTCCCACCCTCTCCACCTTCCTTAAGCTGATCACATTCAATCTGGAGGCAAGAGTCTCTGTCCCTCAGGCCACCTGAAAAAGGATCTGTGGTCCTGAGCATGCAGGGGTCAAGGTCTGTCTCTACCAACCCAACCTAATGAGGAGTACAAAGCCATCACTTCCCAAGCAGCATCATGCACAGCCACCCACAAGAGATTTCCAGGTGTTGAAGAAGCCACATGAGTCTAGGCTTTTTCTGGGACTGGTTCTTACCAGCATCAAAACCTTGTAATAAAGCCACTCTACTCCCAGCCAACTGCATCTTCTAGCCCAGTCTTAGTGAGCTGTGCAGGTGAGAGAGTGGCTGGAGTTGAATGCTGCTTCAGTTTTGGGGACCACCAGAGTGCCAGAGCCACATTCTGAGGCCACTGCTTTACTGGTAATGTTGGGATTCAGTTCTGGGTGAGCACTTGCTTTGCTCCTAACAGTTGGGAGTACCAGAAATGTTGCCCTTAGCTTTTCTAGTATTCTGTACATTGACAATCCCTTCTGACTTTATATTTGGAGTATCAGAAATGCATTCTTCCTTTTCTGACTTATCTTTGACTAAACTTGACTTCCTTGTGACTCTGGCCATCTCCTTAAGAGACCATCCCCTCCCATGGCTCCAGCCAGGAACATAATGCCAGGTGTCACCACACCCAAGCCAAGATCATCTCCTGCTAGCGGTCTCCAAATCCCCCATATCTACTCAGTTCTCATCCTTGATACTTCCCTTCCACTCTGAGACCATCCTGCAAGCCCCAGAAACCTCCTAGCCTATCCCCTTCTCCACCAGGACTCAATGACCTTAACATATGAAAGAAACATCACTTCCTGCTTAGAACTTTACTGGGAGCCTTGGCATTACCCTTGGCATGCATTCCTCAGAAACAGGAATGGGAAGGACCCTTACTAAGTTCGTGTGTTAGTGACTTCCAGTTAGTGGCCTTGGAAGTAGACAAGGAGACATTGGGCTCCAGTTCCTGTGCTCTAGACTGTCTTTTTTAAGCTTTCTCCAGCTTTATGTGGGCATCATTTACCCACGTTGGGCGCCATTTGTAGTATGAGGTTTCTGGCCCGGACTTTTGGGCCTAACCTCAAGGTTTAGGACCCACAGACCCGCAGACCCGCAGACCCACAGACCCGCAGTCCCACAGAGACACAGATTCTTTCAATAGTTTTTGGCTGATCAGCCTAAGGCCCAGGCATATCACTTGGTAGCTCTCTACCCTTCATCTAACCCATGACTCTTGTTCAGCTATGGGGCTCAGTACCTTTTCTTAGAGCAGCATAGTTGTCCTCTGCTTCTTCTGGCTTCTCTCTGGCATTCTGCTCTGTGCTTCCTGTTCTCAAGAGTTTTCTTAGTCTGGTAGCCCTGCCCACACTTCCTGCCTGCCTTTGGCCAATCAGTGCTTTTTATTAAACCAGTGGGTGGGACAATTATTTACAATGAAACAACACAATCTCCCACAGATATGGGAGGAGGTGAGAAGTACCAAATACACTCAAGATTGAAATGCACTATATGGAATTTTCAGACTGAATAAAAATATTATTTTTAAAAGAAAAAAATAGCTTCATTAAGCATGATGATATATTCATATGTGCTAGCTCTGGGGTAGGCATGTGGGTCTGTGGTGCTTCTGTACCTTGGTGCATTTATTTGGAAATTTAATTAGTCTCTGCTGCGCAGCTTGTTCAAATGATTCTTTCAGTATCAACCCAGAAGAAAGTCAGAGAGGCGAGGTCAGGCTTTAGTCAAGGCTAGACCAGTGAACCACATGGCAGCACCACAGTCCATTTCCCTTTGGCTTCCACTCCACTCCAACAGTGTCCAAGTCACCCCTGGTTTCCTGCTGTGTTTTCTGAATGGCCCCAGCTGCCTCTCTCCCAACTGCAAATAGTCACCTGCATGTCACATGCCAGTGAGCTCCTTAGTCCTTCCCAGAAGCTTTCTCACATGGTTCACAGCCTGCCATTCAACAAGGGGTTGAGCTTGTTATGATAGAGCAATTATCCCCAAAGTTAGGAATTTCTTAGAAAGAGTGGTGAGTAATAGAAGTGTCAACTATAAACAGTTATCTTAGTCACATGCTCCCGGATCCCTTGATAGTGTAAGCATGGTGACATCACATACAATGCTGATGGGTTTTCTTTCATCTCCATCTGAGATGATTAGTTTCTGAGAGTCACCTGGAAAGATAGAAACTTGGCTGGAGAATTGTTTCCATCAGATTGGCCTGTGAGCATTTCTTGATTAAGATTATTGACAGGGGAGGGCATAGTAGGAGGTTTCTGGCCCAGACTTTCGGGCCTAACCTCAAAGTTTAGGCCCGCAGACCCGCAGACCCGCAGTCCCGCAGTCCTACAGAGACACACACAGGCTTGTAGACACAGTTTATTTAGATGGCACCAATACCAGATAGATATTTATTAAAATATAAACCAACACTCACGGTACAGGTAACAGATTACAGTAGCACCTGAACAGGGACTGGAGTCTGGAACGGTGGACAAGCGATGGATGGACGGACGATGGACTCCGATCCTCTCTCCAACAGCCAGAAACCAGGAAGAGAGCATCTCGTGTTCCAGAAGCCCCTCTTCAATGGGCTTTCCCTGTCCCCTTCAGGGGCCCAGTACTGTGGATAAGTGTCTTTCAACCTTTTCAGCTGACACCTGAGTCCCACAACAGAGGCTTTCAATAGTTTTAGGCTGATCAGCCTCAGGCCCAGGCATATCACTTGCTAGCTCTCTACCCTTCATCTAACCCATGTCTCTTGTTCAGCCATGCGGCTCGGTACCTTTCTTTAGAGCAGCATAGTTGTACTCTGCTTCCTCTGGCTTCTCTCTGGTGCTCTCTCTGGCATTCTGCTCTCAGAGATTTTTCTTAGTCTGGTAGCCCCACCCACACTTCCTGCCTGCCTTTGGCCAATCAGCTCTTTTTATTAAACCAGTGGGTGGGACAGTTATTTTCCATGAAACAGCACAATACCCCTACAGGAGGGTCCAGCCCACTGTGAGTGGCTCCATCCTTAGTCAGATGCACCTGGGTTCTATAGGAAGCACGCTGAGTTTGCCATGAGGAGCAAGCCAGTAAGCAGCCTCCTCCACGATCTCTGTTCCAGTCCCTGTCTCCAATTTCTGTCATAGGCTCCTGCCTCGGTTTTCTTCAGTGATGACAGCAAGCTGCAAGCTAAATAAGCACTCTTTTCCCTCAGTTGTTTTTGGTTGGTGTTTTACCACAGCCACAGAGAAGCAAACAGAGACACTACCTGACTATGCACGCAAAGGGAATCAGATTGTTACTGGTGTTGCTCTCTCCTCAGAGCCGCTATCTCTTAGTGTCTAGAAAGGAATTGTGAATCAGGAAAGGGTGGGGTGTCTGAGTGCTCTGAGGGCATGTGATGTCATCAAAGGGATGAAACTAGAAGTCTCTAGTCTGTCTATTTCAGGCACATTATATATCTTAACAGAGGAAGGTTCTGCCTCAGATGACTAAGTTTGAGCCTCGGTCATTGCTCAGTTTCCGTTTGCCGGAATCTCAGAAATGTATTTAAAGTTCTTGGGAGAATTTGTCCCTGATCAGGCAAGCGCATAGCCTGGCTGTGGCATGGCTTCTTCTCATCTCACCTCCTCATGTGGTAGGTAGCACTAAACTAGCCGGAACATTTCTGTGATCAATCCAAGAAGTTGTCAGAGACGCATTCAGGCTGGATTCTTGGGCTGTGGACTAGCAAAGGCTGCTTCACTTTACAGTTAGGTTATTAGGTTCCATCCCCTACCATACATAGGGCTAGAGCCAGGAATTGGGAGGCATCATGATACAAAGATGCCCCCTGCTACTGGAGGAAGATGGGGAACTATGTAGAGGCAGGTTCTGTTCGGCAAGACAAATCCCATCCTGCTGTGTATGTGAACTTTTAATTCAAGGATTCTGTTCTCATCAGTATAGAGGCCAATTAATATTTTTAAATTCCATTTTAATTAACTTTAGGATTAAATTATATTTCAATTAACTATATAGACAATGACATAAAAATGTTCAATAAAGAACACACAAAATGTTATCACTTGGATCTGCTGCAACTGAATGTACTAGGCTTTGTTGTCTCCCTATGGGAGGCCTTACCTTTTCAGAGGAGGGGATGGGGGTTGACTGGGGGTAGGGGTGCTGGAGCGGGGAGCTGAAGGAGGAATAGGAGGATCTGTGATTGGTGTGTAAAATGGACTAAAAATGAATTTTAAAATGGTATCATTACGCATATGGTCGCTGCCAGCCTTTACCATACTAAAAAACTATTATTTTTGCCTGCTTTGTGTTGAAAAGAAGACTCTGAACAATAAGGGTTTCAGACCCCATAGAACCTGCCTTTGCCATGTTCACAGTAAACACACAGAAACTCTCCAGAAGGCTCAGTTTTGTGGAGCTGTCTATGGTGCTGGACAAGGAGCTCATGGGAGCCCTCCTGCACAGACTAGTGCTCATGCTTTTAGCAACTAAGGTCATAGTTGTCTCCATCAAATCAGCCTGTGAGCATGTCTGAGAAGGACATTTTCCTGATTAATTATTGATATGGGAGGGCCCAGCCCACTGGACTAGTGCCCCCCCCCCCAGTAAGTGGCCCTGAGTTGTACAAAAACGTAAGCTGAACAAACCACAAAAAGCAAGCCAGTCTGCAGCATTCCTCCACAGTCTCTGATTCAGTTATTCGGTTCCTGCCTCTGGATTCCTGGATTTAGTCTCTGTTCTTGCTTCCCTTCAGCCACAACTCTTCTTTATATAGTCCAGGGGACCCTAGTGTGCCATCTCAGCCTGTAAGCCTTCTCTTGTTCCTATAGGCAAGCTGTGTCTCTCCCAATGATATATTGAAGTCTTGATTTTGAGTCTCTGTGGATGGAGCTAGATTTGGAAATAAGTCTCTGGGGATGAAATGAGTTAAGGTCACACTGGATTGTGGTGAGCTCTAAATCAGGTAGGACTTGTGTCCTTACAGCAGGCACAGAGACGCAGACATGGAGAAAGCATGAGATGACATATGATGTAGGTGATGCATCTGTAAGCCAAGCAATGCTAAAGAAAATCACCAGCAAGATAAGAAACTCATAAAAAAGGATAGAACATTACCCCCCCACACCCAGAGCCTTCAGACAAAGCATGGCCTGAGAAGCATCTTGACTTGATGCCTAGACTCAAGAATTGTGAGAGAATGGATGTCAGTCATCCAACCCCCCCCTCCAGACCTGTAGTCGTTTATTATGATGACTGTAGGAAGTCACTGCACATGATGAGAGAGCTTCATTTCAAACCCCAGAGCAACTCATTCATGGTAGCTCTTGACCTAGGATGCTCTTGCAATTGGAAATTCCTGCATCCCAGGCTACCCACTCTAACACAGTTACAGATGCAGTGCCTCCCTTTCTATAACTGCTTCATTTTATTCATGACCCTGACCTTTTCTGAAAGATATATTCTGTATCTTTTCTTATTGCCGACTCGATAGAACATAAGCCTTGAGAGTGGGGACCGTTCTAAGACACCAGTGCCTGAGAGAAGCTCTAATTGCAAGGCACACACTCAAGAGTAACCCAACGAGAAACGAATGTTCAACATGTACCTACTTGTGTTATTTTGTTTGTGCTCTAACACATAAAGCTCGCCTAGAGATCAGAGGGCAAAGCTAGCCACCAGTTAACCATAGAGACGGGTAGTGGCGGCACACACCTTTAACTTGGGAGGAGGAAGCAGGAAGGTCAGGAGTGGAAGGCCACCTTGGGCTACACAAGATTGATCCAGTCTAAAAGAGAAACAGAGCCAGGTGGCGGAGGCTCAGGTCTTTAGTCCCAGTACTTGGGATGAACACATCTTTAATCCCAGCACTAGGGAGGTGGAGACAGGAAGTGATATGGCTGGCCAGAGAGAGAAATATAGGGCAGGTGGAGACAGAAGTTTCTCCAGTGGCTAGCTCCTTTGTCGCTCTGATATTTCAGCCTTTATCCCTGTATCTGACTCTGGGTTTTTATTATTAAGACCAATCAGAATTTGAGCTACAGGTATTGGATAAACAGATGAAATCACATGCCCTGTCACTGTTGTACTCTCCAAAAAGGTTGGCATCCCTAACATTCTTCTTAATGGGATAAGTACACCAGTGAAGAAAACCAACTTTTACATCAATGTCTAAAAGATAAAATTTGTTTTTGGACACACAGTCCTCTGCTAAGGATGGCCTCTCTAATATAGAATAGGTATGTAGAAGAGCAGCTGGTACCCAGGTTCCCACAGGGAATTCCTAATCGTGCATCCCAGCCCAGGTAGGGAGTGAGTTCTCATCAGTGCAACTGCACAATGCTTTCCACTAGGGGGCAACCTAACAAAGGCAGAGGCTGAGAAGCATTTAGTCTGAGTCTACTTGAGGTGACCATCATGAATCCATGGCAATTATGATGCTCATTCTCCTCTCCAAAAGAACTATCTCTGAAGATCATCCTAATTAAAAAGTAAGTAATGAGTACAGCACAAAAGCACTCAAAATACAGACTTTTGAAGGCACTCAAAGAATGAAAGAAACCCAAAGCACGACAGCAAAGCCCTGCAGCAAAGCTACAGGGGATGAACAGCCAGTTCTGACTGAGAGACTTCAGAGTCATTCTGTGGTCCAGCCAGGACACTGCATTCCCCTTGGGTTTTTGTGTGTTTGCTTGTTACAATGAGATTTCTTGCCCCGTCCGGCAGAGGTCCAGACTCACAGACCTGCCATCCCAGACCCCTTATCCACCACCACCACACCCCACCCCCACTGCTTAGGCCCCCAAAATTGACTCAGACACTTATATTAACTTCATGCTGTTTGGCCTATGGCTCAGGCACATTGAAGCTAACTCCTTCATCTTAACTCAACCTATTTCCATTAATCTGTCTGCCACATGGCCCATGGCTCACCTGTGTTCCTTACATGTTTCTTCTTTGGGCGTCTGGCTCGATTACTGTCTGACTCTGCCCTCCTTCTCCTACCTATGCTCCTGTCTCTGGCTACAGTGTTCACCAGGGGTCAAAACAGCTCATTTATTTAAATATTGATATTCACAGCATATAGAAAGACATTCCCACATCACTTGTTTGTTTGTTTCAAATAAAGTAGGATCTACAAATAGACAACCTCTGCTCTACCACAGGTATGGGAAGAGCCCGATGACTACCACCAGACTTGCCAGAGAATCAGGGGCTAGAAAGTATGACACCAGCTACCGTTATACAGTCAGTGTACACCCTTGCCTTCCAGGATAACGGAGGCTGTGTTAGTTTGCCTGCTGTGATGGTTTGAATAAGAATGGCCCCACTGGCTCATATATTTGAAAAATGGGCATTCAGAAGTAGCAGCAGTCCAGAAGGAATAGGAGATGTGGCCTTGTTGGAGGAAGTATGTCACTTGAGGCTGGCTTTAGGGTTTCAAAAGTCCCAAGCCAGGCCCAGTGGCTCTCTTTCTGCTGCCTACAGATCTGGACACAGGACTCTTAGCTACTTCTTCAGCTCCATGTCTGCCTACATGCTGCCCACCAAAATCATAATGGACTAAACCTCTGAAAGGGCAAGCCGGCCCCAATTAAATGCTTTCTTTTATAAGAGTTGCTACGGTTATGGTGCCTCTTCACACCAACAGAACAGTGACTAAGACACCTGCTCTGGAGAGGTATGGTCATGTGACTAAAAACATAGCTAATGAGAGGTAAGTGGGAGGTAGATTACCTTCCCTCCAAATCTAGTTCTGGAATTCCAGGCGCCATTTTGACTCTGGTATGGGGCTCACATGCTAAGGATACACATGCAAAGAGACAGCCCCCGAGGGACCGTGAACCACAGAACCAGTGCTGGAATCTCTATTGCAGACTTAATGTGAGGAAAATAGAGTTATGTCTCCTTTAGGACACTTTTTATTGGGGGCTACCAGTGATGATCTCTGAACTTGACCCAAGATGGCTCTGAGACTCAAGATAGTTTGTATTCTTAGTTCTGAATTCTCAGATTATCTCTGATGGTCTACAGAATCCAGAGATGATGACTACGCCTGAAAAGATAGTTAATGGCCAATTTTCTTATAGAACTTTGAACCTCCTGAAACAGGCAGTGACCTCATGCTGTCAGTGTCTGATTGCTGTCTAGCACCTAGGAACTGAACCACTGCCCGAGGCCAGGGTTCCCAAACAGGCTGCGATGTCCAGCCACATCCCCTCAGATCAGATGGATAGAGTGGTGGTTCTTACAGTGCTTGCTCCAAGTAGCAGTAACAGACTGTTGAGCCCAAACCCAGCAATGCTACATCATAAACTGTGCAAGAGGGTCCAGCAACATATGGTGGTCCTGGTTCAGCCAAAACCTTGAGAATCCTGGGCTTCTGGATGGAATTTCACTTGTTGTCACCAAAGAATAACCAGGAGTTACCTAGGAAAAACTGGAGCTCAGGGCTTCCTTAGGACATGGGGAGGAAGAGGCTAGAATAATCCTTAGTGTTGAGGACAAAGGTACTTAACTCCTATAATTAAGTAGTTTGATATTTACATTTGCCGAGAGATTTCTCCTTAATATGGAACTCAAAATTTCTAACTTCCGGTTGGCTCTTTGCCAATGCTTCTCTTTTATGATCTCTAAGGATGAGATATGGAGCCTCCATTTGTTCTAATCAAATGAAAATAGCTCTAGAAAAGCGTTCTGAGGGAGCAGCTGACCCACTAAGAGATTCACTTTCAGATGGAGGTGTCTATTGAATGAGTCACGGGGCATGGCCTGTCAATCTCCCCAAAGGAGAAAAGGGCACGTGCATCCTTGAAAAGCAGATGTGCCAGCCTCCCAGACACTGGAGTAAGAGGCCTCCAGGGGCTATAGGGTGAAAAGCTGAGATCTGTTGGCTTTAAGTTTATCTCATTGGCTTCAGAGTGGTCTGGTAGCTGGGAGGAGCTAGCTCTGTAATGGCTACAGACTTGCATCCCACTGTGGTCAGTACTTCTATTCTAAGGCCTCTTTAATACTGGGAAATGATTTACGAATCTCTAGATTTGAAACCCTGACCTCCTTTCAGATGGACCCAGGAAAGCTGAATGCCAGCAGCAGGTAGAACAGACGCTAGCAAATAGCATATGAGGCTTTGTCAAGAAATGCAGCCAGAAAAGGGATGCTACATGTGGAATGCTTTGTCGGTGAAATGTCTTAAACTATGGGCTTCAGAAGCAGTGACAATTGCAAAGTCAGGACCCCAGCCAGCATAAAAGACTCATCACTGGGATGGTGGCAGCTCCTGTGACAATGGCTGGGCATCAGTTTTGTGGCATGACACATAGCTTTGGGTAACTTTCTTGTTTGTCCACCCTGGCACAAGCTCTATGGCTATTTTTCTGACTTTCTGTTGCAATTAAAATATGACTTACTCAATAAGCAGGAGAATTAGGACAATCATTTCTTTCCCTCTCCATCCTCATATCACTCAACCCCATTCTCATCCCTCTCTTCCAGAATCCAAAAGGCCATGAAGCCTTGCAGACTACACTACTATGTGATAATCAGATCTCGGGGGGGGCATTCTCTCCCCTCTTGTCTCTCCTCTGCCCTCCACTTTAAGCAATTTATAGGCACCAAGAAAAATGATAAGACATTTATTGAGTCATCTACAGCAGTTTGACATCATTAAAATCCCAGACAAGGTGTGAGCACAGCATTAATGGAGGCAGCGGTAGCAGTGAGGTCCGTGGGATTTATCTTTATGGTGGGAAATTAAACCCAGACTGATCCAGCTCCCATGAGGAGGCCTGGAGCCCCATCCCAAGTACCAATGGCTGAACCACCCCGGCCCTGAAAGATGCAAAAGCCTCAGAAGAAAGACAACAGACAAAACACACATGGCTGGCTACAGACACATCACAGGACTCGGAGTTCAGGGAGAGGAGAAAGTACGGGTTGGCCCACTTGAGGAATGTCCCATACCCTTGAAGGATTCCTAGGCAGATGGCACAGAGGTGCTCAGAGCACTCAGAATTCTCCCCATCCTTACCTTCAAAGCAAACCGGACAAAGTGACTGAGATAAAGCTAGAATTCAAGGTCCACCAGAGCCCTGTGGTCTCACTATCACCTTCAGTGCTGGTGGTTTTACAAATGGAATAACAGGTAACATAAGAGGGTTCAAAGCAGTAGACTGGTTGCAAGGATACTTTTGGGGGATCTTTGCCCTAAGAACGAGCACACAGCTGTGTTGTTTTCAGAGCTTGTAAACTGACAGGGAGCATTCACTTCCACCCTAGCTAGGGAGCAGATGATGATGTAACCATGGCCGTATACTATTGCAGATTTGGGGTTCGGGGGAAGTAAATATGGAGTGCCAGAACAGAAGGAGAGCTAATAGGTATCCATATACCACGCCAACTCTGTTGCTTCTCCTGTATTGTATCATGGACTCCTGGATTTTCTGGAGGTGCAGCCACTCCTGGGTAGTGAATCCTCTGGCTGCTTGGAGTGTTAGGTCTGGCTTACATGCAGGGCTGTGCAATACTGGTAGGGCCACATTCTCATTCAAAAACATGCTATGCCCACCTGCTTCCTCATGAGCCCATGGGGAAGGTGTGCCCTTCAGATCTCCAAGTCGCTCCCAACTCTAGTTTTTGAGTTTCCTCTTATAGAGACAAGCCAAGGTCAAATAACAGGTGACAGGTGAGCAGCAAAGCTGGGAAAGCCCAAGTTCCAGGCTTCCTGCTCAAGGCTCTTCTGGCAGGTTTCCAGGCTCCTCAGACTCAAGTGGAATTTGCAATGTCACAGTACTTGCTGCCTTCTCTTTGTAGGAGGCAAAGGGGACACAGGAATTAAAATTCTCTCACAGCTTGCCCTCCAAGGAAGAGAGGGTTCAAACCAAACAGAAGAGGCCCTGGTGCTGAATGACAGGTTCAGGGTTGTCTCAAACAATGGACCCTACTCATCTCTGTCCCCAGACAAGTCAGTTCAGCAAAGGCAAGATTAAAGGAGGACTCACTGAGGGCTTCTGAGCATGCCAAGGAGGACCTCATTGCTGTACACAAGAGTGTAGTTAGGTCTTACGCATTGGGTGATGCTGGACTCCAAGCTGTAGCACCTTCAAATCTCTAGCTTCCTGTTAGCCTATGCATTCCTGGTGTAGAATCCCATTTTATGAGGTCTAGGTTCTTTTCTGATACTTTCTGTTTACCCTGTAGCTGAACAACCATGACAGGAAACAGGACAAGACAAGAATGTCCTACCCTCTAAACTATGTGGTCCATGAGACTTCATAAACCCCAGGAATGATCCTCTACAGGCTGGGTAGCCCTCAGATCTGCTCTGCTCCTGCCTCTAGGTTTCTAAGCCCACGGAGCCCTTTTCACCCATCAGACGGGATTTCTTAATCATGTTCTCTTCTCCGGATCCAGGCTGTATTACTGCAAGTCTTGCCTGGGGCCCATTCCGAGAGAAGATGGTCGGTGTTTAGACAGAACCCCAGAGGTACACTGGGCTGCACACATTTGGTACGTCTTATTGCTTGCACTATAGTTGGTAAGAGGTCCAACAGGGAAAGGTTTTCCCAGCCTTGTGCTGTCCCTTCACTGTCTGCAGCCTGAGAGCCAGACCCTCCAGGAACATGCAGAATCTTTCAGGTACCTTTGCTCACAAGACTATAAAAAATAAAAATAACAGCAATAAAGATCTTTCAGAAAGAAAAACAAAGCGACAGGAACCCGGAACTTGGAGGACACAGGTCCAGGGCTCAGGAAGCAGCAAGGGCTCAGGGTCGATCTGGTTTTTTGCTGTTTTGCAAATAATGCAACTAGAAAGTCACAGTTTTTCTTCCACAGTGAAGCAAACCCACTGATGGGGGTGATGACAAGGGAATGGGGTTCATAGCCCACGACCACACCTTGGATGGAGGGTGCCACAGGCAACTTGTCCTTGCCAGACTTACAAAGCTAACTCTGCACATCATATCTGGAGTCTGACCATGGCTGAGCCTCCCTCTGCTCTACAGACTTGCACTGCGGTATCCAAACGGGAAAATACACAGAATGTCATTCCCCTAACCACACACATGCACACACATCCCTTAGCTGATATATATACACCAGGATGTGTCTGTGTGCCCATCTTGGCTTTTAACTAACACAGAATCTGAAGAAGCACTACCAAAGGGCTCATTTCACAAACAAGAATGTTCTCAACCACAGCAGTCTGAGCCAAAAGTGATCCTGACCATGGACTCTTCCAAACAGCTCAGACTCCCTGGGAAAGTGCAAGTACAAGGTGGTCAACTGATTCTTGTTTGGCTGGTCCTCAGAACAGGGGAAGGGACAGAAAAAAGGATAAGGTGTGGAGTAAAGCGCCAATGTACACCCAGGGGCTGCTCTAAGCCACTAAATGTTTCTGGGAGGAAGCAAGGAGCTTTCTCCTCTGGCTATGCCAAAGACCCCAAAACTGAATTCACTGGTCAGGAACACAGAGTTTATCTCTACACCTTATCAACTAGAACCTTCTCCAGTCTTTACAACAGCTCCTCCAGAATTACTGTCTCAAATCTCCCATAGCTCTTCTACTTAATATAACAGCAAGCAAGGCAGCTTCCCATATTCCCCATGCATTCCAGAGCTCAGTCATGAACAAGTCCATAGGGGCAGGGACAAAAACAAGCATCTATGTGGAAAGAGTTGGACCACATGCCCCCCCCCCCCCCGCACTGCTTTTTCCCTCCCAGATCTGGGTGTAACCTTATTTTAAAGTCTTAGGGCATGGCTGTGCAACATATATCTGAAAAGTCAAGATTGGCACTAGGCAACCACCACTTCCCCCATCAACCACTTCTGCTCATACACATGACAGACACAGCATCCCCCCGAAACACCCTCAGAGGCCCACAGTGATTCAAATGTCAAGGGCACATGGAAGTCTTGCAGACATCTGAGTTTAGTAAGTTGAGTCCAGGCTGGGGGAGGCATCTACAGTTCCTTGTCATCAATAAAGGTGGGGCTATGGGGAGCCCTGGACCCAGGACTTGGCTCATGGAAATTGCAAGTTGCTTCAGAATGCACTGATATCATCGCAAGGTGGCTGGTTCATTCTAGACATGGCTTTGACTTCAGAGGAAATTGAGAGAGGAGAGCTAGGGGCTCTCTGTGGTTGGGCATGGCTGGAGAACAGCTTCTTCAGACCATCCATTGTGGGCAAAGGGGTAGAAATGAAGTCACCATATGATCAAGTCAGGGCACAGTCGTGGACATCGTAAGACATCAGCAATCCCATCTCTTTCCCAAATGCATTTGCATTTCTAACTCTCAGTTCTTAGAACAAATGAAAAGCACCAGAACTTTCCCTGACCCTCACCCCATCCCAACTTAAGTCTTTGACTGAAAGAACCCTGTAACCCTCCCATCATCCAGGCACACAGGAGCTGAGCACCTGGACAGCCTAGATGTCAGGTAAGCAAAAGGAATCTCAGGTTGACCCACTCCAAAGGATGCTCTGGCCACTGAGCTTTATCCTTGGCCAACTGCAGGATGTGGTACAGGCTAGGAAGGACCCACATCCAAAGTCAATTTAGTGAAAGGCTTCTGGGGTGGGCACTACCCCAGCCTCTCCAAAGCCGGTATATTTCAACCTCAGCTCACAAGGCCTTGTACTTGGGATCAGGCCATCACTGAGGCTGGTCTTGACACAGTAGGTCAAGCTGGAATCTGACAGAAATGAGCAAGGGCATGAAGTGGGGGGAGAGGTGGGGCAACTTTCCAAATTTGAGGTGTATTTACATATCAAATTGGGCTCAATGGACCGCAGTAGGTGGGACCCAAATAGGAGGGGCAATATCAGCCTAAACTCTCTCTCTCTCTTCCCCCTTGGAGAGGAGCCCAGCTTCCTACCCAGAGCCTGCCCAAGGAGAGGGGAGAGGCACAAACATGCGCAGGCACCGGCCTGCAGCCCCAGCCTGTGCAGCAGAAGGGAGACGGGGCTCAGGTGGCCAAGTTGTCAGCTGGGAGACTGGACATGCGGAGCTGAGAGCTGCTTTTGCTCAGAATGGACAGCTGGGTCCCTCCATTCACTCCACTGCTGGCTAGGGATGGGTGCCGGTGCTTGAAGTCCATAGTGAAGTAACGGTTCACCTTCCAGCTCCGCCATTTTCTCTTAATCTCTGCCTGAACCTGCAATAAACAATGTGTACGTGATTGTGACTTCCCACTGAGTATCCTTTATGCCCCAGCCTAGTGCTTTCCCAGCTGCCATAGTGACTATCCACCCAATTCCCACTTCCCAGATGTATCCTGCAGCTTTGTCCTAGTGTGTTTTGGCAAGTCCCTCAGGCAGCTTCCTGTTGCCTGGGCCTCTCAGAGACCGTCCTTTGGAACTATCGTGAGAGCTTTCCTAGCAACCTCTTGAGCAAATGGATCAAATAAAGATCATTATTGTTGAGGCCACTTTGGGATGTCTATTTACTCAAATAGCTTGAACTATCCCAGATGCCCAAAGCCCAGGAATGGTGTTACCAGCATCACTGGATAAGGCCTAGACATCCACAGTTTTGAATGTTTCCAAGGTGAGAAGATTTCTGAGACAGAGACTAATAAAATAGTCCATGCTCTTGGCAAACCCCCATGTAGCTCTGCACATGGTAAATGGTGGCCATGCCAAGAAAACGTAAGCCTCCCTACGCCAGTTCAGCCAAGCACCTTTCTGCAGTATACAAACTGCATGGCAAGAAGCAGCACCCATACACACTTTCTCCACTTCATGCCTTCACTCTCTTGGCAGACTCCTGACAAGCTGCCTATACCCCACCTCTGGCTCTCCTGGGATCTCTAAACAAGGCCCTCTCTGGGCTCTCTTGGTCTGTTATAATCTGATCTAAGTTGGCCTTCTAATCATGGAGATGGAGTTGTCTCGAGTCTTAGATGTGAACAAGGTGGCGGGGGGGGGGGGGGGGGGAGGCTGCTAAGGCCAAGATCTTTCCACTAAGACCAGATCCTCAGGAAAAAGACCTCTCTCCACTTGCAAGCTCATCCCTCACAGTCAGTCTCCACCACTTCCCTGGCGCCTCTATCCTGAGTTCTGCTCCAGAGCATTACCCCAGCAGGATAGAGAAGAGGCCCAAATGGCAGCATTGGGAATAAAACACCTTAGAAAGGCTCTAGGTTTCTCCTTAGGGTATCTTCAAAATTCCCACAGGCTTTGTGCTAGCAGGGGTGGTCAGGCTGGCTTACTGGGGCCCAGTAGCTCTTGCCATCACAGTCTGATGACATAGGCCACTAAGGCATGTCTTTTGGAAAGAATGTGCCCTGGAGTTGTGTTCCCAGCAGACATGATGCCTTCACCAGCCATGCTCTATGCAGTCTTCAGCTTTGGCCTTAGCTGCAGAGTTGGAATGACTCCGGAATAGGTGAGGGATCCTAGGAGATGTTGGTACCACATTTAGCGGCAGCTATGTCACCTATCATCAGAACTGAAAACCTGGAAGATCCCATCCGACCAATCTGCTCCCAGTCTCTCCCCGCCCTGTGTTGCTGAGACTGTCTTACCTCCCCATTCAGAAAACAGTAGAGCACAGCCACAACAAAGCCCTGGGAAGAGAACACAAACACGTGTGAGCCCACCAGCAAGGGACCTTCTGAGACATTGTGGGCACGTGGGAGAAACAGCAATGGGAAAAGACATCAGGAAGAAGAAAACATCCCAGTCTAGACAGGGTACACCTGTGCAAAGCTCTGCGGAAACGTGGAATACTTGCTCCACTAGGCAGACATTTCAGTGAAACCAGATGGCTGATAGACCAGTCCCCACTGACAAACATCTCATCTTGGATCTCATATTCACTTGGCCAAGTCCCATCCCTGATGACTATCTTCATCCTATTTTCTAGGGAAGCCACTCACCCTTTCTGGAGGAAGCCAGAATGTTCTCTGGGCTCTGTTACTAGTCTTCAGGCTCCTAAGTGCAGAACTCCTTCAGAACAGAACAGACTCGTATGATCTTTATCCATCTCTGCTCCCTACTATGCCCTCACTTGGCAAACTGCTTCTATACACAGCAAAGCAAACCTTGGCAGAGCATGAATTCAGCTCTTCTACACCAAACAAAGCAACCTTTTCCTGAATGCTAAAAACCAGGTCTATAGGACCACAGTACCCTAGGCTGTCATTTGAAAATGTCAGAGTAATGATGGCTGGAATATGCCAGTAAAGTTAAAGATAGAAGCCTTGGGTTGTAATTTCTGGGACAGAACTTTATCTATAATGGTTCCATCCTTGTCAGAGTGTGAATAAGAGAAAAGGGCTTTGAATGAAATTTCAAGTCAGTTGCACAGCGTACTTTCTAGCAATCAAACTCAAATGCCAACTTAAAGAGGTGGCTTAGGGAGCGATGCCCCTCTTAACACCACCACCCCCAACCACCACCATTAGTGCCTTCACTCACTTCCTAGCTGTGAAGTGTGCACACATGACAACCACCTACTCACTCTGGCTTCTACACTTGTTCTGATCCTCTTCATGTCCCTATACCCACTCACTTAAGATCTGTCCAGGTTCCTCCAGCCCATTCCATTCTCTCTGTTAGGCCCTAGACTGGGGTCCCTTGTGCCAGGGACTAAAGGTGAGTAAGGCAGAGCTCCAGTCCTCATGTGGCTGGAGTACATGGCTAAAGTTAGGATGTGGACACAGTACAAGGGTCTTAAAGCAATCCTATGACCTGGGCTTTATGGAGTGCTTTCTTCTCAAGTCACTCAGAGGGACCTGGGTCGGGATCCCCAAGCACAGTGACAGATAGATCTTATTGAATCTTACAGTAATGGAAAGGACCATAGAGGATTCATGTTCTCGTATGCATGTCAGAGACAAACACAGATGTTGTAAGTTAGGGTTCACGGGGTTATGGAGCTGGAAGGACGTCATAAGTCAGGGCTTAGCTTCCAATGAGCTATGCCCTCTGCATACACCATGCCTACCTGGAAGGAGCCCAGCCCAAGCTCAAACACAAGTCTTTCTCTCTTGCTGACATTCTCTGGAGAGAAGGCGAAGACTGTGTAGTGGATTCCAAACAGTGGGATGAGCAGCAAGGTGGAGCGAGCTAGCCTTCTGTCAAAAGAAAGCAAATATCAACTTGGGAGACTACAGGGCTTGAGAACAGGAGGGCATAGGGCCTGTCATAAGCCCTGGCTACTCCTCAGTGACCCTATTCACATCTGTTATTGATGCAAGGGGTCTGCGATCTAGGGAGCCAACTTGAGCCCAAAGTTCCTAAGATATTGTTAAGAGGCTTCTCAAGTCTACAGAGCACCTAGTCAGTATCCTGCAAGGCCACTGAAAAGGTATCATTTATAGAGGCCCCCTGGGCAATGTGTAAAATCAGAAAGAAATTCAGGATAGGATTCTGGAGTCTTGAGCCAGAGCAAACCTGTCCTGGCTTAGCTGCATGACTTCAAAAACAGCTGCCCAAAGACCCATGGAGAGAGGGCTTTTCTGAGCCTGGGGATAGCTCTGGACATTGGGAGCAATGCTGAGGACCAGGAGGGAGGGTACTAGGTATACAACAGAGGAATTTAGGAGGGTTTCAAAGAAGGACTTACTGGCTGAGTCTTTCTACCTGTGCAGGACTACCTGTGAAGGACTCAGCCAGCAAGCTGAGAGCTGCTGTCCCGGAAACTGAGTCAAAGGATGAAGTCCTCCCTAAAGATGGGTCAGCAAGACAGCCCACCATGCCTCCTGGGATCCTCTCCTGCTCTTAGCTTTTGCAATAGAGCCAAGAGTAGGGTAGGGCCTTGTCTAACAGTACAGGAACAGAAGAGGTCCACAGTGGGGACATTAGGCACTTGGGGGCTGGAAATGCTGCTATGGAGGAAATAAATTATCACAGGGGCTTCCCAGA
The DNA here is from genome assembly GCA_033318265.1 of Phyllotis vaccarum. Lineage (NCBI taxonomy): Eukaryota > Metazoa > Chordata > Mammalia > Rodentia > Cricetidae > Phyllotis > Phyllotis vaccarum. The sequence goes on along the minus strand of JARWLC010000014.1, from coordinate 82,859,304 downwards.
GAGGGCCCCATCTCTATCCATTCCAGGACCCTGGCCCCCTGTGGGTCCCCCCCCTCCCCCCCGCCAAAGAGCCCATCTCTCCTCTGCAGATGTTTTTTCCTCAGGTGTATCCAGCTCCCTGGGACCATCAGCCTCACCCTACCCTGTCACACTTGAGCCCTCAGAAGTGGACAATAAATATAAGGGTGACCATTTGACTGGGAACAAGTCTATCATTTGCCTCTCACTGCCCCCACCCCAAGTATCTCTGGTAAAAAGAATTCTACCGAATGTTGGACTCCAGATTTCTAGAAAGGCCAAATCCCTGCATTCTGAACAAGGCCCTTGGTGTCCTAGCTTCTATGAGAAGACAAGAATGAGGGAGGAGAGAGAGAGAGAGAGAGAGAGAGAGAGAGAGAGAGAGAGAGAGAGAGAGAGAGAGAGAGAGAGAGAGAGAGAGGAGGAAGAGGAGTGGAAGAAGGAGAAGGCAGATAGAAGCTTGAGGTGATCTATAGGAGAAGGGTCAGCCTAGAAAGGAAGAAGCCCACAATTGAGGAGCTCATGTGCCTGCCCCCTCCAATTGCTAGCAGGAAGTATATTCTATAGTCACCAAAGGTCCCTAGAACAGGGTGGGGCCCATGGAATCTGAGTGAGTCCCTGAAATGAGCCCACATGGGTTGCTAACAGTCTGTCCTCATCATTGTCTATACCTGGTGACCCTATTTTATCTGTTAGGTCTTACAGCAAGTACCTTTAGGCACATAGTAAACACTAGAAATGTCTGTTCTGTGGAGGAGCAGCAGGGCTGCTCAGGCACATAAGCCAGAATCCTTAAAACCCAATGTATCTTGAGCACCAAATCCCACTTGTCTTTCGGTGCCCAGGATCTGGCACCAAAGAGCATCAGGGTGTCTCTGGAGACAGAATAGAAGCTACAGGAGCTGGGAGGTGTGCCTAGCAAAACACATGCATGGTAGATCTTCGGGTCCTGTTGGGTCCTGAGCAGGCTTGGGCCATGATTTTTTTCCTCCAGCTTCCCCTCTACAAGGAACCCATTCCAGGTTCTTGTCCCAGGAGAGTAAAAAGGAACCTGGGAACCAAAATGCTAAGCCTTGCCAGTGCTCACAGTAGCATTCAATGTTTTTGGTTAAAGCTAAGGAACTGGCTTTCAGGAATAGTACCAGACCTTTCCCAGCCACAGGGCAGATGTGGTTCTAAATAGAAAGTGCCCCAGGGTGTGGCCTAAGAGTGGTATCTTCTCTCCCACAGCTGTGAAGTAGGGATGACATCCAGGGACTCAGAGCACCTCAGGGGTTCTTGGCAGCTAGCACAACAGTAACAGATGAGAAGCTTCATGAACCTAGTGTGTGGGACCTGCAGGTGTCTGAGCTGACTGGGAATGAGAATTCCCTGACAAGCTATAAGCTTTGAACTATGATTAACCCAGAGAGATAGTAACAGCCTCTACTTCTGTCACCCTGTCCCAGAGCCATCAATAGGAGGAAGAATCCTATAATCCCAAGGAGCTAGTGATCAGAGCTGCCCAAACTATCAGTGGGGTGCCAGGAAGGCCATATCTCCCACTGTGACCTAGGAGTGATTCTTGGGATGCTCTAGGTTCCAGTCCTTGCCTTCCCAGTCATGTGACTTACTCTACCTCATCATGTTCCAGTTTCCTTGTATATAAAATGGAGACAGCGCAAGAAGCCACCTTCCAGGGTCCTTGTGGAGACTGAACTCAGCCAAGCAGCACACAATGTGCTCAGCACAGAATGAACTCATCACAGCTCTAAGCTCTTACATTTCTGCAACTGCCAAGACTAAAGCCCAGAGAAGTAGAGGTCTGAGGAAGGACACAATTCTGTCAGCAGCCACTAACTGTTGACTGTGGAGTGTGGCAGGCATTAATAGTAAGTCAAGGTGTCCCCTGCAATGCCACAGCTCCAATACCCACATGCCCACCAGCTCCACCCAAAGATAGCAGAGAACTCACAAGGCACATATCAACATGCAACAGCCAGGAACAGGGTAGGCTGGGAGGCTCAGGGTGGCTCTCCACACTCTTCCAGCCTGGCAGAACACAAGCACAAGGCGGTGGCAGCAACAGCAGCATGCATCCCCCACCCTTCCAGGACACCGGGCCCCAGCCACGGCCACGGCCACACACACTTACAGAGTAATGGTGGACAGTTCTGACATCTTGCAAGAGTGCTGCTGAGCCCGCTGTGGCTTACAGTAGCATTTCTGCACGCAGCTGCTGGGTGTGACAAGATTAGCACTTCTGTCAGCTGGGGACATTGGGCAATGTAGAAACCGCAGTTGGACTTGGGAAGACTTAGTTCACGGGACACAGGGTAGGCACAGAAGTGAGGGGGTGGAGACAAGCTAAGAAAATCACCCAGAGGAAAATGAGGAGGCTAAGAACTAAAACACAGCTCGGGACAAAGGAAGATATGTCCATAAGTATATGGGTATGTGCATGGCTGTAGCACACACACACACACTCTCTCACACACTGGGGTCACTAGAAGAGTAGTATTAAAAGGCAGGTGTTTCAGAAGATGAGGCCTGAGCTGGGAATCAGGCAGGGAGCCAGAGACTATGTCTGTATCAGCCCCGGACTTGGAGCATGGCTTTGCCAAGGTCACCCAGTAAGATAAATAGGTGGAGACTCATGTGTGGACCTCATGCATGGCTGGCACGAGGAGACAGAATTCTGGACGTGTTAGCAAAGATTACCTTGGGTGTTCTGACCGTCTCTTCTCCTACCCCCACCTCCTCGCAGTGGACACAGGAGAGCAGAGGCAGGCCAGGCTTAATGGATTGTTCATTAGTCTAGACCTGTATTTACCTACTAAGGAAGGCACTGCCTTAGATGGCATTCAAATGAAAAATAATGAAAATACAATTGATTGAAAACTACTTCAGCATTCTAGTCACAGTCAATATGGCTAGTGGTGACCATGCAGAAAACAAAAACCCAGGACATCTGAGGAGCTCCACCAGACAGCAGTAAGCTAGACTGCTCCATCCCGATAAAAGGACAGGGGCTGAACAACAAAGGCCTGAGGAGACAATACAGGGGCCAAGCTGGCTGTGCACCCTGCTGTCCACAGTCAGGAGGCATCTAGCTGCACTCTTGGCTCTGCTGATCCTTTCTGGTCCTTCCCATGCTTGAGCTGATGTCAGCTAGAGGCCCTAGACTCCCTACCAGAGGTCATGTCATGTCACCTTATTATAACAAGTTACCTTCCGGCTCTGGGGCATTTCACACTGGCAGAGGGAATGCATTAATCAGGTGTGGATTAGACGCCAATGAAGAAGAGTATGCAGGAGTAATTAGGTTCTTAACATTCAGAGACCTGCTTTGTGACTCCAGCTGGGAGTGGATCTAAAGACCTGAGGACACATTAGTCGGCTGAGGCAAGAACATGTATTGCATATCTCCAGATAAGGCAGATGCCATCCTGTTTCTTTCCAGGCCTAAGGTACCCATTCAATTAAATGGCATCTTCTATTTCATCTCACCTATGAAGTGGGTGCTGTAGGCCTATTTTTTAATGTTATTTGATGGCTTGCTACCCAAGCCCCGCCCTCTACCCTGCCAGTGGCAGGAACAGTACCTGACTGCACATCAGAAATAGACTGTGGTGTAACTCTGGCCTACTGACCTGCCAGCTCAGGAGCTATATGTCAACCTCATCCTGGAGGGTATACTGGATAAGCTCTACTTACTGCAAGGTATTCATGGATCTGAGAAGTTTCTTGTGTGTTCTCAGTAAATGACAAGGGACTTGATTGTGTGTGTGTATGTGTGTGTGTGTGTGAATGTGTACTTATACATGTGTGTGTACTTATACATATGTGTGTATGAACTTATACATGTGTGTACTTATACATGTATGTATGTATGTGTGTGTACTTATACATGTGTGTATATGCACTTAGACATGTGTGTGTGCATGTGTACTTATATGTGTGTGTGTTTGTGTGCGCGCGCATGTGCTGTTCCTTATCCTCTCCATTGCCCAGACCAAGTGGCTAAAAACCCTCGACCTTGGCTAACGCAGACAGGCCAGTCTAAGACACTGCACCTCCACATAATCTGTTGCTCAGTTTCTACAACCTTGAATTCCAAGTTTTGGACTTTCTCCCCCAAGACTTATCTTTTGTTTTTAAACTGTCCCATATTCCTCCATTTAGGGAATCCACAACATTTTACAGTAAACATAGACTCCTCTGATTTTCCTTTAAAAAAGGATCTTGAAAATGGCCAATGGACAGTTTAATGACATGGTTACCAGGATGGGTTGCCCTGATAAGAGAGGAAGGTTAAATCAAGAAGGCGCAAAGGCAAGGGTAACATCCAGAGGGCTCTCAGGAGAGGCCATCAGAGAAAGGAGGGGGGAGACCTTCTCCCAGGTCCCTGACCTGCCTGCAGTGACTTGCAAACAGACCCACTAAAAGCGAGAGCTGACCCAGAGAGTATAAAAGGCAGGGTGTAGGACTCCCAGGATAAGTAGGCAGGAGGGGAGAAAGGCTTTGTCTAGAGATACACCCAGGTCAACCTGGAGGGCCACTTGGAGTCCAAGGAAGCACAGGAGACTCAGAGGACTGTGCCACATAGGCTCCCCTCAGAAGACCTCTGGTGGTCAATGAGAGTTGGCCTGTGGGGACTGGCAGGTGGCTGGTGCAGAGCCCCCTCTGCAAACCAGAGCAGCCTTTGCTTCTAGGTCCAGATCCCACATAGCTTCTCTTCATCTGTAGGGAGGTTGGGGCTATTCTAGAGTCTCCGCCCTCACATCTATCCCAGGGATCTGACACAAGGTTTCTACAGCATCTTTCGTGTGAGGGGCTGGCTGGATTGATGCCCCAGGAAACATCCAATAGGATACTATACAGACATTTACTCATGCCCTATACAGATATTTCCCCCATTGTCTTCATGCCTAAGCCTAGGAATCCACATACTGTTTCCCAAGGTGGTCTCCTGACACTAAGCTCACCTGCACCTTCGGAGCACTGCCCAGTTCCCAGAAAACATTCCTAGAAATGGTAGCCCTGCTGTAAGTATGACTCGGCCTCATTTCCTCCTCCAACAAAGAGGCAAAATAAACCTAGGATCCCAGAGGGTGTCCACACCAGGCTCGAGGCTTTGTGGCCACCGACTTTCTGGGTGCCCTTCTTCACCTGGATTTCTCAGGATAACAGTTTCCCCAAACTACCCCTGACAGAGCTAGGAGGGCAAACGCTTGACAAGGTGGGAGTTACAGGGTGCAGGACAGGAAGGTCATACCAGTAGGCCAAGCCTTTGTCTGAACATCCCAGTTGGGGGCTGCCTGCTCACCAAAAGCTTGTCCTGGGAAGTAGTGGCAGAATCCCTGCAAGCCGGGGGTGGGGGGGTGGTAGTTGCACATAGATTTTTCCCTCCCCACCTCAGATAGCTTCCAGTGCCCATCTCCAAGAGTAGAGCCAGTCGTGGGCACTAAAAAAATGAAGCCAGGCCACATTATGGTTGGACTGAGCCATTCCTTACTCAGTCTAAGTCTTCCAGAAACCCTCTTTCTCCTCCGACCTCCAGGGTCATTCAGGGAGCTGTGCCTAGCAGAAACTCAGGTTTCAGGCCAGAACAAAACAACCCTGCCCAGCCCAGAGCTGAAGGCTTGCACAACCCTAACCTGAGCCCGTGCTGACCCTAAGCAGAACCAGGCTACCCTGCCCTCCACAGAGCCGCATATCCAGCAGGTCCTTCAAGGTTGAGCCAGGAGCACCTTGGTTGACAGTGGACAAACCCTTAGCATCTGCACAGCTGGAACCAACCTACAGGAAAGGGGGTGAATGCTGGTCTGAGGGCACAGGCAGGGGGTCCTCTCGGGCTTTCTTGGGGACTCTCAGTCTTAAATTTGTTCTGGAAACAGAGGAAAAAACCAGAGAGCTGTTGTGGGCAGACCAGAAGGGACTTTACAACAAAATACATACATCTGAGGTCCCAGGCAAAGCCCTGGAATCTCCCACCATGCCCTGCCAACCCCAGGTTCTCCTTCCTCCCCAGTGCAGGCACCTCCCCTTAGAGCCAGTGTCCCTAAAGCCCTGGGAGTGGAGTACTTTTATATTTAGGGGGGAGGTGGATCTGGAGGCTACCAGGGATCATCATTTAGTAAGCCTTCCATGCTGGCTTACCCCTATCATTCACAATCTGTGGATTCCTTGAGTCCAGAAAGGACAGCACAAACCAGCTCTGGTGCTGACTGTCTGCACTGTGGCTACAGTCTAGCTCCTTCCTGCTGGATTCACCAAACTTCATGGAAAACTACTGTCCTCTGCTGTAAAGGGGACTTCTAGTTGGAGATAGCTTGACCAGCTTGCCCAGATGTGCCTGTGAGCATCAATTGTGTGCAAGTGTTTTTACATGCTCTGCAGCTCTCACAAGCTTTGTCACCAGAATCAGTGACATCTCCTTGACCCTGGGAACCCTCAGACACATAGCTGAATTTAACAGGAACAAGTTGATCCCTCGACCAGCCTTACAGACATCATCTATCTTGGCTTTTAACTTTTGCCTCTGAAAACCTATCATAGGTTTGCCTTTTGTTGTTATTGGGGTTTTTTGTTTTGTTTTGTTTTTTTCCTATCAAATAGTACTGGCCAAGCCTATAAAGTGCTGTTTATATACTAAGAAAGTAAACCAACTAGCTGCTGCTTCTTCAAAGTTCTTGATTAACCATTAAATATAAACATAAACCATATGTTAATTACAAGCGGTTCTTATGGATGCACTAGGAAGGCCCACTGTTCTTTCCCATCAGGCCAGGGGCAGGTGCTATTATCTGGAGGAGGGTATTTGATATGGAAAGTGTGTGATCAGGTTGTTTACCAAGCCTGAGCCCCTGTGTGAGTCTCTGCATAGCCAAGTAGGGAGAAGCTGGAAGGATCTTCCCATTTAACCCAAAGAAGATGGCTCAGAGGTCTCAGAAGAAGACACAGATCCTACCAGAAAGGAGAAAATACTGAAGAAGGCTGACAGTATTGAGGAGAGAGTGAAGTTAAATTAGCTTCTTAGCAGCTCCAGTTACAAGAGGTGGCAGTAAATAGGGAAGCCAGTCCAAAAGGCAAGCAAGAGAAACTGAGGCTGGGCATAGAGGCATGGCTTTAGCTTCCTACATTGGACAGGAAGGGCAGAGGGGAGAATTGGGATGTTCTGTGACTCCCTGAGACAAGGTTCTCTCTCCAGGGCAAGACAAGAAAGCAACAGAGTCACTGCCCTACCAAGAGGTCACAGTTTACATCAGTGATTTCCTATTACTTCACAGATACAGACAAGGAAGTACTGTTAAAAAGTAGTAAATAAATAAATACATGAATAAATAGCTGGGGAAACATGAAAATATATAGACAAGTTAAGGGTTGTTTAAATAAATAAATAACATGAAACAGGCATGGGGGAGGGACAGTAAAATAACCACAAAGGTGTCCTTTTTCAATGTTATGTAATAATTCAGAGGCAGAGAACACATAATATATAATAAAAGTCCTGTGCTAGTTAGCCACTGGCATGGGAAATGAGTCGGCTTCCTTCTCCCCTGAAGGAGCCTTGAGGAGAACCTGGGACTGACTCAGTCCGTTAGTAGGACTCCTTTTCCTCCTAAAAGAATGGCTAGTAGAGCCCTCTGCTTTACTCTCCCAAATGTTCCCCTCATTTTCCTCAAGGAAGCCATCAAGGTTGTGAGCCTGAGGCTGGGTCTGTAACAAAGACCTCAGTGATACTGTGAGGGTTCCATGGCTGTGCTCATCTATCCTTGCCTACAACTAAGCCCTTCCCTTCAACCTCACAGACCCCATGAGCTTCCCCTTTAGCATTAGAAGTCTTTCCACATGCCACACCCCATTCCTGAGCCCAAAGGGTGAGAGTTGACGGGAACCCTGTCTAATTTCAGAATGGGAAGGAACAGGATTGAGGTGGTCATGTGTTTTAAGGGTCGTGACTGCAAAACTACTTCTCAGAACTCAAATGTCTGTAAGTGCAGCAAACATCTTGCAATCAGTTGCAGTCACAGGGCTCCTCTGCTAGAGACAAAGGGTACAGAGGCAGAAGGTCAGACAAATACAGAGGTGGACAGAGCTGCTCTGAAGGAAGGCTGAGGAAAGAGAATCCCCATGCAGAAAGTCCGCCTGCTGACTGCCAGGCACTTAGCAGCTTCTGCATAGTGGATGACGGGGTGTGGCCTATCCCAGCCATGCCTCCGATGGGCTCATCTTCCCACAGAACCAGTATCCCCAAAGGAAAGCCAACTGCTAAACAACCAAGACCCTAGCTACCCCAGGGAGTTTTCCACTGATTTTCTTGCCACCACAGAGGCTCTGTCAGTTCCTCTCTCATTCCCTTTCCATGCAATGCTCTGGGTTGGCTGAGGCCTGGGAGGGCAGTCGTTCACAGGCATTTTAATGAGGAAGAGATCTTGCAAATGCCCATGCTAGGTCAACCTGCCAGCAAAATTTTTGTTCTGTCTGTGACCCCGAGTGCAGGCCATGTGGTCGGAAATGGCTGTGGCATCCACATACCCACATAACATACTTACAAGTAGATGCTGGACTCATTGCCTCCCATGTCTGGAGACTGCAGCTTCTGTACAAGGATGATGATGATACCGATGAAAAGCACAAAGTTAACCTGAGGAGGAAAAAAAAACAAATTCGAATCTCTCTCCAGCCTGGTATTTCCCCAACAGGACCCTCTCCCAGCCAGGCAAGTAAGTTCCCTTGCAGACTTCTAAGCCTCCCAGGAAGTCATCCAAATGAAGGAAAAGCTGCAAGAAAACGGATGCAGAATTCCATACAAAACCTGGAAATAGAGAGCACTGTCTAGAAAGGAAAGAGGAAAGAAGGCAAAGGTGATGGAAAAGCACATTGATGAGGTGGCTGTGCAAGTGATCCCCAAGCTCAGCAGATGGTGGGGATGCAGGCCTGTAATCCTGGCATCTGCAAGGCCAAAGCAGGAAGATCACGCATTCCAAGGCAGCCTGGGCTATATATCAAAACCCTGTCTCAGAGATAAAGAGATAGAGGTGGGGTGGGGATGGGGAGAGAAAGTTCAGCGTCATGGAATAGGAAAACAGCCACAGCACTCCTAATTAGAGGACTGCCTGGGAACAGCAGTAGCAGCATGTGCCATCAGGGACAGATGCTCTCCAAACAAAGTGGGAAGCTGCTGCGTGTGTACTGAGAAAAGAGGGGGCAGGGCTGCAAATAAATGCAGAGGAGCCACAACAAGAAGACAGCATGGCAAGGCGACATCTCTGGGCCAGAGCCAAAGCACCCTTAAGAAAAGAACAACGCGATTCTATTTAAAAACAATAGCCGCTAAGAACAACTGAGCATCCCAAACACTGGAGAGTGATCATCTTTAAGCTGACGTATAAGAAGGAACACTGTACTGTGCAGGTACAGAGTCAGGAGAGAGAAAGAATTGGAGGCCTAGAAGGCTTGATCAGAAAGGGTCCTGTTTGTTTTCTTCTTTGTTTCATAGATCAATTAGAACAAGAAAGCACACCACCCTTGCTCTGCCAGGCTTGGTTCTGCTTCTGCTGCTGTCTAATTAATGTTCCAATTGGCTCAGCAAATATTGCTATGGAGAAAATACCATTAAACATCCAGGGGTGAGAAGGGGGACAGCGGAAGAGATAAACAGACCACTTTAAATCATGAGAGAGCGTTGGCCAAAACCAGGAAACTCAGATGAGCAAGAACAACTCACTAGGAAGTGGAAGGTCTCAGAAGAGTGGTAAGTTCAGAAGGAAATTTCAAAGGAGTCAAAAGTGCTCTTGCTCCTTGGCCATGGCCATGTTAATAATGAACACACACTCTTTGTCCAAGAGTCTTATTCCTAGCAATTTGTCCCAAAGACATAAGCACATGTGCTCAAAGCCAGATACAAATGTATCCCTGACTCTAGGGGAAAACTGGACTAGTCTATTATACTATTCTGTCACAGGGCACAATCTCTTCAGCACATGTCATCAAATGCAATACCCGTGCTCAGCTTTATAACAACACACACAAAAGCCAGCCAGGAAGAAATCCTTGCCCAATTGCATGCAAGAAAGCTGCCAAAAACTAGAGCAAACATTGTCCTCCATAAAAACAAGGGATAAAAGAAACAGATATTGGGAAAGATGGGTAAAGGCTGTTTTCATTTACAGGTTGCATAATTTTCTATGTGAAAACCTCATGTGAACCGAACAAAAGGGGATTAAACTCAGAAGAGAATTGAAAAAAACTGTAAATAGGCCAAGAAATCACAAAAACTGATCACTTCCCTATACAGCCCCAATAACCCACCAGATACTACAGTGTGGGAAAGATTCTTAGGCTCAGCCAAGGCCCAGGCTGAGGAATGCCTCAGGGTAAGCAGACAGCAGCAAGATGAGAAGGAATTTTGTGTTCTTGGAGAAAATCAATTTTCTTCCAAATGGGTACATAACTCAATGCAGATCTCCACCAGATCTTTTCTTATAATTTAACAAGGATATTCAAAAGTTTACTTGACGAAGTGAATGTTTGATCAATGTTCAATAGAACAATTAAGAAATTTACATATAAGGTGGTAAAACATACAAGGTCCCAGTGACTGGCACAGTCACTTGGGCAGGCATATAAGTGGCACAAAGGTGAGAGTCTCCAATCCATAGTGCGTAGGTGTTTGTGATAAATAACTCTTCATATATACGACACTGTAAGAAGACTGGAGATTGGAAACTTGAAGCCATCAAAGATATAAAAGTAGAAAAATAAGCATTTTTTGACAAAAAAATAAATCCAACATTTCTTAAAGATAATGTAAGCCACAACTAGGTCATGAAGCAATTGAGATGGGTTGAATAGCTCAAGCTAATGGAAATCCTCCATAAACGAGAAATAAGCCCACAAATCATAAAGATGAAGCCGGAGGATCCCAATGCATGGAAGTCATGCTGGCCTAGGAACATGTCAAAGCACCAAAGAGGTGTTACTGCTCTGCAGCTGACCTGAAAGGCACTCTCCCAGAGGACAGAACAAAAGAAGTTCACAGAGATGTCCAAAATAAGCCAAGCCACCAAAAAGCTGTTTAGAAGTCAGTGTTCAGATTTTAGATATTAAGCATATATCAGGCTACAATCCACAACTCCTGAGCAGCAAGGTAACAAAGGGGAACCTAGGAGGGACATCTAAGGATCCCCTGGGAAGGGGAAATAGATAAGATCTCCTGAGTAAATTGGGACCATAGTAAAGTGTGTGTGTGAGGGGGGTGATGAGAAGTGGGAAGAGAACATGAGGAAATGGGGTGGTGAAGTTGGCATGTAGGGAGGGACAGAGAGGGAGAGCAACAGAATAGAATCATTTGGGGGTTAGAGAGAAATCTGATACTAGAGAAATACCCAAGAATCCACAAACATGACCCCAGCAAAGACTCCAAGCAATAGTGGAGATTGTCCCTGAGCTGGCCTTCCCCTATAATCAAAGTGATGACTACCCTAATTGTCATCATAGGCCCTTCATTCAGCAACCGATAGAAGCAGATGAAGAGATCCACAGCTAAGCACTGGGTCAAGCTCCCAGTGCAGTCAAAGAGAAGGAGGAGAGATTATATGAGCAAAGGGCCAAGATAATGATGAGACCCACAGAAGCAGCTGACCTAAGCTGCCAAGAGCTCAATGACTCTGGATTCACAGCTGGAAAACCTTCATGGGACCAAACTAGGCCCTCTGAATATGGATGACAGCTATATGGTGGGTGTAATTTGTGAGGCCTAATGCAGTGGGACCAAGATCTATCTAGAGCCCATTCCCTCTAGGGGGATACTTTGCTCAGCCTTGATACTGGGGAGGGGGAGAGGGGCTTGGTCCTGCCTCAATTTGATATTCCAGACTGCATTGACCTCCCCTCCCCCCCCCCCCCCGAGTCCTTACTTTCTCTGAGGGGTAGATGGGTAAGTGGGGTGGGGGGTTGCTGGGGGTGACTGGGAAGAGACGGGAGGAGGATCAGGCTGGTATGTGAAAAAACCTTTTAAATAATAATTTTTGTTTAAAAAAAGAAATAACTTACAGGAATATCAGAATATCATTTGTTGGAATGTGAAGTTATTATAATATCAATAAAACAATTGTGTATGAATTGAACGTTAAAAAAAAATGAGTGCTCAGTCTCACTAACAATGTCGAGAAACAGACGTGCCATTCAGAAGCCAGTGTCACCCTCGACAGGACTGTGCACCATCAAATACCTTGGAATGCAAGTACAGAGCTGTCTGGAGAACAAAGTCACCAAAAGGGATGTGACTTGCTAAAGCATTTTTGTAATATGGTAAAGGATCTGAAATGTTAAGCGTATAGCCTTTTGACTAGCAATCTCAGCTCTAGAAATTTATTTTAAAGAAAAACCTGCAATATGCTCAAAAGTATGCATGAAATTATTCCTAGTAGCACCTTACATAATAATTAAAAGTGGAATGGTATGCCTGGTCCAACACTTAATAATTTGTGTCACAGCATATAATACAGCTGTGACAAAGCTTATCTTTCCCTTTCCTATATTCCCTTTGCCTGTCTCTGCCTTCCCTCTTTGTCCTAAGGACACTCACCATTATAGAGCCAACCACAGGGCCTTTGATCACCCACCACAGAGCTGTGCTGTCATTCATATCCCAGCAGCTGAAAGACAGGCAAAGAGAAGAAACCATGACAGGCCCTTGCAGAACATCACATGCCAGGCTGGGAGCCTGCACTTTCTCCCCCTGTAGCCCCTGAACAGGGCAGTCTGGAAGTAGAGTTGGGCTGGCTAGAACACTTCTCACCCGAGGTTTGCTTTCCCCTCAGCTCCTCTGCCATGGCAGAGACTGAAACCCAATCAGGGCATGGTTGGCTCCTTGGAAAGGACATGTCTCCCATTCAGATCTGGAATTCTTAGGGTAACTGTGGGGTTGAGAGTAACCTCCCCTTCAACATTCTTTCTCCTTCTCTCCAAAAGATACCAGATGTTCAGAGTTGCCCTCAAACCAGATGGGTTCAGAAATGTACCCCATATCTTGCTGGGTTGTCACTTAAGACAAGGTAGACCACAAGGGGTGAAGGCTAAGGAGGAACCTGAGACCAGGCTTTGGTGTGGGACTGACACAGGACTGATCACATGAGGACTTAGGTGCTACCCAGGGCTGGGTTTTTGTTCAGAACAACACGTTGGGGAGTTCATGCGAAGCCAGCCCATGTCTAAAGACTCTCAGGTGGACTCACCCTGCATCATCGAAGTAGAGCCTCAGCACAGCCCACACGGTCACACACACAGTAGGAGTCCCTGGAGAACATGAAAAGAAGATTCAGCTTGCCCAGGATACTCTTAGCCTGGGGGCTGGGGTGTTCCTGGGGCCTCTACTGTCTTTCATCCCCAGCTCCTCAAACTTTCCAGCTATCTACCGCAACTTCAAGCCATCTGGTCTCCCAAGATGATTCCCAGAAAACAGAGTCCCTTGGGAAGGAAGTGAAAAAGAAAACGCTTCTAAGAATTAACAAGAAACCCATAGTTGGCTGTGGGGGCTCTGATGTTTCCTAAAGCTGGGACCAAAGACACAATTGACTAGGAGGCCTGAGCTCATCCAGACCCAGCCAGTGACTTACCCCAACCAATAATGGTGTACCAGTAGAAGTATCTCCTCTCAGGGAAAAAGGTCTCCACCAGCAGTGTAAAGAGGTACAGGCCTTCAATGAACAGCCAGAAGTAGTTGGACACCACGCAGTAATGGAAGAAAACCATGACAGCTTTGCATTCTACCTACAGAGAAAGCCAGAGGAGAGTTAAGCTCTCTGCCCCGCCCCCAGGAAAACCCTGAAACCCAGCCTCATAGAACAAGAGGAAATCCTGAGGCCTATCAGTCCTGTCACACTCAGCCTCAAGAATCCCAAGGACCTAGATTATAGGCATTCCTGGATGAAGGAGGCCGCCAACACAGCATTCTAGGACTCAGGATAACCTTCCCAGTGAGGAAAATACTGTGTACAAGGACAGGTGATAGCAGGCTAAATCACCAAGCTCCTCTTGCTCATCCCCTCACCCTTTGACCAACACTGTAGGCTGGGTAAGTAGGAAGAGAAGCAACCAGCAGTCCCATGGGACACTGCTTACCAAAGGAGGATCTAGACACAGCACAGGTAGAGACACACACCTTGGCCTGGGAAATGTCTTCTCAAATAGAGCCTCAAAACATGGCCTCCCAGTGAAGCCCCCAAGCCTAGTCTGTCTTATCTCACCCTATCACATGTCAGCTCTCTGTATATACCAGCTTCATGCATCTGTGTTTGAGAAGGAATCTGCAAAGACCCTGGACAGTTGGCACACAGATTTCCACATGACATTTTCACATAGCAAAGCCTGGGTAAGCCCTGTCTGAGCTTCATTCTCACATGGCCTTCCTGCCTGGAGGTCCAGACTGAGAGATTGTGGAGCTGGATTTTTCTTTGGGTCATTGGCTCACAAATAACAACAGAGACCTATTATTAATAATGAAAGCCCAGCTTGTTCCATTAGCTCTTAGAATTTAAATTAACCTGTTTTTATTAATCTACATCTCACCATGTGGCTCTTTACATTTTTTTTATTCTATATGTCTGACTCCCTCCATGTGTCCTCGGCATCTCCTCTGTGCCTAGGTTCCTCCTCCTCTTCCTCTCTCTCCCCGGAAGTCCCGCCTATACCTCCTGCCTAGCTATTGGCCATTCAGCTTTTTATTACACCAATCACAGCAATACATCTTCACACAGTGTACAAATATCCCACAACAGGCCTGACTGTGTTTTGGTTGGGAGTGAAGTCATACAGCGGCCATAGTAACACTCCATAACTCCTAAACTTCAACATGACTTGGGACAAGGCCTTCACCTGCAGGGACACCTTCCTGTAGGGTGCTAGCAGGGCAGAGTCCTGGGTGGCTAGGCTTCCTTGCTCACTTACAGTGGAGACGAAGCAGTGAGTGCTGTCCTGCTCAGCATACAGAATCCAATCTTTGATGAAGACGGAGATGGCCCTCAGCATGAAGGACACAAACAGGTTCATGTGGATGAAGTTGCGGGTACAGTGCAGCTTTCTACATGGACCAGGATAAGGAAATCATGAACTGTGTAGCATTTCACAACCTGAGGGGGGGGGGGGGTAATCTGTTCTGGGCCTAGCCATGGCTTGTCTTAACGGGGTCCCTTTCCCATACCACCCTTTTCTCCCACCTTGATAATCCTCTGTCTTTCCCACTCTGGTCATATGGTCATCTGGTGGCTGGACTTCTCCCTCCTACGACCTCTCTGCCTAGACCAGGGAGATTAAAGCAAGGGAAATTTCTAGAAGGGACCATGCCTGACTGTACGGCCTTGGAAACATGAGCTGCTCTCTCAGGCCACCTTCCCATCTGCTGTGTTGGGGACAGGGCCTGCCATCCAAAGGACATTCCAGGAATGGTGGGAGGTGGGAGGTAAGTACTTTGAGCAGGATAGACAATTGTGGCTGTAACACTACTGGGCTCTCACCGGAAGCGGCACAAGATGACCATGGCAGTGGTGAGGGTGACGAGGGAAGTGCTGTAGCCGACTGTGTAGAGGGCCTTCACCGACAGGTAGTAATAATCCTGGAGCAGGGCACAGGACATGCAGGGCTCCACTTGGGACCAGCCACTGGCTCACTAGGACCCACACCCAGTGTCCCCAACCAGGGCCTGCCCACCTGTGAGCCCAACATCTCTCCTCTCTCTGCCATCACTCCACCCCTGGCTGGATGCCTGCTCCTCTTTGCAAAGAAAGGGTCAGTACTCTAAACCTATTCAGAATGTATTGAAGGCAAGGGCCCTGAGTTATCAGAACAGAAAGCAGCCTTAGCCACCTGAAGAGGGGTGAAAGAAACTCCCTGCTAGGCCCAGCATTAAACCCTCAATTGCTGGGCTCGCGAGAAGGCAGTGTTATGAAAAGTAGGCAGGGTTGAGGGGACTTGAGGTGGGACAGAGCCCCAGAAAGGTAAATAAACATCCTACTCTCCATGTTTCAGTCTCAGTATACAGCATGTGCTATCCAGAGCCCGAGCTCCTCAGAACTAAGCCATCATCTGACTCACCTGATCCCCAGACTCAGGCTCATAGTCATCAAAGCCACAAGCATCAAAGTAGTGGGGGAAGGGCTCTGACCAGCCATCCTCTGTGCAGTTCCGGCCCACGACCCCATGTCTGCAGAGAACAGAGAAACCAAGCAAGGTGTGCAGCTGGCTTTTAAAGAACCCTGGAAATGATTTTATGGCGGGAATTCATAAGAAACCATGTGTTCTGGAGGCTCCAGCTAAAAGGTACAAGACTGAGTGACGGCTGAAGCCCTGACACTCATCCTTTAAATGACAGGGGCTGGGAGTGGGGACCAGGATAAGATGAATGGGAAACCTGATCCCTGAACAGAATCCAGCATGTCTATATCTCTCCTGTAATATTCCCAACTCTCACCCCAAGAGGATTTGGAGCCTGCCCCCAGGCTCTGGATCAGCACTTCTCAAAAGGTCAATCTGCAGAACCACCTAGAAACTCCTCACAAATGCTGCTTCCAAACCCAAACTCAATGCCAACCCCAACCCCAGAGACCCTAACAAGGCATCCAGTATGTCCAAAAGCTCCTTGGGTGACTGTGGAGTGAGGATTTGGCATACTTGAGTGCAGAGTTCTGGGCCTGCCAGCAGCCGGAACATCTCCCACTGATGGAGCACCTGGCTTTTCTGTTTTTGAGCAAGCCCATGTCTACTCTCTCTCCCAACCTTACAAAGAGCGGTGGGCCTTTGTTGTTGCTCTGTTGTTTTATTATTGCCTTTCAGAGTTTTGTGGTCCCCTTTCATCAACGTGTATTCACCCTCTTTGGATTGACTTTGAGGCCATTGTGTGGGATGCTGGAGGGACAGAACAGTCATGGCTATTGAAAGAGGCATTTGCTACCCGCAAAGTAGAGTGTACGCTATTTTTTATGTGAGTGGGTTGCTTCAGCCTTGAATAACATCATGTCATTCTGAGCCTATGAGAGCCACTAAGGTCCAAAGAAGCACAAGGCAAGTAGGCCTTTTCTTCTAGCTAGCTCCAGACACTTGTCCCTACCTGGCAGCTCAAGAGTTATTCGTCTCCTAGGAAACATTGAAAGAAACAGAATTTGGGGTAGTTTTAAACCTCCAGATATAGAACAGAGATTTTCAAACTTCAGGTGTACCCCTTGGTCACCGTGGGGGGGGGGGGATTGGTAGAGCGCAGATTCTGCAGCCTCAACCTACAGTCTCTGATACAATCAGTGTATAGGTTTCAGAGACCAGTGACTTGTGTATGGCAAGAAACTACAGTGGATAGGGAGTTGGAAGCATACACTGCTGGGAAGGGCCCTGTCCTCTGTGATCAAGGTGGCCTCTGGGGATCTCAGTGAGGAAGTGGTGGGTCAGTGCAGGGCAGAAGGGAGGAGAGAGCCCTTGCTCTTCTGACCAGCATCCTTTTCTTGCTGGTAGAGTTGGAAGGTGTAAGACCAATTGCCTTCAGCCAAGAAAGCTGGGCATGCTCTCCCTGGCACTGAGAGGAATGGCAGAGCAGGGACCCAGCCCAGAAGCACAATCTCAGAATGGGAGGGTCTCCACAGCTTCCCTGACACCAGTGACAAGCCGAGAAGGGAGCCAGCAGGCCAGGGGCTTCACTCTTAGAAATATCACCAGATTGTCTTCTCTTCAGAAAAAAATGTGTCTCGGGCTGTTGCTGGCAGCCTCCATGCAAGGCTCTTGAACAGTTCAGAACATCTGAATGCCTCCCCCCTTCTCCCTTGGGAGCTAGATGGCCAAGCCACTGTCCTCTTAGGCTTTTGTTAACTCTGCCTTGCCTATCTCACAGAGGTGGGGAGGAGAAAGGGACAAACAGTGTACAGGGATTTGAAAATAATTTTTTAAAAAAAGAAAGCTTGCTAGATGGAAAGGCCATTTCCTGTCTTTTATTTTTCCTCTTTATTTTAATAACATGATGCAGGCTCTGAAAAATATAAACCTTTTTCTTTCCAAAAACTGTTCTATGAATATCGTTCTGATAGAAATCTCCAGAAAACAGAGTGCTCTCCAGATTGTCAAAATCTCGAAGTGACAGCATCTCTTTCAGTGGGCTGCTTTGCTCTGGCAATGTCATAGGAGCATAGCATCCTCCCCATAAGGTCCAGGTCCCACTGTATCACCTGGAGCTGGCTGGCCATGCGTCTGGCCCCACTTCAGCTGGCTATATCAGAGGATGGGTGAAACCCCAGAATCTGCACTTTACCAAGTCTGCCGAGAGTGGGAATTGGGACAGGCAGGCTACATCTCACTCAGCCCCTGCACATCCCTCTGACACATGGCCTCTTGCAGCTCCATATGTCTGTGATGCTCAGTGGCCCCAGCCAGGTGGCTGGAATGCAAAGCTGAAGACTGAGAATGTCTGTTGTCTGTGAAAGGTTCAAAGCCACCAAAGATCTTATAATGCAGAGGCTCCTCACTCACAATATATGAAGGGGTATTAAGACACCAATAGCTCCCCCCCCCCCCCCCCGTGGACGTACCATCTTCTCTCTGGGGACCTAAGTGCCATCTTCCAAGGAGACAGCACACAGCTTTCTCAGATTAGCCACACACTCAAGACCACACAGAGGATGAAGTCCTGCTACAAAGCAGGTCTCAGAGCTCTCACAGCGCTATTCTTCACCCCCACCAGCCCAAGGTGGCTCCAGCTCCCTCCTCACCTGTGATTTCCAAGGAATTACTATCGGAAAAACCAAAATCCCCTGCAAAACACAAACCTGGGTCAGAATGCTGCATTTATCAACTGGCCCCATTATCTAAGGCTAAGGCTGTCCCGTCTGCAGCAAGTGGGCTTGGGATGGAGAAGCGGACTCTCACTCAGCAGCTGCACGTTCCTCTGGCACACTGCCTCCTGAAGCTCCCATCTTACTTACCAGGGTGGCAGCTGCATGGCTATGATATTTAGCATGATCTGTGGCTTGGTGCCCACCAAAGAGCCTCTAGGGTAGCGGAGGGAGTGGATAAGCCTGGGGCTTGGGGTTTCTTTTTCAAAGTTCCATCCCCACCTCTGTTCCAAGTTTGTTTTTTGTTTGTTTGGTTGGTTGGTTGGTTTGGTTTGTTTTTAACCAAAGAGACCCTAAAAGCCCAGAAAGTTCATCTGAAGTTTTCACCTAACTTCATAACCTTTATTCTCTTATTTGTCTAAGGATGGCCTAGAATTAACCCTATTTCTTCTCAGCTTTTCAGAATCTCCTTTCTAAAGGTCACCTCCTTCAGGAGGTCTACCCTGACCTCTGCATAAATCTCTTCTGTTCTCTCACTTGCCCATTCCCACATCCCAGCTGCTGAAATGACAGTATCTGTATGAATTCACGTTTAGGGCCAGCCCACGCATAGGAACATACATGCATTAAGTCCAGACGGACTTGGTTTCCAACCCCTCCATTGGTGACATCCCTAACCCAGCTTGAAAGGTCCTTGAAGCCAACCACAGTGTCCTCCATCTCTTCTAGCCTCTAGGGTGGCTAGACCGGGGGGGGGGGGGGGGGGGGGGTGGGGGGAAGCTGATCCTGGATAGACCTGTCAGACATGCTTCCCCACCCAACTGCCATTCCAGCAGCCAAGGGCATTGGATCTCCTAAGAAAAAGCTCCTGCTTGGCAGATGGAACTCAGTCTGTCCTCCCAAGGGTGTGCTTACCTATGGTTTCTGTCATCCAGACTGTATGGAGAGAGAGAGAGAGAGAGAGAGAGAGAGAGAGAGAGAGAGAGAGAGAGAATGAATACAAATGCAAAGGTGAGAAGGGCTGAAGAACAGGCTGTTCTCATAGGCCATTTTCTCCCAACCCCACCCCCAACTCTGAGAGAGCTAGGGATCCAAAGGCCTGAGGATCCCACGCTAAGACCTAGCCAGCTCAGGGAGACCTCTAACTCCACCTCCAGGTCAATATATGATGAGAAGGGGGGGCATTGGCCAGGGCTCCCACAAAGCGAGCACCTTCTAGCACCATTGTCACTGAGCTCCCTAGGAATTAGAAGGCAAAGAGAGACCGCAGCAGAGAGACTGCAGCTCACTCCCTTCTGTGGTGAGGCGGGTTTCACTACCAGGCTGTGAACAGAGGTGCTAAAGGCCCTGCTTTAATGAGCCATTAAGAGCCAGGTGTAAATAACATTCCTGCTCCCTGAGGCGGATACATTTACCCTCCTTCCTCCAGCCTCTTGTAGCTTCTGCTGTGTGTGTGTGTGGGGGGGGGGGGGGATTGTGGCTGGAATTTTGCCTAGGGAGGATGTTCCAAAAGCTTCAGATAACTGAACTGAAGCAGTGAGTGCCTGGAGGACATGATTAAGTTGGCTTCCATGGGAATAAGTCTTCGGAGTCAGGCCCTGTCCCTGACAGCCTCCATCTTCTTCTATTCACTCTGTCTTTCAGCATAAAGCTTCCTCCAGAATTTACCCTCTGGCCTGCTGGGCATGGGGGGTTGGGAGAGACCTAGTCTCCAAACCCTCAGGATCAGAACATTCAGAAACCAGCTTCCGGGTAGCAGCAGGTGAACAAGATGTGAGATAAAGAAAGGAGGGCTATGTAGATAAACCCCTCTGTGCTCTGGATGGGAGGCCAATGATGGAGGCTCGCTCAGGACCCCAATGAATACCACGCTTTCTCCTCCTCCCCAAGCCAGGGTAGAGAAAAGTTATTGGCTTTGGCTTCCCAGGAAGGGCCAGACACACACACCCCCTCCACAAAGTCAGGCACACTGGGGTCCTGTCTTGGGGCAGAGTATTTCCTTGCTCCCTGATTCACATTTCTGTATCCAATATCACAGTGCCCATTCCATAAGATCCCAATTTGACCCCAGGGATCGTATACATCGTTTCTGTGACACCAGAAGACATGAGCAGACCCAGCATGTAAGCTCCACAGAACCCTCCACCCAGCTTTGGTTTCCTGGCACAGTTCATGTACTGGCTTATCTCCCGTCAATCTGACATGCAAACTAGAGATATCTGAGAGGGAACCTCCACTGAGAAAATGCCTTCATAAGATCCAGCTGTAGGGCATTTTCTTAATTAATGATTGATGAGGGAGTGCCCAGGCCATTGTGGGTGGTTCCATCCTTGGGCTGGTGGTCCTGGGTTCTATAAGAAATCAGGCTGAACAAGTCATAGGAAGCAAGCCAGCAAGCAGCTCCTCCTCTATGGCAACTGCACCAGCTCTTGCCTCCAGGTCCCTGCCCTGCTTGAGTTCCTGTTCTGACCTTCTTCCTTCGGTGGTGATGGAACAGCAATGTGGAAGTGTAAACCAAATAAACCCTTTCCTCCCCAACTTGTTCACTGACCATGGTGTTTCATCACAGCAATAGAATCCCTGACTAAGACAGACCATCACACACATATCCCTGAAGCCAGTGTCCACATGTCACAGACTGCCTTCCTTGGTGTTAAAGGCTCTTTTCCAGACAGCTGCGGTTAGAGGAGCAGATTTCAAATTCTCTTTCCCGAGTCTTCACAGGCATCTGAGTGCAGTAAGAAATCAGGGACATGCTTTGCTTAGCAAATGTGTGTGCTGGTGGCCTGGAGGACCGGGTACCTGCTCACATCAAGTGGCTGAAGAATGTGGACACAGGTGTCTGTAAGGCATCTTCATCTTCCCATTCTGCCTGCAGGTATTTGATCATACAGCCCGTGCATATATTCCTCCAGGCCTCTGGGATATCTCCATGGCTATGTTGTCATCATGGTGACTGTGATGATGTCAGCTAACTTTACTACTGAATATGCAAAATGCACTAGGTGCTGTGCTATATAGCATCTCCTTTAGTGACCTGTCTTTATCCTTATAGACCACCTGGGAGATGGCCGCTGGGTCACACTGCCATCTGCTAGACCAAAAACTTGAGGGATGATCTACCTTACTGAAGGTCCCTAATGGGGTAAGCAGCAGGGCTGCCATAGCCAAGATTGTTCTCACCTACCACTCACCTGGCAATGCACAGCTGGCACTAAGTGCTGTGTTGGAGAAGTGTTTCCATGCCCTGTACCAGCATAAAGGACACCATCCCATCCTGTCTTCCCTCTGCCATCTGCCCATAAGACAGCTGAGTTCTTCAAGCTGAGCCCGAGGCAGGGGTATGGCTATGTGGAATGTGGTCTAAACCAACACATCTGTAGAGAGTCTGGGCTCTGCTTACCTTGATCTGGGTTGAAGATCCGGAATACCTCAGGGCAGCTAACAAGCACCATCTCACCTATCTGAGCAGGCTTCCAACATGTGATATTGTCCCACATGCCGGGGCAACCTGGAGAAAAGAGCTACCATGAAAGTGTGCCTGGCCATATATATATACACATATATACCACATGCGTACAGACACAAAGGCACCATACACATCCCACATATGCAGGTACACATAAGCACAACATATACAATGGATGTGTTTACACATAAACCCCTCTGTCACAGTTAACTTTCAGCATCAACTCAACTTGATTTAGATTCACTTAGGAGATGGTGAGGCCTCTGGTGATGGCAATGGCATCTCCTGAGAGGACTAACTAAGAAGGGAAGGTCCTCCCCGCCCCCCAAATATGGGTGGTGTTACCTGTGAGTGGGCTGGCATCCTGGGCAAAGAAAAGGAAGGAAAGGAGAAAGCTAGTGGGGTGCTTGCATTCCCCATTTCTTTGCTACTTAGGCACAACAACATGAGCTGAGTTACTCTTCTGTGCCTCCCCAACTACAACCAGAACTCCCAAAACTGTGAGCTAAAATAAATCTCTCTTGCTTTAAGATATTTCTATTTGGTATTGCAATCAGGTAATAATAATTGTAAATAACAGCCACGCAATATACATAAAACACACAGACATACACACACACACACACACACACACACACACACACACACACACACACACTTTGTATAAACCACTCCGAAGTTGGAACTTGCGGGAGGTAATAAGCTTACAAGAAAAGGTAAGTCTTCCCATGCGGGAAGGTTTACTTCTGCACCTGGCAAAGCACTCCAGGAGCAGTTCAGAAACCCACTGTAGGAACTCCAGAGCAGGGAGGCTCTGTGGAAGGCCCTCTTCTCCATATCACAATTCACCTGCAGCCTACCATTCACCTGCATTCCCCCAGCCTCACCACTGTTTGGGGATCTGGCTTCATATTTACTTCCACACCGAGGCTCACTTCTCCATGGTGGCGGAGTTGAGACCAGACCAGCTGGCCTGAGGCTGTACCGCATATGACCTACCTCCCTCTCAGCATAGGACTAGAGAGATGATCTGCCACCCACAAAGCTGGCCCCTTTAGTGAGGTCACAGCTTCCCAGCCGAGAGGATGGAAGGTATCCAGACAACAAGCTTGTACGTGACTATGGAAAGAGCTGGAACCGAACTGGAACCGAGGTTGTGGAGGCAGAGTCCCTGAGGAGGCCAAGGTCAGAGCCTTGCTGCTGGGATGGGCTGGCAGAAGGGAAGAGATCGGTACATAGAGAGACGTAGGAATCACCAAGTCTTCCTGGGGGTGAGCAGTGGGGAAGAAGCGAGTATGTCAGGCTCAGCTAGTTCTGATTGGGGAGCTTTGGCGGCTCCTGGGATCCTCCTGTCCTTTGGTGCATTGTCTCCCCTTAAGGCCACCATCTCTCTCTACCCCTTCTCTGCACTGCAGTATTCATCAAGGTCAATATCTTTGCTGCCAAATCCAAGGAGCAGTTTCAACTCCAGCCAGGCTGTACTCCGCCCACCTGGCTGGCTACAGATTCTGGAAGTCATTCTGTCTTGAGGCACCTGCCCATTCACCTTGCACGAGCTCACTCTGTTTAGAAACTTGACAGAATTACATGTAGACATTTCTAGTCTTTGGCCTCCAGCCACTCTCGGGGATAACCTCAAGATTAGTTAGTTACCTGCTGTATATATCCCCACTTTGAGGGGCCAAAGACAGGTCAGATGCTGGAGTTCTGAACACACCCAGACCCTTCTACTAACCTCAAATCTGTTTCAGCCCAGCTACGTTCCTGAGAGCCACTCCATCTCCATCGCGTACAGCATTCAGACCTGCTTGGTTCCCTCCAGACATCAATGGAATCTATCAGCCTTCAATGGAAATAGAGCCTCCTCCTAGATCTCCCACAGCTCAGACCTAAATCTTTTCAAATTATCTGGCTTGGTGGCTCCCCACATCAACAATTAAAATGTGTTCTTCACACCACAATTCATAAACATGACACCTGTTGTCCCTGCCCTGTCTACCTGTCCCTATTCCTACGTGGCCTACCATGCTTACTTCCCCTTGAGCATATGAGTAGTGCGTCATGTCTTTTTGGTTGTGAGCTTAGCCTTTATTGGCTGAGCCATCTCTCCAGCCCATGAGTCATGTCTCCCAAGGAAAGGATAAGAAGAGGAGGAGGAGGAGGAGGAGGAGGAGGAGGAGGAGGGAGCCCTGGGGTACCACACTTAGGGGTTAACAAAGAAAGCACATGTAGGGGTGCATGGAGAGTATATGACAAAGGTGGGGGAGGGGATGAGGGAGGGGTTCAGAAGCAGGCCAGACAGCAGCAGAGAGCTTCAGGAAAGGAACCTGGCCTACAGGGAGTCTACAGATGGGAGAATTTCAGTGTCCCATAAGGGAGGTGAGTCTTGCCCACATCCCATCTTCCAGGACTTCTTGGGGGACTAATGAGTTTCTACGTGGAAAGTTCTAGAATCAGCACCATGCTGACTCCAAGAATATGGTTGTCACTGGGCCTAGTTTCATTTTTTCACCTAGATGTTCCTGGGAATTGCTACTTAGAGGGACAGCCCTGCTAGGGAGATAGGAGTTCACTGGTCAGCTGCTGGTGGGCAGGCACTGGGTGGCCTGGGCATGCTCATGACAGCATAGTTTCTCTGTTATAGTCTTTGTTATGACTTCAGGCAGCCCAAGACACTCTCGGCTTCTCAGTCTCTCAAAACTTCGACCTTGCTGCTTTGGCATTCACACTAGTGACTCTGGCCTACGGCATCCTGTTCATGGAGTGACACCCTCTAGGAACTAGGAAAATTGTTAAATGTTCTCTATGCTGAGTCCAAGTGTACAGAAACTCAGAGGACCAGACTAGGAAATCCACCTATGTCTCAACAGGTCATTATCAACAATTCCTGTCCACCCAGGATGTCTCACCAGCACACTAGTTGACTGGTTGACTGTGGCATCATATCCTTGAAAGAGACCCAACAGTATATCTTTGGCTGCCATGGCCCATGGAGCATGCCCATGTCTGGCCCATACGCCAGAAACCTTGGCCAGCAGATGTTCCCATAATTGGAGCATTAGGGCCTCCTGGCACAGACAGACACTATTCCAGCTGACAATGCTGAGTTCAGGAGGCCTCACAGAGACGGCACAGATGTGAGGGCGGAGGGGCAAGGAGAGGCAGCAACCAGGATCCAGAGCTGGAGATCAGGGGTAGAAGCAGGATCAGTAATGAATGCATGCTCTTATGAGAGTTTTCTCGGTGACTTCCCTGTGTCCGATGTACAGGAAGCTCACCAGAGGATAAAACTGTAGGAGGGGTAGAGCCTCCCTTTTGAATCTACCTAGAAGAGCCCAGATTTATGTTGTGCTGTTAACCACTGCTGTGCTTCATAGACTATGTCAGAGCAAGGGTCAGGTGTCTGTCGGTTCCCTAGTTACGAGGGGCCAGAGCTGGAATCTGGATCGGAGAGTACATGGAGCTATCTGCTTCCCTGGGGATGGCAAATGCCACTAGGATTTCTTTCTGGCGTATCTGCCAAGTTCCTTGCCCAGGATCTACCTGTCACAGGCTGGAAACTCTCTCGGTTTTTAAGTCTATCCCAGGATATCAAGATCTCTAGGACCCCAGGACCTATAAAGACCAACTACCTTTAGACAGGACAGAGGTGAGCTCACAAGAGAGCCTTTAGGTTTTCTGGCTGAGAACAGAAAGGATGTCGCCACCACACCCAGAACACGAGCTGTTTCCACAGCTCCGTGCAGTTACTTTAGGTGGTAACCAAAGCCTCCGCGATGCCTTTGTTCCTGTGTTCTCTTCTCCATTCCCCTTTTCCTTCTCACTTGCTCATTAATTCATAGGAGATTCAGTGAAGACACAATGAGTTCAGCCGATGAAGCAAAGGTAGCCAGTCTGGGCCTTACGGAGCTTACGATGGTGTGGAATGCTATGCTGAGTAAGCGATGTGCTAGTTTCCTATTGAGACTGGAGATTTATAAGGAAATTTAGCATCTTTGGGCAGCACGTTACTATCACACCATCCTAAAGAAAAGAGGCCTGGAATGAGTCTCACCTACCTAAAACTGGGCAACAATAAGACTGCTTAAGGCTTGAGGGAATGAACCTTTCAATGATCCCAAATTCAGGTGGCCACCAGTGTTCTTTGACATTTGACCCTTCCCCCAGCTTCAAAATCGGGAGTTTGGCATCGTAAACCTCCTCAACCCTCCCATCTCCTCTCACTTTTTAGGACTCTCACGATCACTCTGTATCCATCCAAGCAACCCAGGGTACTCTCACTACCACCAGACCATGTGCAAAGTCCCCAGGCAAGGTTACATATTTGCAGGCTTACGGAGCTGAGAGGTAAGCATATCTAGATGGTAGCAGGGAATCTTTCTCTGCCTGCCATGAAGAACTTTTAAGACGGTGTCCAAATGATTCAATTTAGTGATTAGAGAGATAGCTCAGTAGCAAGGATGAGACAGAAGGCCATGCCAGGATGTGGAGATAGCCCAAGGACCATGAAAGGGATTGATTCAGAGCAATGGCAGCAAAGATGAATGGGACTGTTTATTATATTTGAAAATATCCCCACAGCCAATAGCGAGGCAGTAGAGGAACAGGCAGGGCTGGCAGACACATAGAGTAAAGAAGAGGATGAATCTAGGCTGGGGGGGGGGCGGATATGAGAGAAAGAGAGGGAGATACCAGGAGCCAGAGGCCAGACACAAAGTAAGACACGCAGAATGAAAGCAAGGTTAAAAGCCCTGAGGCAAACATAGATGAAGAGAAACAGGTTAAGTTTTGAGTTAATGGGATAAGTGTAAAATAAGGCCAAGTATTCATCACTAATAGGTCTCCGTGTCATGATTTGGAAGCTGGTTGGTGGCCCAAAAGAAAGCCTGTTACAACATACAGAAGCTGTCAGTGTTCCAACAGAGAAGGAGTCTGGGTCTCTTAATGACCAGGCAAAGCCAAATTCTATCTTACCACTATACATATCTATACTAAATAATTACTTGTATAAGCAAAAAGGAAAAAAAAAGTCATTGTTTAAATCTCTGGATTTGAAGGCTGGTTTGTAACTGCAGCCATAATGACTCACGTACAGGAAAGGTAAAAAAGTATCACTGATGTCATCCTGGTTTCTGACTTGGGTGTCTCTACAGATGGGTGAAGATATAAATGGGTGGGAAGACAGGTAGGTAGATAGATAGGTAGATAGATAGATAGATAGATAGATAGATAGATAGATAGATAGATAGATAGATAGATAATAGATGGATGGATGGGTGGATGGATGAGCAGATGTTTGAATACATAGATAGGTAGACAGATAGGTGGGCAACAGGTGGGAAGGTGGTAGGTGGAAGGGTAGATGGATGAATAGACTGTCACAATATAAGGACTAATTAGGAGCCAAATGGTGAGAGAATTAGACAAATTGAGAATAATTTTTGGTCTCAGAAATGCATTTGAGAAAGAAGCAAGAACCAAAATTAGGCCAGATAAGAATGGGCAAGGTGTCCAAGGTAGCTAAATGATTGTCCAGTGAGAAAGTGAGTTTACACAACAGTAGAGAATGTTCAGAAGAGGGGCAAAGGAGGCCACAGAGAAAAATCATAAAGGACAGTGAGACAGCAGCCAGAGATGTGGGTTTCAGAGAGAAGATGCTTAAGTTCCCACCTTTAGAACAGGCCTTGATGCCTTCAGAGCTTGCTTCACTTGGTGGCTTTCCCACCCAATCCCCCAGTGACCTTCTCTCTGCTCCCCAGGTCTGCACCAGTTCAACACACACAAGCCCTACTGAGGAACAGGGACACCATGAGCCAGGAAGCATTCCACACTTTGAGGATTGTGCCCACCTTCCCTCCAACATGACATAACAGGCAGCAGTGACTCTTGTGACAGCAGGGGAGACAGAATCTACTTAGGCGTGGAGCTGAGAGAGAGTGCATGAGCCATTAGTCTTTGAAAGGAACAGAATGAGGAGCTAATCAGAGGTTGTCATGGTGATGATTCTGTCCAGTTCCACATAGAGTTCAAAACTCATGAGCCCAGGGACACTAGATTGACAGACAAAGACACCCTGGTCCTCCCTTCCTTTCAAAATCCACCCAGCAATGGTCAGATATTCTTAAAGAAAGTCCTCCATTTGAGCACACAATTTGAGAGCAAAAACCACGTCAATTTCCTGAAAATCGCTTGACAGTCCAGGTTTCTTGCTTCATCAAATGAGGACCCCTCCCCCTCTTGTGATATGAGCGCTAATGGGGAGGGGCAGAGCTAAAGGCAGCAGGTCTCCAAATGTGACCCTAGCCAGCAACACACCCAGCAGCCTCCAAGAATGCAGATGCTCAGGCCCCACCCAGACCTAGGTAGGATACACCCTGGAACCACAAACCCTCAGAAAAGTCTGATACATGCTTGAGTTCCAAAAGAACCAGTTTCTGGAGAATAGGAGTCTGAGAAAGCCCTCAATCAGGTTCCTATGATCCCTACATAGGGTAAGTTCCCCAGAGCAAGGGTTTCTATAGACACCCACTTCCTCGTGCTTGGGCCTTGTCAGTGTTAGAGCTGCTGGAAGGCCAACAGGGCTGAGGGTGAGGCCATGGGTAGGTATGGATTAGGCACCTGAACACTACCTAGGACAAGTCCAGAAAGCAGCATGAGGAGCCCTCTCTGACTTGCCACAATGCTACAGGCCTTGCCCACCTCTTTCAGCATGTGGTGTTCACTGAAGACCAGCTATACCAGCTCTTTCTGAACACAGAAGGCTGCCATGCTCACAGCCCAAAGCCCTACAAAAGAGGAGGTACTGCTGGCCACAACCTAGACAAAGAAACCCTGATCCAAGTAGAGGGACCAAAGAATGGAGCTCCGTGGCCTGTTGTGCATAGACCAGCCCTAGTTCCCATGCACAGCAGCCCCCAGCTTGTCCTCTTTCCCCTCCAAGGGCACTGCTACAGTGCAGCAGAAAGGGAAACCCCCCCCCAATCGAAGTTCTGGGCACCCACCCAGAGCTGGCTGAGACTCTCCATGTGACTTGCCAGTGATAGCACCTCTGTCTCTACCCTCTTCGTGTGTCCAGATTCCAGAGTTGGCTCAAGTCCTATGCAGAATCCAGGGATTTGGAATGAAAAACAATACAGTGACGTATACCTCCATCCCTGATCCTCTTCCCAAAAACCCCTTCAACACAGGCTCAAAATGATTGTGGTATTTCTGGCCTTGAAGATCAGGAAGATGAGGGAATATAGATGCCTTCCCAAGACAGTAATCCCCAACATCAGTGCCACATATGGCCCTCACCACCAACAAACTAGGCTTTCATTCCAACAGACCCAACTTACTAGATGCACCATGGCTATCTCCTAACCTTATGCTTGAACTGAGAAATCTCTGCCATTAGTGATGCCATCACTGTGTTATAGTCACTCGTGTGTGGCGATGCTGGTGGGAACACCCACCTCATTGCCAGTCATGTAAAGCAGCACAGCACATACAATTATGAATGGTGCTGAATAACTAACTAAATTCTTGGCCCATAAGTCTATTGAACTATGCAATTATCATTACTTTACAGTATATTTAACTTTTTGATTTTACTATAATGCACCAGGTATTTTCATACATCTGTTTACACTCTCTTGACTGCACAAAGTGGCCTTGGGCAGTGGCTGACCAGACCACCAAGATCTATATTCCTGCACTGTGCAGTGATTTGAGAGGCTGGCCAACCATACCTTTTACAGGTGGCCCTGATATTGAGAAGTGAGTGGATTCCTGCATATGCATATGTATGAAAGCTCCCTTGAGTTCACACTCCCAAGCACTGAAATAAACCAGCGAGCTTTCTTCTTCATTTGCAAGCAAGTTACCACGACAGTGCCTGTGCAGATAAATGCTCACAAACAACAGAATGGCAGGAAACTACAGCTGATCCATCCTTACTCTGCCCAACCACAGCTAACAACACAATACAGCTCTTAACTCCATGCCACACTCCCTGATATAATGAGGTCTTAGCCTGATTCACCTGCTCCATGGCTATTTCTCTCATACCTGACATCACATGGACACAGTGCTAGAGGTGGTTCTCTAGAGTTATCAAACTTGGACACACTTTACAATCAGCTAGAAGTTGCCTCTGAGAACACACCTCCTTGGAGCCTGAGCCCAGATGCTGCTGACCTTGGCCACGGGTAGGAAAAGAGTGCTCACTGGTATTTTAAAGTGTTCCTAGGGACTTCAATAGCACTTTAAAGTACAGCAAGATGGCCCCTGCTCTAGGATCACAAGGTTGTTTAATTTGAAGACCCAGGTGAAGATATCTGTAGAGGCAGGCATATGGCTCATATGAGATTCAGAAGTCATGAAGACCTTCCCTTGGGGCCTGACAGCAGGGGTTAGTTGTCCTAGACCCTGAACCCTGGCACGGTGCCCAGAAACTGCCTAGTCAATTGCTTATTTGTAGCAGACCATACCATAGGGTCTTTAGACCACAGATTTGGTGGATGTGTCACTTAGCACAGCCTTCCCCAGGGGGCCTCCCTTCCTCTGCCCTTGCCCTTCCTTAGTGGATCTTCCCTGCTGTGGCACTTATGCAAACACCCTTTACCTTAGCTCTGAGCAGGACCTCTTGAACACAGACCCAGGCCTTCTTCTCTCCCACAACTCCTCATGTATCCAGCAAAGAGGAGAGCTGGAATGAGTGGAGTGGAGAGCTGGGATCTCTGGATCAAAAATACACACAGACTCTTCCACTCTGGCCTAGGTTTCTAGATAATGGGCAAGGAAGCAAGAAAGAAACTCCCTGAGAGGCCAACTTCATCTTCAGATGGAAGGAAGCATCGCTGATGACTTAAGTTGACAAGCTGTATGCAGGCATAAACTCCCAGGACCCCAGCCTGCTCTACCAGTGGTGCTAGCCTGCAGTTCTCACTTGTATTAAGCCATCCCTACCTAGGCTTGCTTGCCTGCCCTCTCTGAAGCTAGAGCTGGTTCTCCACCTTTCTCCTGTTGCAGGATATTTGATCACACTATGTGACAGGCGCCTCCTAATTGGTTTAGTAAAGAGCTGAATGGCCAATAGGAGGAGAGGATAGGCAGGACTTCTGGGGGAAAGAGGAACCCGGAGATGAATCTAGGTGCTTGAGAGGTGCCAATGAGACACTGGGGGAGTCAGTCATACAGAATGGAGGAGAGGTTAAGAACCACATGGTAGAACATAGAGTCATAGAAACAGGTTAATTTAAGTTGTAAGAACTAGTTGGGAACAATCCTAAGTGAAAGATCAAGCTATAACCGCTTATAGAAATTTAGTAACAAGTCTCCATCTTATTATTTGGGGGGTAGCAGTCCAAGAAAGTCTAAGAGAAAGTCCGACTACCCTCTCCTCTCTTTCAGAAAGCCCTTCCAGACAGTTCCAAATGGTGTATACTTTGTTAGATCTCTGACCAAGCAGAAGGTGGGAAGCCTCTAGCTTTCCACACCACGAGGGAGACTTACAGACTCAGTGACTCTGAAGTCTTCATACCTCCCTGTTCCTTGCAGATGGCAGCTATGAAGTATTAGTCTCCCCCATTATACTCAAGAAAATGTAGATGTCACACATCTCCAAAGGTGATATGAAAGTCATGCCAGGCCTCAATGGACGCTCTCCGGAAGCAGTGTGTTCCAGTGACTGAGACATAAACTGCCCAAATTCAGGCCACTTACAATTAACTGTGTCCTTAAGCAAGGTGCAGGATTTCCTTGCACCCATCTCTTCATCTATGAAGTCAGAGTGATTACAAAGAGCCTGAGTCTGCAGCCTTGTCCCACTGGATCTGTCTCACCCGCAGCCCAGTGCCCACCCCTCTCTTGGTCTGGTTTTCTTAGCTCTAGCTTCTCACCAGAACCTCCTGGGAGCTATTGAATGTCATGTAACTGTGTCAAGCCAAGATTCCGGTTTAATCTGGACTGTGGCTTGTGGATGTTCTAAAAGGTCCCATGGTAGGTGGCTACTCCAAGCTATTCAAGTGCTTCCTGCTCCTTCTAGATCTCACCTCTTCTTCTCCAAATCCACCAGGGAAGCCCCTCCCACCACCACCTTCCCCTCTATTCACATCAGTCTTCTTCTGCTTCAGTCTTCAGACCAGAACACCCTATGCACAAGCCTGTCTTGTCAATTTCTTTGACCTCGGTGTTTGACTAAGGAGTCCAATTAAATTGTACAGTATTAATTACATGAGTAGTTAAGCTCAGGCAGTGTGCCCCACCTCTCTTCCCTCCCATCCTCAGAGCAGCCATTTAGGACTAATGACTCCAGGTCAGGAGGAAGGCCGCATTGGGTCTACCCACATGGTAGATAGACACTGGATAGATATTACCTTCGGGACCCACTTTCCCATTCATGCAAAAAAGTCACTTAGATCAGAGATTCGTAACACAGTCTTTGGGTTTCCTTCCACTGTGTACCTATCTGCCTCCCTTCCTCAGTTTCCCTAGTTGGTATGGGTGAGAGTTCACTTTCTGGTCTCACAGCAAAGCAACCATGCCATGCTGGGAGCACCTCCACCCCTTCTTCATCCCCGGTCAGTCTTTGTGAAGAAGTTGCTGGTGTAAAGTTGGCCCAGTGGAAATTCTGTTTAACTGAGCTGCAGATTAATAAAGTCTTCAAGCAGATTGTTCTCAGAAGAGCTGGGTAAGTCCAGAAGGAAAGGTGCACTCCTCAGGATGTAGTGGAGCCCCACCCCTAGTCAGATTCAGCCTGCTCTGCAGAATAGGAGCAGGAGAAAAGCATAACATCTCCAAGATGCCCACCTAACCTCACTTACACCTGCAGGGGAGTTGGAAGACCCTTGGGTACCAGGAGCTGTGCCTCTCCCTCAGGAATGAACTGTTAGGAGACACTTTTTTTTTTTAATCCTTGGGATCATTTAAGAGAACAGGCTAAAGATGTATGTGGCCACATCCAGCATCTGATATAGGAGCTCCACATTAACCAAAGCTCTGAGGTTGGCTTCTGCTTTCATCCCTGGCTTCTGTTTGACTTAGCATATAGGAAATGATCTCACACCATTGCCTCCAGCTGGCCTGATACTCTAGAGCCAAACCACCCTATAACAGATACATTCCTGCTGCCACAGGTCACAGGTGGCCTATGAACAAGCTTGTTGACAACCGCTATCCAAAACAGGCCCACAAGAAAACAGTGGCCGCTTTAAACCATTCAAAACAACCAGGCCTAGTCTGGCACCACGAGAGGCACCCAGCATCACTGAGCAGGGCAGATGTAGAATGCCATGGCCTTAGAGGGCATTCTGAAGGCTCCAGAGTCACCTTGCCACCACTTCTGCAAAGCTTGCCTGTATGTGCCAAGGACACCAGGACTGTCTGCAACCTCACTCACCTGGGGAAGACTCATTTAGGCCCATCAGATCATTGGCCCTCTGGATCTTCTCCAGGCACATGGCTTGCTCCTTCTTGAAGATGCAGTCAGAGTGCATAGCAATAGCCTGTGGGACATGAGGAACAGACAATGAGAGCAAGGAACCCCTCAGGAACCTTGAGGGTGACAGACCTCAGACAGCAGACGCACCAGCATCTACTTTGTTACAGATGCCATGAGGGCTTTCTCTAGACCCCAACTCAATGTGTGGGTTCCTGAGCTGAGTCTCCACACTATGGTAACTTTAGCAGTTGCATATGTACTGCCCTCTAGAGGCAGAGCATCTGTGTGTGCACGCATGCTCGCAGCTCATAAACACTGCAAAGGAGGGACCATTTCTGTTTTCAACATTTTCTGTTGCAGATGTGTAACCAAGTAGACATGTTATTTAACATGCTCCAAGACACATGGCCTGTAACAGGATTTCAATCTGATGTTCTGGCTCCTGTAGCACTTTAGGGGGAGAAGAGCTAAGGAGTAAGTTCCCCGTCATAGCAGAGAGAAGAGTAATGGTAGGATTGAGGGGCCTTGCCACTCTCAGAGGAAGAAAGACAAGTTCAGAGATGATATAGTACTAAGTCTAGCTCAGGTCTCACACCAGGATTCAGGGACTTTATAACCACACCCTGCTATCGTAATAGATGGCTAAGATCATTTCCATCAAATGCCATGTTAGAAATGATCCCTTTGGCAAAGATCATGACCAAGGGTCATGTTCCTAGACGGATCCAACTACAGGGGCTCACAAAGAGAGGAATGTGTCACATAGGGAGTTATAGATCAGAAGGCTGGATACCTGGCACTCTAAAGATAGCCTTGTCCTAGCCCAAATGGAACTCTCCTCTTCTCCTGACCTTCACCCTTGCTCAAAAGAGATTTGAGCAGAGGACAGGCTCCTGAGTTTAGAAGTCAGAAGGTCTCATTGGATGGGGGCCAGAAGACCATTCTGTGGTCCCAACCAGGGACTCTGTACACAGTTGAGCTATGGAGATACTATACAACTCTACATGTCACAGCACATGTCACCACCTTAATAGACTTGCCAATTCTGTAAGAACTTTCAATCCAAATCAGCACCCGTCTTGAAGAAAATCATTTATCTAATTCACACCATAGAAATTTGAGTAGTGCAGTGGGGGGGGGCGGTGTTGGTAGAAATTGGCAGTAATGCCAACCTAGAGGACAGCTTGGCTGAGAGGACACAGAGATAACTGGTTCTCCAGGTGGACTCAGAACACTTGTGGAGGAGAAAGACTCTGGACCCTTACCACAGGCAGCAGGAGGAGGGCAGTCAGGGAGCAATGCAGGACTCTGGCCATGGTGCTCCCCAGTCTCTGGTGGTGCTCTCAGCAGTGGAGAGTCAGAGCCGCTGTCACGCTGAAGGAAAGGAAAGACAGAATACCGAGTCAACTGCAGTGGGTTTCCAATTTCCAGCCTTGGTTAACCCTTGGGCCTAAATTCCTTCATTTTGATTCTTCTATGCTACCAACATGAGTTGAGCACCATCTGTAGGGCCGACGGTAGGGCATCACATATGGGTACATGCCAGCTCAGCCACCAGGATCCTGGAACACTCTGGAGCAGCTTATTCCTTTGCAGTAGACCAGCTGTCTCCACGTCTCGACATTCTCTGCTTCCACACAGGAACAGTGTTTTGGCTGGCATACTCATGCCCACCTAGCAGTGACATTTACCAGGCTCCCTTGTTTTCAGGCACGAACGTGAGCCTCTTATGCAGGGCACACATGCTCCCTGCTCCTTCACTTTCCCTTCTAAGTGAAAGGCCCACTTTTTCATGGGGAGACGGAATAATATCCCAGAGGTTGAAGGATGACTCTGGAATAGAAGCCAGAATTGCTGTATGATCTGTGGCAGTAAGACACCTCTCCAGCCTGGGAGGCCTAGCTTACTCCAAACAGCTGTGCTGCAGAGAAATGAACTTCTATGCCATCTGCTCAGTCTGAAAGGGCCTCTTTGCTCTCCCACTGCATAGTTGGGACAAGTACATTCCCCTTTCAACCTTACCCACCCCACTTTGTCCTTAGTGGCTACTAAAGGGTGTATTCACATTTTAGTGCTACTGGACCCCAAGGACAGGTGTGTGAGGCCCTAGAAGGGACCAGAAAAGCTACAGATAACTGGGGGAACTGAGCAAATAGTCACAGTCACCGTTCTGCTTCTAAAATTAATCATTGATACAAATGTCTTGCCATTCAGGAGCTCTGCACTGGGTAAAGTTTGCCCTTGGTCAAAAAGCCACATATGTGAAGCTACTCACTGCGGCAGCATCGCATTGGCCCTGCTAAGCAGAGTACTGACACCTCCTCAGAGTGATGGTGGTTATTACTCCATTGCTGTGGGAAGGATTATTAAGTAACCCTATCAGAGCACAGCTAACACAAAAGTGCTTCTCTCTGGAGGCCACGAGGAACTGAAACAAGCCTTCCCCCAAATGTCCTATGTGACCAGCTTTTGTCATCCATGCCTCTATGCACCTAGTACACAGTCTTAGTACCCTCTTTCAACCATTTTGGCTCAGTCATGTAATAAATATCCAAAACAGGAAATAAAGGTCAGTAACAGGAAGATGAAGAGAATGCCCCTCCCCAGTCTAAGGCTCACTCAGAGATGCTGAGGAGGCCTCAGATAGCTAATAAGTACTGCAGGAGAGGCAGGTAGGGCTGGATGGGCTAGAAGAAGGCTGGGAACAGATAGAGGTCAGGCACACAGACTTGAGTTCCTACACCTCTTCCAAGGCCCTCTATACTCCTCTTGGCTTCAGACAGCCTTGGTTGTAACGCTGGTGGGTCCCCTAAAGGGTGCAATCTCCTCTACCAGTCTGAGGTCCCAGACTCTGCCTATAGAAGTGACTTCAGAGTTGTTTGGGATAGAGGAATACCTAGTTCTGTGGATCTCAGCAGGAGTGAGAAGCCATCTTTTCCAGCTAGCTCAGGACAGAAAACCAAAACAAGAACAGAATGTCCCCTGAGCTCAGGGATGACTTGGTGAATACTCCAAAACAGAGCTTTGGTCCCCAGGAAGTCCCTTTAGGACCAGACTATGCTCAGACACCTACCTTCTCTCCATCCCAGACCCTCTCAACCTAGTAAAGCCTGGGGCTACCCACCAGGATGGCCCTCCATTTAAGTTGTGGAGTGGGCTTATAGTGTTGCTGCATTAACCCTTGTGAGAACCTTGGGATGCACCTTGGGTCAAAGCCAGCTCTAAGGTCCTCTCTGAAGGGACCATGATGGCAGAGAGCCTGGGGTGGCTCTAAGCACAGGGAAGCTCTGCCCCCATGCTCTTAGTGGAAAAGAAATGGGAAGTGTCCCTTCCTGTGCCCCCTCCACCTACCCCACCCCTAGAGGTTTTAGCCTTGACCTCAGGCAAAGCACTTCAGCTTCCTCCTTGGCCTCTACATGTTGTCTGCAAAGTGGGAATGACAACCATGCCTGTCCCAAAGCCAGTGCTTCAAGGATGTGCCACAGCCTGGCATCTGTGAGGTGTCTCCTTCTCTGTCTTTATGATTTTTGTGTCACTGTGCTGTCACCTCTGCCCTTTATCACATTCACTGGGAACAGCAGGATGACTGCACTCTATCTCCTAATGGCCAGTACTTACTAGGGAATCAGTGTGTGCTGGGCACTCTTCCAAGCTGAATACCCATCAACTCCATAACCTGACTGACACTTATGAAGTAGCTCCTGGCACCATCCTCCTTCAGGGGAGGGGGGTTGACAGTGGCACAGAGAGACTACACAACTTCTCCAAGGTCACACAGGAAGTACCCCATAGAGCTAGAAAGTGGCTCAGAAACATATGTGTCCCTTGACTTCTTCGGCTCTATCACTCCTGAAGAAGACTGCTGCACCCCATGGTGACTTCTCACATGCTCAAAGGTATGCAGATTCTCTGCTACTGGCTGCCATTTGCCCAGGCAGATGCAGGCCTACCTGTACCTGTCTCTCTCCTCAGGAAGATCAGCTGGGAACAGAATATTTGAGTCCTGTCTGAGATCAACTTGAAAAGCCACCTCATCATGGGAAGCTGAGGCCAGAGTAGGAAGGTGTTTCCCAAGGTTACATGGTGTAAAGCCTAGAGATATGCCTGATAAAAATGAAATGTATTCTTAACTTCAAGGGGTCTAGGAGACCCCAGAATGTGCCCACCCCTCTAGCCAGAGACCGCCTGCCCTCTCTAAGTCCCAGCAGTTCTGAAGTGTACTGAGCAGGAACTGACAGCAGCAGCCGCATCACCAGTCAGCCCACTAGAGAACTGGTGACTCACAAGCCTCGAGACTTCTCGTCAGAAGAAGGGGGGATTTGCAGACCCTTCAGCTGCCTTCACTGTACCAAACCCAAGAAAGGCCAGTTGCCATGCTCGGCAGGGGCGTGGTTTCTGCTGCAGGTCACATATAACTTCTCCTAAAGCTGGTCCAGGCCCTCATTTGGAGTCTGCATCCTTCCCTACTGTGAAATACCCTGCCCTGTGAAGCCACTATGGGGATGGACACAGGACAGCACTGTCTAACCCTGTCCAGTCATACAGGCCTGGGTTCCACATGTGCCCTGTATCAGAGCCACCTCCAGGGCAAGACATCAAGTGATGGGTAGAAAGTAGACGAGGCTGGAGCCAGTCTAGCACCTAGGGACACTGGAGGACTATATCAGGAAACGGGGTATCACTGAGCGAGAAGAGATTGTTACACCTCCACTAAGGGAAAAAATTTTCATGGCCACTAAGCAAAGCAACCCTAGGGCCCTTCAGGATCAGGACCAAGTTGAATAAAGTGAACCAAATCCTGAGGTACGGGATAATATGACAGCAAACCGTCCCTAGAAGATGTGACAGGAAAGAAAGGTCCTTGGAGGACAGTAGAGCAAGAGAGAAGCAGTGGGGAGGGTAAGCTTGCTACCTGAGCCATAGGTTCCCAGGGAAGAGATTCCAAGGTGCACATTAGCTGTCAGTGTTCTCTCAGCCAGTATGCCACATGCCCATCTGTCAGGGAGAAGGTGAAAAGAGCCATGCACTACTCTGAATCCTGGGAGAACGGCGGCCACTCCAGCCTTGGAACAGCACCTCCTGAAAGCCCATCAGTGCCCTTCCTCATTCTACCCTCTGGTTTCCAGCCCTGAACAAAGAGCCCCTCCATCCTGCCTAAGCTGTTGAGGTCTTGCCAAGTTTACTGTGAGATTCAAGGTGAGGTTTTGAGTTAGCTTCTCCTTCCTAAGAGGAACAGGAGAAGGGGCTTAGGAACTACTTGGCATGCTCAGACAACATCACAAGTATTTAAAGCATGCTGTCTCCAGTTATACTGTGGAGGTGGGGTGTCCCCTGAGTACAGTGAAAGCCACCCCCAGGACTGGCAAACAGATGCCTCTGGGAGGCCAAAGGGAGCAACTGGTGCTCAGGCATCTTGAGCTCCAAGACAAGACATCCTGTTTCTTTGACCCCTCTTGCCTCTAACCATCCAGCACAGGAGCTAGGGACCCTTCTGGTCAGTCAGATTCACTTAGCTTCCTTTTTCTTGTCAGCCAGTGAGTCAAGCATGGTTTAAAAATGGTGTATTTCTAAGTGGTCAGGAAATTAAAAGAATTAAATTTCATGAAATTTGAATTTGGTGTCTAAAAGTTTATCAATACCTAGTCAGGATTAGTTTCTGTTCATGTGTCCCTGTGGTCACTTCCAAGCTAACACAGCAGGACAAAGTCACTGCATCCAAGTACAATCGCCAGAGTCTAAAATATTTACAAGATTCACAGAAGAAAAAGCTACAGCCCATGTTCAATGTTCCTGAAACACAGTGTACAAAACACACACACATGCTTACACATATACACACTCACCCCTCTGGACCTTCACTAAGAATGGCTTTTGTAACCAAGTGTTCCCAGGTCTTGTGTGAGAATTTCTTTCTGTTTCTGCCTACCTCTATGTCATCCCAGATCCCAGGCAGGTATCATGGGAAGCCTACATGCCTCCCCAGCTGTGTGTCACTCCTCTGTGTGTCAGTGTGGGGGCGGTTATCATTGTGTGCTTCTGACGGCATCCAGAGCTCAGTACAAACACATTCACAGCTATGTTGCCAGGCAGCTGGACCATGAGGTCCAATCCGTTCAGGCATAGAAACCTAGTCCCTTCTATTCAGAAGTCGCAGACAGCTTCTGAGGCCTCTAGGCCTTCTGGGATAAAACCCCTCTATATCCCTTATCTGGAACATCACAGCTCTGCTAATACACATCCTCCGGCTCTTTCAGTCACCTCAGGGGCAGCTCCAAGATGAGTGGCTCACAGATGAGCATGGTGTTCCTGGTTCTAAATGAAGTTCTCACACTGCATGGAGCACCCTGGGCCCGCCATTTGGCAGGCAACACCAGGGTCCTTCATTTACTCAATGCCATCCCTGGGCAATGAAATGCATCTCTGCTAGGCCACCTTCTCAGTGAGAAAGGCACCTTGTGGCCCTGTCTACTGTAGAATCTCACCTAAACACTACTCTATTAACATGCACGGAGTACATTCAATACAAATGGAAAGAACGAACGTCCAAAAGTAGAAGCGTGACAGAGAGGTGACTGTGTGAAACAGAACAAAACCAATCAAGGCCTCCAATGTGCTTCTCCAATCAGGCTCCCGCCAGGCTGAAACCTGCACAAAACAGGATGTGAACGCAGGCTTAGCCGGGCTCTGTCTTGGGAGTGCTGGGAAAGCTCCTCCTGTAGGCTCAGTAGAGATAGGTTCCTGACTACACAGAGACAGGCAGACCATTGAGGATCTCAGGACAGATACCCCACCACCCATAAACCACCACTGATGGCAGAAAGCAGGTAGAACCACATCTGACTCTGGTCCACACCACATACACTTGTTGATGGATTGGTCAGGAGATATGGCTCAAGGCCGGCTTCAGCATGTCCTGTCTTTAATTTGTGTGTTCAGATTTTGGCTTGCGTCCAGACTGGGGCCTTTGCCTGTTCTCTCCAAGGTCAGTAAGGAGTCCTAGACTCACACTTGGGAATGGGGGTTCCTCCAGCTTCATATGTCCATCACAACAAATGCATCTCAGGGCCTCCCAAACAAACCTAGAGCCCAGAAAGGCTCAGTCACAGTATCCCATCTTCTTCCCATTCTCACAGCCACCCTCCAGCCTCCAGCTTAACCTTCAGAATGGCCTGCCTCAGTGCAACTGCAGTCCTGGGGCAAACTGCCCTCCACATGCTCTGTATGGGCTCTAAACTCTGACATACCCACCCAGGAATGCACCTGAGCTGCCACAGAAAAATCCAAACAGAGGCCTGTTTTTCTTTTTGTTTGGAGAGGAAGGGGTTATGGGACACACAGCCTCAAGTACAGAAAAGTAGCCATATACACCAGCCCTGAGGTGGGCTGAAGAATTACCAAAACATCTCAGGCCAAGATGGTCCAGAAGGCTCTGAACTCCTTCTAAAATTGATGCTCCACTCCCTAGCAGCAAGTGGAATTCCATCGTTGTCCCCTTCCTGCCGTGCTTTCTCCTAAAGATCCAGTTCCGTGCACTGGTGCCTGGTCCCTCCGACCCCCAAACCTGACATGCTCTTGCTGATCTACTCCCAGCAGCTAGCTACTACTGGCTTTAAAACAGTCAGCAGGAGTCTCGGGTGGGCCCCCTTCGGCAACCCCTCTCTGAGCAAGCAATTTTCTCCCACAGGCCCTGCAGGGCGTTTCCTTGTTAGACCACCAAAGCCCAAGCATCTCTCATTCAACCTCTCTGCGCTGCGGGAGAAATTGTTGGGTTGTCCTTTTTTAAACAATCCCAGAGGTTATCTCCACTGGGGAACAAACTAAACTGACTCCTCCTACCCTACCTTCATCCCCAACACATAGCTTGCCCACCCCACAAACACACAGCAGACTGTGGCACTGAGTCCCCCAAAGGACCCCCAGCGTCTCGTCTCCCTTTCAAATCCGCTCTGGAGACATGGAGATAGATCTCTTGGGGACCCTCTGGCCGCAGTGTCATCCCTGCCCCCTGAATGTCCTTTTCTGGCACCAGAAAAAGCTGACAGCGCTAGGCCAATCCCCACTGAGTGGTCTACGGGGGTAGTAGTCCCAAGCCACGGTCTTAGATGGGGCAGAGAGAAGCGTAGGCTGCCCACAGCAGCTAAAGAGGTTAGTCTCAGGCGCTGTGCCCTGCGCTGGCCCTCGCCAACTGTAGGCTGGCAGAGCATGCGGCTCCAGGAGACCTCTGTGCTGGAGGAGAGGTCCAAGGGCCCCGCCGAGAAGGGTCTGGAGCTGGGCGTGCGCTGCAGAGCAGAGGGACAGGTCGGGGTGGCTCTTACCTGCTGGCTGTAGGGCCGGGCCGGGTACGGGACGCAGGGACAGAAGGTGCAGGAGGGCGCGTAGACCGCGAATCTGAGCCTGGAGCTGCACTGGCTGGAGCGTGTGAGCCGCGGAGCGCGCGCCGAGCCTGATCTCGGAATGCGTGTGGCCGCGGGCAGCTGGGTCTGTGTTCCCTGCGCCGCGGCGTGTGCGTATGTGCACACGGGACCACGCTGGTCCAGAGTGGCCGCCAGCCACCTCCGGGGATGGGAACCAGGAGTCTCTCGTCGGCTCTCGCCCACCCAGCACCTCGCGGCCCGCTCTGTCTAGCGGGAGAGGCGCCGCCTCTGCTGCGCAGCCAGGCCCGGGGCTGGCGACAGACCACCGCCTCCCCAGCGGACCTCGCAGGCTGGGGGTGGGGTGCGGGCCAATGAGCGCCTGGGGGCGGGATTAGGCCCGGGGCAGAGATGGGGAGCTGGATGAGGACCCTGCACTGACACAAGCCTGAGCTGCGGCAGAGACCTAGGGAGCGGAGGCGGAGGTAACAGCCCCCCTTTCCCAGTTCTGTCGCAGAGCTTCCGGGCTGAGTTGAGCCTTTCTTAGGACTCTCCACCTTTCTGGCCAACCGCAAAACACCCAAGAGAAAAAGCTCTCTCCCTCTCCTTACTGTGTGGCAAGACTCGTCTTGCAACCTTCCCACCTGAGCAAGTCCCAGGACCTCTTTGAGCCTTTCTCTGCCCACAGTCGGTGTCTCAAGGGTTGGATTGCAAATGCGATCTGGATGTCCTCAAATGTGACACTCTGGAGACATAGTCAGTATAGGAGTAACGGTGTTTATTAGCAGACTCTTAAAATAAATGAGACTGCCCGTCAACTCTGTGAGTTTGAGCATGGGGCCTGACATTTCTGAGTCTAGACTTCTTCACTATAGACAACATGGTTCCCATTTCTGGTGTCCGGGGAACACTGAGTAAGGACAGTCTGAGTGCCGGTAGTAGGCTTGTACAAGCCTCATATAACCTCTGATGGTGAACGAATTACTATTGTTATTGGTGACCTGGTCTGTTCAACCTTATCCTGGTACGACTTGGTAAGTGGATGCTTAATGAGCAGAATTCCCCAGGTTAAGGTCACAGATCCTACTGTCCAGCCATGCCCAGTTGGTTGTAACTGTCCAGAAAGATATGTATATGAAATGCTGTAT
The DNA here is from genome assembly GCA_033318265.1 of Phyllotis vaccarum. NCBI lineage: Eukaryota > Metazoa > Chordata > Mammalia > Rodentia > Cricetidae > Phyllotis > Phyllotis vaccarum. The sequence continues at coordinate 82,816,105 of JARWLC010000014.1, read as the reverse complement.
ATACAGAGAGCATGTCCATGATCTTTATCCCTTTGTAACCCAGGAAGCACTGGCCCCACTACCCCACTTCACTGTTGGCTGGCATAGCTAATGTTCCTTTCAGGCCATGTTCCAGAGGAAGAGAGGTGGAGACCAGTCTTCTCTATCAAGAGTGGTTGGGGCCCCTCTAGAAAGAGCACAGCCAAGTGTCAAGCAGGGGTCAGCAAGACCACCCTTTGGAATGCATCTATTTCTAGTCTGTTTTCCCAAGCTGGGGGCAGCCTCTCTACTTGGCCTCCGTCCCTGATATAGGACCAACCAAATGAGATGTCACTTACGAAAGTATTCTGTAAAGTGTGAGACATAGAAGGAAAGGCATGGCTTCTGGGAGCCTCCATACAGGAAGCATGAAATACGAGGCATTGGCACTAGGGGGTGTATGGAACAGAGAGATGGACCCACCTAGCGTAGGGCAGTTCACTCTAGGAACAGTGATAGAGTCCCTTATGGGAGTCCTGCCACTTTGAAGTTGTGCACCCGGCTTTCCTGTTTTACGTGTTCTTGGTTCTTCACATCTGTGTCTGGGAACCAAAACCCTACTCTCTGTGTTACCAGGCGTACATCATAGTGTCTGAGGAGGTAGTCATAGTGTGCATCTCCATCTGTCCAGGCAGCCAGCTGTGCAGAAGAAAGTGAGATGCACACACACACACACACACACACACACACACACACACACACACACACACTTCCTTCCTTTGCCTCACAGCCTATGGTCTGAAGGTGAGTACCCAGCACAGTCAGGCCTCTGGTCCTTCTTGCATCCAACCTAAACAGAGCTGATAAGAGCAGAGTGTGGATGGAAAACCATGACACCCCCACCAGGTATGTCTAAAGTCATCCAAAAGTGGTTCTTTTCCTTAGTTGATTCACTTCCCTGGGGCACAAAGATGACTTTCTTACCAGACCAGGCACCATACCCCAGCAGTGGAGTGCCTGGTGATCTACCCCCTCCATCATTCTAGAAGGCCACGATGAGCTTCTGTGCCTGTCACAGACATTTGTCTCTGGTCTTCCTAACCAATATGGCCCCATGCATAATAACTACACAATATTCTGGTCACCTAAACTTCGCATACTCAAGAACAGAACCAGGATCTCTCATTATCTCTATGCTTATTCATCCGAAATGTCAACTTCAGGTCAAGTTCTAACCTTGACCTTCTATGCTTGACACCCCACCACCCACACCCTAGATGCCAGGTGCTGGAAAGTATTTGAGGGAGGGTGCTAAAGAACCACCATGGCAATGGTCTCCCAGAGCCATCCTGAGGTGCCTTCTCTCCCAGAGTAGGAGAATGAGGGGTCTCCGCACACACTGTTTTCTACCCTGAGGCAGTCACTGCCTCATCCCTCTCCACAAGCCAGCCAGCCAGCTGGGCAGGCAGCAGCTGAAAAATATGGGTTTTAATTCGATTTCCTGAGATGAGGGATTGAGGGAGATGGATGCCAGGCCACCCTACCCAGCATTCATCTCTCCTGGGCAGCCGTTCCTTCCGTGACTCTAGCCCAGCCCTGGCGCCACTCAGATACAAGCTGCACCTTCCAGTACACAGGTGTCTCATGATGGAGAGCTGGCATTTCTGATGTGTTCTCCTCTGTAGACCCAAGGCTGCTCCGCATTCCTGGCACTTTTCTGCTGGAGAAAGGACCCTTCTTAGCTCTTCTCGACAGAATCTCTTCACAAGCTTTGAAAGAAACACTGGTGCCCAAGCCTCAACCACAGCAGATAATTAGATAATTGGTCTGTGGAGAGGCTTGGGTAGGAGTGATTTTTGAAAGCTCCCTAGGGTGTTTTAACATACAGAGGATGCTCTGGAGCACTGTGAGAAGCTCTCCTCGTGCCTTGTGTGCAAGCCTCCCAACGTGGCCTGCTCATACAACCAGAACAGGGTTCTTGTGGACCTGGTCCCCAGACCTTGGGACATCCTGAAAAATGAGGAAATGCATGTCAGTTCTCTTTCTACAGCATGCTGTGCAGACTGTGATTGTGGTGTACTTGAAATTCCTTGACATATCAGCAGCTACCTGGAGTCAAGGAGGATGGAAGGCCATCTTCACACATACTAGGTACCACTCAGAGGCTAAGATTAAGTTTTATCCCCCCATTCCAGGCCCCAGCAATGAATACAGGTGAGTGAGGCAAGGACTATTTAGAATAGGTGGGAACCAGGGGCAAGAGATTTGGAAACCTCACTCATAAGGCTTGGGGTCAGAAATGATGCTTCAGTTATAAGGCATTACAGTTGCTAGGAGAGAAGGTCTCAGAGTTACTAGCCCTGTGTCTCCCTACCTGTTAGATAAGAACATTGGGGTCTAGGAAGTGGGAAAGAATGGGTATTGGGGGTGGACCGGATGAGGGAAGTATTTCTTTGAAGCTCAGAGGAAAAGCAGGAGACCTGTGTGCCAGACTCTAACTCTGATCTGTGTACATAGTTATGCAAATCTCTGTCCTGCCTAGATATGTGCAGAGGCAAATATATGTACTCACTACACCTTCCAGTGCAGTATGCATCCCCAGAGGTGTGGTCACAGATGAGCCAATGGATGCTACCACACACAGATTTGTGCTCTGAATATACATCTTTTCCTCTGGGATAGAGCTATTCCCTCCCAAGGGATCTCAGGCAGACAGCAAGGCCTGTCTGCAGAGGGATAGCTTCATCACTCTTAGGCAAGTCTTGTCAGAGAGTGAGTGACATTTCCCATTCACCTTCTGTAGTGCCTTCCCCAGGGAGTCAGCTGGTTACTCATGGGAGCCAAATGTTCTGAGAGCCCATAGTTGATGGAGAAAAAAATATTCTCATATCATCTCCTCTCTCTCCATAGGATTCTTTCCTTATCCCTCCAACTCCTCCTCTGTTTTCTTCATACCTGGAGTTGGTGCACAGCCTCTTCAGTTGCAAAAAGGACCCTTCCCGCCTATGCTACAAGATGGCCACCTATGTATTTAAAGGCCATTTTGCATACACTCTACCCTCAGCTAGGAGCAGATCTGCCTCCCCAGACCTGCTCTAGGTCCTGTCACAGTAGATTCATGCATTGTCTCTGTTTTCTCTCTCCTTATAGATACCACAGTCAAAATCAGTTTCAATTTGCTGCTCCTGTAGCTTCCTAGAGTCTGTCTTGACTGCTCTATAAATACGGTATGCCCCAGCCCCACACCAGCCCTGGCTCTAATAAAGGACACTGGCAGGCAGGCACAGAGGTGTGGAAATTGCAGATAATTCATGTGGGAGGAGGCAACCTGCATGAGGCATGAATACAGCCATTTCCAGAAAAAGCAGTTCAGAATAATGTAGGGCCTATGACAGGCTGAGACCTGAGTTGGTGGCATGCAAATGATGCTGATAATTGTATTAAAAGTAGAGCAAATAAAAGGTTATTTGATGACCAACTTTGGGAACAGTTTGGCAGCTGATAAAATAATCCTTTGCTGTGGAAGATGGAAGAATTCTCTGCAAGAAATTCATAAGGTGCCTGGGCCCTAGACCTGAGGTGGTGGAAAGGGAATGACCTAAGGCCTTGGAAATATTCAATGCAGAGTCTACATGGCTTTGATTTTTCTAGTGCTGTTCAAACATTACTGAAAATCTAGTGGATTGAAATAATAGACCTGGCTAACTGGCATGTGTCACAAGTTTCATGTATTTAGAAACTGGACAGGGAGTTCTACCCAGGATGTTATAAGGCTGAAATTGAAAGAGACTAGGCCTGAGGGTTCGGCGGAAACCTGGGGTCTTATCCCAGTGTTTGGAGAATTCAGTCGTTTGTGGTTGTAGAACTTGGGCCTTAGCTTTTATAAGTTAGTCACCATGTATGCTGAGAAGCCAAGCCTGGCTCTGTAACCCTCAGAGTTGTCCTGCTTCTTGGTCCTCATATCTCTTTCAAAGGATTCATCTGATTGGTTCAGGTTCTTTTGGAGTAAGTTCTGTGTCCCTGAACTTAAGGGCAACTCATTCAGTGACATCAACTGGATTCCATCCCCTTTGCTGCCTATGCTACAAGGAAAGCAAAATCACACTGCACTTATAAGTCCTATTCACACCAAGAGGGTAGGATTATATGATATTTCACACCAGGAGCAGGAACTGTGGGTACTTAAAATTCAACCTACTGCAGTCTACAACTTCTGGAGCCTGAGTGTGAAAACTGATCCGGGGCTCAGCAGCCCACTGCAGCAGCTCCCAGAAGTCAGAGCTTGTGCCTTTGATATCTACTCTCTGATGATTACAAGTGAGTGACCAACCCCTGTCTCCATTGTACCTCAGTTGGGAATCCAAAGCCGAGGACCGAAAAATACATCAACCTGTGCAAAACCACAGGTGGCAAGGCTGAAATGATGTATGCAGCACTGTCATTAAGGAATTTATATGACAGGCTCAGAGCTGTCATCATAGTAACTTCTGAAGCTGTATTGGCTAGGGACATGGTGGTCATGTGTATGGAGGTGAAGAAACCACATCCCAGAGAGACCAAGTCATTTGTCCAAAGATTCTGCCAGCCCACTCAGTCCAACCCTAATGTCACCAACACTGCTTCTGTATATCAGAGGACAGATGTGCAAGGGGAGTCAAGGATGTTCAGCTACTTCCCTTGCTCCCACGCCTCTGGTCAGGTTCCTAGGGGAAATCAGTCCTGATTCTGTTTCACTCTGGGATGATGATGGCAGCAGAGAGAGAGGCATTTTCAATTATTCTTAATTAACCTGACTGACGATCTCTGTCACCAGGCTATCTCTTTGGCTGCTCCTTTGTGTTTTGAAGACGCTTCTATGGAACGGGGGACCTCACCTGCAATAGCCTGGAAGAAGAGATAACAGAAGAATGTTGGCTGGGAGTTAACAGAGACATACCCTAGTAACAGTAGTTCTTAGCGATTATGGCTTCTACCAGGTCCACAGTGGGAAGCTTCCCACCATCCCCCAGGCTACCTCCAACATCGTCATTGTTGGAAGGAGCCACCAACCCACTCTCTGAGGGACACATCTACCCAAAACCCTTTCCCAGATTGCCACACGTGTCACTCCTCCTCTTCCTTCACATGTCCCTGCCACCATGAACCCTGCTAACTCATCCTGCTTCACTGACGTAAACAATACTGACAAGACAGAGACTTCAGCATCAGCCATCTGGGTTCAAACTGCCATCCATTCCTTCTAGGTTATTTAGCTTTCCAGGCCTCTATTTTCTTAGCCAGAAAGCATAGCTAAATAACAGTATTAAATATTTAAGGCCATTGTGAAAATATATGTGTGTGTACATTTATATATCTATATGTGTGTGTACATTTATATACCTGTGTGTGCGTATGTGTGTGTACATATATATGTGTATACATGCATATCTTGGAATGATGCTTAGCACAGGGTAAATACAGAAGAGCCATGTTTTCTTTGCTTGTTCATTTTCATTTTTCATATTATTTTCGACAATTTGTTTGCTTCAGTTTTTGTTATTGCTGCTGCTGTTTGCTCTTGGCAGGCTCTCCATACTTAGCCCAGGCTAGACCTGGCATCCCCTTCTTCTCGGCAATGCAAGGGTTAATGCACTGCCACTCCAGGCTAACCCTCTCTGTGCACACAGGACACACTTCCTGTACCTTTCTATAGGGCGTGTCTCCCCTAAGTCATCACAAGCTGTCCAAGGGCCAAAAGTTTTTCTTTCCTTACTGCTCCAGCCCCAGCTTGAGCATCTGGACACTGTTAAACTAGAGACTGACTCCTACCTTCCTGCACACTCAGAGACAGCACTTTCAAGAGCATCAAAGGAGGCTTCTGTTTCCAGCATCTCTTAGTTGTGTCCTCTGACCAGCCACAGACCTTATCTCCAAATCACTCCTCTTCAATACATTCAGCAAGTACTAGAGTCCAGCCCATCAATATAAGAACCTACCGCTTTCTAGAATAGATCACGTGACTCAGAGATTCCCTAATGAAACTCTGCCCCAGCATCGCTGATAGGATGCAGGACTCTTGGAAAGGAAGCCTGGACTTTCAGAAGAAACTCGGAACTGGATTATGGGAGGATCTGGAGAGACCAGCTGGCTCCCTTTCAGCGTCAAAGAAAAAAAAAAAAAAAGTAAGCAGCACTTGTGTGTGCTCTGAGCCTAGGGCCGGGCTAGTGGACAGAATGGTGGGAAAGGGCTCTCCTGTGAGGGTTGCTAGGCACTGGCAGTGCTGGGGGTGGGGACAAAGGGCTGCCTGGTCCAGTCAACAGAGCCAACATTGCATCCTAATCAGGCTACTGGGGGAGGGAGGTGGGCATGGCTGGTCCTAATCCCATTACAGCTGCTCATCCAGCTGCCAGGGCTGGCAGAACCCCAGTGTTACCCTCTTCTTCCCTGATTGGGATAGTCTGCAGATTTAGTCTGCAGAGAGCCTTGGGTTCTGAAGGTTTTCTGTCTCTTCTTCCCTGATTGGGATAGCCTGCAGATTTCGTCTGCAGAGAGCCTTGGGTTCTGAAGGTTTTCTGTCTCACTCTAGAATCCCAAGCGCTAAGAAGAAGGTGGCTGTGTCTTGAGTGCCAGGGAAGTAAAGGCAAGGCCAGTGACATCAAGGACCCTGGAGAGCAAAAACACTAAAGCCAGGAAAAGATGATGGGGGAGCCAATACTGTGGCTCAGCCAGGCCTGCCCCTTTTCTCAGACTAGCCTCCGATCTTGGCTTCAGAGAAGCTTTGGCTCAGGCCACAAAATGACCTGTAATCTTCATTCAGGACAGAGCTCTGACCTTACTCTGAGTCTCCCAGCATGCTTCAGTGGGTATCTCTGAGTCTCACCCATCACCATAGAGTTCCTTCTGAAGACAGGACTCTTCTTAAAGAACCGTTTGTTCCCTGAGATCTACTGGCTTCTCGGAGATGCAAAGCCCTAGACCATACTCCTCCCTCCCACTCAGACTGTCCAGAAAATGAGTCGAAAAGAAGGTCGGTGGGTAGTTCTAATCCCATGCGGAGTCAAATCATAGATGATAGCGACAGAGTCATCCTTGTTAGAGGTGAAGAAACTGAGTGGTGATAGAATTGGTAAGCAACTGTGCAGGTAATCACCCTGCGGGGATCAAAGTCCTGAGTGAATGTGTGCTGTTGACATGATCACAGCCATGACAAGGACCCTACTATTGGACCTTTTGGAAAATGGCAAATCTCCCTTCCCTTGCTGGGGGCAAGACTCGGGGCAAGAAGAGAAATGGTAAATTCTTCCCTTCTGGTCCACGAGTAGATGTTGGTAGTGTGTGCAGAAAACGACAGTGAGAGCTTCTTCCCCAGAGATGTTCACAGCCTGAACACTGCTCACCTACAGAGGCTGCTCCTACTGAGATTAGCTACACCTGCCTCCTTGATCCAACTGCCACAGATCCTACCTTCTTATTTATCTGTATACCATAAACCATGCCTCCTTGCTTATCTGTATGTGACAACCTCATCTCCCGTTCAGCTGAATGCAACGACTCTGCCTCTCTGTGTCAGTTCTAACAAACATGTGTGACGCTGGGGTACTGAGGTTTCTCCATTTGAGAGCCCAGACCACCCAATTCCAGCATCCCTATGTGTTTGTGTGTTTGCATTTTCTTCACTCCCTCCGTTCCCCAGTCAGGTCCATTCCTAGAAGTCATGCAGTGACTCAACTCAGCACCATGTGGCGTTGAGAATGGGATACTGACCTTGATAATTTTGGTAAATGGAGTCAGATATGGATGAATGTCCTAGATAGATAACGCAGTTTACACATCTCATGCAGGTTCCTCAGATTTTCTTCTCTTCCTTCTTGAGACCAGAGAATGTCTAGGAGAGATTCTGAATCGTCTGCCACCATTAAGGTAAGACGAAGCTGTCCTTTTGAATATGGCTGCAGTGGAGGGTTCAAAACCTCTTCTTTGGGTGCTTGACTAACTAAGATTCTCATTCCACAATGGGTCTTGTCTAGAAGGGAGAAGAAGACCCAAGGACTCTCAGCTCGCCAACTGTCTAGCAGGAGAAATAAGAAAAAACTACCCTAGTTGTACCACAAAGGTAGCATGGCCAGCCTCATGGCACATGTGGTCACGGAGCATTCGGATCATAAGGAAAGCCTTTATCAGCCCAGCTTCTTTAAACATCTCTCCAGTGAGAAACACTTTCTCTGTGTGACAAGTGAGATGTATGCAGAAGTGGCCTTGTGGACGGCAGCAAAGAGACTTCTAAGCTGAGTTCATGCTGCCAGCCTCAGTGCTATAACCATATCATCCCACATTCGTTTCTCAGCAAAGACAACGAAGGCATGTGGGTTGAGACCTTTTATTGCCAGGCGGTCCTAGCCAATGTTCAGTGTGTCTCTGGCCTTTAACCCCAGTAGTCAAGCTAGTCACTGTGAAATGTATTCTAACATGGCCTGTCTCTGCTCCTTGAGAACTACACAGAGGTCATCTCTGCAGGACTTGCAAAGAGAATGTCCTCAGCTCTGTTTAAGCAACATTATTCTACCACCTACCTCCAAGCAACTTAGGAAAGGTAAGGACTCAGAAAGTGGGAAACTCAGAACAGCATTGCGGTCACCAAAGGAAGTTGGGGAGGTGAGTGTTTTTCTCTTCAAAGTTAGACATAACACGGAAACCTTCAAATAGCTGCCTGTATTCATCATATGCTGGAAAAAAGAAGAAGAAAAGAAACGCCCAGGAAAAGTAACTTACGGGAGAAAGTGTTTTCCTGAGTTTATGGTTCCAGGGGTATCCATCCATGTCTGCTAGCTTAGTTTTCTCTAGGCTATGGTGAGGCTGAACACCATGGTGTGAGGAGTGAAGTCACTTACCTCTGGTAACTAACCAGGGGAGGGAGGGCAGACAGGGAAGGGGGTCGTGCTATGCCCTCTATGCGTTAGCTGGCTTCCTCCGTTTTTCTTTCATCCTATCCGGGTCCCCACTGAGGATGGTACCACTCACAGTCATGGTAATTCTCTCCCACATTGTTTTACATCCCACGAGTCAAGTACCTCTGGAAACACCTTCGCTATCACACCCAGAGGTGTGTCCAACTAATTTCCTAGGTGTCTATCAGTCTAATCAGGTTGACAATAAAGACTAACTGCCATACTACCATTTTGGCAGCTTCAACTTATTTTTTTTTTTCTAGTTCCTTAATCTAGACAGAGAATCCAGTATCCATTGATCCAGGCAGGATATCCCTCCAAAGGCCCAGACCCATGTGTGTAGCAGCCCATATGAGCCCCGTAACTTCTGAGACACTTCCTGGCCACATTTCCATGAAGAACACAAGAGCCTGCCATCTCCACGCTTCCCAGGGCACTTCCTCTACAAATGTACTTCAGTTGCATTCTTGGAGAGTTGGGAGCCCAGGGGTCATTCATTAGAGTTACTACCCATAATTCATGCAGCAAGCTGTGTTAGTGAAGGTGTCCAAGGGCTAGTCACAGTAGCACACTGAAATTTCAGCAATCTATTCTTCCTGGGCCTTTTGGACAAATGGGTCTAGTGTACCACAGAATGTAAGCAATGACTAATCTCTTAGTGGGACATAACTAGAATCTTGCATTGGGAATCAGGGTACTCTGGTCTCAGTGAAATGTTAGGGATATGTCCCCAGGAAGTTGACTGATCTTAGATGTAAAGGGTAAGTTAAGGAATAGCATGGGCAAGGGGATTATAATGGAGAAAACAAAAACACAAGCCACAGAGAAAAGAAAGAGCACCCATGGGACATGCTGCACCCAGTCCATGTGGCTAGGAACAGCTAGCCAATGGGATTGGACTGAATGTGAGCCATAGGGCCAGACTGCATGGTCAGGGCCTTATCCTCAGAGAAGTGGAAAGTGGGCAAAGAGAGAACCAGATCTCACTTGCATTTTGAAAGTATTGCCCATGATGCAAGGGAGAAAGGAGGCTGGAGGCTGCAGAGAACAGAGCTAGAAGGCTGGCTTCATCAGGCAAAGACTGTGGGAAGGAGAGAGAGAGATAGAGAAGCAGAAGACAATCTAAGGAGCACAGCCAACAGGACTCAGCAGCCAGGTGTGTAAGCATGTGATTGAATTCAGGCACTGGGAATGTAAACATCTAGTACATTCATTCAAAAGGAGAATCATGGATACACCATTTGCTTTTTCCTTCCCATTGACTAGAAGTGTGATCATACAAACCAGAGTAACCTTGTAAGGAAGAGAAAGCTGCTTCTTGAGAAGGATCTGGCTTACATGTGAATCACCTTGGATTAGTATGCAAGGAAGCAGTCTGCCTCTCTTTCATTCTGACTCTGTTGTTTATTGTTACTACTGATGAAACAAATCTTTAGCCATAGCATAAATGGAGATTGAAGCTGGGAAGGTCTATGGCTGCTGCCATGCTGTCTACGTGATGGACACATTCACTGAGCAGAAGCCTGAAGGGTGACAATAGCCCCCCCCTCTTTTTTTGCCTATACCCCACCATTCTCTAGTCTCTTAGGAACTTCTCTAGGCATTGCAACTGATCTGGGCACAGACTACCAGGGAGTGGGCTCCACAGGCCTCCCTGGGAAAGAGGCCCTTGCCCAGGGACAGTCTGTGAGTTTTGTCACTGCAGCTGCTGGCCTGTCTGCAAGCACTAACCTATGCTCCAAGCTCACAAGCACTCAGGCTAGTCTATCACTTTTCCCCCTTACAACTAGCCATGTGGTTTTGTTGATTCCCATCTCCAAATCAGCAATGGGCAGTCCTACAGGGACAAGAGGTTGCTAATGAAACCAGCCTTACAGAGTCCATCCTGATGCACATTAGTTCTTCTGCCCCTCCCCTTACTCTACTGTTACTGTTCTCCAGGGTAGGGACTGGCCAATCTGGCCCCATTGAAGATTGTTCTTCAAGTGCTTGAACTGTAGTCACTACCAAGGGCCTTGAGTCGAAGGGCCCTCCTCAGGCTGGCTGTCAATAGCCCCCACAGGGCATAGCAACACAACTCAAGTAACTCGAAGGAGTCTTTATCAGTCACCTAACTCTGGCTTTCCCCTTTCAAGTAAGGTGTCAAACTAAGGCTCCTGTGTCCCTGTGTACTCTATCACCCCTGTTGGGTCACCTGCCAGAGTGAAGGTCAAAGGGATTAGCACACCAAATTGAGAGAGTGGCAAGAATGAACTTGGCCTGTTCCACACTGAACAAGGAGGCTGCAAGTCCTTAGCTAGGGGCTGAGAAGAATGGAGGGGATGCCTTCTGCAAGCCAGGGTCAGATGTGGTGACACTGTCAGCCCTGGCGAAGGGTTGGGACTTTGTCTTCACCATGGCAGCTATTTACAGTGGCCGAGCAAATGTGCTGTGGAGGCACCATCAAGCAAGGAGACTATTTTCACTTTGGCTGGCCAGAGCCTTTGTCACTAGACACACATGATACTTGAACAGTCTGTGCATGGCTGGTTCAAATGAAGATTTGACGGGAATATAAAATAAATGCTGGATTCCAGACTTGGCACATGAGAAAGAAGGCAAAATAGCTCACACATTTTATGCTGATAGAATTTTGAAATGATATTTTGAGTTTAGTAGGCTAAATAAAATTTCCCATTAAACTAATTCCCTGTATTTCTTTTTAATGCACCCACTAGATGTTTTGGAATTGTATATATGGCTCCACTATGGCTCTCATGTTTCTATGGGGCAGCAGCAAGTGGCCAGACATAACCTTGATTAACAGGTTCCTACTTCTATATACAAGCCTATTTTACATGTACCTCTTGACTTTCACTACTGCATAAGGGATATATCATTTTTATCTTTGATTTATACATGAGGAAGCTGTGTCCCGGAGAGGCTAATTAACTCACCCAAAGCTGCACAGGCAGTGAGCACATAGCTGGCTGTGGAGTCTGGGTGCTGAATCACTTCCTCTGAGAATGAAGGCCTGGCCATGGTGGCAGTGGTTGGGGGGGGGGGGGGTGAGTCAGAACCTGCAGGAGCTCAGCAGGCATCAAAGAGGGACCGGCAGGTACAAGGAAGCTTAAGGAAATCCAAAAGACCCAGAAGGATCTAGGTGTGAAAAGCTGCCATTCACAGAGATGGAGCATACAGGCTGGGAAAAGAGGCTTAGGAGATCTGTACGAATCCTGTCAGGAGGTGGATGGATTCACAGTGAGGCATGGAGTGTAGCTAGCCTTCGTGGGCAGAGAGCCTTGGTTGGCAACAGGACCACCCAGAGAGTGCAGATGTTGAAGAGCCTCCAAGGGGAGCCTGGAGCACATCCGGGTGGAAAGGCTAGCATCTAGAATAGAGGAGCTCAGAGGCAAGGACAGAGAAGCAGGATTGCATCTGGGAATGGTCATGGTGGTGGACATAGTCCACTCTCCGGCTCACTGGAAGTCTATGGGAGTGAGACAGCCTGATGGATGCCCAAGGCAGGGTATCTGTGTTAAAGGGCTTTCTCTGGCTAAATCCTGCAGGCATCAAGCTCATCCCTGATCCCCAAGATTCAGGTAACCCTTGTTCCTAAGGTTTATGCCAAATGGCCTCAGGTAAGAGGAAGGCTCTTCAGAATAGACAAGTGGCCTAAGAAATGCATTCATTTGGCATCCAGGAAGTCTGTCCTTCTGTCTAACTATAATACATTCTCGAAGTTCTTATAGTTCAGCTCAACACAGTTTCCCTGGAACACTACTTATACATAAAGACTGGATTCTGGCTTGAGAAAGTACTTGGGGCCACCCAGTTCCTGGTGCAGCCTCACCTGGCTTCCTCTCCTAGTTGTCCCATTCCTGTCTCTCTGGGGCTAGATTGGGCTCTTCACCCCTTCATTAGCTCTCCGGGTTCCCTCTGTCCCCATCGATAATCTCCCCATCAGCAGCTTCTCTTCAACCGTATTGCCTGCAAAAGCAAGTGCTTTGTCGATGGAAAAGTCCTTTGGGGGCAAACACAGGAAATGAAAAAGTATGCACAGGAAAAAAAAAATCTATTCTTTTGCAGGGATTTCTGAAATCTGATTGCTATGACTTCTGCTGAGTGCTTGGGAACTACTGGCCGCTGTTTATACCCATGGAGGCTGGCCAATAGGAAGGTCTCTGCTGAGATTCTGCCGCGCTTTGTCTGTGCTTCTAGGGCTGAGAAGCTAATGAACTGCCAAGATATCTTTGGTAAAGAAGGCCTTGAGGTCACTGGCTAACACCCAGGATGGATTTGCTGAGGCCTGCTGAGAAGAGGGTGTTGTGCCAGAAGAGACATGTGCACATGCAGCCAAGTTGTGTGACTCTAGATGTAATGTGCTAAGGGGATAGCTTTCCTCAAGAACAAGATGGAACCAACCACCCTACATTTAAGCTCACTGCATTATTGTTACTCTCCAGGGCTCTGGTGCTGTGTACAAAATGAGGGTGTTGTTGGATGGGTTTGGTTTAAGGTCCCTTCATATATTACTCACTTAACAGCCTTAGCCTTCTGTCAGTATGTTAAGACTGACAGGGGCCTCTGTGAATAGTACCCAAAACTCCAAAAAGTATCCCCCATCTCACCTCCCAGGCCCAAATACTACTTGAAAAGCAGGCTCAGGTGGCAGCTTGCAACCGGTGCATTGGAAGCCTCTGCCCAGCAAGGGGATCAACTGTCTGAGTTCCAAGACCTCATGGAGAGCAGGAAAACATGATGGCCAAAGCTGTGCATGTAGAATTGAAAACATTTTCTTGTGCAGGTTTCAGCTTAAGGCTGTCCTGCCAGATGTGTCTCTTCATGCCAGGTCTACTGCTGCTGCATACTCACTGTCCATCCTGCGGTATAGGTCTCTCCATGCCCATCTCCTATGGCAGTATTCTAGTCTCTTCTCTATAGAGCACATGCACCAGGACCACAGGGACCTTCTTTTATCTTGATTCCAGTACTTCCTTTGCAAAGGCAGGGCAGCTAAATTAGTGTTTGTTGAAGGAAGTGAAGCTCTTGCTCTGGCCTCTGGGTTTCAGGCTCAGTGTCCACAAAGCCTCCCCCCTGAGACCAACCAGGACTTGCCCCTGGATTTTCTAGTATTTGGTCAAGGAGCTTCTGCTCTTCAGTTCCTGCTTGGCAGGCTGCAATGGAGAGCAATTCAGGTTCAGTTATAGCCTGTGGAGGTATAAGTGACTGAAATCAACTCGCCATAGAGCTAAGCCTGGGGAAAGACAGTGTCCTTCTTTCACATAAAGGGGCTATGGGGGCCTGAGGGCAACCTGTCCTTGAGTATATTGCTGCTTGATGATAGCTGCCTAGTCCCAAGAGAATCCTCTCTGCAATTATCCATTTCCACTGCTAGCCGGGCCTGGCTAGATAGAAGTACCTGGCCCTTTGCTCTGGACCTGGGAGTCTGCTAAAGTGTCTCCTTCCCTATCCTTGATCTGCCCAGCTGTCCACAGGCAGAAGCAGCAGTATCAGGGTTCTTCTCCACATACATCCTATAACCTTATTTTGGACTCTTTTCCAGGGACAGCTCTAACATCCTATTCTCTCAAGACCGAAACAATGGTGTCCTTAAAGGTGTGCCTGTGATCTGAAGCCAAGATCTGAAGTCAGCCACCAGAGCCTGCTGGTTTGGGGAGAGACTTCAAGGGCAAACCCAGCTCTGGGAAGGAATGCTTTCTAGTATCATAGAGCAAGGGTCCCGGTGGCTTCTGCATCTTGGAACTAAAGGTCTTGGAGATATTTGCTAATAAATGCTCATGAGCCTGCACTCTACAAAGACCTGTAATTTGGGAAGCTGTTCAAAGGCCACTAGCTACCCATAGGCTACTCATTCCATAGGGCTCTGATAGCTAAGCTTCATTCTCATCTTCAATCACTAAGCTAGAGGGATAGAGGTTCTGCCCCTTCCTTTGGCAAGCAGGGAAACAGAGTCCAGGTCATGAAACCCCACAGAGAGTGTTATGGAAATCAAAGGTCACTGTGAGGGCAGATTCAGGAGAATGGGGTAGGAGAAGTACAGCCAGCTCCTCAAAGCTACTTTCCCAGGACCCTGTGGCCCTAGTGCCCCACTCCTGCTAACTCAGCCTTTGTCTGATTTGTTCACTTCGACAGCTGGGGAGGCTGAGCCTCACCCTGGCTCCTGCCATCAGCCATCTCTGTGTGGCACTAAAGATCGGCTCGGGCACCAGGCCCCGGCAGCAGGCTTGGCAGGTGGTTCTGCGTTGCCAGGGAAACCACAGAGGAAGAAAGCTGTTCCACAAGGCTGCAGGTGACCAGATGGCCCGGGATCCCAGAGGTGCATTTCTTGGGGACCACAACCTTGTGTACATACTGCTGGGGTTTCACAGGATAGATGGGCAAACTGAGGTGCAAAGCCTGGATCACCAACTCACTGAAAGTGGGTGCTGAGCTGAATACAAAGCCAGGGCCCTGCCTCATCTGGGGCTCTGGTGGCCAGGCACACAGATAGAGAAACTCATAGGCCTGTGCCTATGTATGCAGGTTTCCCCTAATAAGACACCCAACTCTATTATAGATCCTTATTAAACTTGCTCCCAAGAACAGATGGAGATTGATAGAGACTCCCAAATTCTGATTTACAGGGAGCCACTGAGCAAACACAGATATGAAAGCTGCAATCTGGCTGGGGACCCCGAAAAGGGGTTCTGAGACAAGGTGGGGAAGGGAAGGGAAGGACTATGACTAGCAAACTTTGAGCTGGTTGGGCCTTAGAACTAGGAGGACATGTTGATGGGGCAAAGGGGAAGCAAGGCTGGCCTTGCTATAACATTTTGGAATTGATGCTGGGGGACAGGGTGAGAAGAAAAGAGAAGAAGAGCCCACTGCCATCCGCAGATGTTGGATCTTCTAAGACCTCCAGAGATCTACATTGATGGAACCTATTACTCTTGGGGTAAATATGGCTGAAAGTGCTAATATCATAATGGCTCAGTCCTGACTTGGGACAAGATACAACCCCCACCCCTTAGCCCAATACTCAAAAATGCTGATCAGCAAACCAGGACCCTAGCTAGCCTATGTGGCAGAAACCTCTGTTCTGCTACCCCCAGAACCTAAATAAGAAAGAACCTTACATAAACCCTAGTGAAAGGCTGGGATGTGAGATTGGAGGCTGAGGGCCTCAGAGTTGGTAGGAGTGGGGACCTCAGTCAGGGACAGGGAAGTATATTAATTCTTCCCGAAGAAGAGGAGAGGACAACCAGACTCAAACTTTCTGCCCCACTCAGACCCAAGGCAAGCTGCTGATAAGCCTTTTCCAGTGAGCTGGAAAGACTGATTTGATGCTCTTAGGCTCTGACACTCAGGCATAAATTAAATGGGAAGAGGCTCTGGGCTGATGCTCAGGGTTCATGTAACTAAATTACTCCACAGGCCTCTCTGGGGTGCAAACAGAAATCCCCACCTGCTGGAGGTTGTCACACAGGCAGCCTCTGCTCCCTAGAGAGCTGGGAACTGCCTGCAGCCCTGGGGCCTCCCGCCTCCAGACCCTGCCTGCTGCTGAAACTGTCAACCCTACTCCCAAACAGGCTGATTATCCCCTTCTGGGGAAAACAAAACATGTCAGCCTTGTGCTGAAGAAGAGGCCTGTCTCCTTAGTGAGACATAATATGAAGAAGCTCCCAGCTTGCATCTGCCATGCGATGTGGATGAGCAACCTCAGCTTTCTTGGAGAGGCTTTTTCCTCTTCTAGCATGCCCCACTCCCAGAAGCCTTTGAGCCTCTGCTAGGGCTATTCAGGTTTCCTGCTGGCCTCTCTGAACCTTCAAAGTCCCACTGAGAGTTTGAGTATGCACATACTATTCACCTGTGCAGTACAAACCAGTCAGGTTTGGTCTCCATTTCAGAACTAGGGAAGTCAGTTGCTACTTTATTGCAGCTCTGGATTTTTGCTCGAGGAAGGGAGACTCTCCAAGGAAGAGTCTTGAGCTGGTAGAATGGTGTGCGTGTCCAAGGGAAGCAGTCTGTACACAACTTTCCAGAACCTTGTCCTTCACATTTCCATGGACCTCTGCCCCTGATTTCCCATGTGTTCCTTCCACTCAGGATGCCTTTCAATCCATGTGACGCTCTTACATTACCAGGGCTGTATTTCAGACCCCAAACTCTGGAGTCTCCACACACCAAGCGAGTCTTTGTACATCTACCCTGTTTCCTCCAGCACAAGAACGCCTGTGGGCAGGAATTATAAGGACATACCTGCTTACTCCCAGGATACCAAGCAGGGAACAGACATAGATCATATCCAGAAAATGGGTGAGTGGATAAAAATGAAACTTTCCTGTTTCAGCCTGGTTTTTTCAGCAGCTCCCGTCACCTCTAATATTCGTTCCCAATCCAAAAGTTAATCTCATTGTGATACTCAGGGTGGCCTGCCTGTCTTATTGTGGAGGGAAAGTGACACGCTCTGAATTCTCCCAATGTGTCAGACAAATGGCTATACCTGTTACACACTTCTCCAAACTAGCACTCACACCAATGCAACAAAACAGTGTCTGATACAATGATGCACAGGCCAGCCCAAGGTCCCAGGACAGAGTGAAGAGTTGAGTTCCTACCCAGGCTCTCATTTTGGGGGGACAGACCTCTACCTGCAACAGTCCAAGCCAGGACTCCAAGGTTCAAGCCTCAGGCAAAGGGGTCTGCTTTTATCATCACATGGTCTGTGAGGAAAGCTAGGCACAGAAAATGAGCAACTTGCCTCAGATCACAGCTGCTAAGTGGCAGAGGGTCTCTAGTACTAGTGCTAAAAGGCAGGGATGATCCTCAACACCACTGCCTTGCAGCTAACCACAATACCTACAGACCACAGGAGGGCACGATGGGGGGGCCCAAGGCCTATCACCTGTGCCTCACACCAACTATGACCTTGTGAGACCCATGCTCAGATTCATCTTCCTTTATTCCCTTGCATCAGGGAACAGATGCCAGAGTTGAATGACCAAAGGGATCATAATGATTGTATATATGTGTTTATAATGTTTCCTCTGCTTGCCTCCAAAGCAGATGGAAGATGGTTTAGAATATTGAAATGCATAATGAGGACAATAAAATTATTCTCTAAAACAGAGCTGTTGGAATTCAATCATCAGGCAGGAAGATGGAGTTCTCTGGGGCAGCTGGGGGAAGCCAGGATAAGATATAGTAACCTACATTGGTACCCCTAGCAGTGCCAAAGTCATCTTGAGTAAGTTATTCCTCTGTCTTAACCTCAGTGTATCTATATGAAAACATTTAGGCAAATACATAAAATGAGAAACAGAAATCTGCTGATAGCATCTGTGCTGGCTAGCTTTATGTCATCTTAACGCAAGCTAAACCCAGAGGATGAAACTCAATTGGAGAAATGTCTCCATAGGCGAGTCTGTAGGGCATTTTCTCAATTAGTGATTAATAAGGGAGGGTCCAGCCCATTGTGGGTAACATCACCTCTGAGTTCTATAGGGAAGCAGACTGAGCAAACTAGGAGGAGCAAACTAGTAAGCAGCATCCTTCTACAGCCACTGCATCAATTTTTGCCCTGTTCAAGTTCCTGCTCTGATTTCCTTCAAAAAAGAACTAGCATGGAAGTATAAGCCAAAGCCGTTCCTCCCTGACTTGCTGTTGGTCACGGTTTTGATCAAAATAACAATAAGAACCCTATCTAAGACAGCTTCTCAAGTAGCACTAAATGCAACCAATTAGACAGAAAAAAGGGGGTAACCAAGGAAGGACATTCCAAGCCCTAGCCCAGAGACCTACTGTGGTCAGAGTCACCCTGTTGTCTTCTTAGTCACTGAGCTTCCTGGTTAGATTTTCAGCCCTGATGTTAAATTTGCTTAGAAAGCACACTGGACAACATATCTGAAGCCCTTCCATGCTCTTAAAGCCCTCTGGGATGCTTGATATTGCTAGTCAGCCACTTTCAAACAAGCTACATCATGGCATTCTCCAGAATTGAAGAATGCTTGAGTTCTAGAGCAGGATACAAGGATTCCCCGGAGAGAGGGCTGCAGTACAGGAGCACAAGTATAGAATCCTCCTTTGGTCCTCTTCAGCTCTGCAGCCAATGGATGGTCCAGACAAACACCTACTCACTATTGGGGGCTGACTGTTCAGGAAATATGAGCTAGGTGAATGACACACCACCAGGAGCTCCAAGTATGGACTCAAGGGCCTGTATTATTAGCCATCCGCTGCAGGATGATATGGTCTCTATCATTTGTGGGCATGGATGTTGGGTACAGAGCTTTACTCACTGTACTGGGACAGGTAGCACAGGGTCATTTGTATTCCCCTGGCTAGTACCCTTGAGAGACAACTTATAGGTGGGCTTTACCACTTCAAAATCAGATCCCAGCCTAAAGGTTCTTCTAAATGCCTGTCAAGGAAGCCACACTGCAGTCTGTTAATATACACATATAAAATGTAGACTCCATCTCTGTATATGCCTATTCCCCTGAGTGGAGAAGGTCCTGGGCTGCTGACAATGTCATACTGATATGTGTGGTCTATTCTTCCAATTATAAAGGTGTCAGGGAAGGGAAGTGGAGGAAGAATGCAGAGGCAGGATAAAAAGTAGATGACTGGGGAGAGGGTAGAATAACTGTAAGTTAGTATCTTACCTTATGGAGTACAAGAATAGCCTCCCTTACCCAACACACACACACACACACACACACACACACACACACACACACACACACACACACCTTAAAATCATGTATGTGTGTGTTTCAATTTAAATAACCCCAGAGGTTAGGTGCCTAGTAAGGGACCAGAGGGGAAAGGGCATCTTCCAAGTGAGGGTGAGTAGATTCTGTGCTATAAAGAGACAAAGGAAAACTGGAGCGGGAGGATGAGATGGAGAGGGAGACGGAAGAGCAGGATAAAGGAGGGAACGTGGGGGGGGGGCGACAACTATGCTAAAGGCCTTTTGGAAACCTATATGGAAGCCTACTACTGCAAAGCATCCTGAAATATATACAGAGATGAAGGGAATTGAAATGGAATCAACATATAAAGGGGTAGATAGTGCCCAAACTACACATCTTATTCCACCAAGTAAAACCTCCAGTGCTAAAAATGAGTTGCACCCATTGAGTTATTAACTCTATACCTCCCCCCCCCAATAACCAAGGCTATTGATGACTCTCCAAGCCTCATGATAAGAGTTTTTTGAAAATGCAATTTACTTATGGCATTGAATAGGAAGAAGTCAAGCTGATGCTCTACTAGAAGCTTCACACCTACTAACCAGGTACCATGCACACTATAGAAAAAGAAAGGCATGAATCAACTTCACCAAGAGACAAGTCTTGAAACCTACAAGAGACTTGCCAGTTTTGGTGAGACGGTGGCACAAATGTTATGGGACTAATCAACTATTTTTTAAAAAATTGGATTTAAGACCCACTCCATGAGACAGAATCCCTACATGACTCTGATAAAGTGGGGGAAAAAAATCTGAGAGCAGATAGGTCATAGACCTATGGAGAAGCCTACAATTCTTCTCCTAAAAGAACATAAAGATAAAATGACTCCTGATTGCTATATGCAAATATCAGAGCATCACTCAACCCTCTCCAGAGAAGCGCTTTCTTGTAATAGATGGTAATTAGCAAAGAGATCCACAACTGTGCAATGCACCAAACATGAGAGATGTTGGAGCACTCAGTCCTAGATGGGATTTTTTTAAAAATCAAATCCACCCATCAAGGTTCAGAAATCTATCCAGAAGAGGGGGAAGAAAGATGATGAGATCCAGAGGTGGTGGATGACTCCAAGGGAGCAACCTCTCCCAGAACTACAGGACAGAAACACACAGGAAAGCACAGAGACTGTGGCATAACACACAAGGCCAGCACAGGCTCAAACCGACAAAATCCCAGCACCAAGAAGGAAACATGGACACAAAGTCCCACCTAACCAAGAAGCTATTTGAAACTGATACCTGCTGGGAAAGTAAATATCAGTTTTGTCCAGTGGAGTGTCACTAGTCATATCAACCACACTTGTGGGCCAGCCCTGTGTCTAGGAGTAGTTGGTCACCATAAATAGACTCCATAATTCCTCATTTTTGTTTGTTTGTTTATATATGTTTCTGTTTTGCTCTGTTTTGGTATTTTGTTTCATTGATTTTCTGGGTTATTTTTATGTTTGTTTTGATTTTCATTTCTCATTTCATTGTTTTCCCAGTTTTTTTTTGTTTTTGAAAGAGAGAGGAAAAAAATCATAAAGTTGGATGGTGTGGAGGTGGGAATGTCTGGGAAGAGAAGAGGTGGGGGAAAGGGTATAATCAAAATACATGACATGAAAACATTTAAAATAAAAATATATAAAATTCAATAAATGGAGTTCGAACACATACATAAAAGGCTCCATCTTATAAAAAAATGCACATGCAAGACTGGAGAGATGGCTCAAAGGTTAAGAAAGCATACTGCTTTTGCAGAGAGCCCTAGCTTAGTTCTCGGCACCAAATCAAGCGGGTCACATCTGCCTGTCACTCCAGCCCAAGGGATCTGATATCTCTAGATCCCATGGGCACACAAATATACTCATACACACATATACATAATTAAAAATAATAAAAAATAAAATCTTTTAAGAATGCAATTTATTTGTAAAAAAGAGAGGGCGAGTTGAAAATTCTTCTGAAGGGGTTCCCTGCTCACTAGAGGAAGTCCCTTTGCACAAACCAAAAACAAAGAAGATGTTCTTATAGGCTCATTCTCCAAGGCATAAAGATGAGCACAGTTGTGGCAGAAGGGTTCCATGCCGAATCTCAAACTGGCAGCAGAACTTAGCAGGACTACCCATTTAAGACTGTGAGAACTTTTGATGTCGTAATGAATGCATTATATATGAGATCTCCATAAGCCTCAGAAGGATGATGGGTGGAATCTTATGGTTTGTGATGTTTGAGTTTCGTGTTGAAAAGGGATAGACTCACGAATTTCAGTTTTGAGTATGGTAGGATTAATAAACACCTGGATATTAATGATGCTCACCCTTTTACATGCCTGAGGTGTTTCCAGGGTGGTTTAATTGAAGAGGGAAGGCTCACCTGAATGTGGATGGCACTGTGTGTGGTGATTTGAATGAGAAATGTCTCCCATAGGCTCAGGTATTTGAATACTTGGTGCCTACTTGATGATACTATGTATGTATGGGAGTGGGGTGGGGTATAGAATCTTCAGGAAGTGCAGCCTTGAATATGCCACTGGGAATGGACCTTGAGAGTTCATAGCTTCATCATACAACCTGTCATCTCTCTGCTTCATGTCTGTGGTTGAAGATGTGATTTATCAGCTTCCTGCCCCTGCCTCCTGCTCCATGCCTCTCCCATCATTATAGACTCTTCCCTGGAACTGTAAGCCCAAACCAATTCTTTCTTCTGTAAGTTTCCTTGATTGTGGTATTGGATCATAGCAACAGAAAAGTTAGGTATTATATCATCCAGTGTGCTGGAGTTCCGGACTGAATACACAGAGGAAAGAGTTCCAGAAGGATGGCCTTGTGAAGCACTTGCCACATAAGCACTAATGCCTGCATGTAGGTGTGTAGCATCCACGAGAAGCTGAGCGTAATGGTGTGTACCTGTGACTCCAGTACTGAAAGGCAGGGAGGGAATACTGGCAGCTTGCTAGTCATCCATTCTAGCCAAATCAGAGATATTCAGTTACATGAAAGACTTGTGTCTCAGAAGATAAGAAGAAGAGCCATAGAAGACACTGACATCAAACTCTGGCCATCACACACGTTGACTGGCATGTACATTCCTGCAAGCACTGTGGGCATACGTGCATACACTAGACAAACACAGAAAAAGGAGAAAGAACAAATTAAACATGATCACTATCCTCTCTCTACCTTCTGGCTGCAATATCAACCTAGCATTCCATTTTTCATCTTCCCCGATATGACTGTATTTCTATGGACCATGAGCAAAATACCCCTTTGGCCTATGTACTGGCCAGTTTTTTGTTTGTTTGTTTGTTTTGGTTTTGTGTGTGTGTGTGTGTGTGTGTGTGTGTGTGTGTGTGTGTGTGTGTGTGTGTGTGTGTGTGTGTGTGTGTGTGTGTGTGTGTGTGTGTGCCAACTTGACACAGACTAGAGTCATCAGAGAAGGATCCTCAGGTGAGGAAATGCTTCCATGAAGTCCAGCTGTAAGGCATTTCCTCAATTAGGAATCAATGGAGGAGGGCTCAGCCCATGGTGGCTGGTGCCACCGCTGGGCTGGTGGTTCTAGAGTCTATAGGAAAATAGGTTAAACAAGTCACGAGAAGCAAGCCAGAAACAGCTCTTCTTAATGGCCTCTCCTGCCTCCAGGATCCTGCTGGGTTTGAGTTCCTGTTCTGACTTCCTTCCTTCCGTGATGAATAACAAATTGAAATTGTAAGCCAAATTAACCCTTTCCTCTCCAGCTTGCTTTTTCTGGTCATGGTGTTACATCACAGCAATAGAAACCCTGATTAACACACCCTCTTCGGTTGCTTTTGCTTAGGTATTTGGTCACAGTAACTAGAGAAGTAAGGGATCCATTTCAGAACCCTTTAGATGCCTCACCCTACTCCTCAGAGGCAGCCATGGTAGTCCCAGCATGGCTTCCAGGATCTGGAATTTTCTAGCCACAGACTTCATGTTGTGAGTTGAGGCTCTGTAACCTTCTGCCAGCCTCATACCTTACCTCTCACTTGCCTCTGAAGCACTGGATGGTGATGACCGGACCCTCAGCCCTTTTGTGGGTCTTTCTCTGCCTCTGAGTCTCATCTCAGTGGTCCACAGGGCCTGGTAATCCTCTAAGTAGCACTTAGGCTTCACCTGTACTGGGGACAAAACCCGACCACTATAATAAGGAAATGTACTCTATAGTTGGTTTGTCCTGAGCCATAGGCTGCAGGCTTTGGGATGATCCATGAATAAGAGAAGCTACTATCCTGAATTTATGGTGTTCTTTGCATGCTGCATGCTAGGCAAGTGAGGTCCACATATCCTAGCCACGGGGAAAACTAACATCTTTTTCGGTTTTCTTGGGGATTCCCCTTCCCCTGCCTTCGCCCAACTGAGTACCAAGCTTTGTCATATCTTCCATGGTTTTAAGCCTGTTATATTTAAAGGCAAGCCTTGTCCTTCTGCTGGGCTACACTTGGATGTGCTGAAGTTAAAGGGCCATTTACTCCCTGGAGGAGATTCAGACACCTGAATTTTACAGGGGA
Organism: Phyllotis vaccarum; assembly: GCA_033318265.1. Taxonomy (NCBI): domain Eukaryota; kingdom Metazoa; phylum Chordata; class Mammalia; order Rodentia; family Cricetidae; genus Phyllotis; species Phyllotis vaccarum. The sequence goes on along the minus strand of JARWLC010000014.1, from coordinate 82,791,981 downwards.
GGGGTCTGGGCCCTGCTATTCCCTTATCTTTGCCTCTTCCCAGGCACCTCTTTTGAACCCTGTTGTGAGCTGGCATGCCTGGATTCCATCTGTAAAACACTTTCCTTCTTGGCCTTATGCTTTTGCTTCCTCCCCTTCCAAACAAAGTGAAAACACCAAGTCATTTTAGTCCAATTTTCTCCTCCTAATGTGGAGAGGCAATGGTGGCATTTAAACCTGGTACCTGCTGTACAGAATCAACAGAGAACCGTAAGTGGGAGGTAATGGGTGCTATTGGCAGGAGCTGAGCCTGTCCCCTGTCCTCCCCCAGTCCCCAAGCTTCTTGCCAGAGCCCACATCAAAAAGAACCTCCTAGGCAGAGAATCCTTACTTCTCTAGTTGTTTGGATCTTCTACTTTGCCTGGGCAAGCCCCTGTCAGCCCCCAGCCTGGGTTTCCTTATCTGCACTATGGACATTCATACTTCCTCAAAGATAGAGGAGGAAGAGCAAAGGAGAGGCAGTCATTGGAGACTTACTGCGTGCCTTGCTCTGCTGGGCTCTTCACCATCCTTGGCTGCCTTCTGAGCCAGGATCATTGACCCCTCTCTGTAAGCAAGGGGCCTTGAGCAGAAGTTCGATGCGTGCTTCCACCTCCATGCATAGGGCCCTAAGGAACAAAACAACAGACTTCTGCAGTCCTCATGATGCCCAGGCTCGGTGTTCTGCCTGGATTGCCTCATTGAAACCTCACCCCACCTTCCATAGTAATGCTGGTTTTGTCCCGTTTGGAAACCATCAAACAGAAGCTGATGCATTTCAACAATGTGTCGCCGAGTTACCCAAGAGAGTTGCTGGCTGGATATGATCCCACATACTCCCTGTGCCATGCTCTCTCAGAGACCACAAGCCTCCTGATTCCAAGCATGAGACATTTGGGAAGGAGCCAGATTTTAGTCAGTTTGCCCCCCAGGGACTAGGTTAGAGCCCCAAGATGGCCCACAACAGAAAGATCTAGACTCACCAGCCATTAGGTGAAGCCCCCAGGAAAAATTCCCAACACACACACACACAGAGGCTCTGCTTTGTCAGGCTGAAGAGGACCCAGAGTGAGAAGGGGAGACTCTGTGGCATTCCTGAGTTCTCCCTCCTGGCATTCCTCTTTTTTATATCCTTTCCTTTCCCTCCCTCCCCCGTTTTATTCCCTCCACCCTCCTCTACCAGCCCTGCCTTTGGCTTTCTCTTCTACCTTCCTCATTAGCTTTCCCCAAGGCTCTATTCCTCCTCCACTGGATCACCTTTTCAGGAGGTAAAAGGTGGAGAGGCCACTCACTACCAACTAGCTGCAGAGGTATACAGTCTGGTGCCAAAGGCGTTCCAAGGTGGCAGGCCAGTCTCTCTCTGAGCACCCTCAAAATTGCCCCTATTTTCCACAGAGGCATACTCTCCCTCAATACCCTTCTCTCCCACGTCTCTCCATGACTTTCTCCCTCTCTCCTGGAAGCACCACTTTACATGCTCTACAAGCACCCCTTGCAAACATCCTTACAAACATCCCTGTTTGGGTCCAGATAGATGTGGTCTTATGCTAGAGACCCAGAGAGGAAAGGATACGGCCGAATCCCAGTCATCAAAAAAGGGACTTAGCACCGTGGCTCTTTCCCTTCAGTATATAAAAGGTAGGCAACACTTCAGTTGAGGCCTATAAAGCCTGAGGTGTCAGAGGAGGCTCCTTGGATATCCTGGGGAACTTGACCTGACCTATGTATGTCTCACTAGAGTGACTTCATGTCTGTTTTTCTGGCCTGAAGGGAGAGCAAGGCTTCTTGACATGAAATCTCTACCTGCCTCAGGATCTCCAGTAAAGAGGTACAGAATCAGCCTCCCCAGTTCTCAGAACAGAGAGAAGATTCAAGGCCTTCTCTCCCCAACCTGTCTAGCCTCTTCTTTCTCACAGAAAAGTCTACTCTACCCAACACTAACAGGACCGAGCTAGGTCCATCTTCCTACATCCCTGTATCCAATGTCTAGACACTCACTTAGCTCAAGAGTCCTTATAGTCATGGCCTTCTACTGAGAGGTAAAGTAACAGCATTAGAGGATCAAAGACAAGAATGTCTGTCCTCTAGTGTCGGTCCCCCCAGCCCGACCCAGTCCATGTCCTGCTCCTCTTACAAAGCTGTAAAGACCCTTGTGAGGTCATGTGCTTAGAGTCTTCGAGCAGCTCAGAAGTGGTAATGCTCTGATGTTTGGGGCCCAGTTAAGGACATGGAGAAAGGCCTCTTGTTTGTCATCTGACACTTAGAGAATATCCCTGCCCCTCAGCATCAGTAAGACCCCTCACACGAAGTAGTGACTCTTTGCTTTTTACTCTATGGATGTAGAAACTGGGACATGAAGAGGTCCCACTTTGCTTATATAAGGCCACGCAGCCTATAAGTGGCTAAGTCAAAGAGTATCAAATACTGACCAAGTTTTGTAGGTAGACCATGTAATATGTATTTCTGAGGTTGGTAATGGCCCATAGATGGTCATTACTGTCCTTAATGCATGTCATCTCCTTTCTCAAGAAGCCAGAACAGAGATAGGTCCACTAAATATGCCAACCCACAGTGCCGGTAAGGTCCAGAAAAACTCCCCCTTTCCCCCTCCTGCCTGCTCCTTTCTGTCCTCCTGCAAAGGAGGGATCAGGAACTGATCATCAGGATGGAAGATATGATGAAGGATAAGGTGTGACAAGGAGAACAGAAAAGCCCAGGGCCCTCTTCCCTGCTGCAGTCTCTAGATTTGAGTTAGACAACGGGAAGGGTGTTGGGCTCTAAAAAACATCTTTCTTGTGGCCCAGGGGTGAGCAGAAAAAACATAAGTCCTGAGTGGGTTTTCATCTAGTATATAATAGACCCTCCAAAAGACTATGGTAAAGAGCTTTGAAACAAAATAAAAGTGTGGTCAATAGACACCAGCCTGATAGCTATGGCATTTGCCCCAGTAAATGGGAAATAAAATTGTCATCATTCCTAGGTCTTCTAGGTCCCTGACAGGACAAGGTGCTCCCCATGTGCCCTCAGCAGCATGTGTGCTCAGGTCACCCTTTTGTTTCTCTGCTGAGGGCCTCCAGTTCCAGTCCTACCAAGAACACATGAACTCATCCAGGCCCACTTTACCCTGTGCAATAATGGGAAGGAACGCAATGGGTGAGTTCAAAAGGCTGTCCCAGTGAACTGTTCAGAGATGCAACTAGGCCCCCTCATTTGCAAGCTTAGAAGCTCTAGGCAGATGAATTCCAGACTAGGATGGAGAAAACAGCAGAACTCGGGAAGCTCAAACCATCCAGCTTACTGTCTGTCTACTTCTGAGCAGCCAGACACTTGGGTAGGACTAGACTTCGTGGCCACAGTCCTTACCCCAGAATGACAGCCCTCCATTGACTGCCTCACTTTCCTCTAGCATCCCCTATCCCTCATGCCAACTGCCATTTATCATTGGGCTTGCTTGTCACCATAGCACAAGACTGCTCCTCTGCCACAGTAACATTACAACCAAAAGTTGAAAACTGAACTGGAAGGTAAAAGGATATATGTTTTTTTGTTTTGATTTTTTTTTAATGCAGACACTGTCCTTCCAAAACAAAGGGCAGTGACATGTCTGGTCCTAAACCTTTCCCTGCATTCCTTTTCGACTTCCTGGATTTGAGTTTCTAAAGCTTAAATTCCTATTGTCCAGGCACCTACAGGGTTTCCTGCCCAATCTGATGCTCCCTCGTGCTCCAGGAGGACAGAAGGGTCTGCATGGCTTCCAAGCTGGGGATTTTTCTTTGAGCTCTCCCCTCCCCTAGTCTAACTACAGGGAAGCCTGTGCATCACCCTAAGAGGAATCTTGTTTGTAAGGTGCTGCAGCCAACATGGAGTCAGACCAGGCAGGGGAGACGTGAGGTGCTGAGAAGCCTTCCTGTGGAAAAATCTTAGTCTTGGTGTTCTACAGACCCCACCTAAGAAAAGGAGCCAAGAGTGGAATAAATTCTGCTCCCTCAACCCTCTCCCTTCTTCCCTGGCTGGAGTTGCCATGGCAACCAGAGTTCACCCTAGATGCCAAAAAACACCGCAAAAACAACAATGAAGACATCACCCTTGGTTCAGAGGGAAAGGGCACAAGGCCAGGCTGGGCCCCAAACAAAGGACACTCCTTCCCTCCACAGTCCTCCCCAAAGAAAGGCAACCCTGGGAATTTGGGCATCTGTGCGATGCCAAGCAGAGAGTAGCAGTTTGCTAATGTTCAAGGGACTTCATTTACCTCCCAGAGACTGTTCTCTTTTCCCTCATACCCACAGTCACCCTGCAGCTTCCCGTGTGTCCACCCAGTGTCTCTTTTGAGGAACAACGGACAGAACATGGAGAGAAGGAAAGTTCCATGGTGCAGAAAAGGAGCCTTTGCTCAGAGATGTAGGCTCAGAAAGAGTCTTCCAAGTCCACCTGACCTATGCCACATTAGCTCAGAAAGGCCATTTCCAGCTCTGTCTCTAGGGCCCTTGATAAAGGCTACACTCACAGAAAAAGCATGATCTCATTCAGACTAAAGTAAAAGTAACTGGTAAGCATCAGGGTACCCTGAGGAAAAGGCCTTTGAGGAGAGCCTTCAAGTCCCACAGAGCTAGGCAGTGTACTGGTGATCATGCTCTTCTCTGAAAGGAAGACGGGAGTAGGCGCTTCTTCCCTGACCCACCCTGGACAGTGCCCTCAGTATGGGCCAGAGCCAGCTTCCTCGGCATTTCAGCATCAGGACAGCTCCTCACCACATACTACTTTGGGCACAAAAGGTCCAGTAGCATGTGGGGTACTGAAGGGCTAAGTGTTGACAAAAGATGAGAGATGGTAAGGAAAGGCAGGAGGTCAATGAAGCCTCCTCTTACCCACAATCCTACACCCTCTCTCTACCTTTCAGCAGGATCTCTCCTCTGTCTTCTCCTTCTGAACAACCCAGGAATCGGGAAAGCAGATGAAAGTGTGCTGCTCTGACTGAGCAGATGGGGCTTGACCGCTCTTCCTTGACTCCACCCCTAGGTCTCCCAGGCAATGGCAATGAGGAAAGGGCCTAGAGACAGGAGGAGAGGTGAGTGGGAGTGTACAGAAGTCGTGAGCAGAAAAGACAGACCCTGTTCTGAACTCAGTGGAAGTCTGAGACCCAGCCAAACAGAAGGACTGCCTTAGCCCAAAGACCCCAGAATCCTGCTTTCAAGTGAGCAGGAAGTCAGCCAAGCAGAAGCAAATCACTGTGCCCTACCTGGATGGTGAAAACTCTTCATAAGGCCTAAGTAGGGAGGTTTCTATGTGCTAAGATTTCAGATGACGTCCTCTTCAAGAAACTCTGGAGAGGAACAAAGTAAGTGCAATGGGAACCTCTCAGAGCACTAGAGGTAGCTGAACATAATTGGCTTCCAGGAAAGAAGATAACAGAGCCAGAAGCAAGATGAGGGCTTCCTAGGAGCAGAACTGGGCAGCAGCTTGCAGACAGCAAGAGACGGAGGAGAAAGAGTCTGGGAGAGTGGGAATAGATTGGACCAGAAGAAACCAGGAAAAAGATGCCTGCCTCCAGGTGTTCATGCACATACAGTAACCTGTGTGCAAGGGTGTGTGTGTGTGTGTGTGTGTGTGTGTGTGTGTGTGTGTGTGTGGCTGGGGAGGCAGAGAAATAGGGCAGTGTTGAGCAAAATGGATGAATCTGTGAGCAGCCAGAATAGAGGGCAGACTCAAAGAGGTCAGTGGGAGGCTGGGAGGCCATAGTTGGCCAGAGCAGAGTGATAATCCTCCAGTTAGCACCTGATACAGTCAACTCAGCACAGTTTTCCTAAGCAATTGCTTAGTGGTTATGGGCAACACTTTTGGAAGGTTTATGACCCACATAAACCTGGGTCAGAGTTCTCAGCAATGTGTGCTTAACTGGCACAGCGATCCAATGAATTAGTGCTGTCTCACACAGATTTTTATAAGCAAAAAAACCAGAGCAGGGATCACAAAAGATTCTTGTGCCACACCCAGGTGTCCACTCCAGAGTCTTGGCCCTGTTCCTTTCTGTGTTCCTGCCATTGCTTACCCAGGATGAGCAATATATCAGGTAGTAGGGGTAAAAGCATGGTCACTACAGACCTAGCCAGCCAGGCTGACACCTTGCCCTGCGGTGGGGGCAGTGGGTTGGAGATGTTTTTAGGTGGTCAGAGTTTAGCAATGCTATGAAGGAGGGGGGCAGCAGGGGCAATAGCAAGATGTCCTAGAAAAGGGCTGGAGCATTGTCCAGACCCTCTGGTTCCCCATGGAGAGACTGTGCCTCTCCTGCTTTGTTCAGAAGACCAGATGCAGCTGGTGTAGGAGGCATGCACACAGCAATGGTTCTCCTGTTCCAAGCCTGGATCAGCTGCTCCACTTCACCAAGCGAGGGTGCCCAGCAGCAAGTCAGCTTTAGAAGGTGAACTGTTGAGGCTCACTCCACACCCCCTCTCTTTAGAGTCTCAGGGAGGCCAGGTCATGGTGACTTACAGGGATTTCTTTGAGAAATCTTAGATAGTTCCCACTTTTCTGCCTTCTGCCCAGATCAATATATACTTTACTCATTCGTGACTACAGGCTCATTAAGTTAGCAAGAATTTAATGCTTCCTTAAATGAATTATAACATCAATCTATGACTTATGTAATTATATATTAAGTGTATAATTTATATGTAATCATACTTTAATTATAGCATTCATTTATGAATTCAACAAATCAGAGCCTACCTCGCCCTAGCACTGGGCCCGGTTGGGGAGACAGGGTGAATGGGAGCACATACCTTGTACATATACCTTCTTTACAGAGCTTAAAATCCCATGGGAAGCAAGACAGGTGGTCAGTGAGGACTTGGCAGCAAATTAAAGACAGCAGAGCAAGATTACCTCCTCAATCTCGGCAAGTCAGGGTCAGGATAACATTACAGAAGGCTTCCTAAAAGGCAGGACACAGCTGGCAAGTGCTAAAGAGAGATCAGGCAGAGAGGATGAAGGGAAGAGGGCGGAGAAAGAAGATAGGAAAGGAGCTAGAGAAGAGATAAATCCAGCTCCAAGCCCAGAGTAGAACCAGAGAAAGGATCAGACTGCACAGGCTCTGGTGTCGGTCTGTGGAGGCACCAGGAGGCCTTTATGGTTTTGTCAAGATGACCTTCAAAAGACTTTGATAGAGTGGACATATTTGATTATATATTCCTTTCTCCAGCCCTGCAAAACCAAGAGGCCAGTAAAGGTCAAAGACAGGCAGAGGGATCACAAAAGGTAAGGGCAGAGCCTGGGATGAGAGGATGAGACAGTCAGCAAGCCAAATTCTACTCATATGCCTCGAAGGCATAAGCACAGAGCTCTCAGAAGTTTCCAGAAGCAGAAGTGGAGCTGAACAGAGTCAGCAGTGCATGAATCCTTTAACAAGGCCTGAGACCTGCCCCACACCAATCTCTAGATCCCCTTCCCACCTATGTGAGTTGGATGGATGACTCTCAGGATAACTTAGCCCAGAGATGCTGAGCCCTGATGTCCCTGGGATAATAAGGAGGCACTGGGGATGAGGCACCAGAGAATAGAGTGGATTACAAACAGGAGGTAGGATTTAAGCCCCCCAGTTTCTTTCTAGCACATCCATGAGGGATGAAAGAAGTCCCCTCAGGAAAGATTTCCAAATTTAAAAAGGAAAGACCTCAAGAAAGTGACACACAGAATTGCCACCTGTTCTAGTAACTTTTCTATTGCCAATAAAACAACATAACCAAAGCAACTCATAAAAGAAAGCATTTAGTTGGGGGTGGGGTCAAAGTTCCAGAGAATTGGAGTTCATGACCTTCATGGTGAGGAGCACAATAGTGGACATGCATAGCACTGGAGCAATAGCTAAGAGCTTACATCTGATACAAAAGCAGAGGCAGAGTGGAGGGGAGGGAGGGAGAGAGAGAGCGCTAACCGGGAATGGTGTGAACTTTCAAAACCTCAAACCCCCAGTGACACACCTCCTCCAACAAGGCCATGTGCCCTAACCCTTCCCAAACAGTTTCACCAACTGGAGATTAAGCATTTAAATATATGAGCCTATGGGAGAGGCATTTTTATTCAAACCACCATTCTATCTACCTGAACACCTACAGAGAAGCTGGAAAGTGGCAAGCTGTGTGTACACACAGATCCTCTTTGGTAACCAGTGCCTCTGTCTGGGATAGACTTTTATGGAGTCCTTTACACCTTAGAGACAGCTCCAATACAAAGGGTCTGTGACGAGAAGAGAAGCAAAGTAAGAAGCAGACAGAGGACTCAGGTTCGAGGACATAGAGACAGGTCTCCAGGGAACCTGAAGGTGGAGCCTACTGTCTGGAAAAAAATAACAACGTGCATTGAAGAAACACTCTTTAAAAGCAGGATGCTATTTTTAACTGAATACCCAAAGAATAAGCAAAATTCTTAGAAAATAAAGAGAAAAATATCACATCTTAAAGTAAACTTTTAGTTGAAAAGCAGAAAGATTAGGCAAAATACACTTTTTGGAAAATTATACAAACTGATGAGTAAGATAGGCTATGAAATGCGTGTTTTGAAGCATAACATCTAACATCTCATTAACGGGGGGTTTCAAAATGTGAGCGAATTGAGAATGTGGAGGGAGAAATGTCTTCAAAGAGAAGATATAAGGTTTTCTGGAATTCGAGGATGTGAGTCTGCTTTGAAAGCACCCATGAATTATGGAACAAATCACAGAAGACATGGCAAGGCATGAGATTCAGAACATCAGGGACAGAAAATTTTTAAACAAGGGGAGAACTGATCATGTACACAGGACAAGGCTTAAAATGGCATCAGATGTTTCCACAGCAACACTGGAAACCTGAGCATGACTCACTAAAAGCATTCACAGGCTCTACAGAGACTCATTAGCAACCTCGAATTCCATATCTAATCAAAGCACTCACCATACAGGGAAAACAATGAAGAAAAGAGCAAAAACAGATGTAGTCAGACATGAAACTCGCAAAATTACCTCCTCTGTGTTTCTTAGAAAGTTCCTGGCAAATGGCTACTCCAAAGAAGGAAGTTAACCAAGAAATAAGAAATCGGTAGTTTAGGACATAGAGGAGTCCACTGAAAAGACACAAAGCAGAACTCCCGAGAAGATGAAGAATGGACACCAGGAGAGGTTAAAATGCTGGGGGCGCTGACATGGCAGAGCAGTCAATGTGATTTTCCTGTGGTTGAGTCTGAGTAGTCCTCCTGAAGCTCCGGGGGTGATGGTGAGCTCTCTGACATAGCAACAGTCAGAAGCGGGACTCTGTGGAAGTGATCAAACCTCATCAATGGATTCCACTGATGGATTTAATTAAATGACACATTGGGAGAAGGAAAAATAATAATCTAGGGCCTCACTGAAGGCAGTGAGATTTTAGGAGACATGCCCTTAGGGGCTGTGTATTGCCATTCATCAGCCTCTTCTCTTCCTAACTCTCTCCTCTTCATGGCCATTACGCTCACCTTATGGTGAGCAGCTCTGCTTTCCTACAAGCTCTTACGTGGTGAGTTGTCTTACCACAGCCCAGAAGCAGTGGAGCCTAGTGAACATGTACTGATGCCCCTGGACCTGTGAACCAAAGTCAGTCTTCTCTAAGCTGGTCTGGAACTCTCTAGAGAAAGCTGGCCTTTAACATTTGGTTCTACTGCCCCCATTCTCCCAAGGTTTTAGGCTCATACCACAGGCTCTGCTCTAACACACATCCTACTTTAATATAATATTTTATTAATTCATTTTAGAAATTTATACATGCATGCAATGTATTCTGATCATATTCTACACACACACACACACACACACACACACACACACACACACACACACACACATTCCTACTGGATCTATTCCATCTTATCCCATCAGCCTCACTCCCAACTTCATATCCTCTTCAAATATAATACTAACTTTCTGAGTTTGTGTTCCTTTACACATATGGATGTGGGCACCAGAGCATTGTCAACCTACCAGGAGCTACATCACTAACAAAAACTGACAGTTCCTCCCCTAGCTGACATCAGCTATCGGTATCTCCTTGCCTAGTGGGGGGGGGGGGGGCTCATTACCTCCTGCCCCATTGTGTTGGAATGTTGGTTAGTTTGATTTAGTGCTGGTCTTATGCAGCCAACCACAGTCGTGGTGAGTTTATGAGTACAGTGGTTTTGTCATGCTTAGAAGATACTGCTTTTCCCTGGTTTTCATAAGCCTTCAGCCCTCACAGTCATTATGCCTCCTCTTCTGTGAGGTTACCTAAACCTTAGGGATAAAGGATATTATTCTGATGTCCTATTTATGGCTGAGCACACAGACACATTCTCCACACTTGAAATAGCTGTGAATGTCTGTGCTAACAACCAAGCATTTCACAAAGCAGCTTCTCTGATGAGGAGTGTTTATAGGGCACTTTGATATTATGTCCATTGGTCAGAATAATAGAGGTGGGTTCACCCCTAGGGTTTATGAACTCCCCCAGACATGTGTTGTTGGCCAGATTTATATAGCATGCACGTGTTCTCTCTTTCTGAACAAGCCTAAAATCCAATCAAAAGACAGTTGTTTACCCCTATAGACCAGTGTCACTGCTGCACCCAGGGACATATCTTGCCAGGCTTTGTCATTACTGTAACTTGTAGGATTCCTAACTGGATAACATTGTTGATGACTTTCTCCGCAGCTGGAAGCACTTTCCACTACTATGAAACCTAGCCAGCAGGGAGGAAGCTTTCCTTTCTATACCAGTTGGCTTTCTCCGTGTCCATTGGCCAAAATAGGCGGTGTCATCAGTGATAGTCTTACCATCAGGGAAACCAGGGGCGACAGCAATGGTGCATTAGTCAGGGTTCTCTAGAAAAAGAGAACTGAGTGTGTGTGTGTGTGTGTGTGTGTGTGTGTGTGTGTGTGTGTGTGTGTGTGTGTGTGTAAATGGAATTTGTTAGAGTGGCTTACACACTGGCCCAACTGTTGCTAGTCCTACAATGTCTGTCTGCCAATGGAAAGTTCAAGAATCTAATACTTGTTTGTTACATGAGCCTGGATGTCTCAGCTGGTCTTCAAATACTCTTCAAATACTCTCAAATTCTGAAAAAGTGGGCTCTAACTCCAGGGAAGGATTGACTTGCCAGTGAGAGAGAGAGCAAGGAAGCAGGGAGCTGATGCTTCCTTCTTCCGTGTCCTTTATACCAGCTGTGACAGGAGGCCCAGATTAAAGGCGGATCTTCCCACTTCAAATCATTTAATTAAGAAAAATCCCTCACAGGTGCATACATGGGACTGGATGATTAGACAGAAGGTTGAGGAGACTGGGCTGGGAGGCCAAGCAGCAGGAAATCGAGTCAGAAACACTGCATTGCAGTATCCTCAAGGACAGAATTTGTTGCATCAGTGTGTAGGTTTTTAAGTTTCTGCACCAAAGTGAACCACAGTAAGATCCCCAGAAGGACAGAAACTCAAAAGCAGAATGCCAGGGCCTTGGCGGCGTCTCACCTGGCCACTTGCTGAGACATTCTTTGTTCACTCCTGAAAGGGATCAGATTGTGCCCTAGCCTTCTCTGAAGCTGAATGAACTTCCCCCATTTCTTCCTTCAAAGCAGGAGGGTTGGATCCTCCTCACAAGACTGGATTCTACTTTGAGAGACTCAAACGGACTGCACTAGGCTGGGAAAGATTGAGAGTCAAGGTCAGGCAAGCCAGGCAGGAGGCATTTGCTTCAGAGGCCATAGGTACAAGGTTGATGTCTTTCTGTTTACAAGTCTGATCTTTTGTTCTTCATAGATTTTTTTAAACCAATTTCAAATTTTTTAATAAATGTTAATAAAATGGCCTTCCCTTGTGCTTTCTGTGGTTTGGTTACTCATACTCAACCACAGCCTAAAAATGTTAAGTGGAAAATTCAGAACAACTTATTCTGGGTAGCGGAATGACATTCGTACTATTCAGCTCCATACCCACACACCCGGGAATTATCCTTTGATCTAATGTCCATTCTGTGTATACTACCACCGACGCAGCATGTCCCATTCATTTGGCACCACATCCTTTGTCTTCCAGACCCCTCACCTAGTAGCCTAACAGGACCTCTAGCACATTTCCCTTCATTTATCTTGACACTTAAACATCATGTCATCATACGATATGTGAGTCCAACATATTAAGTTATTCTGATAGAGAAAATGACCACAGCCTTATAAGTTTTATGGCAGTATTCTATGACTTTTTTTTTATTACTATTCATCTCTCTCTTACTATGCAATGCCTAATTCATAGGTTTATCTTGAGCCATAGGCTGAAGTTCTTGGGATGGTCCATGAACAAGGGGAGCTGCTCTTCTGAGCCTTCAGTGTCCCTTGTGTGTATCGTGCTAGGCAAGTGGTATTCCTCTATTCCTGGCCCTGGGAAGAACTCACATCTTTGCTTAGCACCATGACAAAGCTTTCTAAGATGTGAAGCAAGACTCCCGTGGCTCTGTATCCTCTATGCAGCAGGGAAGAGATGAGAAAGGCATGCAGAAGTCAAGGCAGTCCTGACTTCTGGAAGCCTCCCAGGGGAATTCCAGCAGAGGCCTGACTTTATGGCTCTCTCTCTCTCTCTGCTTCCTGTAGGCAGTTTCAAGAGGGACAGAGTGAATCTGTTGCTCCTTGCCAGTACTAGGAAAAGTCTACGGAGAAGAAAAAGACATCTGTGCAGTCCTCTCTTTCTGGAAAAGCCACCCAAATAGTCCCTTGACACAGAACCTTTCCATTTTCCAAGGCAATCAATTAAATGCCTGCTCAGTGATTGCTGGAATTACTGTGCTCATTATGGTCTGAACTGGGGAAATGTGAGATAACTAATTATCGCGTGTCACTTACCAGATGCTGTGCTGGGGCCTTGGAAAGGCTATCTCTAACTTCTCAGGTCACCTTAGGAGACAGACACCACTGTCAGTGTCATTTTATAGATGAGGAAACCGATGGCCAGTCACCCATCTGACAGAGGATAAGGAGGGGCGAGATTTCTGTAGTGTTGATCATTGTCCCTGTAAGCATCCATCTGTGTAGTAATGGGAATGCTGGTCCTAGGTGAGAATCTAAGAAGTCCAGATTCTAGGATTACATACAGAAGTGAGTATGCTTTCTAAACTAGGTCTCTTAGGCCTCAGTTTCCTTGTTTGGACAGAAGAGATCAGAGAGCTATAATGATTTTGGCCCTGATACAACTGTAAATGAACCATCTGGGTCAGTGTTTCCAGCAGTCGCATGCCTGCTATTTCTGGTTCTGGAAATGGAAAGACAGGGAAGGTGAGTCACCTGCAGGCCAGAATGCTCCATCCTAGGATCTGAGATAAATGTCAGTGGAGACACGTCCAGGCTAGAGCCTTGGAAGCTACCTTGGTGTCTTCAGGACCATAGTTCAGAAGGTTCCATTGATACTTGAACCCTGAGGGTCCTATTCTTTGGTTATGAGGTTCTGGGATCAGCAATAGGTAAAGAGGTGGAGAGACGGGTCTTTCAGAGTCCTGTTGTGGTGGAGTATGCATGCCTGACTCCCCCCACACCCAAGGATCCCTAAGTGTTCAGGAGACAGGAGCCTTAAGAGATGTTAGATCCATATCTCAGTTGAGGCTGTAGGGAAGAAAGAGCAGCCCAGGGCCCAGCATAGGAGAAATGTTTTTACCAGCCCATGAGGAGCAGAGATGACATGAGAAGCCAGTAAACTTCAGTGCAGAGAGATTGGGCTAGGTTCACCTGTGGTCTTTCATGGGAGGTCTAGAGGTCAGGAAACTGAGCATGTGGCCTAGAGGAAGCTACTGCTCTCCATGAAGACATCAGCGTTACCCTATTTACCAGAGTCTATGGAGTTGTGAAAGCTGGAGCTTCCAGAGAGTGCAGTCACAGCCAAGCAGAACCCTGTCTGTTGACCAGTGGTTCATCTAAGGATGCTTCCTTCTTCCTCCATAACTAGCTGTGACAGTAGACTGGATCAGTGACTGAGACTGAGAACCCTCCCTTCCGGGTGAAAGGGAGAGAATCAGAGCATGCTGAGGCCCCTGGAACTTACTGTGATAGACTTCTCTCCTAACCTATGAGAACACAGTGCTCCCATCTTCCACATGCTATTTTTCCCTAGCTGGAGATCAACATATCTGCACTGATAACATGCCTTTTCTTACCTTTCTGAGAAACCCTTCCGTCACCAAACAAGATTACAGTTTACCATCACATGGAGCATAAGAGAATAGAAGAGCTGTTGTATTGTGTGGCTCTTTGGTGACTTTGCACAGAGATGTGGGAAGTCCAGTCTTGAGTGAAAATGAGGGGCTTATCCAAACCATCCCTCTCTGGTAGACCCAGCTCTGGGCAATAATGTGGCCTCTCACAATGAATCGGTATCCCTTAGTCACTTTTGGTCCAGAAACGCTAGATGCTTATGCATTTCAGGACTCAAGTTACCAGGTGACATGTTAGAATCAGGAAAGAAACAACTGGCCCTATAGACTTGAGCAGACTGCCTTTTACCTGTGACCTCCTGGCAGTGTTCAGGGCAGGAGGCCTGTCCCTATTCTCTCTTCCTGTCTCATTCCTTCCAGAAGATCTTGGTCCCCAATTACTCAGAGCTGCAGGAGGCCTGTCAGGGAAGAAATTAGAGCTACACATCAGCTCTTCTATATTTACCACCTGATGGCCAAGGAGGATCTATCTTCTGCACAATTAAATGAAAAGAGTTTTAATATCAGCAAAGCAAAGGACTCTAGCAACAATGGAGAATTAGGTTAGAGGCAGCAATTGGATTAGTGCCGAGCTGCAAGTGAAATGAAGACTTGGAGTGTTATCCTTCTCCTGGTGACAGGCTCTTCCTTGTTGGGGGGAAGGGGGTTGGGGTGGAGGTAGCTTGGCTGGATTCCCAAAGCTGGCCCAACTACCACCCCTAGAGATGAGAGGCCAGAAGAGGCAACCTTTTGCAGAATGCTCTGTGGAAGAACAGATGAGGTGGATACAGTGGTGGTCACGGGTACCACTCTGGCACCCCATACCATCAGCTGACACATTCCCAGCTGAGAAATAGACCTCCACAGGATCCTGTCATTCATCCCTCCTCCGTAGGCCACCATCGCCTTTCCCCAGAGCCTCTGCTGCCACCCTCCACCCTCTGTCCCTTCTCTCTCTTCTAGTTCAACCTTTAACTACACGGCGTATCTCCTGAACCAGCCTCCCTCCCAGGAGAATACTGTAGGAGATAGAAGCACAGATTCTCAGGTGAGTTACTGTGAACACAGCAAAGACATCTGTGGAGGACACAGAGTGGTCCCTTCCTTATCTTTTCAAGTTCTCAGGTCGTTTTCCTTGGGCTTATAAAATGGGGAGTATGTGGCTGTCCCCAGCACTGTTCTTCAGTGTTCATCCAAGGAAAAGTGGCCTACACTACATTGCTTCTCTGTCCACTGTTCCAGGCGTGATTGCAAACCCAGGGCCTTGGCTAAAAGCCAGAACAGATCCTTCCCACAGCCACAGTGGCGTGAGTGTCAGGCCTCCCGTGAGCCTTGGGAAGCATCCTAGCCTGCTTCAACCCCATGAAGACACACAAGTCCACACCCTATCTCTTTGAACCTCCAAAAGGAAAGCTCCACAGAAAACTGGGTCTTACCAATCACCCACTTAGTGACACCAAGTCCTTCCTCTTGCTCAACTCTTCCAGAAATAGTCCAAATTTGCTCAAGCTGATGGGAGTCATCTGGGAATTACCAGAGAACATTAGTCATATCCCTCAACCCCCACATCTGGCAGGCCCAAGAATCAACTGGGGATCCTGGATTACTACCCCAAGTAAAGAAGGTAAAATTGAAGCTCAGGAAGTAAAATGGCCTCTGAAGAAATCTTACTAGATAATACTGAACAGGACTCTCTGGTCCTCAAATCAATTAGGAAAGGGCATAAGTAACAAACTGTAGGTGTCACATTGGGGTTCTACATTTTTATCACAGAAACATTTTTTTTAAAGGGAGGTTTCTGGATATTCCATGCAAAAAGCAAGGAAACAAAAGTAATTCTTGCAGACCTCTGGGCCAAAGCATACAAAATACCAGAGAAGTAGATGACACATCTGAGAGATGACAGTAAGGCCCATGCAGTCATCCTTACTAACCTGCTGTCTTTCTTCTAATACATCCCCTGGATACCAAAATCCTGAGATGGTCAAGTTTCTTACACAAAACGGCATGGTTTTCAAGTATAACGTGCAGATACCTCCCATATTTAAAACATCTCTGGAATTTTTATATTACCCAATATAAGTTAAGTGCTGAGCAAAGAAATGTCATGCTTACCAGAAAAACAAATCTGTGCATGATCAGAATTGACAACATTTTTCTGAGTACATGCCATCTATATGGGGCCACCGTACTCTAGTGACTTTAGAAGTATGGCAGGAGCCACTGTATTAAAATTTCCTCATGGACATCCCAGGGACCACTGTATGAATGTTGCCTCATAGTATCCTAGAAGTCATTGTATTCACTCCATTCATGGTGATACAGTAGGCCACATCTTGGAAGGCCATGACTCTGTTCATGACTGTCAACCATTTGGCTTAAAGCACATTAGCCAAGCAGCCTCCATATCTTAGCAGTTTCAACTGCACAGATTTTATTTTGTCATGTATCTTTTCTATCATGTGTCAGCTGGAGCTCAGCTCTATGTCCTACACAAATAGTTAAACTATCTTTTGACTATCTCTAGAAGCGGGGGCCCAACAGAAAAACTTACTTGATATTATACATACTAATTATGTACCATGCTGATCAATACTATACATACATGCTAACTCCTCTGTCAGATTAATACCCCCATTTCTCCTATAATCATAGGCTGCATCTGTCATGCAGCCACAACTAGCCTCTCATGGGCACAGAAGGGCTATTCCATATTATGTACAGAAAGACAGTCAACTGTAGCTTGTGGTCCTTTCTACTACCTTTACTCTATAAAGAAAACAGAATAAGCCAAATGTAAGTATTATGGGTGTAGTTTCTGAAAACAATAAACACAAAATGAGACAGAGCACTTATTCCTGCACTGTTCAGGAAGGCCTGGATGCTTATTGACAAGTCTACACACTTTCCGCTCTGTCTCCCGGTATCTGGGGTGTCTGTGTGTCATTGTTCACACGTTATCCATCTGATCGTTTTACTCATCTCCGTAGCCAGTCGTCATGGCTTGCCCTCCCCATCCTGACTGCTCCCCATTCCCAAACAGTACTCCACACCAAGATCAAGGAAGCGAAAATAATTCTCAGAGACCCTTGTGTGAAAATGTACTAAAATACTAGAAGAATAGATCTAGACACATCTGAGAGGTGATGGGAGGGCCACACAGCCATTCCTCAGTGTGACACTCTAGTAAGTAACCTAACTGTCCCTCAGGAGGGCAAGACTTAGGAGGGGTGGCCCACATGCTTGCTCCCTAACCTCTTCCTGGTGGCCTTCTCTCTTCACACGGCCATCACACCTGACCACGTTGCCCTTTCTTCTCAGCGTCTGCTGTAGGCTTTGTCACATTATCTCTCTGTGCCTCACTTTTCTCATATGTAAGGCAAGGGAAGTAACAATGTTGCATGTTGGGCTTTCTTGAGTCTTGATGAAGACTACAGTTGTGTGGTGAAAACATGGAGTCTATTGTGTCTAGAGGAAAAAACTAGAATTATGCTGTGGGCATTCAGTATCTCCCTTCCGTGTCTGCCACAACCAGAAGTTGAGGCATGAGATATGTTTATGGATGTTTTCCTCATAGACTTTCTGCTGGCACAAGGGGTAAATAACACCTCCCTCATTTAAAAGCACCCGAAGAAGCCAGCTATGCTTCTTCTGTGCTATGTCTGATCTGTCTCCTTGTACTGGCAATATTGCATCTGCATGTCCCTGGCATCATTAAAATCAAACATAACTCACCAGTTCCCTTCAAAGGTCAGTCTGATTTCACATAAAGAGCGTCACCTTCTCTTCTGGATGGGCCTCATAGGTACAAGAGGCTCCACTGGATGCAAAACAGGACTCTGACCTTAGTATGTGTCTTTTCTGGGGTAATGGGCTCTCCACATGGCCCATAGGCACACACGCCTGAGACAAAGAACAAGCTCATAATCTAATAGCCTGACTCCTAGATGACTTAGCTGGGGCCACTGTAACAAACACCCTGGTCAGGATGCTTTAACAACAGAAATCTGTTTCCTCATAGTTGTAGATGGCTAGGAGCCCAAAATCAAGGACTTGGCAGGGTATGCTCTGAGACCTCTCTCCTTGGCTTGTGGATGTATTTCCTTTTTTACATGACTACCTTTTTTTTTTTTTTTTTTGTCTCCGCCTTGATTTTCTGAACATGACACCTATATATTGGCTTAGAGCTTCCCAAGTGCTATCATTTGTATCTTAATACCTTCTTTTAAAGTCCTAGTCAAGGTTCAGTTGTGGCTCGGTGATAGAGCATCTACCTAGCATGTGGGAGACCTTAGTTTCCACCCACAACCCAACATTGCCAAAAAATTACAAGTAAAAATGTTCTTTATCTGGATAACTACATTCTAAACACTGAAGTTTGAAAGTTCAAGATGTGGATTTGGGGGAGAACCGAGTAGCCTGTAGTACCTCCAGTCTTGAAGTTACAGCCATTTCATTTCATCTCATGGGCTATGAGCTCACTGATCTGCTACCTCACCTCTACCCAGCTCCTCCAGCAACTCTCCAAAGCTGAGCTCTCCTGCAGGAAGTCTCCTCCCTGACCCAGCTGCATGCTCCTTCCACATCTCAGATCCTTACCTCTCAGCCTGGGAGTCCCTGAGGGAAGCTCATCTCCCAACTGGGCCCTACAATGTCTAGGAGCAGGTCCGTACAGGGCAGGAGATGGGATCCGTGTCTTGTGGTGTCTGAGGACGGCTGAAGAGGGTGTCAGGCCAGTAAGACTTGAAGGCAGTGTTTGAGATTTGGGAGCAAAAAATACCTGGTTCTGTTTGTCCTTCCTGCCCCCTGCCCAGTCCTCGTCAGTGGGAGGGATGGTTACCAGATGTTCCAGATGTCCCCAAAGATTCCTCGGCTTCCAATCCTGAGAGGGTCAAAAGGAAGCCCTATAATTTCTGGGTGGAGAAAATCATGGCTGTGACTTTCCCCATCCTCACCCCAACTTAGGCTTCAGATCTTCGTTGTCTCCTCATTGCCTTGGCCAGCTGCTCTTTGGCTGCTGGCCTCACAGCTGCAAGAGACTATGCTGTGGGTGAGAAAAAGTCAAAGGCGGGAGCCAATTAAGTCCTTGGGGTCTGGAATTATTTATTTTCATCAGTGTGTCTTGGTCACTGGAGCAGTTGCTGGCACACAGGATAGCAGAAGTTCGACAGAGATTTTTGAATGCATGACAGACAAGGACGAGCAAAAACTGTTTCTGACCTTTTGTGCATCTATGGAGATGGAGAGGCCCCTCTGGACCCAGCCAGTGAGGTCCCCTTGGAGCAGCAAGTGAGAAAGCAGGGAAGGTTCATAATGTGGAATTGACCCCTGCCCCTGGGTCAGGAGAGCAAGGGCAGACAGGAAGTTCTAAATATCACTGACCTGCTGAGTGCTCTGTCACTGAGCACATAAGGTAGATGCCTGGACAGAAAGCAAAGGGCTTCAAAGTCTGACCCACACTTGCCTTGACTCTGACCATGGTTGAACCTCTCTCTCCCTTTTGATGCCCTCAGTTCCTAGTCTCCAGTAGGTCAAGAAGGTATCAATGTCCCTCTAGCTCTGATGATCAGATTTTCTTCATCCTTGAGAGATTCTATCCCAAGAAGGTAAGCACTGGTCTCCACAGAGACATTCAGAAAGGACCGTTCATCCTCAAAGGGCCATGGGAGTTCAGATCAGTAAAGGCTACAGTGAGAACTAGCTTTGCTCTGACTCCCACGCCTCCAGCCAGCCCTGCAGGCCTCAGCAACCCTGAGTTCCATGGCCCCAGGGGTGGTGCTTAAACAGCTATGAAGGCTTAACAGGCAGGGTCAAGGCCATGGTGTTCTCTGGGGGAACCCAGGCTTCCTGCAGGGGCTCCAAAGAACACAGGGAAAGCAGTCGGAAGGCCTCAGGCTGAAGTAGGAGGTCAGGTCTCAGCCCCTGCCTAGATGCAGGTTCCCTGTGTGGCCACAGCCAAAACTTCTCTCCACCTAGTCACTGACACACTTTGAGTCCTGACAAACCAAAGCTGTGTCTATAGTGCCATCAGGAAGGGTGTCCCAATCAGGCACATACTACTGCAACCTGTGCCCTTGGCCTGGGCAGGTACCCTCCACCTGGCATGTCTGTGTGAACTGTCTTCCTTACAAAGCCTGACCTAGGCTGCTTCATGCAGGTTTGTAGCAAGCAGTATAGAGCCAGGTCTTGGAGCAAAGCAGGATCCCACACAGGGAAAGGTGATAGGCAAAGAAGAGCATCACAAACAGATGAGTATGGGATCTTGGCTTCAAGAAATTTAAAAAGGAAGTTTTGGGGGAATTATAGAAGAAATCATAGTTCTAATCTTTATACATATTTTTTACCTGATTTTATTTCTAAGCATTTTTTTATTTTTCTCATGTTGCAAAATGCTATTTCTTCTTCATGATAATGACTTATTGGCATTTATAATGTGTAAGACATAGTGGAGATTGATTAATCACCACCACAACAAGTAGGTCAGAGATCACACCTGGCACCCTGCCTACAGAGGATACACAACTGGCCCATGTATGTGGCTGGTACATTCCTATTTCTCTAACTCCTGTCCTGGACCAGGTGCTATTGAACATACTGAACAAAGATTTCCAGCTCACTGGAACAATGAAAAGCTAAATAAGTAAGTTTAGCTGCATTCCGTAGGAGGTGTCGCAGAGAAAACTGCACAGTAAGGAAGTGGCATAAGTCCTGGCTGAAGGAGCTATCTGCTCAAGAGGCCTCACTGAGGTGAAGGAGGGAACCATGCAGACATGTGAGGAAATGGTTAGTGCAAAGATCCTGGATCAGGAACAGTAAACAAATCTGCATACTGGAATTAAGTCAGCAAAGTAAAAGAAAGAGATGGTTCCAAGAGGCAGGGCACACAAGACTTCCAGATTCTCAGCTTTTTGCTTTGAATGAAGTAAAGAGCCCGGGGAAGGTTTAGCAAATGATTGAGTGGTAAAGGCACCAAGAAAAGCCAGCAGTTGGGTTGGGAAGTTGACTAGCTGCTGTATTACACAGTGACTCCACCTCTCACTTGGACCTCGCTGAGGAGGACGAAGCCAGGAGTACCCAATAGCTCTGGAAGTAAGCCCTGGGCCAAGGACTTGAGCCAGTGAGAAGAGGAGGTGGGCCTAAGGAGCAGTCATGCTAGGCTCTGAGGAACTCTGCGGATGTATGGGTTCCTGTGCTATGTCATCCTCCAGAAACGTGGTATCAACCTGCCTCCAGCTGTTCACTGTGAGTTGAGTGGGAAACTCCTGGGGATGAGTGAATCTAGGTCCAGGGACTGCTTAACAGACCTGCTGAACCAGGCAGAACCCCCTAGCCTGGCCGACTCCCACATCACAGCAAGCCTCCAGATCACCAGAGGAAACTATTGCTTCTAACCAACAGAAGCTCCCAGTCCTTCCAGAGAGGCATCCTGAGGGAACTCAACAGGAGCCATGGTTTAGGAAAGAGGAGGAGGTGTCAACAAAGGGGGGTGGTGAAGATCAGGCCCCACACCTGGCTGTAGTCAGAGTACCCAGAGCTCAGGAGCAGAGCTGCAGACAGATGGAGGTGGTAGCCCAGAGCTGAGCCCAGGAGTTAAGACACTGAGGAAAGAGATAAGTTCTCTGGATCTCCATCCTCACTTATGGAATGGACTTTATGAAGTTTAAAAGGTACAACAGAGGGCCCTAGAGATGGATTGATGGTTAAAAGCACCAGCTACCCTTGCAAGGGATCTAGATTCAGTTCCCAGCACCCACGTGGCGGCCCGAAACCATTAGCATAGACTATTCAGAGTGTACATTTATATACTATAGACTTTATCAGAGTGTACAAAGGGGCATCATGAGACAAAGCCTGCAGAACCCGAAAGAAGATCTCCAGCATGAGCCCAACGTAGGGTGCTGCTTTGGGATCCCTGAAAGAGAGTCTTTCTGCTGAGCAGAGCTGTCTTCAGGGGACTATGCAACCTAATTTGGAAACACTCAGATGTATTCAAAAAGTAGACTGCATGAAGACTTTGATACCAGCCTACTGATAGAGGGAGCATGTTCCATTACTACCCAGTTGTGCACAAATCGTGGGTCTAGATGTCTCCTTCTTCGCCTGTGAAGCAGGGCTGGTAACAACTGTTCGGTGGCCTCTTTAAATGGTATGCATGCACACACTTGAGTCCTAGAACAGCACCTGGCCTCAGATCAGTTTTCATTGCTCTGTCAGATGCAGCCAGTCCTTGGCTGCAGGCCAGTAGATTGTGTGCCAACATATGCCATATGGGGCCCTGGGCTAGCACTCTTTCCCTCCATAACCTCCACACCATTGATCTAGGTTCTCCTGGAGATTGGCAGGTAGGAGCAAGGTCGACCTGTATCTAACCACCTACCCTGCCCTGGAGTCCCTTTCAGACACCATCCACTGTCCATGAACTATATACTCACTGGCTTGGGAGAAGATTCATTCACAGCGTCGCAGATAGGTCTTTTCAGAGACGCAAGGCGCTACTAGTGTCCTCAGGTAGAAAGCTTTGAAAGGGGCCAGGCCTGAGAATAGGGTTGACTAGAATGGTGCTTGGTTCACTGAGCTCCCTGGAGAGTTGTGTGAGCTCCCATAGTCATGCTTCAAATCCTGGGGAGAGACAGAGCCAGGAGAATTGCTTTGTGACCCGGGGGTTTCTTCTTCGTGTATCTTGCATCCAACCACCAAGCTATTAAAGGGCAGAGAAATGCTTCAAGACCCACACTGCTCAGCCACAGAAGACCCAGAGGGCTTGCCTTCTGCCTGCTCAGGTGCCATTCTCCTGTCGTGCAGCCCTGCCCTTCAAGAGCTTCAGTGCTCAGCCTCAGGGAAGACTCAGTCTCTCCTCTCCGAGGCAGAAAGGACTATGCCTACCTTCCAGACAATGGAGAGGGATGCTGAGCTGTGGGGGAGGGGAAGTGAACGGCAACATGCAAACAGACAGTATAGCCCTTGACACTTGGCAGTTGCTGGCCAAATAAGAGCTGAGCTTTCTCCTGTCTGTGCCTCTAATCTAGGCTTTGTCCTCCCTAGAAGTCCCAGCTCCCAGTAGAGTCTCAGCCCTCAGCTTCTTCCGGGAGCTGCTCTGTAAGCAGGTCTTGTGGTAGCAGCCTCAGCCTTAATTTTAGTTCAGGGCTGGGTAATTTCCCGTGATTACAGGCCCTGTCAGTATAGCGAGCACTCCAGCTGTTAGCAGCCAGCAAGCCTCATCAGAACAGGGCCAGGCACATGCTCACACATGTGCTTCATCACTGGGAATGCATGCCCCCTCTCACGTGAGTGCACTCACAAACACTTTCAAACTCACGCATGCACACTGGTACATGCACACTCACATATACATGAACACTGTCAAATGAAAATTTGTCTTAATCAGGACCAGGGCTCTTAGCCAAGCTGTGTGTACACACCCAGTGCTGTGTTCATCCTGCCAGAGAGAGTCTTCTACGCCATGCACACATGCAGAATCCCCTCCCTTCTCCCATCCCCATAGCAAATGATGAGTCTGACAAGGACAGAAATAATGGAGATAAAGGGGCCCTATAGGATGAGGGCTTCCCATCTTCTTGCCAGAATCTTCCTTCTCTCTCCCACATGGGCTTTCCAGGCTAGCACTAGAAAGCAATGTCCTATCTCTCCCCCCTTAAACACTCTGTGTTCACACGCTTGTGTGTCATTGGACATTATTGGTACTTTGGTGGCTAGACTGTGTCCCAGAAAGAACATGTGCTGGAAGATCCCAGGTGGCAGTGTTAACATTGGAGATGCTTTCAGAAATGGAGCCACGTGGCACAGAATTAAGTCAGAACCACTCTTGGAAGGATCCAACACTGATATTTGGAAACGAGTTGATTCTCAAGAGAACCGAGTGTTACAAAGTTATTGCTGATGTGCAGACACCCGCCTTCTGTCTTGCCATGTGATATCTCTCACCCCGTTCCACAAGTGCTCCCGATATGATGTATACACCGTGTGTTGAGATAGCCCAGAGGTCCTCACCAAATCTGAGATGTTGATCCAATGTCCTTGGGCATCTGAAACTGTGAGCTAATTAGGTGTCTGGCTTTTACGACTCACTCACCTCAGGTATTTTGTCATAGCAACACAAGACAGCTTAAGATAGACATCTGCTATGGATCACGACTGTGACTCTCTCCATCTGTGGAGATTTCATATTTGTGGATTCCCTGCTGTTTAGCCCCAAAGTCAATGCTCACTACACTTTCACAGCCATTCTCAAATGTTTGAGTATCTTGATACATTGTGCCCAGCCAAAGGAGAAGACACTGCCTTCTTGTTCCAGATCACATAATTTTAAAAAGAGTTTCCACATCAGGGAGATGACAAGGTCTGTTTTGTCCCTATCTCATGGGTTGTGTAGGGCAAGAGTTTAGGGTCTGTAGGGAGCCTGGTGCTACAAGAGGTGGCTTGTACATGGAAAGCAGTAACAAGAGAGTAATTAGGACACCCTTTTTAGACTGATTTGGGTGATCTCGATTGGTTGTCTGGGCTGGGAAGGAGAAGGGGAGATGCAAAATGGCTGCTGAGGTGTGGAGGAATGTGGTGGAAATGTCAACATTCATGGAGCTGGAAGCCGGACTGGAAGAGGTGAGTGACCCTTCGTGGGGTACCTTATGGGGCAATCATAGATGCAAACTTGAGTTTTGGAGGACCACTTGGGCAAATCCTGTATATCCTGTGAAAGGTCTATCAGCTAAGGCTTCCTGGACCCCACATGGCATCCTGGAACCTTGATCTCCACCCTACTGTGCTCTGGCACCACGAAGCCTGTCTTTGAGCCACTTCCATACACAGTCAATCACTGAGAGACTCTTCTGATGAAGAGAACCTTGCCTCTGCCTCCTTGCCAGCTCCCTTTCCTGGCTTTCTCCTCTCAAGCCTGTCCCCACTGCTGCTTTGATAGTTCAGCCACCCTGAAGGCCTACATCTCACATGTCTTTGTTCTCCATCCTCACATGCCTTTGAGACAGAGCCAGGCCTGGAGCTCTTGTCCCTGACTCTGTGGTATTCCCCAGGCACAGGCTGCTGGAAGGTGGCAGGACACAGGTGGTTACGGAGTCCAAGCCTTACATTCCTATGGCCCCGAATAAGTGGCTTCCAAGGGGACATGGACAATGGGCAGCACTGTGACTTAGCTTATATGAAATGTGCCGAACCCTTGATGTAGAAAGGTCAACTTTGGAGGCAACCACACAGCAAGGCTGCTGGTTTAGTCCTGAAGGCCCTCAGTGAGGAGCTGAAGGAAGTGAGAAGCCCTCATGCTCCATCCGGTCTGCTCCTGTCTGCTTACCTCACATCATGATATCCAAGGTCACTGGATGTCTGGGAGGGACTCTGTGAAGGCCATCTGTCCAGCAAGAGCTCAGAGCTACACATGCCAGAGCCACGCCCAGCAGAGCTCTGGACCTTGCCGGTGCCATGGCGATGCCATCTCGGCCAGCCTTTCCCAGCCTGGTAACCATGGGAATGTACTTGGGGCTGCGGCTGCTTATGCAATGCCTCTGAGAGAGGGAGGGCTCACAGACCCACCTCCTTGCTGCAGGGAAGCCAGAGCCCCAACGAGTCTGTGAGCATGTATGTCACCCACCTGCAACTCCCCACTGAGCGGCAGGTGGAAAGGCACACTTTCTCAATCATGTTCACAACAACCTGCCTGGGTTAGAATGGCTCTGAATGAGAAAGAAAGGGCATGAAAGAGAAAGCAGGGGCAGAGGAAAATTCTAACTAGCCAGCAGTTGGCTATCTGCATACAGAAAGGCTCCGGCCACCTCTGGCAGCCCTGGAGCCCAGATGTTTGGTATCATAGCGGTAGGACAGCTGCTTTATGTGCTATTCTGGTTTAAAAATCGGCCTGAATTTGGAAGCTGGGGCTTCCTAAGAGAAAGGATAAAGAGATGAGTTGAGCATAGGCTTGAGAGTCTGTCAGGCAGAGCACTGTCCACAGGAAGAGGTTCATCCACATGAGTGAGCCAACCAGAATAGACTGGGGAAAAAAAAAACTCCAACCCTTCTGTTTCTTCTTATGTTCCAATGCCACGATCTATTACCAAGGACTCCAGGGTCCAAGCTTCTGGTAGCCCCTGAAGCTGCAGGATAAAGCCATTACAAGTGGCATCCAGTGGCCATGGGCGGCTTCCTATAGCAATTGCTGCTTCCTCGGGTCCTCACCATCCTGATCCCTACTTTCTCCCTGTGCTGTCACCCCCAGGTTAAGTTCCACTTCTTGACCAGACTCTTGGTCTTCTGCAGGACACTCAAAGCTCATGAGATGCTGGCTCAGGTTCTCCTGGTCCTCCAAGCCCCAGCCTTCATCTTGGCTGTCAGCAATGCTCAGGCTAATGGTCAGCACCTGACCCAACAGTCCCCTTTCTATCTGTCACCAAAGGACCCCCAATGCCACACAGTCTCTGTTTCTACTCTTCCAGGACCCCTGGAAACAGCTGCATGTGGCTCCAACAGCACTCTGCTCCAGCCAGACACTAAACATCGTTAAGTCCATGTCCCATTCAGTCAGCATCCTTCCCCTTAGCTACATGCCCACTGCATAAGCTCCCTTGCAAATGTGACCAATTCTCTTGCTTCCTGTCTCTGAGAAAACCTAAACCTACTTTCTCTAGTTGAGGTACCCATGTACTGGCAGACCCCATGTGCTCTGCCCTCCAGCTTTGTATCTTCCAGATACTGTCATTTCCCATCACCATGCTCCTCAAAATTGCACTTAGTCCTGTCTGTTGCTACCAACCCAACTCCAGCCAAACATGAATCTAGCTATCATGGCAGTCTAGGAACCAGTGACTTATCCCCCTCTGCTGCCCACTGTCATGTTGAGCTTCATGCGCCTCTGCTACTGCCTCTAGGCAAATACCATCTTCCCAGTTGTGCCCCCCCCCCAACCTATGTTCTTGGTCCTCCCAGTCTCCGGTCACCTTCCCTTGATTGCTTCACACTGTCAGCCATCAGTGGCTCCATCTCCATCTGAAGAGCATTTATACCCTATTCCTTCCAACCAACCACAACCACACCTGTTTGTGTCCACTTGGACCTAGAATTGCCTCCTGTTACCTAGGCTGCTCCCTCCAGTCCCAGGCACACCTCAATCAGGAGCTGCTGCACACACTGCCCCCACTTTCCCACGGCCCATTCACTTCTCAGTACCCTTCTGTCTGGCTCCCACGTCTGCCAGTCCTCTGCCAAATCTGCTCTTGCTGTGCGCTGTGCTGCCAAATCCTGGATGCGTCTCCAGCCTCCTCTTGAAAGGCTGCTCAGCAGTGCTCAGACCCTTCGCCAGAAGCTCCTTGCCATACTCTTTGTTTTGCCCCGTGATTCCACGTTCATCTGCTTTTCCTCCCACCTCTCTGGCTGTTCCTTCTCAGCCTCTCAGACCCAGGAGGAAGGCAAGCTGCTGTTGTTCCTCATGAGGTGGCTTTGCTCATGCTCTTGAAACCTAGCCATGGTCCAGCAGCCACCAAACCCAACTCCAAACTAGATCTTTTTGAACGCCACCGCTCCCTGCAGCCCACGGACATCTCATGAGGACTTCACTGCTACCCCTATAGATCTGCTCAGGATCTAAAACCCCCTCCTCTCCATCTCTACACACATCAGGAAACCTCTGTGACATGTCGTTTTGCATGCTAACTTCAGTTGTTAACACTGTTTAAGTCTCTCCCTGTGCTAGAAACCACAATCTCTCTAGTGGGAGCCCTCCATTTGGATCTCAAAGCTTCCGGTACAGATCTCTCCTGAAATTCAGTCTGCACACACCAGCTAGGGGGCTGCTATTTTAAATGCATGACCTTCATCATTTCAGACACTTGCTCTTGGGATAATGCCTCCCTCTCAGGGCTCTCCTGGCAGTTTGTCGACCCGCCCCACTGTGGTCTCGGTCACCATCTCCTTTCCTCTCTGTACTTCTCTCAATGCTAAGCTCCTCCCTGCCACAGGACTTTTGCACATATTGTTTCCTCCACCTGGGCTTCATCTAGCTAACTCATATTCACGGTCTAGCCCAGATTCCTATGGGAAGCCTTCAAAAAACAACAACAAAATCTCCTCACTGGTTTTGGTCCTCCAACCCCTTGTTTCTCCACATTTGACTTTTCTTTTGCAGATGTATGGCTAATGCAACCGTCAGAGTGACCATTTGTCTCTCTGTGCTGAGCAACACTGGTGGTTGGCCAGCTTGTTTGAAATGACATTTCTATGTTTGAGGTGCTTCCTACACAAGGAAGACCCCATCGTGGTACTAGCTACAACTAGCCAATCCAGCCTGGCTGAAGTGAGGTGGCAGGGTTGGGGCCGAAGCTCTCTGCATCAGAGGAAGGTCTGTGGGACTGGATTGAAAGAAGGCAGCACAAAAGCCAGGTGGGTCTGGGTTTTTTTTTGAGAAGCATGGCAGTGAAACACTTCAGCTTCTCAGGACGGCCAGGCAGCTTTTCTGGCATTCTATCCTCGGCGTTACTGGTGTGAGTCACTATGTCTGTGACTAAAGAAAGTTACTGGTGTGAGATGTGCACTGTTCAGAGCTACTCAGCTACCCTGAGTCTTGCCCCCCCGCAGAGGCCAAGGACCATGCAAAGGCCTGGCTTGACAGCATCATGTTTCTGCAGAGTGAAAAGTGAAATGGAGGCATTCTTAACATCTTCTGCACTCATCAAGGCTCTTCAGAAAGATTAAGTATGTTCGTGTGTGTGTGTGTGTGTGCATGCATGTATGTGTGTATGAGTATGTGTGTGTGCATGTATGTGCATGTATGTGTGTGTGTAAGGATGTGTGTGTGTGTGTGTGTTTCAGCTCAGTGGTCAGACAGAGGAGGTGTGCACTCAATTTTCAAGATTTCTGTTCTTTCCAGACCTTGGACAGTGGGGTGGCGTCTGCTGACCTTAGGAAAGGCCAAGTGCTTGACTTGGCCCACAATTTGCATCCTTACTGTATATAAACAACTTTTACTTAAAGGCCCCTGCCAAGTGAACACCTAAAACTTACCTTCGCCTCTGCTTGTCAGTCTCAGACGACCCACTGTCTCCAGACTCTAGCACACCCACTGTCACTGAGCCCAATACTTGGCTAATGAAGGAGCAGGGAGTCCTGTCAGAAATGAAACCCAAGAGAGTCCCAAGGGACTGCAAAACCAGGTCTGAGGCTCACATCCCCACATGCTTCCTCTAAGCATGGCTCCCAGCACTGTAATCAGACAGTCTTGAGCCACAGTCTTGTCACCTGGACAGCTGAGCCAGGTCACACCCCTGTGAAGCCCAGCCCAGCTGGCCTCTCAGATACATAGTCAGCCAAGCACTTACTCTCTAGCCACCCCTGCCTTTGTCTATATTCTCTGCTCTAGTCATCCACATCCAACATGGCTGCTCCCACATCCAGCCCCAGGCTCTATCTTAAGGCTTTCCACATTCCTAGGAGTGGAGGAACCCAAGCACCAAGGTAAGTCCCTCCTTCCCTTTCCTCTTTTGTGTCTCCATACCAAACTCCTCTCAGGACCTGAAGAGAGGTGCAGAAAGGAGCATGTGGGATGGAAAACAGAAAGGGGCTTTTCTCCAAAATAGCCAGGGACCGCAGCAAACTCTGTAGCCTGACCTTGCACAGGAAACCTGTGGAACACTGATTCTCCTGTCCCCTCCGAGCTCTCTCTTCTTACTCAGCAAGGCTCCCCCTTCTTCCAGGATCCTTCTCCTCCCTTTTTCCACCGGCCTCTTAGACTTGCTGAGATCCTGGGAGATCATCTGTCCTTCTCCAGATCAGAACCTCCTTCCAAGAAAGCATCAATTACCCAGTTCCTAATCTTGGCCATAGTTCATATGCCACCTGGTGGCCAGGATGAGCATTGCCTTTGCTCTTCCCCGAGTGTTTTTTCTAGACATGGGTTCTACCACTGCCCATCTTAAGAAAACCCTCAAACGTCACCTTCTAGCCAGCTCTCCTGCCACCAAGGGAAAGCCAAAATTCTGAAAGTGGAAGAAGAGTTTGCCAGAAAATAGAGCTGCCGTGAATCTGCTTATGCAGATATGTTCTAAGTCTACAGAGCCCTGTCACAGAAGAGATTAAAGAAGTGGTGGGAATTTGAGGATTGGCATGAAATTGGAAGGGACCAAGAATTAACCAAAATAAAACCCCTAGGTCCAGATGCACAATTTCAAAAGCCATTGTTTCCACCAAAGCAGATAGCATTAGCTTCATTAACTAAGTACTACCTGGCCACTAACTAGCACTAACACTGACTGGCACTTGACTCTAACTGCTAACACTAACTAGTCGCTCACCACTAATGAACTGCTAATGCTAACACTAACTGAGCTAACACTAACCATTAACCAACACCACCATAATAACTACTATAGTGCCAACACCACTCAGAATGTTAGTGAAAGATGTTTCCATGGGGACAGGAAATCCAGTGCAGGAAATCCATCACATTGTCGCTGTCACTCAAGAAAAGCACTAGAGCACCTTTGCAGGGAGCAGCCTGTATCTGATCCAAGAATCTTAGCTGTGAGGGAATTGACTCTGGAAGTCTCTGTTCATTCTGACCCCCCCCCACACCCTTTTAAGTGTCCATGAAGAATTTAGTGAAAGAAAGTTTGTTACCAAGGCTATTAACTCTTAAAGGAAAAGAGAGTATAGGAGCAGGATGAAGAAGATGGAGGAGGAGGAGGAGGAAGGCTTCACCAAAGACAAATTCATAAATAACCATCAGCTAAAAAAAGAACATCATAGAGACTTTGCAAACTTCATGGCCGGAAAAAAAAAGTCTGCAAATATACTGTGGCAGCATCCACTAATCACTGTGACCATTTTACAGCCACCAGTAATGTGTGAGTTCCGGCCTGTCCCCATCCTTACCAGCATATTATTGTCTAGTTTTCTTCATGGACCCCATTGTTCAAGGTGTGATTGTATCTCAGTGTGGATTTACCTGCATTTTCCTAATGACTAATGCTGACCATCCTCCCATGGGCTTATTGTCTTTGAATGTTATTTTAAAAATAACAACAAGAAGCAAATGTATTATGACACCAAAACATTCCTGAAATACAGGGGGGAAAATCTTTCATGAAACAAGAAAACTTAGGATAAATGTCTTTGTCTATAAACATAGCTGCCTTTTATTTTATTTGTAACCCCTTCTGTATGCTCCAAATGGTGGTAATGACTGTTAATTACTTATGTGACCTGAGACTAAAGGCAGGGGCATACAGTGGCTTTCAGATAGGGCCACACTGATTTTGACATTTGCCTGCCACCTTCCAAGGCAGATGCCTGTAGCAGAACATCATATAGCTACACCCCTCTCAGAAGCCCTCCTGAATGTGAAAGCAAAAGTGTCATCCTCCTCCTCCATCAGACACACCTGTATACCACCAGCAGGCTAGCCTTTCTGTTCCTAGTACACAGGAAAGGAAGCCTGGATAGGACAGGTGGCCACGCAGGATGAGCAGGCCCTTCCTACAATGCAGGGTTACAGGTCATCTCAGAGCCACAAGCGATGTCTGAAACAAACCAACTGGCATCTGGTCATCAGTCCAAGTGGCAGGGACTAGAGCAGTGATTCTTAACCTTCCTAATGCTGCAACACTTTAATACAGTGTCTCATGTCGTGGTGACGCTCTCCATTATAAAATTATTTCCAATGCTACTTCATAACTGTAATTTTGCTATTGTTATAAATCATAATGTGAATATCTGGTATTCAAGACGTGCAACCCCTGTGAAAGAGTACTCTGACTCCTGGAGGGGGTCATAACCCACACAAGTTGAGGACCACTGGGCTACATAGATGAGGAGATCTGAGCTCTTAAGACAGCAGGAGAAAAAGAGAAAGAGGCCTGTGTAGGGGGGCAAGGCTTCATGCTGGGGTGGGGGGGGGGGCTCTGCTGTGGTAGGACCAAGTAGAAGAAGGGCTATATGCTGACATCACGCTGTGTGTACTTCTTCCTGTCCTAATCAAATCCCCCACCCCATCAGTCAGCAACCAAGTCCTTGAGGACAGTGCCTGCTCTTTCTCCTTCCTCCCACCAAGAAAAAAGGTGGACGATGATGGAGGCCGAGGATGTTTGGTATCAAAGAAGCCTGCACTGGGTGAGAGCAGCTGGCAGCTAGGCTCGGACACAGAAGGACATATATTAGTATTTGATGAGAAATATTCCCCATAACTTTGTATGTTTGAACACTCGGTTCCTTGATAGCACTGTCCAGGGAGGCTATAGAAACTTCAGAGTGAGGTCTCAGCGGAGGAGGTGGGTTCCTGGAGAACAGGAGTCATGGGTTCCAGCCAGAGGCCCACCTTCCTGACTGTTGATACAATGAAACTGTCTCACAATGCAACTGTCCCAGGTAGGAACTGTTTCCCCCAACCTGGCTTTTCCACCACAGTGAAGTGTACTTCTTATACTGCGAGCCTAAATCAAGTCTCTTTCCCGAAAAAATAACCGACCTGGGACACAAAAATGGAGAAAGGGGGAGAAAGAAAGGAAAAAGGGGAGTGTAAGCTGGGGACTCCCGCCTCTTCAAAAAACAGAGATGCAGGCAATTTCCTGACCAAGCCCAGAAGGCTAACAGGCACAAGAAGAGTTGTTCACGCTTGTTTGACATCAGGGGAAAGGGACCAACAGCCTGCTGCCACTTTACACCCATTTAGCTTGTAAACATCAGAAGGAAGAAGAATGCCAAGTGCTCCTGGGGCTGCAGGGATTGCCTGATGGCAGGGGCCGCTAGGGTGCAAGCCTGCAATCTGGCACTACTGAATCATATCAATAGGCGAGGGGGAGGACGACACTGAGGATGCCCCAGGGCTCGCTCCCTGGTGTGAGTCCCAGAGAAAGGCTTGTCTTACAGTCCTTAGCGGCAGAGGCAGATGGGTGTTTACCTAGAGGGGGAAGGACTGGGTAACCCTTGGGCAATGGTGTCAGGTGGTGCGGTACAGTCAAAACAGGGGAACAGATGTACACTCAGCAATGCAGTGGAGCTCTTAAAAGCACAGGGATAGAGAGAAACATTAGTGGCAGGATGAGACACATGATGGATAGCGTTTATTTAAATTCAAATACAGACACGCGGCACACTCTACGTTTGCAGGACACATAGAAAGGAAAGATTTGCATCTTTGCTTATGGGATAGCGGGGTGGGAGTGAGGGGTTAGGACAAAGGAGAGTACTTTTAAAAAAATAAATAAAACATGAGCATTCTTATAGAGACAAATGGCGATAAGGCAGCTGGAGTCATGGATGAGGAATGCACCGGAAGTGCAAATAATGGCTGCTCCCCTTCAGAGCCACATTGACTCAACTACAATCATTCATGTACACGTTTATTGGTTTCTCTGGGCCTCGAGTAGTAGCCTTAGACTAGAGGAAAGAACAGTTGGGGACAGAGATGGGAACTGAGAAAGACAGAGGTTGACGTTCGGGGACCTAAAGAAAGAATACCGGCAAAAGCGGGGGGGGGGGGGGGGGGGTTGGGTGGATGGTGGTCCTCCCTGCCCAGAGCGGCATGGCGGTTTGAGTCCAGGGATGGGGCTCGGCCCCTGGCGATGGCTGGCCTAGCACTCCGAGGTTAGCACCTTCACTCTTGACCCCCGCGGAGGTGTGGTCCACTCAGTGCAAGTCCGCCGAGCTGGCAGAAGTTCAGGGTCGTGGCCGTACCATTTGCGTGAAATCTCCGTCCTCACCTTCACAGATAAGGGAGAGGGTGTTAGAAAGATGCCACTGTGGCTCACTCCTCAGTAACGGGTGCCCGGGAGCCCTACCAAGTACAGAGGACTCTGGCCCCTCCCTCTCTGGAGTGTTTCTGGCATTTGCCTTTAGTGTCTTCTTTCCTTCAGCACTTCCTGTGTCTGAGGCCAGATAAACACATGGCTGCCCCTGTGCCTCCTGGCCCAATCACAGTGCATAGAGAAAGCTGGGAAGAGGGGGTGGGGCAGTCTATATCTATATCTGGCCTAGGGATAGAGGGACCTGAGAGACATTCTGCCTGATGGCTAATCTGGGGCTGCATAAAACAGAAAGGGCAAAGTGATTTCTGTTCTGCCCCCAAAGTAGAAAGTGTAATTGAAAGTATGTAACCAATTTGTGTCTAACTTTGCTCCCTAAAATAGACCCCCTCATTACTTACGGTGTGAACTCCTTTCCCAGACTAAACTCATCTCAGTGAGGTTGCACCTTAACCTGCCCATTCCAGGGTTCCTAGGACCCTTAAGACTGCTATACTCAAATACTATGGCCTTGTGTTGACATCACAGATAAGGCTGAGTGGCTCACCAGAGACCAAGTTGGGTACACTGAGAGAGAGGGAGAAGGTCAGTTAGGGACAGAAGAGACAGGTAAGACAGGGTAGATAAACAAACAGATGGATGGGAAGAAAGATGAGTGAATGGACAGGTTAAAGGAGAAAGGAATTTCTCAATAGTTGAGAAATAGGACCAGAGTCGGCCAGGTCTCAGCCATCTACAGACCCATGGCAAATACAGGGCCATCAGAGGGATCTGTGACCCTGTTTGTGCACGCTGCCAGGGTCCTGGGGATCTGGACTCAGCTGAATCCATCATGTCTCCACAGCAGGGTTTTCACAAGAGGAAAATCCATGGGGCTTTAGGGGTGACCGTCTCTTCTCAGCAGCCTGCCTTCTCCTGTAACTCCTCCACATGTGCTGTGACCTCTTTCTGTCTGCTTGCTTCACTTCTGCCTCCACTTCTGGTGTCCTAGTCGAGAGTCCCTTTCTCCAGATGCTTTCTCTATTTCCTCCTGTTCCGCTCTCTGCATCTGATGCTTCCCCCAGATCCTTCTATATGAATCTCTGACTCCCTTCATTCTTGTCTACCTCAGGAGTTGGTAGTAAAACATATCCCAGCTCAGAAGAGGGTATGTTCGAGGTATTCAGAAAGTATTCCAGTACCAATTGATTCAGGAACTCAGGACCTTCTCCACAAAGGATCACAAGAGTGGAGAATTATGGGAGTCAGCTTAGATGGAATTTACAGGTCTGAGGCAAAAGAAGTCTGAAGAGAAATTCTACTTGTTGAGAAAAGGTGAGCCATTGGGAGAACACATACCTCTTGGTTGAGAAAACAGTAGAGGACGGCAACAATGAAGCCCTGTGGGACCAAAGAGGAAGGAAGGACTCATCAGAGCACTTTGGCTAACCTTGGAATGTTTCAGCTGTTTTCTCTCTCACTCATCACTCACAGTGCACTAGACATGCCAAGTCTTGCCTGCCAAGGCTGAATAGATAGCCTTGTCTCACTGGGCATCTTCATTTTTGTATCTGCATCAGTGAGCATACAACCTGATACATGATAAGTACCTGGTAAGAATTAGAAAGGTAAGATGAATGAATAAATGAATGGATGGATGGATAAATTAGTGGACATAAGGGTAAGAAGAAGGAAGGATGGATGATGGATAGGTGGGTGAACATTAGAAGGATGGGTGGGTGAATGATAGATGGGAAGATGGATGGATGAAGATGGATAGATGGAAAGAAAGGAGGAAAGATGGATGGATGATAAATGGATGGATGTGTGGGCGGACATATGAATAGAACGATGGATAAACAGATGAACAGAAAGAAGGAACAGATAGGCAAGTGGGCTGAAGGAGGGAGACATAAGGGGAAGAATGGGAATATGGAGGGGTGGATGGATGGAAAGATAGGCAGAAGGAGGGACAAATGATGGGTGGATGGATGAAGAATGAAATGATGCAAGAGTAAGTGGGACTGATGTAAAGATGGAGGAAGGAAGAGAAAGAAAGAAAATGGATGGAAAGATAGATATGTGGGTAGGTGACTGGATCAACTGAGAACAAATGATGAGTGAATGAATGGTGAGGAGGAAGGAAAAGATTCATGGGTAGATAAATGATGGATGGATGAGGAGGTAGATGGAGGTAGATGAGAAGGGGGTGCCTGGACGGAAGAAACGGTGCTGAGTTGATTAACAGATAATGGATCAGTGAGTGGATGGCTACATGGGTGGATGATTGAGTATCTGGGAAATAGGCAGATCAGTATACGAGTTGAGAGATTTAAGGGCAAATGAAGATGGACAGGTGGGTGGATAGATGGGTAATTGAATAAACAATGTATAACAATAGGTCTCACCCTACCATGAAGCTAGTCAAGGCCCACTGCCATAGTCCCTTGAAGGATGGAATGCCTGTGGGGGTCTTACCTGGAAGGAGCCCAGTCCCAGCTCCAGGGGTAGGCGGATACCAAGACCAGCACTGTCAGGCAGGAAGTTGAAGATGATGTAATGGATCCCAAACAGCGGGATAAGGAGAAGTGTTGACTTGGAAAGCCGCCTTAGAGAAGAAAGTCTAGATTATGAGGCTGCCCACCACCATCTACTTTGTAGACTCTGTCCTCTCCACCAGTCTCTGGGCTTCTTTACTTTAAGGCTCATCACACTGCAGTGGCCATGTAGTTATCCCAGCAACTTCAGAATCTACATACATCCCTCAAAGTCTGGCTCTTTCGGGAAGTCCTTCTCTAATGCCCCTTCTTAGACAGTCCCCATCTAGATATAATCTCCTTCTCTGGGTCCTATAGAAACAGATGCAACACTTGTCAGCCATTTGCCATGGCAACTGACAGTTTTGTGTCCCACTTTCCTGTGCTGTGATCTCCTGGGAGGCAGGTGCCAAATCTGTTCTCTCTCTGGGGGACATAGGGAAGCGGATAGCACCAGGGTAATAAATAGCAGCCAGATGAGACAAAAACAAATGGCATCCCCTCCAAGTGCTTTCCATGAGATTTCCTCAAATATATACAACACACACACACACATACTCACACACACATACACATACACACACGCACGCATGCACACACATGCTTACATATACACTCACACATATACTCACACATGCATACACACATGCATAGACACAAATACATGCACAGTACCAGTACTGAGCCCGAGTATGGAGGCCACCCTGTGCAGGCTCCAGTTTTCTCAGGAGGATGCAAATTATATTGAGAAACAGCCCAAAGTTCACCTGGAAATGAGGCATAGGAAAGTGGGTGAAAAGGTCAGAGGCAGTACTAGGTGGCTTAGGACTGGCCCTAGCCCCTTTGGTGACTAGGAACCTCAAACTCATGAGACGCTAGTCAGAAGAAGACCAAGAGCTCCCCTCCCTCTCCAGCCCTGGCAGCAAGAGTGACCGACACTCAGGCTGGCCACCTGCCTCCGGCCACCTCCCAGAATCACTCAGGTATAAAGCAGCTGTCCATCACTGGGCAGGTTCTCTGCTGAGGAGAAATCACACATCCACCATGCCACATCAGGAGTGGGAGCATCTGAGTGCTCACCTGTAGGTGCCATCCACAACCACTTACCACCCCAGCAAGAGATGCTCTGCAAGCCAGACACATGGAAACTAGAAAACAGGTCTAGGAGCTGACAGACAAGCCAGTGACTGTGGCCCAGAGAGGCTGCCAGAGAAGCCAGGCTCCAGCTTCCTGATTTCCTTCGGGTAGTCAGGTTGCCACCCCTGCAGAACCATACAAAGCAACCTAGAAGCTGGCTGAATAAGGCAAAGGACACTGGCCTCAGAGACTGACCCCAACAGAGAGGACTATGGGCCCTTTGATGATCCACCAGTAGGGGGAGCTGTCGTTTAGGTCCCAGCACCTGGGAAGAAGACAGCCTAGGCTTGAAGGCGTTCCTTTTCCACAGCAACATTGCACCTCCTCAACACACATTCTGTTCTTCCAAAATCCTCTTCCATCTAGTGCTCACTCTATTTCCCACTGGCCTGAGTCTGTCTCAGCTTTTCCATAGGAGAGCCCCAGTGAAGGCTGGGTGACTCTTCTCATTCTTGTCCAGATGGTTCTCTTCCTGTAAAAGGCCTGCTCAGAGCTGGTCTCCTGAGATGCACAGCTCCGCTAGCCTCTCCTGCATGAGCTCCTGCCCCCTCTATGCTAGTAGCAGCCTGAACACTGGGGATGCTCTAAGCTAGAGGTTCCCTCCTCCTCCTTAGACGGTCTACTACATGCCCCACTGACAGCACGGGGGTGAGGAAGTACTCTACTCACGCAGTGTCCTCGAAAGCCAGTTTGCAGCCCACCCACGTACTAGTGCATAGCACAGGGAGCCCTGTGAGTGAGAAGACACTGGGGTGAGTGAGAAGCCTGCTTCCTTTGCTTTGACATCAGCCCCCACCTCCCTCCAATCTGTTAGCCAAGTGCAGACCGTAATGGTGGGGACCAGACAATGGTGGGAAGGGGGGGGGGTTTGGTCTGTGTACAGGACTGTGGCCTGTCCCTTCATGTCCCTGGGCTTCAGGGTCACCCACAATAAGAAAGCTCTCTTTATGAGCTCCTCAGGGCCTTCCCAGCCTCCACCTCCCCTCTGGTGGCCAATGAACCCTTGATGCTCACCCCAGCCAGCAAGAACCAGCCACCAGAAAGCTGGTTTGGACCTGGGGGATGTGGAGGCCAATAGGCAGCTCAGGTAGACAGCTTCTGCCAGCAGCCAGCTGAAGTTGGTCATGGTAGCAAAATGGGAGACAGCCACAGAGATCTTACACAGAATCTGGAACAAGGAGCTAATGCTTTGGCCCATTTCAGCCCCCACTGGGTCTCTTTAACTCCCTGAGAACCCGCAGGTCCCCTCCACCCTGGGCTGGACCACTGTATTCCTTGGGCTGCCCAAAAGGAATTTGCTGGTATAATTGTGATGGACAGATGACAGGCAGGCTAGGTTCATGTGTGTGCCCTCTGTCAAAGACATAAACCACCTCAAAGTTCTTCTGAAATAAAGAACTCTAGGGCCTCTCATGGTGCTGTCCTCAGGGTCACTCAGAATGGTTCTATTTCCTCAGCCTTACACCCTTCCTAAGCTGAAGTCCCTCCTTAGAATGATAACCATGGCCTGGTTATCCATACACAGCTTTGATCTGCAAATACAGGATCTTCTCATCATGCATGTGACCATCTACCTCGTTCCCTCACTTACCTATGTGGGCAACAGTACCGCCTTTGAGCCCAGCTGCCCAAGCTCTATCCATTCTCCAACTGTGTGGCTGGATGACCTGGCCAGCTGCCCCTCGTTAACAAAACGAGGCATTTTAAGATCAAATGAGATAATACATGTAAAGTACTTGGTGTGCTGCCCGGCCTAAATAAGTGTACAGCGCATTCAGTAATTAATTCATTAATTAAATCAGGCCACTTGTTGGTTTCGGAAGTCACTTGTCTATTCATTTCCAGAACACTTTCAAAGGCCTTGAACTCTGACCCCTTCAGTTTTCAATCTGTTTCTCTCCTCTGCTTTCCCGATCCCTCCACTTACAACTTCCAGATTGATGGCTCTGCCCCAGACTCTCCTACCACGGACAGAGTCCTTCTTGTCTGTTACTGTGCCAACACAGCTCCAAGGCCACCTCCTCCTTGAAGCCCTTTTGTTCTCTTAATTCTCAGCTTTCTCCACCTGCTAGTCCCCAGACCTGGGTGCTTCCTGTTTCCTAGATGCTTGTGGAAGGAGGGCCAAGCTCCACCCAGGTCCTTGTATACTCATTAAAGGCAATAAAATGGCCTGCTGGGCACAGGAGCTGCGTGGTCGACTTCAGTGGGAGCATGAACAAAAGAGGAATAGGGGATGTGAGGCAGCCTGGCAACAGGAGCAGCTTAGATTGACGCTGTATCTATGAATGTGTAGGGAAACTTGAGGCTTCCTTTACTTCTCACTGGCCATGAGTACGGGGTCAGCCTGTATGACAACAGACCAGGAATACTCAGGCCTGTCCTCTACCCTCTTTCCCCCTGCCCCAAGCCCCTCCAGCCATAGCCTTTACAGTGGATAAGCCGCAGTGGTCCGTGCTATCGCCTTGGAAGAGGGCAGCATCCTTCAGGAACACAGCACTAGCCTTGAGGATGAAAGTGGCAAACAGCTGCATGTGGATGTAGTTCCGAGGGCAGTGGAGCCTTCTGGAGGGGACAGGAGAAATGAATATAAAGATCTGACTGCAAAAGAGCTTCCCAGAGCCTATAATAGGCCTGGCATGGGTGGGGAGCTGGGCAGAAATGAGCGAATGCAAAGCAGCCAATGTCACATCAAATAAAATCAAACCCAAAGAACAGGGTAGAGGTGAACAGAGTGTGTCGGTCCGACCTCAAAGGTCATCTAGGCAGCATCCTCCTGGGCCAGGTTCAAGTACTGGGACAAGGTGAGTACAGACCAACCTTCAGACAACTCTGTAATTGTGTTTTCAGAGGAAGCCATGGCCCAGCAGAGCCATGGGTGATCAAAGAGACACAGCCCCATGGGGGAACTCAGCCCTTGAAGGCTGGAAAGTCATTGCAGCCAGTGGTAAGGGCTGAAGGTGGGCTTGGTGGTAGAGCCCATGCAGGGAACCCTGGATTCAATCTCCAATCCTGAAAACCAAACCAAAAAGTACTATAATGCCCAGGAGGTTGCAACCATCCAAAGGTGTAACTCAGAGGCAAGGAGGGTTCTTAGAACCCAGTGAGACCTGGGCTTCCAGCGTTGGTAGGGGTGAACACACCGCCAAGAAAGAAGGCATTGGAAGCAACCAGACTGAGCCCTGTATGAGCAAAGGTGTGCTCACAGAACTCAGTTCCAGTGTGTGAAGAGATGGCCCACACATTGGGAAAAGGCAAGAAGTTTTAGCAATGGTCATTTTGTGCAGCTCCAAACCCCTCTTGACCATCCATGCAAAGGACTAGAGTAGATCCCCAGACAGCAGGGAGTCAGTGAAGGTTACCAAGAAAGTGACAAGGATGGCAAACCTGAGAGCCACCAGGATGGTAATGGAGATGCAGAGGGCTACAATGGAGATACTGTGGCCTGTGGTGTAGATGATCTTCATCGTAGAGAAATAAGATTTCTGGAGACCGTGGAAGCAGAGGAAAGATCTGCTGACAACCAAGCAGGTGTCCTGCAAGCCCACCAACCACCCAGTCACTGATGTCGCAGAAAGCCCCATATGGGTACCGAGCCCGAAAGTAGATATGCTGAGCATGTACTGGGGGAGGGGCAGGGGAGGCAGCAGAAACCACCTCCCTGGAAAGTAACAAAAGTCCAAGAAAAAACTGGGCTCTTTACTGACACACGCATTTGAGAACACAATCGCCCAGGTAAAGGTGACATTAGAAGCAGCCACAGACAAACAGGAAAGACTCTTTGGGACCCAGGTGTTTGAATCAGTTAGAGTTAGGGGTATAGCAGGGTCAGGTATTGCCTCTACTGCTCCAGCTCTGCTGCTCATCTCGGGAAATTCCTGTGCTTCTGTGACCTGTGTCTACATCTGAAAGATAAACACACCCATGCTTTTGTTCTTAGGGCTGAGGGAAATGGAACTGTGAGTGTGGGTGAGCCTGTGTAGAGTATGGGGTATACTACCCAGAGCTGGAGTCTCTGTAATTGCAACATCCTCGGGTTCCCCCTGCTTGCCCATGCCACAGTCCAGTATACTGCCCTACTGGCTGAGGACCAGAGAAAGTACCGGCTTCTTGTCCAGCACAGCCAGAAGCCTTTGCTTCCTCTGAAATAGCTAAAGCTCTTGCACTGGAAACTGATAACAGAAAAGGCTGGTCAAGAGGAGAGTGACCACAGCTTTCAGGGACCCTTCTGCTTCCCTTCTCCCCAGAGCAAAGCAGCCCAAGTGTCCTGGTCACTAGGCACTTTACTGCCATCTGCTGAACAACTCCTGTAAATACTATGTCCGTAAAATGGCTAAGGTGGGCATGGGATAGCAATGACCCACTTTTTTTCAGTTTTTGTGGTCACCTTCCATGCTGAGAGCCATTTACCTCCTCCGTTAGCAGCTCCAGGGGCACAGGGCAGGCCACCAGGTACGGTGGGAAGGGATCAGACCAGCCAGTGGAGGTACAGTCTCTCTTCACATCCCCTAGAGAGAAAGGAGTCTCTGATTACAAACTTCCTCCCTTTCCCAGGGAATGGTGGGAGGGCCCTGGCTTGCACAAGGGAAGAGAAGAATCCTCCTCAAGAGGCCAGGATTCCAGACCAGCTTGGTCTACGTCTGGCCTCTAAGAAACTCT
This sequence comes from Phyllotis vaccarum, assembly GCA_033318265.1. Classification (NCBI taxonomy): domain Eukaryota; kingdom Metazoa; phylum Chordata; class Mammalia; order Rodentia; family Cricetidae; genus Phyllotis; species Phyllotis vaccarum. The sequence continues at coordinate 82,749,708 of JARWLC010000014.1, read as the reverse complement.
GAGGAACACAGTGGAAAGATGGACCTCTACATCTTAAAGGCAGAGGGAAGAAAGCAGATACCTGCCTCATAAGAGAGAGGAAGGCCAGAGGGTGAAGTGGAAGAGGCGGTGCCCCCACCCTCCTCAGCATAGTACTACCTCCTGGTAACAGCCAGAGAGCCCTGGGTGGGTGACAATACCCCCCCCCCCGCCCCATGCCCTCACCAATCCTGTACTAAGAGGTTGGTATTAACAGTTCTTATTCAAGTGAACTAACTTTTTCGAAGAAAGACAGAGACACTCAAACCCAAGAAGTCTGTCACCAAGTTAGTGATGTGAAACCTGGAAAGGCCCACCTACCCCTCCCTCACCCTGCTGTACCCTAGGCCACTCACCTGGCTCCGAGCTAAAGTAGAAGAAGTCAGGGCAAGGGAGGGCCACCCACTGGCCAAAGCCTGTTGGGGGCCAGCACAGCAGCCCATCCCAGGTTCCGGGGCAGCCTAGGTAGAGAGGAAGAAAACACAGAGTGACCTAGGAGGGAAGCTGATATGGCATCCTGAAGGAGATGTCAGGATCGGGTAAGATCCATTCCCCACCCCCTCATACCCAGGGAGGTGGCGTTGGTCCCCTCTGCCACCTGAAGACATGCGAGCTCATGCTCTCTCAGCTGAGTGATAAAGTCACATTCTGGGTGGAGGTGACCCAGTGCCTAGGAGAAATAGGGACAGGATGAACCAAGTCTACTGGCAGCCTCGGACTCTCTAGCTCTAGAGATCTAAAGACAGAGACCGAGCCAGATTCGCGCGTGTGCCCTGATTCTGAGAAAGACCTATTGGCCCCAAGATACATTTGGTGGGTAGTGGGATATAAAGGAGGAGAGAGTGGGAAAGCTCAGAAAGAAGGGGGGATGGGGAGAGAAAGAGGGGAGGAAGGAAGAGAGGAAAGAAAACAAGGGAGGGAAAGGTAGAGAGAGGGGAATCGGGGAGTGAGGGACAGATAGACTTTTCCATCCATCTCATGTCAGTGAATTCTGAGACACGGCAGAGAAAGCCAACTAGCGATCCCTATAGATACAACAGTGCAGTCCCTAACACGGCCTTTCCTCCTTCAACACACCAACCCCTGCTCTGTACTTCTAGGCCCTGGAAGTGCTTCTGCGTACACAACCGCGGTAGGTAGAACAGTGGTCCTCAGAGACGTCCGTTTTCCAATCCCTAAAGCCTGATACAATCAAGGGATTTAGCAGATATGATCTCCATGTAGGAAGGTGTCTGTTTATCTGAGTGGACCCAGAGTCATCACAGGAGGCACAAAGATCAGGTCAGAGAGCAAATGATGTGGAGCACGGAAGGAGCCACTGTGCTTACTGGAGATGAAGAAATGCCTCAAGCCAGGGAAAAAGACTTCAGCAGAACCACAGCTCTGCCAACCATTTGGGTTTAGTCCTTTGAAAAGTGTGTTGGCTTTCTGTGTGTCTCAGGCAAGTTACACTGCAAATGTGTAGACTAGTAAGTGGGCAAGTATACAGGTGACTGGGAGAGCCAGAGAACAATGGCACCTGACAGGAACAGCGAACAGGAAGGAAGGAGGCCCTAGGAAGGAACTAGCCAAAGGGCTGGTGGAGTGGATAAATGTTCAGACAGACACACAGACAGTAAGATAGGGGAAGATGGACATATAAGGATGCGTGGAGGTATGGTGGGTGATAAGGATCCTGAATCAGGCAGGGTGACTGGGTTGATCATTAGATAGATAGAAGGATAGTGCCTTTATGTGTGTCTTGGTAATCACAAAGATGGCCGATTGAGTACCTCCCAGAGCCTGAAGGCCACAAGCAATGGTCTCTAAGTTTTCCTAGATGTCTCTGTGTTTCTGAAGGGTGATTCTGAAGCCATCTGGAGCCTGAGTGCTCCAGGCAGAGATCTGGGGCGTGTCTAGGATTTGGCATTTGACCTTTTCTTTAGAGCTAGAATTCCTACAACTCCCAAGACTTATCCAAATGCCCTTGCAAGATCTCGCTATCTCTCTGTCTCTTTGTGTGTTTCTGTCTCTGTATCTCTCTCTCCCTCTCTCTCCCTCCCTCTCTCTCTCTCTCTCTCTCTCTCTCTCTCTCTCTCTCTCTCTCTCTCTCTCTCTCTCTCTCTCTCTCTCTCACACACACACACACACACACACACACAGAGGTTCTTTCTCCAACCTGACCAACTGCTCACCTCAAGGTTTGAGAGACTGGTCAACTCTAGTCTTTAATCTGGTATCTACCCCAGCTGCTGACTGACAGGTTCAGATTTAGGGTCCCTTCCCCCAAATGAAGCTTTCATGGTGCTGTGCACACAGAGGAGAATATGAGTCCTTTGTACCATTAAAGGAGCTTATGAAAGTTGCCCTTGACAAGCCAGGTCGCTCAGTCCCCACCCCTCCCTGAGGCATGGTAGCCCCATGTAAGCTGCCCTATAATTCTCAGTGTAGCCCAGACTAACATCAAACTCATGATAATACTCTTGCCTTTGCAAGTGCTGAGACTACAGACAGGTATTAGCCACCACACCTTACTCAAGTTTCTCTTTTTACAGAGACAAATGAAACCTCATGTGTCACACAGTTCACTGCATGCTCCCCAGATGCCAGAATCTTGAGTGAAGGGCACTGAGGTACTAGGCCAAATGGCCACCCTGACGAGGCAGTAGAGGAAGAAGGGCAGCCTCAGCTGCCACATGCTCCCACTACTGCCTTGAGACTCCCCCACTCCTGGCCCTTGATGCTACTTTCAGTGACCTAGAAAGTCTGCTGGGAAGTTACAGCATATTCAGGGAAGCCTCTTCTCTAGGCTGACCCACATCCCGATGCACAGGCCAGGGAGCATTGGCTGGTTTCTGAAGTCTCTCCAACCCTGTAATCACCAAATAAGAGTCCCCAAATGCCACAGCAGGAAGAGCGAACTCCTCAAGCCCCACAGGGTCCCGGGTCACACTCCCTTTAATGAAACGTTCATGCTGGGGATAGCTAAGGATTCAGGATGAAGGAGGGTGCTGAGATTTTTTGAGAAGGAGCAGGAGCCAGCCTGGAGGTGTGTGGCTTAGAGAAGAGACAGGCTTAGGTGTGACAGAAAGGCCCTTTCTGGCCTCAGCCATTTCCAGAAAGTCTTTGGACATGTGTGTCCAGGGCCCCCAGAGGAAACAGAGAGGACTTGTATGAGGGAACAAGAAAAGAGCCCACTTCCAGGCGGATTCTGAGAGGGGAAGGGAGGAGTAAACGAACAGACTCCGGGGTTCCGCAGCCCCACCACCACCTAGCTAGAAAGGCGAAGAGGAGGGGGCCTGAGCTGGCTACTTACAACTCCCAACAGATTCAGCAAGCAGAGAATGCAGGTACTCCACCACAGGCAGTCCATGGCCTGCACTCAGTCTCAATGAGCCCAGACTGTCTCTACTAATGCCACCCAGGGGCACCTTCTGTTGCCTCAGCTTCCCAGTAACTGTGTAGGCCAGGCCAACGGAAGGGACACCCAGCTGAATATTGAGCAGAATGGTGGGACATTATGTTATTGCACAATGTGTCCTCAGCAGGGGGTAGCTGAGCTCTGCTATACCACTTCACTCTGCCTCTATGTCTGAGTGCACCTGTCCTGACAACAAGAATCCAGATGACACAGGGCACAGAAAGGTGACATCCACAGGACACTGTCGTACTTAATGTGCTTTCCTACCATTTTCTGGGTTCAGTTCCCTGGTGGTCTCATTATAGGATTTCCCTATGCCTGCATCAGAATAAAAGGACACCTTAGACCTGCATCAGAGTGAGGGGATCTCAGAAAATAAGATGACCCAGATCTGCCTTCAAGGAGCCCCAAATCTGTTGATACCCCCAGTCTCTTCTTTGAAGCTGAAAGGTGAGCTCAAGGTTCAGGGGACTCAGAAGAAGTGGGACATGGGACAGTGGAGCCTAGAAGGTTTGAATGAGCCTTATGAAAAATCACCATAAAAGTCTGGGGGTTGGCTCAGTAGTAAAGCATTTGCTCAGTATGTGTGAGGTTCTGGTTTCAAATCTCTGGCACCACAAAACAAAGAAGCAGTCACTAAACACAGTTTATGCTACCCAAGAATGTGACACACTATTTACCTGACAGGGGCACTTAGACAGTGAGGTGACATTTGCAACATCAAGGCTCTCAACTTCACACGGGGCTAAGCAAAATGTCTCAATAATCCTCCTGTCCAGAAGGGAAACGGAAGCTAACTGGAGGTCTCTCAGAGCCTATCAAGGATTCCTGGAGCTGGGTCATCCAAGAGGGGTAAGGTATCCTTCCTACATTATAGGAGTGAAGAGACCCACTCTAATTATTTTGACTTTGAAACACAGGCTCTTGATTGGCCAGACTAATGACAATGTCTTAAACCAGACTAGATCTTGCTCAGCATTTGGAAATTGATAGTGAATGTCACCTTTAACAACCCTGAATGATGAGCAAACTCAGGGTTCTTGATCACTGAAGGCCCATCTCCATTTACAAAACTGCTGGGCTGTTTGCTGGGGGTGCCAGATGTGTTTCTAGAGAGTTTGTATCATGAATGTGGAAAGCTTTCCCGCCACCACATCTGCATTTAGGAATCATCTGACATCAGCAGGGCTTTATTTTTCCACCCTTGCTCGTTGTCAACAAAACGCTGAAAATATTTTCTACACATGTTGCCCAATGTGGGTGGTACACGGTTCCTCTCTGGTAGGCTGAGGAGACTCGGGCAGGAAGAAATCACGGCTGTAGAGAGGACATGATTAAAAGGGTCCAGAGGCCACCGCAGCAGAAGAGATACATGACTAATCATGCTTCATAATTAGCATCTCTCCACCAGCATTAGTAGTACCAAGAATTCATAGCAGTTCGTACTATTTAAAGAAGTGGCACTTCACAAAGAAACTTTGCCCCCTTGGAGACATTTAACAATGTCTGGCAGTGTGTTTTACTACCACAGTTAGGAACTGAGCATGGGGAGGGGGCAGCCAGGTACTGCTGCTCTGTGGTAGGGAGCTCACTCAGCAGTAGCCATACAAAGACCCACCCAGTTCAAAAGGTCAGCAGGACAAGACTGAACTAACTACCTCTTTCTGCTTTTCCATGCATTTCCCAGGACAGTCCCTAGAACGCCCAGACGTCATGCATCGCCCAGTGTGTGAGTTGTCTCCACCACTTGCTTGCTGCCATACATCTTGCCGAGCTTTTGATTCCCAACCTGCAAAAAGTAGGGTGTTTAGTTAGGGTTACCACTGCCATGATGAAACACCATGACCAAAGCAGCTTAGGGAGGAGAGGGCTTATTTGGTTTACACTTTCAGGGAACAGCTCATCACTACGGAAAGTCAGGGCAGAAACTCAAACAGGGCAGGAACCTGGATACAGGAGCTCATACAGAGGCCATGGAGGGGTGCTGCTTACTGGCTTCCTCCCCATGGTTTGCTCAGTCTGCTTTCTTATAGAACCCAGGACCACAAGCCCAAGGGTAGCATCACCCACAGTGGGCTGGGCCCTCCCCAGTCAATCACTAACTTAAAAAGTGCCCTACAGGCTTGCCTACAGCCAGATCTCACAGCAGCATTTTCTTAGGTGAGGCTCCCTCCTCTCAGAAGACTTCAGTTTGTGTCAAGTTGACTCCACATGGGGTCAACACTAGAACCTTTCATATAGACACAGATAAGGAAGGGCATGTGGAGCCTTCATCTAGAACCTTGCTCTCAATGGACAATCACCAGAGAGTCTAAGGATGGACCATCAACAAAGCTAGCACAACAGACTCTTTTTACCAAAAGAGATCAGTTCTCTAGCTCACAATTGTGAAATATAAATTTGAAAATATTTAAACCCTGAACCATAAGATAGTAGAATAATTAAGAACTTCATGAAAACAGAAATTCGTCACATGATCTTACAATAAGACTTTCTTGCATAATAAAATAAAGCATAAGGCAAGTGTCCGTAAGGCTGACCTTGTGAACACTGAGATAAATGTACTCAAGAAAGAGCGCTGTGGATGAAAGTGAGACACTAAAGTGAGATACTAACTCCACACAGAAAAACACTTGCCAGCAACACTGACAAATAGATGCATAGCTTTCAAAATACTAACACAGCAGTAATAAAGAGAAATGCAACAGACAACTGAGCTAAAGAGATATATTTACGTATAATAATTGAAAAAAGTAAAACATATATACCACTGTATAGATGAGAAGAAAGTATGCATAACATTGCAGTACTCAAGAAAATGGAAAATGCTGTTATCCCATTAGTACGTTGTCCTAATTTTATTTTCAAGTTTTATTTTATTTTTAGTGTGTGTATGTATTGAGGTAACAAGAGTTCCAGTGCCCATGGAGGCCAGAAGAGGACATGGATCCCCTGGAGCCAGAGTTCTAGGTGGTTATAAGTCTCCCCTTGTGGGTATTGGGAACTGAACCCAGGTCTTCTACAAGAGCAGTGCACATGTGTTCTCAACTACCGAACCATCTTTCCAGCCCCAGCTCAAAACTTCTGTGTTTGAAAATGTACCATTATAGTGGTGTGAAGAAATAGGTATCTTTATCTGTGTGTGTGTGTGTGTGTGTGTGTGTGTGTGTGTGTGTGTGTGTGTGTGTGTTTGTGTGTGAATGATAAAAATGTTATTCAACGGCTCTAAAAAATAACTTGGCACAACCTACTGGCTCTATAATGAACATATTTTAAGAGCAACATGCATATTTTTATTTTAATAGAAGGTTCCCTTGAAAGGTAACCTATCCATAGATGTCCCAATGAGTAAAACTGTGAGCTATCAGGCTGGTGAGATGGCTTAGCCAGTAAAGACAATTGCCACCAAGCCTGGTGACTTGAGTTTGACCCCTGGGACCCAAACAATAGAAGGGAAAAAAACAACTTCTACACGTTGCCCTCTGACCTCCACACAGGTACCACAACATCCATATGCACACACATGCGAAGCCAAAGTCAATTGACAAATGAATAAGAAAAATTAAAACATGAACTTGAATGTGGTTGGTGGAGTGCTTGCTTAGCAAACATGAGCTCCTGTATCCAGGTTCCTGCCCTGTTTGAGTTTCTGCCCTGACTTTCTGTAGTGATGAACTGTTCCCTGAAAGTGTAACCAAAATATGAGTTAAGTGTACTTGTTTCAACATAGAAATACATCAGAGATGCTTTTTGAGAAACTGCTTCCAGTCAACATGAAATATCAGGGACTGAATTACCCTTCCACATGAATAACAAGAGATCTTGAAATCTAAACAAAGCATTAGTTTTTCTAACATTAGAAACAACAAAGCAAAATGTGACCACACATAGCCAGCACTTGAAAAGCAGAGGTGGGACTGTAAGTTTGGGGGCTGTCTGGGCTACACAGACAGTCCAGATAAACCTGAGTTATATAGACAGACCCATGTCAAAATAAAAAACAAAAACCCTCATAATTTAAAATCAGGTTTCCAGGACACAATTCAAAAAGAGAAAGATGGACTCAGGCAGTGAAAAGTGTCAGAGAGTTCAGGTCTCTCCAGAAAAAGTCACACAACACAGCTAGTGACCAAGTGATAAGTTGGGAACAATTGCATGGCCCCTACAATGGGGAATGAGACATGTAACGGAGGCTGCACCGTGTGAAGATAGAGTGTCTGAGGGGGCAGTCTCAAGATGGGCCCTTTTCCTCATGGTGAACCTCTTTGCTGTAGTGAAAATTGTGTGATCCTTCGAAGAACATGCTAAGCCAAGCTACCTGAGAAACCCCAGGGTAATGATGTTCCTCTAGGGTAGCATGCCTCCTTTATAAACGGGGTCCACCACACACATATGGTATGCCTTACTAAACCGTTGATGGGTTAGAGAACGTTGTGCACTTTCTGAAAGTAGCCTATATGACACAGAGCTGTGGAATCAGTTTCATGGCCTTTGTTGTGAAAGAAAAAACATTTATCTGAGACTTAGCTGTTGACCCAGAAAGAAGCTGCCCACGTAACAGAACAGTTATAATAAGAAAAGGACATGAAGATGTGTAGCTGTGCTAGTTTGAATACAAATGGCCCCATGGGCTCACATAGGGGAATGTTTAGTCTTTGGGGAACAGCACTATTTGAGAAGAATTAGGAGGTGATTTTTTTGAAGGAAGTGTATCACTGGGGTGGGCCTTAAGAGTTCAAAAGCCCATAGCAGGCTCAGTCAACTCCTTCTCCAGTACCTGTGTGCCATGCCTACAACCATGCTCCCTACCATGATGATAATGGACTAAAGCCTCTAAAACTGAAGCAAGCCCTCAATTAAATGCTCTCTGCTCCCCTCCAGCTCCCCCCTCCCCTCTCATCTCCCTTCTCTCTCTCAAGACAAAGTTCTTCTGTGTAGCCCTGGCTGTCATGGAACTCACCCTGTAGACCAGGCTGGCCTCTAACTCACAGAGATCCACCTGCCTCTGGCTCACTCGTGTTGGGATTAAAGGTGTGTGTCACCACTATTGCTAAAATGATTTCTTCTATAAGAATTGTCATGGTCATGATGTCTCTTCACAGCAATAGGACAGTGATTTAAACACCAGCACATCAGCCTCTGATTGGGAAGAAAAAAAACAGAGAATGTGGAGGATGAGATAGAGGTGCTGTCTTGCTGTTTCTTGATGCTTGAAGGAGGTGAGAGAATGAAAGTGTACATAATATCTGTGTGAAAGAGTCCTTCTAGGATCCAAAGGTGAAGACTTGGACAGTGAAAAGGAAAGAATGTGATCTAAGCGACAGAAGATAGCCCTCGTGTCCCGTCTTCAATGCAGAGGAAGAGAAACCCACGATTCAGCATGCAGATGGGAGCCTCAGTAGCACCACAGTACAGGAAACAGATAATCAGGAAATACTCAGTCTCTGAACTACTTGCACCCAGAAGGACTCAAGTAAGGAATAAAAGATCCTCTCACAGACTAACTGGAGAAGCTACGGAACACGGGGGTGCATGATGTAAATCCGAGTGCTGTGGAAACAGAAAAACCCAATAAGATACATAAAATACCCATTCCTCAAGGACACAAAGGCTAAGGAAATGTGAGGGAAATATTCTCCAATAGACTGGCCCATACAAGCCACGACCCAGGAATCTGATGAAACTCAGCAAGACCCTGATGCTTACAAAATCCTTCCCCAAATGATACCAGCTAGGTAGCATCGGGTTCATTTTCTCTACCAGTTAAAGAATTAAAAGGCAGGAAAAATCTTAAGCATGACAAGTAACAGCTGGGGAAGTTGTTAACACAGTCAACAGGAGCAGATGAAATCAACAGCTGAAGAAAGGCTTTTATTAGGACGAGGAAGCACACACCGTCAGCAGGCACTCTGGGGAAAAGCCTCCACAAAGCAGAGAGGCACTCAGGAAGCCAAAGCATAGCTTCTCCTTGAAGGCTGGAGTTTTTAAAGTATGAGAGGTCTTCCTCTCCTAATTTAGGGTTAGTTGGTTTGAAGAAAGGCGGGATAGCTAATTGGCCCACAACTGTTGGGAAAATACCTCCAGATCCAGCCTTCGGTTGGGTCAGTCCATCAGCAAGAGACCTAGGGGAGAGAACAATTCCACAAGGCCTTTGTTTTAAGCTGTCAGGTTTTATCTCAGATCAGGTGAGGAAGGAGCCGGCCATCTTTGAAGTTTACCACTGTTATTTCCTAGTCATCATGGCCTTCTCCCTAACTGTCTACCTACCAGAGAATTTGTTTTTAAACATCTAGTCCTTCACACGTGTGTGTGTGTGTGTGTGTGTGTGTGTGTGTGTATAGTTCCTATATATGCATGTTATAATATATATAATTGTTTTATATATAATTGTTCATATGTATTGTTGATGAGGAGACATTTTTGATTGTTGAGCTGCCGACAAGTTGCACAGATGCCTCCAGAAATACAGTTTCTGTGAGTCATCATTCATGCTATAATTTTCTCTCAGATTCTTCCTGTGTGCCCTCCCAACTGCTCCTCAAAGTCATGGTCTCTTATTCTTTAATTATTATTACATATATATTTCTAAAGTAATTTGCTCAATTTGTTTACCGTTGTTCATATGTATAAGTGATTAGGGCCGACTGCTTGGGATTAAATAATCTTTCAGGGTTATCATCCCTAAAGAAGGTGAATCTCCCCTCTCTCCGCAACCATTGATCTGCCTTTATTAATCTTGGGGTGGGGCCATGTGAGGGGAGAAATTATGTGAATACACTACTCATGTGGGAATATTTTTAAATAAATACATACATATATAAATAAGAACATTTCAAAGCACTGCTGTTACTGTGATAAATGACAAAAGGTTCATTCTTTCCCCTGAGATAGGGATCCAAGAACAGAGCATCCTTCCCTGCTCCTACTCAACATCAGAGGGAAAGTCAGGAACTATAGCTGTCAATGGAAACAAAGCTGCTTTTTAATTTGGTTTAGTACACACCATAATTTACAGAAAAGTTAAGACAGCCACAGAAAAGCTCCTGTGGTGGACTTGTGGATCGAGTGGTGTCGTGGAGGGGCCAGGCTCAGGAATACAAATGATGACAAGGGGAAATCAATCTGGAAGATTCTCAAAACACTATATATAGAGATACCATGCATGCAACCCAGTCGTACCACTCATCACATATACCTAACGGGCTTTATATCTTATTACAGAGACACTGCATATCCATGTTCACTGTACCTCTTTCAGAACAGCTAGGAAATGGAATCTTTTAAATTGTCTGTCAGCTTATGAATGGATAAGGGAAATGTAGTACCTATACAGTTGTAAAGAAAACTGAAATCGTGAGCTTTGCAGAATGTAGCGGTTTTGCTAAGAATGGCCCCGTTAGCTCATATACTTGAATGCTTGGTCACCAGTTGATGGAATAGTTTGGGAAGGGTGTCTTTGTTGGAGGAGGTGTGTCACGGGGAGGGGGGGCGAGCTTTGTGATTTCAAAGGCCTGTGTCATTCCCAGTTAGTTCTTCCTGTCTCCTACTCGAGAGATATAATCTCTCAGCTGCTGCACCAGCCTCGTGCCTGTCTGCCACCACAATGGTTACCCTCTGAAGCAGTAAGCCTGAAATAAACTCATCTTTAAGTTCCCTGGTCATGGCGTCTTATTACAGCAATACAAAAGTGACTGATGCACAAGTAAATGGGTGGAGTTAGAAATAATAATAATACTGAGTGAAGTCTTCGGGCACAGAAAAGCAAATGTTCATCTTTCTTCTCATATGTACATCTTAGCCCCAATACTTTTGTCTGGTATGTTTAGCCTGGAGTACACATGGAAACCAGGATCCCAGGAAAGGGATCACTGGATGTGGACATCTAATAGTAAAAAATACAGCTAAATCAAATGCAAATTTCAAAAGAGGGGATGGGGATTCTGGGTGCAGAAAGGTTTAAACCTGGAGTGGGGTAGATAGCGAAAGGAGATGCTTGTAAGAGCCTTAATAAAACTGAAGCATGCATGGAAAAATTGATATGGAAACTGCCAACCCAGGAAAAATTTCAGTTATAAGGAGACACTGGAAAATATGTGGCATAAAAGGAGAGATGGGAATGTACTTGAGATTAAGGTCCAAGTGGTAGGTTCATGAGAGGTAAAAGTTGAATAAAGCTAAAATTAAGATTACATGAAGAAACCTTATGGAAGCCCATTAGTTTATAAGCTAATTAAAAATATATAACACGTTTAACTACTATTTTCAAACTTTATTATTAAAAATGTTGCAATTTTTTTAAAAAATCAACAATGTATTTTTAAAAGGAGTTTGAATAGAAGTACTTTCCTGGGTAAACAATGCTGCTCCCAGAATGTAAAGGCTATTAAATCTCAGTGCCAGGTATTTGAGGGACATCCCTATGAGTTATTAATCAGGGAGGCCTCAGAGGCAGCCAAAGAAAAGCAAGGTATTGCCTCTATACTTTGTTTTCCATGGCAACTAGATGACAATACCTTATTGCCGAATAACCACCCACCTTGCAGGCAAGACAAAGAGAACGCAATCTGGAACTGATCGGAAAACCTTCCCTGGTGGCTAGTGCCAGAAGTGCTAGGTCTGTGCAGCCTTCTAGGGGAGAAAAGGCATCAATGACCTGGAGTCTTTGTGATACCTCACTTGCCTGTTACCAAAATGTGCTCACTGGTGCAATAGTGGCACGATGGTTTTGGTGGTAACCAACTACTTCCTGATTGGTAACCAATTACTGTCCACCCTAGTCAGATGTCCATGACTGGGAGATAAGAGGCCCTAGGGGGGAACTACTGATATATTGATAAATGGTCATATTATAAAACTACTGTCTAAATACTAACAGTTATATCCATGGATTTACTGCCCTCAACTTAGGGTCAGAGGAGCATCATTTACAGTGGGTAGAAGTTAAGGCATTGTCTCCCAACTACCCGAAGTGTTGAATATATATGGTGCTGAGTACACAGCTATAGACAGGTCATCCATACCAACTTCCCACCTTCCAAAGCTCAGGGCATCCCATTGATGAGGGAGCAGAAACAATGTAAGAGCTGGTAGGTGGGAAGGAGGGCTGTAAAAAGCTAACTTATGGGTTTGTTATGGCTTTTGCATCAACTCACAGCAACTGCAGTTGTCTGTATAATATCAAGTCAATCAAAATGCCAGCATGAATGGCAGAGGGGTGCCCAAAACCCTATCCTCTTAGAGGAACTATAGGCAGTTGAAGGCCACTGAAGAAGGGACAATGAGTCTTCATTTGGGATATGGCCATAATGAGTTGTTCATGACCCAGTGGGTGGCTTTACACTCAAGTGCATACAGATAACACTAAGTGGACTTGAGGGTTATTAATAACATAAAAAATTAAATTAAATTAAAAGAGAACATGAATCTGGGAGGGAACAGGAGTCAGGACACTGGGGAGAGCTGGAGGGAGGGTTGGTAAATAAATACGATCAACATACATTCTATAAATATATGCAACTTGCAAAGAATTTTTTAAAAAATTAAGAGAAAATGCTTTTTTCTTAGTTTTCTCTGATATGAACTGTAAAATCAATATAGCTCCAGGTAGCTGCTTTACATATTTTAGAATGTTATAGAAAACCAAAGGAAGTAAACTAGGTTGCATAATTCTGTTGAAGAAGGGACGTTAAAGGACCCCACTGTGGTGGACACCACTTTAATCGCCATGACAACATATCTGACAGAAACTCAGAGGGGTAGAGATCTGTCTCAGGTAAAGCCGTTTTCAGAGGGCACCCAGCCCACCACAGTGAGCAAAGTATAGCAGAATAGCTCTGTGGTGATTGTCAGGTGGCATCTCGCAGAATGTGAATAGAGAATGCAGGCTAGCAGCAGACGTGGGTATAATCTTCAAAAGTGTCCTCCTGCTCTCTAGGCTCCACTCTCCAAAGGCTTCACAGCCTTCAAAATACTTCCACAAGCTGGTGAGAAGCACTCAAGATATGAGCCATGAGCAATATAACATACTCAGATCCTCTTGCTCACTATCCAATTTAAAAATCTACCAGAAGCCCACAGTATAAATGGGGGTGTGGTATTGGCAAAAGGACAGCCCCACAGAGGAATGAAACAGAAATAAAGCCACACAAATTTAGGTGGGAGAAAATTCAGTGAGAAAGGATTATCCCTTTAACAAATACTGCTGGAACAACCGAACATCCATACATGAAAGAAAATGTACACCTCAATTAGGAGCTCTGGCTGCTCTTCCAGAGGGCCTCAGTTCAATTCCCAGCAACCACATGGTAGCTCACAGCCTTTTATGGTGAGATCTGGTGCCCTCTTCTGGCATGAAAACATCATGCAGGCAGAACATTATATACATAATAAATAATTTTTTTAAGTACACTTCAATATAAACCTTACAGCATTTATAAAGCTAACCTTGAGTTTGTCCACAGCATAGGCGATTCACAGTACAACCTGACGAAAAACTGAGCACATTATTATCCAACAGGGTAAAACCATGTACTCTTCAAAGATAATAAGAAGACAAACCACTGATTAGTTTCTTATTTTTTTAAGGAACTCAGGGATCAGATGTCAGATCTTAAATTAAAATTGTACCAATAACATACAGAAAACCTTCAAAACCTAGTTAGAGAAAAATAAAGTAAAATTCTAAATGTGCCAAAGTAGGCAGACACTTCTTCAACAGCAAATGACATCTAAGAATATTCTCCACATAGATCATTAAGAAAATTAAGACCATAAGCTACAAAATATAAACTATACACCTATTATCACCCACCAGAATGGCTCAAAATTTAAAACTGATAAAACTAAGTCTTTACAAAGATGCAGAACAACTGGAGCCCTCTGAAATATTTGCTAAGAATATCAAACAGTACCTCAGTTTTCAAGCTGAGTTTGAAAACACTCTATAAAAAGATCGAAGGCATCCACACTTCCTTAAGGATAGTTGGCCAGAGGTTAAACACTGCTAAGTACTGTTAAAACCTCAGTGTTATGAAAAGTCTTCATTATATGCACTCTTTGGTATTCCTTTCTTTCAAATAAGCTACTCTACTGGACATTTGTGTTCTTTTTTGACCCTTTGATTGACAGTTATCAGATCTTTCCCTGTGCTGATTACCTTGAACTAGGAGAAGTCAGCTCCTCCTTGGACGATCAGTCATACTGTCCCGTGGCAGCTCAGCTGATTTGAATGTAGCAGACGTGCCCAGGGAGGCCCATGCAGATTGCAGGAGCGCCGCAATCACAATTTCTGTTCCAGGGTGGTTTGCTCCAGTCACAAGGACTCCAGACACCTTGTCCAAGTCAAGGAGACTTCTGTAGCCGGCTTTCTTAGAATGCCAGCCCCCAAATCAAGATGTGGAGACATATTACCAATTATGAATGCCCAGCCTTATCTTAGGCTTGTCCCACTAGCTCTTATAACTTAATTTAACCTGTTTCTCTTCATCTACATTTTGTCTTGGGGCTTTTTACCTTTATTTTGTATGTCTTACACTGTGGCTTCCTGGCTGGCCAGCTCCAGGCATCTCCCTCTCTCCCTCGTTCTCCCTTCTCCCTCCCCTCCTACTTATTCTCTCTGCCCACCAGCCCTGTCCATTCCTCTCCTGCCTAGCTATTGGTTGGTCAACTTTTTATTAGACCAATCAGGTGCCTTAGGCAGGCAAGGTGAAGCAGCAACACACCTTTACATATTTGAACAAATGCAGCATGGACAAATGTTACACACCTTTGCATAGTTTAAAATAAAATTCTCCAACATAAACACAGTTAAAGCAATATTCCACAGCAGGCATCACATGGGTCATTAGCTACAGAAGTAGAGATGACTCTGGTCATCCTGCAGCAGAAAGGGGACACTTTCCTTAGCAGAAAGCCCATGGTGACTTGTGGGAGGTTTGTGATTGGTAAAATCAGAAGCTGTCAAAGACTGTGTACGCCCCTCTTCTAGTGGATAAACTGGCTGGGTTTCACTTTTTGAGGATAATTTTATTCTGGAGAGCTTATCTCAGGTATGTCACCCCCAAAATAAAGGCTTTGTTTTTGTTTTTGTTTTTGTTTTTTGGTTTTTTTTTTTTTTTTTTTTTTTTTTTGGTCTACCCTTGATCTCTGTTCTGGTACCAGCTGAGCTGGTAACCTTGTAAGCAGAAGAATCTCTGGCCTCCAGGCCCGAAAACCCAATAGCAATATCCAGAAGGTGAATGTAAAGGATATCCATGACAGCAACTCCCTCAGCACAGCTGATGAGTCTGCAGCCTAGTTAGGGGCCCCACTGGGAGCTCTGGACAGTGACAGGAGCAGAGACTATACAGGAGAACATAAGGCAAGTGCAACATGGAGGTTTCTGGCCGAACTAGCCCCACAATCCAGACTCTCCCAAGGCTGCTTTTCTCCCCCAAAATGACTCAGATGCTTATATTGATTATATGATGTTTGGCCTATGGCTTAGGCTTATTCTTAGCTATTTTATCTGAACCCATTTCCATTAATCCATCCTGCCACATGGCCTGAGACTCACCTGTGTATGTTGCTTCCTTGGGCAGATGGATTGATCTCTCTTTTACTCTGTCCTCCTTTTCCTACCTAAGCTCTGATTCCTGCCTACTGCTACAGTGCCTGTGGTGGGCCAAAACAGTCCTTTATTTACAGAATGACATTCACGGCATTCGGGCAAAAACTGTGAAAGACAGATAGTGAGGCTGAGTCAGAGAGTTCCAGAGACCTAGGAACGGCATGCCAGTCAGCTCAGGGGTCTTCACGACTCCCACAGGGCTGCTGGCTTCGAGGGTCCAGAACTTGCCTCTGCATTTAACAGTTGAGCTATAAGATTCCAGATCTCGGGGTCCAAAATGACAAACCTAGGTTTAAGAACCCTGACCCCAAGCCTCTGGCCCTCTGGAACTTGGGGTTGAAGAAGATGCTCTGCCTATTGATGTCTGTCCAAATGAGCACAGGATTCCTGCCAGCCATGGGATAGTTATTGTTATTATATGTCAAATATATGTCTAGCATCAGTCCTACTCTAAAGATACATGTCCAAGGTAATTGAACATGTAAGTTCTCCTACATAGGCAAACCTATGGTGGGGATATTTATTTTAAAAGCCTGGGAATTACCTCGATGCCCTTCTATGTGTGTGAATACTTCCTCATGGGGCAATTATGTATCAGTGAAAAGGAATGCTTGATTAACATAGCAGTGTAGATGAATTTAAATCCACTCTCACAAATTAAAAATGTAAGAAGTTAACTCCCAAAGGCTATATACCAAACCATTCCATTTGTATGACACTCTAGGGAAAAACAAGAGAGTGGGACAGTGTTGTCTCCTGAATAAGTGCCATTCTGGCCTCTATGGCTCACCATTCTCCCCTAAGGACTAAAACCTTATGTTTACAGGAAGAAAGAAGCTTCCTGCACTATAGACGCTGCCACCTGCTGAGTGCTAGCCTCTCGGGATCCTCAAGACCTTGGGTGTGCCCAGATGAGGGGGCAGGGTGTGAGAGAGAGAAAGAAGGTGAGAAGCGAGGGAGGGACAGACAGATCTAAGAGATAAGATGTACTGAATAAAAAAGCTCGGTCTCAGAGTGAGAGAGAGAGAGCCCCAATGATGGAACTTAAATGACTCCTGAGTGCAGATTATTTTGACGCTCCTCGCCTGGACAAAACTCGGACCACAAAGAAACCGGACGCGGTAGGACAGGAAGCAAGTTAGTGATTACCTAAGGCTAGGAGAAGGAGAGTGGCTCTCTCTCTCTCTCTCTCTCTCTCTCTCTCTCTCTCTCTCTCTCTCTCTCTCACACACACACACACACACACACACACACACACACACACACACACACACACACACACACACAAAGGCACAGATTTATCATTACAAAACTATTTCGGTGAAAAGAGCACTTAATGCCTGAGGGCAGGACAGGCACAGGTCTGAGTCTGGAAAGAATATCAGCCAATAGATTCAAGTTAGGTTCACACCTAAAGTTCTGTCAGCAGATACAAGACTTGGGTTCGCACCGAAAGGGCAGCCAATGGCTGCTGTACCCCCTTTGCCCAATCTTGGAATGCTAAAATGCAGCACCCTGCTTATGTATGCTTTTCTTTAAAAAAAAAAAAAAAAAACCCAAAAACTCTCACCTCTGGACTGGGGGCCAAAAATCCTCCGCTGCACCGGAACAAAGGGTTTCAACCCAGGTCCGTTTGAATCTGTCTGAAGCAATAAACAGACCTCATGACCCTGATGGTCTTTGAGGGTTGTACAATACCAGCAACAACAGCAACAACCACACACACACAATTCCTCTGAATTGTAATGTGGTGTAGGATGTACGATTCTGTGCATCTTCTGGTCCCCATTTTACTGTCTAAATTATTAAGTCCACCAGAATGCCAGGAGCTCTCTGATGAGAGCAGGCTGTTACAACTCAGGTGGGCTGGATTACAAATGTATGACCTAGTCACCTGTAGTGGACAGAAAAAAGAGAATATGATCTAAATATTTCACCTGGATGCTGTGAGGCTAAAGGTGGGACGGATTGTACATACATTACACTCTGTTGCATTGTTTCTTGTCAGGACATAAGTCAAAGAAGCTGAATGGTTACTGTCTGGTGGCACAAATATTGCAGTTTGGAAGCTAGGAAGTAAAAAGTAATGAACTGTGGTGGGATTCAGGTGTTATGGAGGGAGACATAGAGGCATAGCTCTAGGGTCTCAAGGACCCCGGATGGGGTGTGGCCAGCTCCCTTTGTTTGCACACTGCCTGTGTCCCCTGTTTGTTCCTGCGCTCTGGGAAAGAGGATTGCTGCCTCCCTCACGTGGGAAATTTGAACTCTTCAGGAATTCCTCTAAGGTTCAATCTTGTAGCAGTGAGTGTTTATATAACTTTTTAATAAATATTAATCCTTCATATAATAAATTGCCAGTAAATAATTCCTACAATAAGGAACAGTTTGTACTGGACCAGAATCAGTATTAGTGTATAATCAGGCTTTTTTAAAAATAGATGATATGATAGATGGTAGGTTGATAGATCAATAGATTCTCAATATACAGACTTGCCAGTCCATAAACAGACTTATGCATGCATACTTATGCGTGTTCACAAATGTCCTAATTCTGGCCTACAACATCACAGAAACAGCAACATCCCCACAGTACCTGGAAGCTGCCTAGTATTTAAATATATTTAAATACCACCTGCAATATAGGACTTGAAGTTGTTTAAGAAAGGGTTGGTTCGGGGGCTGCATCCAAAATAATTCAGGATGAGCCTAGAGTAGGCTTTCCTGGTGCCAAAAACAGCAAAAGTATTCAGGGAAAAGGAGGAGGAGGAGGAGGAGGAGGAGGAGGAGGAGGAGGAGGAGGAGAGGAAGACATTGGGGAGAAAATCCAGGTGGCACAGGCCCATTGCAGGGCAGGGGCTGGGCAGGTAAGCAGCCAAATAAAGAGCAGAGGCGTGGAGTCATCATCTAAAGAGAACAAGTACCCACACAGTTCTGTAAATAGATGACAGAGAAGGGAGCAGTTCCATGCAGAAGGACCCCAGTCAGTACAGGTAGCTGAAACAAGGGACTCAGAGCATCACTGTCAGAACATCACAGGAGCAATCCCTGCCAGCAAGTCCACCACTGAATGTAAAAGTTTGGAAAGAATGGGATATTTGTCTGGTCTTCAAGTATCTCTCCCAAACATGCATTAGATGTAAAGGGGGAAAAAACGGTAACTTATCAGTAGAGAAAGCCGTCAGTCATGAAACATTTAAAGCTATCACCTCCAGTGAGAAGTTGGCTGTGCCACAGTGTGATGTAATGAGAATGGGTCATATTCCCCAAGCCCAGGCACCCATTCTAACGAGGAGAAAACCTTGCACAAGGCGCATGAGAGCTGCTGACAAAATACTGGACCAACACAGGTTGGAACAGACCAGGGAGACATAACTGGATCTTGGTCTTGAGAAAGTGGTGTTACTGTTGACTCAAACTTTTGATCGATACACTGTGGCTAAGATTTACCGTTAGCAGAACTTGCTGTGACCTCTGCAATGGTTCTAAGTCTTAATGTTCTTTCTAAGTAAAACTGCCTAGGATGAGAAAAAAAAGCTACTGAGAGGAACATTTCTAAAGCATATAAAATAAAAACCACCGACCACTTAATGATAAGGAAGCAAAAATATTTTATAAGAATGGACAAGCTCTTAACACTTTGTTAGCCAAAGAAGCTATGAAGAGCAAATGAGAGCTCTTCAAGGGATTCAGCACCACTGACCATTAGAGACATATACACCCCACCGTGACACCCCACTGCACACCAACCTCTGCATGAGGGGCCAATGCAAGCATTGGCAAAGATGGAGGCTCTACAGTTCTGGAATACAAAACAGCCTATCTAAAAAACAAGCTAACAGTTAAATATAAAGTCAAATACATTTTTATGAGCCCATAATCTTCCTTCGAAGTACACATTTATCCAAGATAAACAAAAGCAGGATAATACAAAGACTTGTATTCAAATAGCCAGAGATCTTTATTCACTGTAGCTCAAACCTGAAAGACTCCAGATACTCACCACTGGTGGGAGTCCGTGTGCTGTAAGCATACCATGGAATATTCCTTGATGATAAGAAGGAACATAGCTCTTACACACCACAGAGGTGAATGTCAAGGGAATTGTGCCGAGCGAAAGAAGTCAGGATCAGTATAATTCCTTCCAGGTGAAGAGCAAAGCTTCAGCAGCAGACAAGCTGAGAGGTAGCATGTCGGGGAGAAGGGGGAATATGAACAATAAAGGGCTGGGGAGAGAGTGTTTGGGGATTCTAGGAATGTTCCGGGGATCATAGTCATGATTATGCACACTGGGTAAATCTTAAATTTAGAAATATATTGCATGTAAATCATTACTCAATAAATCTAATTAAAATACACAGGTTTTAAGACAGAAACAGAAAGTACTGAAGGATTTTTTTTTTGAAAACCCAATGTTTGTGTATAAATATGTCTGTGTTAAAGTCTAGATGTTCTCAGGGACAGGGCACAAAGTTTTGTAATGTGGGAAACCGCCAAAACCAAGTATTATCTTTTATTCCAATATTCCAGTTTAAAAAAAATATTTATCTGGACACCACATATACAATTACATTTAAACTATGCCAGTAACGAATGGTAGGGTTTTCCTACCACTGTGAGTACTGGAGATAGCAGGGTGAAGTCTTTCTGCCCATCCCATAAACAGGTGGACTCCTTGATAGTGGCCAGTTGGCTTCTCCTTGGCACTGAGAGCTGCCTGATGTCCCAAAGCTGCTCTGAGACATTTGGTCCCTCCTGCATCCAACGCCCCTGGTGGTGAATCTGAGCAACTATATCATCTTTTAGCGGCAGACTCCGGAGGGTATCCCAATGAACATCAAAGACCCCTAACACTTACCCAGTCTGGGGGTGGGGCCTTAGACATGGACAGTTTAAGGGCCTCAGCTGCCTCTGGATATTTGGCTCAAATGGCTTTTTGCTGTAGGTTGCAGGGTGTACTCAGGGCAAGGTCAGGACAAGCACAATTCTCTCATATTGCCCTCCCTCCAAAAAGAAGTCGAGAACAAGGGTTCTCAACCTGTTGGGGTCCCCACAACATGAGGAATTGTATTAAAGGGCCACAGCATTGGGAAGGCTCAGAACCAGTGGTCTAGAAGAAGCAGAGGCCCTGGAAGCTCATAGTGGATAGCGCAAAGGCAGCCCTTTCTTAACCACAGCTTTGCAGCCCCCCGCCATTCTCCCCTGACCCTGGGCCACTCTCAGAACTGTTTCCGTCCAGGGTTTATTTAGGATGTCTTCTGGAGTAGAATTAGAAATCAGAATTGGAATCAAGGTAAGGGCTAGTCTGAATCTCCTATAGTACTGTGTCCCTAGAGTTCATGTACTAGACGTTGAACGCCCAGCGTCACCTGTGGGGATCAGTTAGGGCATGGAGGAAGAGAATTCCAGTTTTCCTACTGGGGGTAGAAGGATCATGCTACATCTTTACCTGTCCTTGGCCCTGCCCATCCAGGCCTGCCTAGACCCTGGTTCATTTCCTGGATGCTTCCCCTTCCCTTTCTACCAGAAGCAGTTTTGACCTTTCGGGGATCTATCTGGTCAGGGTAACGCTGAGGGGGGTGGAGGTGGAGGGCAAGGTAGGTGTGAAAGGCGGGGTGAGGAGGGACGCTGGCCTCCAGCCAGGCCAGGCAATGTGGGAACAATGTGTCACTTTGTTTTCCTCCAGCGGAAGAAGTACTTTGATGTGTACATGGATAACTCATTGCTTTATAAACTCCCAACTTCTCCACAGACTTTGCCCTCCTCCTTGGATCAGGGGGCTCCTATGACTTGGACAGGCTCAACTGTTTCTTGCATTTGCCCTATGTGGATAATTGGTTTGAGCTTGCAGGAGAAAGTGAGACATCCAATGTTCTCTAAGTGGGAACTCCCAGGAACACAGCCCCATACCACCCATGCTGTCATTCCCTGTGATGTTTGTACTCAAATCTACAAAGTCTTTGGGGAGTAAAGCAGCTATTGCATACTAGTTTAGAGAACACAGGGATTAGTGTCCCCAGGGCACTACAGGGAGCATCCTGAGGAAAGGAACCCCAAGCCCAAGCTGAGAAGGAACAAACAGGACTACAGGCTGATTCTGGCTTGGTCCTGACTCTTGAGCATGTCAGGTGCCCTCAGGCTGAGGCAGGATTGGAATCTTTTCACTTGTCTCTATGGGTTGAAATGCTGAGAACCAGAGAGACAGCAGACTATCCAGGATCACACAGTCAGCCCTCAGGCCCAGTGCCCCTGACCAGCCACTCTGCTTAGAGACTTAAGTAGATGGAGGAGATGCTGAAGTGCTGGAACCTAGCAGATGGGCACCTCCAGGCCCAGCCCTTAGCAGTAGCTCCTTTGGCCCTGGTTCTTTGCTCCTTTCTCCACTCTACTCTGTAGCCTTTACTTGTTGCCTAGGGAAACAGTGATCCTGACCCCACTTAGGGTCCATCCAGTCTTTAAAATAACAGTGGAACAGACCTGGGGCTGTAGAGTTGGGGAACTGAGGGGTAAGCCAGAGCACCATGGTGTGGAGTCCACACCCACAATGACCTCTGGAGGCACAACCATTTCTATAGATGGAGAAACTGAGGCACAATGATCCTTGAAGATCACATGGCTGGTATCAGATCCCAGAGTCTAAGCCAGGCTGTCTCACTCTGTCTTCTGTTGCCCAGGGTGGCATCGAACTCAAAATGGTTGACTCTGAATTCCTAATTCTCTTACTTTCACCTCCAGAGTGCTAAAATTATAGAGTATGTCCCAATGTCTGACTACATATTCAACATTTTAATGGAATAAATAATTGAAGTGTCTTAGGAGAGCTGAAAGGGGCAAAAAATGAGATGGCCAGTGTCCCAAGCAAGAG